>JAVJGI010000050.1:66149284-66164801 GCA_035590275.1 Ibycter americanus | reverse complement strand
CGGGAGCCAGGCGGCACCCACTGCCCCGCCGCAGCACCTGCCCGCCGCGCTCGGGCCCTCCCCGCACCGCCGAACCAAGTTCGCGTTCGTGTTAAATGAAGGAGAAGCACAGGCACCTCCCTGAAAGCCTTTAGCACCGCAAGACGCGGTCATCTCCACAACGTTATTGCTCTGAGGCTTTCAGAAACTTGGTCCAGTAGCGAAGCGCAGGCACGCGAACTAGCTTAACCCTTGCTTGGATTTAAGTTACGTTGCCCGTTCCAGCGAACTCGCTACAGGCGAAGGCTGGAACTGATGTGAGCATGTCTCATTAGGTAAGCTCGTTTACATCTCAATGATTCGATTAAATTGATGCAGTATTCTGCTGTAAGCAAAGGGTAGGAAGTTTGGAGTCTCGCTTGTCTCGGTGATAGCTCCACATGCCGCCCCAGGTCACCACAGCCCAGCCATAAAAACGTCAAAAAACGTTTCTCCCAGGCCCTCGCTGGAGCTATCTAGTTAAGGAACACTTCACGTGCTTATTATGTATGTTATGTTCTTGCATTAAGTCATAACGTAATTCTAGTTCTAGAGTTAAATAAATCCACCTTCTTGAAGTTATGTTTGCTTTCATTAAAAAGTGTGAGAAAATTGTGTTTTGCTTGACTGTAAGTATCCCTCCACTTTTAAAGCAAAATACTGTAGTTTTGTGCTGTTACATGAGAACCAGTAGACAGAACTTGTTCTTTATTACATATTACTCCTGGGAAATAGAAATTTCAGAAGTAGGACATAAATGTAACAAAAGCATTAGAAAAGCTTTAGTTTGCTTAGTAATTTTAAAAATCTGATATCTCTATAATAGAAGCAAAAGCCATTTCTTTTTTTAATAGGATCACCTCTTTAATAATACCACCATCCTCAACCTTAACCAGCTCCTAGCCACTGGATTAAATACTGCTAGATACAGTTGTTAACAGCAGTTTAAAGCCAACTATTTGCATGTCTAACTTCCCCATAGGTCTCCCAAACTGTTTCACCTGCAAGTCATTTAGCTTCACAGCCTCTCTGGGACAGGAAATTCTATCTGTATTGCAAACGGGTAATGCAGTGGAAGGCAGCTGCTAGGGCAAATGAGCTTTTTTTTTTTTTTTTTTCCCCCCCCTTACAGGAGGGTTGTTTTGCTTTGATTTGTTTTTTTGTCGTTTTGGCGGTTTTGTTTGGTTTTCTTCTAAAGGATAGTGGCATGAACTAAGGAATATAATTGTATTCATTTCTATTTCAGTAGTTACATCAGAACCAAATGTTACAAAATGCATATTGCTTTTTACACTAATTTTAAAGCTTAATGCACACGCTAGCTAGAAATACTAATCCTATAATAAAGTGAACATAAAACTACAGTTTTTCACAAATCCTGAATAATTTGATTTGTCCAACTAGCAGACAGGCAAGGTGATGACAAAAAAACCCACCCCAAAACAATATGTTACCATAGATTGGCTTTGACCTAAAACGCTAAATGAAAATGAAATACCTGGCAGCTAAGCAAAAAATAAGCCATTAAATATAACTCTCCACTTCCACTGATGAAAGAAAAACAATACATAATGAAAAGTATATAAAATATCCTGAACAATAAAGAAAGAATATTCAAGTTTAAACTTATCCTCAACTGACCTTTGCATTTCTAACCCTACCACAGGCTTGCAAAAAGTGCAGAACAAGCAGAATGGACAATAGCATTTGGATACAAACAGGACAATATGCATTAAGAAAGAGTTTTGGCCTGAAACTCTTGGACTCATCAGCTTCTAATGTTTTGCCAACAAAATACATTGCATTTAACTATTTTGTAGAAGTTGATTAGCCCTCAAAATTACCTAAATTAATTTGCTATTAAGATGAAAAGTGTGATATTTGAAAACAGTGCGACATCAGCCCTAATTTCTGTTCTGTAAAAGTGATAAAAATGTAAACAGAGAGAACATAAAACAGACTGATGTTTCTGTTTTACCTTCCTTTCAGTTAGGATATGCAGATATATTTTAAGTTTTGCCATTTTGTAGCATTTACCAAAATGCTTACATTACATTTGTAGACATCAGTGCTGCACTATGACAGTAGTTAATGTAAAATTAGTATGTTTTGCATGATGACCAAAATACTCTTTGCCAGCTCTCAGTAAAAGATCAGTGAGCGTAAACTCCTTTGTTGTACCAAAGTGCTATCTGTCCATTTTAAAACCTGGATTCTAATGAACTGTGACATAACTGAAATACAACGAATACAGCATTTTTAACTACTGGGGGTTTTTTTTGTACAAACCACTGAAATTAGATCTTTAACACTGGAGGCATTTCTTTCAGGCTCAATCTTTTTATGATCTCAAAATACTTAATTAAAATAACAAGCTTTACTAAAATGAAATAACTTTGTATACCAGCTATGGAAGTGGTAAATGTAACTATTTCAATATACATTCAGAGTACTCTATTCAGACTGAGCATTAAGGGCAGAGATCCAACAAGCCTGAGCCATACGGCTACAGAAAGGGATCTTTTGTGTTATCATCTAACTCAGGTTTGTGAAGCCCAAAAACTTAACTTGCTATTTTGGTTTGCAAGTTCTATGTACCATTTGACAAGTTTTTTATAAATTTTAGTATTTATTTAGTTTTGTGGCTTAAAACTACTTTCAGTAGTTTCTTTAAGCATGAGTTGTAGTCTTCTGAACATGGGTTTAATATTGTCTCCCATTCTAACAGCAATCATAATCACAAAATAGCTATGCATAAAGGGCATATAGGTTAAACCGTGTGTCATCTGTGGTGCTTTCTGGAATCAAGCAAGTCCATATTTTAAGGGTATAAAATTCTAGGAGACCGGTTGTTTGACTTCTAAAAAACTACTTTCTTTAAAATATTCTTGGTTTTGTTTTTTGTATTAGTTTATCTCCAATTAAGTACGTATATTGTACTTTATTTCGCCCTTTAGCTCCTTTATTTTATATTGCCTTTATATAAAGGCTGGTATTACATATATGAGTTTTCTATTGTTCTACTTTTAAGGAAAGACTGTGCATTTGAGAAAATAAATATCCACAGCAATACGTAGTATTATACTAACAGTGAACATTTGATGTCATTCCACTCTCCAGCCTCATTGGAAGGGGGGTGGTGGTGGTGTTTGTTTTTGAGGTTTTTTTAAGCTGTCTTCCTACCTTCTCTCCCCCTCCAAAATAGATACGCTGAAATCCAGAGTCAAACTGGTATTAGAAACCAAGTACATTTGACTCCATACATACCTTCATTTTCTTTAGCCATACTTTTCTTGTACCTACTTAAAACTGTAGCAGACAACAATTAAAAGTAGAACATGTTAAAGGTAAAACGTTTCTCACTTGCCAACTAAAAATAGTTCTTACATACAGAAGATAATACAGTATTTTCATAAACTGAGGAATATGCTGAGTACACTAAATGATATGCTAACTTGCTTATCCATAAATATTTGCAGTATTTCATTTTTCTCACTCTGGGAATACTTAACACCCTGCTTCTACTAATGTAGAACTCACTCACTCATCATTTATTTATATAGCAATTTTGTTGACCGGTTTTTTGCCTTTTATCTCCATAAACGCTGACTACTCTGAACTGATAAAAAGTATCACTGGCCTTTTTTTCCCCCCACTTTCAATAATCAAGTATTAAGAAATGACATGTTATGAAGTTACCATACTTGGATTTCTTTCCTTTACTCTTAGGGGTATTGGGAAAGATGTAGGTGGCTCTTTTGTTTTGTAGTAAGCTATTATGGATTCTGTAAGTATATTTCTGATTTACATTTGCTAGTGATGCTTCTGTTCAAATTTGCTTCTCAGCTTTTTTTTGTTTGTTTACGTTTTATAACATTAGATAGCTGTATTCTTTTAAATCATCTCAGTGAACTATGTGGAGTTTGGATTAAAATGAGATAAGTGTAGGCAAATATGACATTAGAGGTTCTTCATTATTTTATAAAATGGCACATTAGACTAGTAAGTAGATGCATATAGAAATTATCTTAACAGCAGGAAGATTTCAACCGTAAATGAACTGATGTAATTCATAGTGAATTTCACCTTATTTGCTGGTGTCAACTGTCTGTTTTAAAAGAGATAATGGAACTGTCAAACATATTCAAAGAGTTCAGACACCATACTACAAACCAGTGTAGAACACATTTGTGATAACTTCTGCCACTTTTTTTAAAGATAACTTAGTGTTTCATAGCTTTGGCATCTCAAAGAATGGGCTGATATATTCACTTAAATTATTTTAGGTGTTCATGGTTGAGATGCATTAGGTACTTCTCTAGGCTCTCGGCAGGAGACTATCACTTTCTCGTGTGTTGCCTTTGGTAACAGTATCAGTTTAAGATACTGTGGTCCCGCTTTCTGCACTGCTATTTTTTCTTTCTCCTCTCTAGCTGCACTGCCCCTTCATTTGTATCAGCACCGTTGGTCCCAAAGCTGTGCCAAGTACCAAGTGGGAATCTGATCAGATACTTTACCAACTCAGTAAAAAAACCCAACTACATAAATCAGAGGAAAAGCAACTTAAAAAGAGCCATGTTAGAAGTTATATTCCCTCACTAGCTACAGTTTACTGCCACTGCCCTCTTCCTTCACATGATCCAGTTTGTGAAGGCTACAGAATACAGTAGTCTGTAATGATAAAACCTGTGCAAAACCATGTGAAAATTATAAAACTGTATATGCAATTTAATATGCACTCAAAGCAGTAATACACCATCATATGCTATATTTGAAAACCTTTGCCTACAAGATGAACTAGTCTATAAACGAAGGATTTCTTATTTTCTTTCAGACTGATTACATATCACTTTGTATGGGTGAGGCTTTACAGTTTCAAGTACATCTATAACGAGCAGCATTTTCCTATACGAGTGAAAGGAGTTTAATGCTGATTTAATGGTGTAGTCTTATTTGGGGAATGGGTTGTCAGCCATACATATTCAACAGTAGAGTCCAGCATCCTCAGGGAAATTAAGTGAGCCTCAAAGGCGTTATGCCACTGAGCTATATCCGAAAGAGGAGGAAAAGTCACTAGCCAGCAATTCTACTGAGAAGAAACAAAGCTAAGAGAGAAGCAGTGAAAGTTCTTACCACATTTCTACTTTTGCAGCTATAGCTAAACTCTTAAAGATGGTGGAGGCAGCTGCTTCTAAAGTAGGAGCAGAAAGACTGCAAGAAGAACTAATGTCTTAGGATTATTATTTTACAGACTCAACATTTGTCCCAACATCACCTATACAGATAAGAGCCCATTTTGCCATTCTCTTACCTAAAATGTATCTGAAAGCACAAAGGGTTTGTGGGAGTTTTTTAGTACTGTCAGAAAGGAATTAGCTTCCTTTATATAGCTTGTTCAGGAGATTTAAGTTTTTATGTATATAAGGAAAACACATAATAGTGGAAGCAGTTACTCTGTTAGATATAGCAGTGGTAAAAAGATAAAAATGGTGTTGAGACCCTTCTGTATGGAAAGATACCTTCCCTGTTTAAGTTTTAAAGGATCCAGAATAGTTATCCTAAGAATTCTAAGGGTTAAAAGATAAGTGATTTATGTTTCCTCTTTCCTCTTTCATTCCATAATATATATTCCTTCCAAAATATTAGGTTAGACACACCTTGAATTCTTGCTTTAGTCATCTTCTCCAGAAACTTGTTTCACAGAATAATCTTTTAGGATTAAGTAGTAAGAAAGACAAAGTTTTAAAAGTACCCTTTTGCAAAGTTTTTTTTTAAAAAAAAAAGGGGGAATGAGGGACCAAAAAAAAAAAAAAATCCAGAAATTCATACTCCAGGTTTTTTTAAAACCTTTATCCAAAACATTTTGTATTCTGAAATACAAGACAATAATAATATTAAAATCACAATTTATTCTTCTTTCGTGCTAATCACTCTAAAACATTATGATAAACAAAATCTGAGCTGGGCAGATAGGCTAGCCACCTCTTACTTAAGCATGGACTTCTGCAAACATCGTTTTATAACACATGAATAATTTCTGAGTCAAGTGAGGTTAATCACATGGTTATGCATTTCCAGTAGAAGATTTTTGCCCTTCTGCTGGCTCTTATCCTTTTTTTTCTGGAAATGCAAAGGATCAAGGGGTTTTTTTGGAAGCCCAAGACAAACAAACAAAACAAGAAAGTAAACAAAAACCCAACCAAACCCAACCAGCCAACCAACAAAACCCAAACCAAATTTACAAAGTCTCAAAAGTCTCTCATTCTCTTGCCAATGCAACTCTTAATTCATTAATCAAAGAGCTTAGTATAGATTACTTTGATATTCTGCATAGGATAAGGTGAAAGGCTAAAAATGTAAAACAGAAATAGAGAAATTATTGTTGTACATAGATCCGATTGTAGGCACAGTGATGCACACTGTCCTGAATCCTTCAATTGACCATTTAGCTAAAAACAAATAAAAAACCCCACACCACACCACTACATAAACTTTAGCCTGCCACAGTGCTCACATATTAACCCAGGATAAAGGACTACACTGGGGACAAGCTACATTCCTTTGCATAACTTTAGAAAGTTTACTACTACACTATTAAATGCATGGCTCTATGCATGTGCAAATATATAGCACGTTCAATCTAGGTAAACTCATCTGCTCTAACTTTTTAAATTTTGTTTTCAAAATAAATCATTAACTTTAATACCTTCCACTCCCAAGACAGGATTTCTATCCTGCAAGTCAAAATATGAAAATTGTTTCAAGTGCTTCAGAGCTTCTGGATGGCATGTTCAAGTATTTGCAAAACTTCAGAATTACATTGCTGATGTTAAATAATGTAGAGTTATAGTCTGTTGTCTACTCTATAATGTCAGATGCTTTAAATTGCAGTTCCTGAATCAGAATGAAAAGTAGTATTGTGTGCTTGCCTCTGACGGTTCAGGAAAACATTGATTTATATCTAGATAGGAATTATCTAGGCTTCAGAAGTCTTTTGGTGCAGAAAAGTATACTTGCATCTTGGAAGGAAGAGGCATTTCCTAATGCATATGTTTAGACTGGAGTGGAAGTAGGCGGTGGTCAAGCTTTTTTTTTTTTTTTATTTAAAAAATGTTAGTGGGATCTACCTACATACCTACAGTATAACTAAACTCTCATGAATTCTGGATCAAGTTAATAGGATTGTATTATTAAGCACCTAACACAGGCTATACCACCTCTACTTAAGTTAAATACATTTCTCCAAAGAAAGGAAAAAACCACAAATAGCTCAGCTTTTGGATTTCAGAAGTCCAATGTTATTAGTTTGCAAGAACATAAAAATTCTTTCAACCTCACATGTGGATTTCTTTACACTATACACTGTAGTTTGATTTATACTTCTAAATCAACTATGAGAGGATGTTATAAAGATATTGTCTTCTGGGACACAAACTAATCATGATCATATTTAGAACCAAACACTTCTATAAACACTTCAGAAAGCTGAAATAAATAATATTGCTGTATTAGTGGGAAACAAAGCTAATTAAGTTTGAAAATACATATCCAGCAGAAAAGGCTAGATCTGAATACAAAACTGATCTGGTAAGACTGTTTTTATTTTATATATATATACACACACACATATATATTTGAATGATAGAATCAGGCATAAAAATGGAAAACTTTGACAGGGTTAACTTGGAGAAAATACATTTTCAGAGGTTTTTTGACAGTTAGAGAATGAAAAAAACTTGCGGGAGGTGGGCAGATGTTGAGAGAGAAAGTGTTTTTGTTTAGATGGAAATATGAAGATGTCCTGAGAAGAAAGATAGAGAAAGCATATTATATAATTTACTCTATGTCACTAAGGTAAGTGGGCTCAGAAAACTCAATCTGATGTGATATCACTGGCATTTTTTGCATTTTCTTCCTCCTTCTCCCTCCCAAATGAAACCCCCGTCTGCTGTAGGAGCAACCTGAGAAATACAATCAAGTAGAAAGCAGTTTTCTCAGATCATTAAGAGTACAAGCAGTTAGGGCTTTCAGACCCTCACCTCTCTCCATACAGACACTCCATTCTCATTCTCTTATTAAATAGCGCGTTTTACAGTTGTTTTGTAGTCAATGGGCTCACAGATAAGTGATCAATAGAAGGTCAATCTGTTATTTAACTTGAAATTTAGACAAAATACGTAAATATCTATAATGAAAAACAAGAGAGATTTTGAAAAACAGAGGATGTTACAAATAGTTAACAAAACATGGCCTTGAGAGAAGGAATAGACACCATAAATATGTCAAGCTGGGGCATAACAAGATAAACTCAAGGACAGCCAAATGGTTAATGAGACCAAACAGAAATTGCTTGAACTGTGTGAACTATCCTAATTAGCATACCAAACGATCCACCCTCGAGCAAAGGAAGCCCCCTACTAACAAAGCCCCCTCTCCACAGAAAATGCATGGCGAAAGTAAGAACCAAAGAGAACCGTGACTAAACGTGATTGTAAACAATTGTTCAAAGTCCATAAAATGTTTGACTGTGTGTTTAGAGGTGTGCTAGCTTTGTAGATTTACCAGCTAGCACCCATCTCTGCGCAGACATACAGTAAATGATACCTCGGCGCTGTGCGCCAGCCTGGCTCCCTGCACACCGGGTGACCAACTCCGCTTGTGAGGCAACAGCTTGACACTTGATCTGTCCAAGAGGAGAGGACAGGCCGCTGTCGTTAACACAGGGCCCTGTGCACAAGCCAGGTACTGGTCACAAGTGCCAAGTCTGCTGAAATTAATCTTATTTGCAAGAAAACTCAGAAAGAGTTAGCACAGAAGGACATGACTTAAAAAGCCGGGAAGAACATAGAAGACAGGAAGGAGAACAGTTTCTCACATTGAAGTAGCTCATCTGAAAGTCTGCTTGACTAGAGCTTCCAAGTCCCACAGATTCCTGTGTTACCCAATTTTTAGCTTGGAAATTGATTGAGAGATGACAAAAGAAATCAGAATATTTTCTTATGGAATCTTCATTCAGTCTGTGATTATAAATGAACATGGGCCAAACAGATCTTCTGCATGCAGTCTCATACATTTCCCCCCCGCCTCTGCTATACAGCATGGCTTCTCCTTAAAAGATGCTGATTGTGACACTTTTCTTGAATTGTAAATACACAATCACATTGTCTAAAGGCATCAAGATATTCTATCTTGTATGGATACCTTTGAGACCATCAGAAATTACATAACTGCTCTGCATTATAACATTTCAATTTAAATTTTGAATTTTCTTAAGAAAAAAACTTTCTGAACCAATTCATCCAGGTAATATGCCTTGTCTATACCTGGCATTACAGATGAAAAAGCTATCAGGTAAAAGGACCCTTTGAAGAAATTATCCTTTCAGTCATCAGGTTATGGCAGCACCAAGATTCCTAGTAAACACATACAGGACCTAAAGGATGCCTGTAATGCTGAAAGGCACAGATCTGAGTCACCTATTCTTTCAGCCTGTTTGAGCAAACATGGAAAACTCTCTCTTATTTGTGTTAATCAATATTCAGGATGCACACACCTGTAAGGCCGGGGGTATCTTGCATCCATTTAACAAGTTTCTTAAAGATCTGAAGGGGAGAGAGGATTAAAGAGCTAACTTTTCATTGCCTAAATCATGGACAAGTCAGTATACGTAAACATTGGGGCATGGGATTTATCTGATTAAATAAGAACATTCATGTCTGAGCTAGTCATACTAGGCAGATGGACATCTGATCGGGATACTCAGTGAAGTTTAAAAGCTGGTTCATACTGCAGCAGAAATCCAGTATTTGTTGTGGGGTTTTTTGTGAGGGGTCTTTTTGTTATTTGTTTTTTAAAGGTGTGATTTACTTTATCTGTTTCTTCTCAATGACTAGGCTTACAGATTTAACAATACCCATCTAAAGTCTGGTGAAGCAAGTTTTATATCAAGGGTTTACAGTACAGTGATTCCAATTTATTCAGAAGCATAGTTTACTGTTACACCATTGAAGCATGAGTTAACACCACCTGACAGGCTCATTACCTAGATATCTAACCATACACTTATAAGCACAGGTCCCAAAGAAAAACCAAAATGGAACCTGACAAAAAGTGGACTGCCTTGGGAGGAACAAGTCCTTGACTCTGCTCACTATTCCTGGGGCTTCCTACATTTTGCATTTAAACATTATTAAGTAAAATCCATCAAACAGACCTGGGAACAGGGATGAGATCTGGCCCACATGTTTCCCTCTTCCTCTGGGAATCCCAGTGCTCAACACATTGTAATATCTAACTTTCATCTTTCCCTAGCAAAAGTGATCCAGATTGTCTTCAACAACAGAAGATGGAGAGTCAGGCTCCCACCATTTGAGACCTTTTGCTCCAGGTTTGAATTCCCACAGACTGCAGAAGGCCTGGCATTTAGAGCTCTTGCTATTTTTACTGGTGATCAAACCAATAGACACTGGTATCTGTAACTATTGTTTTCTATTGTATGGTATTGTGTGCCTCTGAGCAACTTCCCATTTACCATCTGGGACCTCTACAATAGCATCTCAACTCCCTGCACAATTAGTGAAGACTAGTACTCACATATTATTTGGCAGTTCCCATCTCTTTCTGTTGTTTATACAGAGATAAGCAGAAAGAATAATTTTTAGCAAACATATTTACTTTTTAGGCACTGCCATACCTACTTTAAGGATCAAATTCTGACCACCAGTTTTGGGCTCTAGCTATTATCAGTAGGGAATTTATGAAAAAAACTTCCTATTAAGGAAATTTGTAGTGTTGGTATTATCTTGCTCCTGCGGCCAAAGGACGGTCCAGTAGTAACTCAATATACTGGAAACATGACTTAACTAAGAATCTAAAGAAGCCCATGGGAGCTGAAGCCACTGGTGTGCAGTCATACATGTCCAAGGCATACTTTGTTGCTCACAACAGCAAGCCAGAGAAATGATGTTTGAAAGCACTGATATTTGCCCTCTGACATGCACCCACCCCCCATACACACCCATATATTTACTAAAGCATTTAAAATCTAGGATTGTCTCAAGGATTTGGACCTCTTCACTATAACATGAATTAACTTCTTGAGCTGTTTGATAAAAGAGGAAAAATATGAAGAATGCTAAAAGGTGGAAGGATGTGCTAGCCATAGTGGTTTCCTCTGGCATATAGGAGGTAGAGCAGATTATTTCATAACACTGAAAAGCCACGCAAATACCAGTCTGGAAGAGGTGTGGAGGGACCTAACTTTCTAGAGATGAAAGTCTGAAACAAGCAAGAAATATATCATCCTTTGTTCACAGCTGGGAAACATGTGACCCTTGAAGCAAGTTTTCAAAAAATTATTCATCACTGTAACTTGATGCTGACATGTGTGATGTGAAGTACTACAGATAGCAAAGTCAAGACATAAGAAAGGTGAGAAATGAGACTATGTCACAAGGTTTAGAACATAAAGATACCTTTTCACCCCATCCTGAAACCTTGTTGAGTGTTGGATCAAGGAAATAATGAATAGTTTAGAATACTCAGAAGGGAACAGCCAGGAGTCCCAGACACCAAGGTATGTTATCACCATAGGAAAACAGAGAACACAGTGATATATGAGTGAATGAAGCAGGAGTTATGGCTTTCGTTTGAACCAAGTCACAAACAATGGTCTTTTATACCACTAGCACACATCTGGGGAACTGTCTTCACATTATTATTGGCTAACTTTGGAAGGTGGTTAAATCTGCCTGGGATCTACACATCTGCACTTTTATGACAATTTTAGACAGAGTGCCATCTTTACCCTGTGCCTCTTACTTGAGTATATAACACTAGTAATATTAGGAGCAGGAATGTCATGAAGGCACACAAAGCATTTTGGTCAGTCAGGATCAGTTAAGATCTTGGAAAAGATTATTTGGTTTGCAGTGGGATGCTATACTTCAAATAGTTTTAAGCCAAGAGAGCCAAATATCCTTGAAAGATGTATGGAGTCTATATAGAGTTTCTAAGTAAAAGGGAAGCTATATTAGGAGAAAAATATATTAGTTTTGCCATTTTGGAAAGGAAGGGATATACAGGCAACAAAATGAAGAAACCCACAAAGGAAAAAAAACAACAACCAACCACAAAACAAAAAACCACCAAACAAAAAACCTTATGTTTTAGGTCCTGGTATTCTACAGACAGACATTACAGAAGGAGCAGAGCAGGGAAAACACACAATCACAACAGACCTGCCCATCAGTAATGACTCTTCCAGGCATTTCTGCACAAGATGCAGGAGGTAGATTTGTTGCTATTTAGCTCTGAGAGGATGCTAAATCTTAATCCATTCTTATTCCTTATTGGCAACACATCGGCTGGCAACTATTTCTTGTTCAACAATGGCTCAGAAAGGAAGCAGGAGAGAAGTGAGGAAACTGCTGAATTGCAAAACATCAGCAGCATTTCACTCCTCTCACCTTATGACTTCCTGGTCATTGTGAGAGCAGACACTTTCATCAGATGCAACGTCAAAGTTGCAAAACCATAACCAATGTTAAAAAGAAGCCCCAGCTGAATGAGAAAGAGAAGAGCCAAGTGTGAAGCAAGCTTCTGTTCAGCATTCATGTTCTTGCTGACTTCACTGAGCTAGAAGCTGACTCTGAGCAGTGAGATCACAAGTAATCAGTTCATTCATGGCCTGTGTGCACAGGCTGCAGTCACAAGAAATCGTCACTTTCATGGTCCAGGATGACAAGAGGAGCAGAAACTTGAAATTACCCTCAGCTTATCATTTGCTCAGTACTGTTGTCTATGGGTGAGCAAACTGAATATTGGTCTACATGATGTAAAGAAGAAAATGAAAGTTGTATCAGAGTTACTCAGATGTAAATAACCCAGCGATTCTCTAAGATTTATAATCATTGTAATAGATTCAATGATTGGCTCTACTTCCATTGGCATAACCCAAAATGCCAACCTTGTGACCCAGTGATCAGGTCTCAGAGATGGAAGATATCCAAAATCCACATTTTCTAAGAGGGTCCATATCTTGATACTTGTCCTCAAGACCTAAGAGTTGTACCAGGACACAGAAGATGTAATGGTCACATTGCACTGTCATAGGCCAACAGCACTCTATGTTCGAGCCAAGACTTCATAAAAGCACACCTTGTCTGACACAGGAGAGATGCTAAAAGCTGACTGCTCTCTTGGATATTGATGTCTCTTACCGGAAGAAGGTTACAAGATATATTTACCTAAGACAGAAGTAAATTTTACCTTAAAAAAAAAAAGGGAGACAATTGCAGCTATCTACTTGAAGTTGTCTGTCAGTTTCCATAAAATTAAATAACTTAATGAGCAAACTTTCTTTAAAAACAAAATCTAAATGCATTTTTGAAAAGTCAAATGCTGGTGAGAAGTTTAAAGACTGTTTCAAACCGTCTAGCATTTTTCAAATTTATTCTTTGAAAATAATGAAGATATTGAAATGTAAAATAGATGTAAAAGTCTCTAAATTTGTCAGTTTCATATCACTCCAAAATAATAGGCACATTGATTCCTTAAAAATGTGCCAAGTTTAATGTTAGATTTATTCCTGAACCTGTTGAGTTTTCTAATATATACCTAGATCATAGGCTTGACTATGTCTTCCCACCCATCTTCTTAGACCATTAATCACTTCTGTTTTCTTAAGCATCTAATATGGATGTTAGCAGAAAGCCTTCTAAAACATTTGCACTTAGAACCGAGGTGATCTGTAGGTTGTAACAAAAGAAAACAACATACATTAATATATATATATCTATTTATAAATACATGGAAAACGCATGCTCCACTTAGCAACAGGAAAGAAAAAACCCACCCACCTCAGGTGAATCCTGTTACAATCTGAAGGACTACATGAGGTTTTCCCTTCTTTACAATCCCACTGTCATACACAATCCGAACTCCTACAGACCTCCACAAGAAATTTGCACACGTAAGCACACAAGCAAGAGGGATCTTACGGTTTAATAACTGGTGGTGAATATAACCTTTAACTTCACAACAAGCAAACAATGGACTAGTTGCACAATAAATGTGTACACCAAAGCCTTCCATATTGTATGCAAAAATCATTTAAAAGCCTTTTATCTGCAGCCACTGTAAAATAATTTTGGGGGTGGGGCCGAAAATCTCATTACTGAAGAAAACTGGTCTCTAGGTACACGATTGGGGGAAAAAAAAAAATATTAAAATCTGCTTCATTACACAAACCAGCGAAAGGGTGAGGTCATGCCTGTTCCGGGCCATAGTTCATGCAACACTACAATTTTTCAGAGATACAATTCAATCGTCTTTCTAACTAATCTGCGGTTACTTTTGATACAGAGAAAAGGAAAAGATACAATAGATCAAACCGTGCCCCACCTTTCTCTGCCTCCCCCCAGCCAGGGACACAAATTGTTTCGGAGCGCCGCAGCGCCGCCAGCACCCAGCAATGCAAAACAAAAAAGATCTCCCACCGTGTGAAAAAAAAAAAAATGCGCCTAGAAAAATGCCAAAAATTACAAAATGTCTCCCAAATGTACCTTCCTGGAGGAAAAAGAACAACAAACAAACCACTTATTCCTGCCCCATCCGCTCCCCCCCCCCCCCCCCCCCCCCCCAAAAAAAAAAAAAAAAGCCAAACGCCAAGACATCTAAATGAAACGTGGTGAAACAAGGACCTTTATATAACTAATGCTTTAAGCTAATTGCCACAAGAGCGCTAATTTGTAAATAAAAAGGTCGCTGTTTAGTAAGAGACATAACTTAATATAAACCCTGTTATGTCAATCTCCACCTTCACCATACCAAGGGCAGTTTCCCCCCGTACTTTAGACCAAAGTAATCCATCAAGGGCCATCACAAATGGCATTGTAAACTCTTTTAGCCACGACCATATAGCAGCGACATAATATGCTTCTTTATATATTAAAGCTGCGCTATATTTATAAAGACAGTCATATATTTGGTTCTGGATCCGCTTATTACTCGGTAAAGAAACCCCCAAACAAAAAGCCAGAACCAAAAAACCAAGTCTATCTGGAAAATATTCGAGTTCTTACAGCCTTAAATTGAGCTGAAATTGCTGTTAAGCTTCCCGTGTATAAAATTTTAAAGAGGAAACAAAACTGACTTCAGTAATTGTCGATACTAAGGAGACACTGTTGGGTGGGATACATGAGATCAAAGCTAAGAAAAATACAAGGCTACGTTTTGTTCATCAACACAAGGAAAACCCTCCACCGCACCAATACACGCCAAAAAGACCGCAGCAACAAATATTTTTGGTTAAAACCACAAACTTACCTTCGGAGAAGGCAGTCCTTGCAAAACGGCTGTAACAATATGGACCGCATACTCGCGCTGCTACAGCCAGCCACCTCCATGCTGCAAAGGGCTCCCCGAACATCCTTAAAATATTTCGCAAACGCAAAAAGTGGTGAGACTTTTTTCTTCCTTTTTTTTTTTTTTTTTTTTT
>JAVJGI010000050.1:66128714-66149051 GCA_035590275.1 Ibycter americanus | reverse complement strand
TCCCCCCCGCCGCCGACCGCCGCTACCGCCGCCTGGAAAAATGCAGTGTGCCATTTTACACCCGCCTTTGAAACACACAGGACCAAAGTCTAGCGCTGGTTTTCGGTGACACTGCAAAACTACGGCTCGCTCCACGCAACCCCTCGGCCTCATCCCTCCCTTCAATGACAGCAGCCGCCTCTTGAGAATTAATAAAGAAAGACAGCTGGAGAAAATAATTCCGAGACTTTGCCGCTCTGCCGGGCCCCCCCAGCCCCCACGCCGCCCCCCGCAGCAAGTTTCTGCAGCTGAGCGCATCCCTTGGCCTCTCCCCGCGGCCCCGGGCGGCCCCGCAGCCCGCACCCCGGCCCGCCGGGGTTCAGCAGCCTCGCAGCATCTAAAAAAGCCAGTCATGCCTGAAACAAAATCCATGATTCCTGGAAAGTGGGGAGGCTTGAATCCCAACAAATACTCAATTTACTTACAAATAGAAATACCTACCTTACGAAAGAACTAAATTAACACTAAATTCAACAGATACATCCGTTACGGCAGGAATAGTTTTTCCATAAATACTGTTTTAAAAACCCCTCCTTATACTGACTGACAGAATTCTACCATGCTGCCCACAAACAAAATGGCTGTGGCACCGAGTTTTTTGGTTCCTCCCACTGTGCCTCCCCCTGGCCTCCAGGAAGTGGTAGAAATCCAAAATAAGATCCGCACGAAAAGTACAATGCATCGCCTAAACTCCGTACGGCACCCCCAGACATCACGGCTAGTAAAGCAGATTTACCAACGTTGTACTTTCTCGAGGATTTTTATTGTTTTTTAAAGGGCATCAATCACTGGGAATTTACATCACTGTGTAATTTGAACTTCCTGCTTTACATATTTATAAGGTCTTTCACCTATCTTGGCAGGCTTTCAAATTAAGTGGGTTGGGAAATCTGATGCTGTGGCTCTAGTTTGTGAGCTGAGTCAGGTAGTCCCTGCTGTAGCAGTGCTGTGAAAAGACGGGCAAATTCGAACACTTCCAGTGTTCAGAGCAAGATAAAATCACCCCCTAACATATTACAGTCTCCTAAGCGAGCATGTCTTCAAGGTCTTTTCCAACCTAAACGACTCTGTGTTTCTAAGTAGGCACAGAGTGGACGCTGGAATGAGGATTCTTGGTGATAACTGACATTTAGGCCTCTTGCATATAAGTACACGTTTCGCAGTATGTATTCTTTTGCATCTGTGGTTCACAAGTCTGCCTGAATTATGATTCCTGTGGAAATAATCTTGCATTTTCTCTTATTATGACCTTGTATAGTGTTGCAGCTCTTTAACTTTTTTGACATTCATCTTAAAATGAATAGGAAAATATGGCATATTTAAATTAAAGATGATCATAAAAATGTTAATATGTGGTCCTCTGGTCCTCTAGCTGAGCCACCGATCTTGCCAGGCAGTAGGATAGCTCCTCTTGCACGCTGCCTCATGGGCTCTGGGGCCTGATTCATTTCCCATGAGAGTCCTTTTACTGCCTTTAGTAGGAGTTACAATGGAGATAGGCTGTCAGACCTGCTGAGCCTGATCCAGTGCTGTATTAAAAGACCTGAATTAATATTCCTATCCACTGCTATTCTAAACCTTTTTCAGAGGCACTGAAAAAAACAGTGAACTTGGTGATTTTTTTTCCTGAACCACCTCTTATTTCTAGGTCTTGGTTTAAAAAAAAAAAAAACAACACACAACCAAAAAACCTGCAAAGAACTTGGAACAAATTTTGCGATTATTGTTATTTGTTTGTATTACTGTGCTGTCTAGCAGCCTTAATCCTGGACTATGATTACGACAATATACTGTATAGAAATATAGGAATATAGGGCAAAAAGATAATTCTTGCCCTGAAGAGCTCAAAAGTATAAGACAAAAGACAGCAGATGGCTACAGGCAGATGAGGGGAAAAGGAAACAATGAGACTGTATCGATCAGCTGGGAAGGCACAGTTTGCAACACACCATCAGCCTAACTCGTTTCTGTGTATACATCATGGTGAAGAAGATGTAAGGTGGGATTTCATGAAGAAAATTAATTGGCTTTGTGGCTGTTGAAAGAAAACTTCTCCAACAAGAAGGACAGCATGGAAGAAAGCACAAAGACATTTGTGTGAAAAAGCAGCAGATGTCTACAGAAGTTAATCAAATTGGCCTTAATTTTTTTTAATAATGACAGAAAATAGATAAGGTGGGAAGCAGGCTATAAGAGCATTGAAAATACAGCTGCAAAGCTTATGTCTGATATAGGAGAGGCAATGAAAGGATCCAAAAGGCATAGCGACAGGGAAAAATCATAAACCAGACCTGATAGCAGTTAACAAGCCCTAGAAAAAGAAGATATACAGTAGTTTGAATTATATGGGCCTGAAGAGATGTAGCATGATTTTTATAGGAATAAAAGTGTTGTTCTTAACCATTAGTTTGAGGACTATGTGCCAGTTATCTGAACCTCTCTCCTAACTTGTATTTATTGAATTCTTAAGTACTACTCCTGGTGGTAGTGTTTATCACATGAGCACCTGCTTGTTAAATGGTCACCTCAAACTTGTTAATACAAGTAGATAAGCATGCAGGAGGGTTGGGACCAAAATGTCCATGCTCACTGGGAAGGTTCTTCCTCCTGTCACCTGTTTTTTGAGAAGTCTTAATCTCCCTGCAGTGTCCCATAGATTAGATGTTCATCACTATCTGCCTCCAACTAGCACAGGTCTGACAGAGCCCTCATCTGAATGGTGGAGGGGGCAGAAATGGCCAGTCGGCTCTGTTTTAGGGCACAACTACACCCAGGATAGCAAACCATGCCTTGGAGAAGGGGTATGGTTTGTAGGCTCATACCCATCTCAGTACATTCTTTGTTGTCTTATGTGGCTGTAGGTGTTTAAACTTTTTTTCTTCCTTTCCCACATTTAGTAGTGGCATTGCAGTAGTAGCAGGCGCATACTTGCAAATTTTTTTGTAATTCTTTTGCACGAAATACCATCATATGATTGTATTTACTACAGCAACAATGCGACAAGCTCTTAAGTATGTTGGCTAGCCATGGTATAACTTGGGGCTAAACACTGCAAAGGAAATAACCTCAAACGAGCCAGGCCTCGGTGAAAGCCTGTGGAAATCTTATGGTGTGGCAAATGTGAAAGAACTGGACTGGATTCTTTCGTTACAGGTGAAACTAAACTGAACTACCCCAACTTTCCTTCCAATTTAAAGCTTACTAGTTCTGTAGATGAGCTGATGTATAGTAGCTGTTCAAGCCAGGGTCATTTTCTCTCATGTTTGATCTCATTATTGGTTTTAACTGGAAATAGTGTATATCAAGTGCTGAATGTTGAGAATTGAGATAGAGATTGAAATTAACATTGTGGCTTTTTTAATCTGAATGAGTGTTCCAAGAAAAGCTGAACAATATGTTCTCGTGCTTTAAGAACAACCCTCACTTGACTTGATGTCAAATTTTCCCAAATTTCTTATTGTTCGGGGTAATTCCAAAGAGCACCACCATCCATTCTGTGTTCTTCTTTTTTTTTTGAGCTTTGTCCAGTGCTTGGTGTGAATGTTCATCTTGAGATTTTACTTAAAAACTGGGAAATAGAATAGCTGTATGGGAGCAAAGAAACAAACTAGCTGTATTTTAGGATTCAGACTAACACAAAAAAGTGGCTAAAAACTGATAGCATTCAAATAACACCTTCTTACTCAAATTAGTGAAACTACTTTTTACATTCTGCTTGCAGTATAATTGCTTTTATTATTTTTTATCTTTCACTTTCGTTAATCTTTATCTTGCGCATAAAGATTTAACTGTACTGCCATATTTTCCAAGTAGGTCTCTGTCTATACACTTGTAATAAACAAATTACACTGATCTTTTGACAATCTTTTCTTGATGTCTTTAGGAAGGGAATTACCAGTCCTATCATTAGGTAGATAGCAATAGTTGAAGGATATCAAAGTACTTTTGCAACTGGTATGTAAATGATCATTTGTTTTCTTTTCATAAAAGTGGCATTGAATGTTTTTCAGTTGAAAGATCAACAAATGCATTTTGCATATTTATTCAATAGATAATGTTCACATAGCTGCATAATTGCTCCTGAAGAATCTAAAAAACTGACTTGCTGTAATTTGGAAAATTCATAAATTATAGCACAAGAATGGATCATTGGTGTCTGACTGTGTTATAAAGGAGGACCCAGACCTCCCTAGCTTTCTTGTTTGATCCAGGTCAGGTATTTTTAAAAAGCATCCAGTCTAGACTGGAAGTGTATAGTGATAAAAAAGTCCACCACAATCTTCCCTAAATTGTTACAGTAATTACTTGACTCACTTGAAGTTTAACTTCAAATCACAGACTTTGTAACTTATGAAGCCTCCTCTTTCCATCTCTCTGTCCAAGTTCTGGTTTTGTTTGAACATATAGAACTCACAAAATGTTACTCTTTGTTATGGATGTTATGTGCTCGTAGGGCATCTCCAGTTTACCAGCAATCTTCAAGCTTCACGAATCACGGACATCAGAAACAGGTGCAATATGCCAACAATAGTCACACTACTTGCCACACACTAAAGGAAGGTAATTTCTGAAATTTTTTCTATATATCCTAACATTTCATTTGCTTTCTGGCTGTATTACCATTACAGGTATCCCTGTTAAGCAAACCATCCCATTAATTTCTGTGTCCTTTGCAGTAACCCCTTTGCTGTCATACCTTCTCACTTATTCTGTCAGTAGGGCTTGACGTTGCTCTCAGAATTTTGCTTTCACCTGTACACAGATATACATACTGCTCTGCTTATGCCCACCCTAATAAGCTGATGCAAGTTGCCTTTTACCAATAACCCATTCACCACTATTTTCCTCTCATTCAAACTCTACAGTACTGTGAGCATGAGGAAGGATTTCTTTTCTTATTAATCTTACTTCAAGCAGTGTTTTTGTTTCAGACACCAAAGTTGCACTGCTGAATTTCTTTCCTTGTGCTGGGACTTCATCTTCAAATACTTTATGATTAGATCAGATACATTTCAATTACAGTATTGTCATAGGTTGGTATGTCATTCATCCTTTGCACATCAGAAGTTCTGCCAGTGACAGTTCAAATGGTTTTAGGATGACATTCAGTGGCAAAAGCTGTAAAAAAAGAGCCAAGTCAATATAGGTGGAAAAGCAATTAGTTACAAAAAATGCATGGGAGTCTTCTGAAAATAAAAAACAGAAACAAACCTCCAAAACATCTGTTCCTGTTGGTTGCCAAGGTATGCCACACATGTCTGAGCATAGCTTTTTTCCCCTCTTATTTCTGTTGTATCCTTTTATGATGGTTTGAAAGTATCTTCCCAGAGCCATTGTAGAGGTTGGTCAACTCATAACCTACATCTTTTTATTCATTAACAATCTTAATGAGTTTTGGATATTATCTTCTGTTGAATTGTTGTAGGAAACAAAACGTGCCATCCTTTCAGAATTAAATCTACGTCCATATGAAAAGTCCTATAAGGTAGTATACTTATTAAAAGAATATTTTAGCTACACCATGTTGGCACAGATGTATTTTAAAAAATTCTTGTCTTTTAGTTGTCTATATTTAATTGGTTGAAGATGGTGGGAAAATATTGGGTGTGATTTCAGAACAAAGTCAGAAAGAAAACCTGAAAAAAAAGCAGCTCACTGTGAAACCTTTCTTTTAACTTTGGTAACTGCTTGATTGGGATTGTTCTGCATACTTTTCCTGTTATGTGCTGATATTCGAAACAAAATCACATCAGCTTTGGTCCAAGTCTTGGAATTTCAGGTGGAAGATTATTCAATGCTTTTGAATCCAAGCCCTGGATCCTTATCCTTGTATTAAAATTTATGCTGGATAATATTCACTGCAATGTTTGCAAGCACAAGTAACTGTTAAGGCACCTTTTTAATTTGCTTGCCTTCCTCTTTTATGTCCAAAATGGTTCTAGTGGGAGCATTGTTCCCAGGGGGTAAGGTACACCTGTTGCTACTGCTGTTAAATAGTTTAGTCTGTTGTGCCAAAACAAGGGAACATGCAATTGATGCTTCTGCTTTACTAAATACATTCTGGTTTTTCTCAGATTTTCATCTTCTGACAATTAAGGGGATCCCTTATGGATTTTATTAGATGAGCTACCATTGGAGAGCATCTTTCCATAAGATTTATTATACCTAGGAAATTTCAGCAGAAATGCCATGGATTCAGATAAGGTGAATAATGGCTGCAGTCCATCTGTGTTCCGCTGACTTGCCTGTTGACTGGTTTATGTGTTCAGCAGATTTTATCTGTTCTTTTCTGAATTCACATTTGTCATTCAGAATAAAGGGCCACTGTTGAAAACATCTCAGAACCGTTCAGTCACTCATGGTGTTCACTTTTACTGCTGCTGCAAAAAAATGCACCATCTGTATGGCAAAGGCAATGCTGTCACAAGTCAGTTTTCTTTTCTGCAATGTTCTAATGCTGGTGACATACTGAATGGAAGCCACTTTAGTCAGCAAAAGCTTGATGAGCATAGGAAGACCATATCGAGGGGAATTTAAGAAAAGCCTACAGTTGCATACAGCATTGAGGAAATGTAGGTCTGAGATGACTGAACCAGTCCTCTACAGTTCCAGATTCAGCAAGACTATGAACTCAGTCGTAAAAGCTTTAATTTCTTCTCCTTGTTTCTTATTAAGTTTAGCCTATTTATAGATAATACTATTTAAATTTGGGTACCTTTCACTGAGTAACTAGAATCAGGCAGCATAAACTCTGGTCAGCAAGCTCAATGCCTTAATTGGTCAACTCATCTGAAATTCCAGGATACAAATGATAAGGCATTAATTATTTTAAGATATCAGAATACAGTGGCTGTTTTTTCATGCCATTATAAATTGCTGTTGGAAACCAAAGGAGTTCATATACATCCATTATTACATTGTCCATCGTATTCTCAAATATGAACTTGCCTATTTGACACACTTGCTCTTCTGCTTATTACAAAATTATTATCAGCTGTAATATTTCAAACCACTCAGGGACAAATACAATATTTATGACCTATTTTTTGCTTAATTTTTCTTAAATTCCTTCTTGTATCCCTAATATTCCTGATGAAATATTCTTTGCTTTTTCACATCCTGGTCAATTTGCTGGACATTCTGACTTATAGCAGATACTTACTGGCAGTTTCCCTATTTTTAAGTTCAAACAATGTGTTTGCTATTAGTCTTTTCATTAATGTTAGAAGAAGCTCTGAAAACTAAGCTGACCAAATTTAATTAGCTTGTTGATTATAAATGTAACCAATCAGCAAGAAAAAGTCTGTAATAGTAGACATACCATGTTGCAGGGATGCAGCCTTTTCGTGTAATGGTTTGTGTATCTTATGTTACACTGGGTCCAGTTTTGCCCTCCCTAGGTGTACTGCAGTAACAACTGTAACATTAACTCTTGTGCTGCTCATGTGCAGTATGAAATGTGCTCCTTGACCGGCTGCTTCCACTCATAGGGACCTAATCATAGCAGCATCTCTTAGCAAGGGGCTTAGAAGAATCTTTCCCTTCTATCAAAAAAAAAATGCTCTGTAGTTTCTGCAAAGAAAAAACACCAGACCGAAAGGAAATATTCTATAAGCTAGATCTAGTACATATATTGCCAGCTAGATCACAATATCGTATTTACACAGTAAATTTCCAAGAAGCATTGCCAGAGCCCTTTTGGTCTGAGCAAAGATGAAGAACATGCACAGCATCCAAGGCTAAGGCTGTTACACAAAAATCTTAATGTAAATGTTCCTCAGTGGTTTGTAAATGGCACATCTGCAAGTGATGAGCTATACTTGTAACATTGATCATTAAACCTAATAGAAACGTGCTTCACAATCTGGTATAAGGCAGAAAAAAGCCTTTAGTTTTGCCTTACCCACATAGGCAAACTTAAAAGAAGCATGCTATCAGTCCACAAATGGAAGAAAGGAGAACTTAACAGTTTATGAATATATTCTTTATTTTTATAGCTGTTTGATTCATCTCAGGTTCCGCTTAATTTTTAAAACTAGCATGGAATTTTTTTTGTGATGATAGAACTTTACCTTTTACCTTATAAATAGCCACTAACATTTCTTCTTATTCAACTTTCCCTAAAATTGTTTAACTTATAATTGATAAATATTTGAGAATCAAAATACATATTTTTTAAGAATACATTATTTCTGAAAACGGGCTAATTAGTTGTGATTGAATACTATTGAAACCTGGATGAGCCAGGATGTTCAGTTTGAAAAATTCTGTATTAGTCTCAACCATTCATAGTTTAAAAGTTTTTTGCAGCTATATTTGCTGCTTTACGACTAAATTTTTTCAGGGGAGCAAATGACAAGATATTGACTGCCAGCAAAGTTGTCTATTCTAGTCCATGTTCATTAGGAACTGAAGCTCCTTGTATTGAAAACATTCCGATTTTTATCATTCAACTCTTAAACTAAAATATTGAAACATAAAATGTAAGTAGATCCTCACTGCAACTGAATCTTTTATAGACGAGACCTGAGCATAAAACTGGAATATATACCATGAGAAGGTCATGCAGCTGACTACTTCTGTTTTGGCCAAGCAAAACCTGTGAAGAGCCTACCTGCAGTCTGTCTCTTCATTGACGGAGGGCTTAGCAAGCCCTATGAATAAGGAACTGACCAGTGATTTAGCATTTTCCACAAGTTAGCGTTAGGCAACAGCTGTCCTTCACTGTTCAATGTATTTCTGGGATATGATATACTCCTAAATTTTTTATTTCTGCTCCTTGACAGGTCTGTCTATTCTGACCTGACATGAGTCAGCAGTGCACCACTGCAGCAAGAAAGGCAAATCGGATCCTGGGCTGTATTCACAGGGACGTTACTGGCAGAGACAGAGAGGTGATCATCCCACTCAGCACTTGTCAGGCTGCACCCGGAGTACTGTGTCCAGTTCTGGTCACTCCAGTTCAAGAAACTTGTGGACAGACTGGAGATGGTCAAAAGGAGGGCCACAAAGATGATCAAAGGGCTGGAGAACATGTCCTATGAGGAAAGAGGAGTTCGATACTCTCTCCTTAGAGAAGAGAAGGCTCAGGGGGACCGCATCACAGTATTCCAGTATTTAAAGGGCAGCTATGAAGAAGATGGAAGCTCTCACTTTGCAAGGAGCCACATGGAGGAGACAAGGGGAAATGGGTACAGTTGTACCAGGAGAGGTGTCATTTACAGTGAGAACAATCATTCACTGGAACAACCTCTCCAGGGATGTGGCAGAGTCCCCGTCACTGTAGATAATCTCATCAGCCATGAAAGGTTGGACCAGATGATCTTTTGACACCCCTTCCAACCTGGGCTATTCTATGATTTTATGTCGTGCTCCACTGCTGTATTTTATACTAGGGACTCCTTTCCTTCCTGACTTTCAGTCTTGCCATAGACCACATTTTTATCTTATTCTTCAAACTAGTTCATCCACTGTTTTTTAATCCAGGATCACCTTTACTGTGATCCTGTCTCTACTCCTGACTCTAGCCTGGAAAAGTTACTTTAAGCTGGCCTGCATCAGTGTGCTCAGTGCACATGCAGAGGACTGATTACATCTCTCCAGTCCTCACTCAGCCAAGTTCCGTATTTATTTATCTCAGGAATCTTCCAGACCTTTTCCCATGGCAAAGGTACCCAGGCTATTTGGTACTTATTCCTCCATTGGTTATCCATCAGATGATGCAGATGTCCCTTCTCTCTCAAATAGTGCCTAACATCCTTCTGTTGCCAGCCAGATTCTCTTGGTGTTCTTAGTCCTTCTCAAGGCTGCTGTGTGCCCTGCATGCTCTTGTATGAAGCTTTGCCATTCTTTTGATCTTTTGTGACTCTATTTTACTTTCCCTGACATGACCTTCATTGCTCTTTTTCTGCCCATTCCACCAGCACTGTATGTCTCTGTGCTTTCCCCATTAAGAGTTTTCTGTTTCTTACCATTTGCAACACTATGCCTGTGCCGTTTTTTCTTTTTCATCTGTTGAGAAGATAAGACTTACAGCCTACTAGAATTTTAAAACTGTATTTGGCAGATTAGCAGACCTAAAGTGTAGGATGTTACGTTCAGAGCTTCAAGTTATGGAAGGGGAAATAAATGGTAGTGGCCTATTTCAGTCTAACTCTGAAGGATTCTCATTTGTTCTTGAGTATGGAGATTGCAGCTCCCAAACAGTAACTAATGACGTTCCCTAAACTGACAACATATTTTTTGGCCGGTCTTGATCCCATCTCCTCATTTGTGTAATGCAAGGGTAGGAGGAAGAAAAGCAGATGTGACTATTGCCTACAGTAAACCTTGAAATAAAAGTATTTGAGGCTCATACAAAATAGAACCATGTTTTTTCAGGCCCTGAATTTGTTGGAGCATGCCCCTGGGTATTGCACTCTCATGATCCCTAGATGGCACAACAGCATAATAGCAACCTTTGTCAAACCGCTAGAGCAGCCCTGAAGCTACTCTGGCTTTGTCTGAATTGGGCCTTAGCAGTCATAACCTCCCTCCAGCTTGAGTCTTGCTCTGAGGTCACCTCAGAAAGAACTGAATCTTAATGTCTTTAGTTTGAAACTTCGGTCTAGTTTTCACATGTTGTAGGTTTCCTCCAAGTTCATTGTTTAAAAGGCCAAGTCATATAATTCCTTTAAGTTCTGTTTTTTCACAGCTGCACCAAAACTTGAAGGAAAATTAGTTTATCTAAGAGACAAAACTTTCTTTGTGACTACTAGGTTTAATGGAAATTCAAAATAAACACCAAAATCAGCCTTATAAAGCTTTTTGTGCAACTCAGATAAAGAGGTGAGGAATAGTGCTGGTAATCTAAGGAAGGGCCCAAGAACAGCAGCTTCCAAAATACCAAGACAAAAATAAAACTAAAAGGTATTTTGCAGTACTAGTTTTTGCGGTTTATTTTGGTTTAAAAAGTCTTCAACTAAGTCTTGGTCATCTGATCACAGGAGATTGAAAAATAGCCCTGAAAATGGATCCCACACTATGTTCCTGTTCATTCTGCTATACATTCTTTAAATCAATAGCCCTGGGAAAAATAAGCTAAAAATTCTTCCATGTCTGTAGGCACACGCAAACATACAAAACAATCTCAAGCATCTACCTGGAGAATTTTTGCCAAAGTGTATCTCAAGTAACGTTTGTATTTAACTCAATTCTTTTTAAATGATAAGCAAGGCATTACATAAGTTTTAGACTGTTTTGTTGCCTAATAGCTTTAAAGTCATTATTCAGTTCTTCATGTGGTTTCACATTGTCAATGACTGTCTCTAGATAGTTGAGTAGTATCTGTACAAATTCTTTCTAATATCTGTCTTGTAAAAAATTACAAAAATAATATCTACTTTACTGTAATTATATCATGTCTTACTAACCCCAAATAACAATGAAACCTGCAATTGCTGAGTATGTTTTCTAACCTGTAATATAGTATTTTCTGGCCCAAATGCATACTTGGTATAATTAATTGGTTTCACACAGTAAAGTTCCCTTGAGGAAATTATTAAACATACGCTAATTTTCCAGTCTTTTTTGGCAGCTAGCCATAACAAAAGGACCCTGTGGCTGAAGAATAAGAACTCTGGCTTTGGATTATGTCCCACCTTTTGCCACATTTCTTTCTTCCTGTTTTAGGTTCTTGTCCATCCATGCAGTACTGGCTTGGCACCAATACTAATTAAGCTGCAATGTCTAGGACAGTTAGTGACTGAGAGAATAGCTGGAGCATGAGAACGTCATCTTATTCCATAAGGAACTGGTAAGCCTTCAGTCCCAAAAAACTGACTCCTGACTCAGATTGTAATGAAATCATATACCAGATCTTTTAATTCCAACATTGACTGGTGAAATTACTCTCTTCAGAGTTAATTTCTGTACTTTTTTGACATACATCACAGTAACTGTACATTTACTGAAGATGCTAGGAGTGCTGCAGCTCATCTCCTGTGCAAATATTGCCTGGTGCAATATGTGTGGACCACATATAGTCATTGTGGGTAACAGCTTTGAAACGTCCATTCCCCATCCCTGTTTCCACAGTGGTTGCTTTAATCCCTGCACCAAAGTATTGACCACTGAGCTGTAACTGGACTGGAGCCTTCTCATCCTCTCAGATTCTAATGTGAGCCCTGATGTCCACTCTCCTGTATTTAGCAGCACATAGTAGCATTATTTCAAACGTGAATGACAAAGAAAACTTTCATGACAGCCTTGCAGCTGTGTGGAAGTGCACGATGATACCCAGGCGCATACTATAGTTACTTGATTTGAAAACAAATTATTAAAAACCACTGAAGTACCTTTTGTGTATTTACCACATGGGAGATCTAGGACTGATGCCAGAACACTTATGTACAGAGTGATGACTTGTGTTTAGTTAGAAGTACTGTGAGAATCAGCAGTAAGACTTTAGCCTCTACTGTTAGCCAACAAGTTACATGAATTAATGTAAGTAGAGATGCAGCAGTTTCTATATAGACATGAAAAAATAATGAAGGAGCTGTGCACAAGAATATTAGGCAGTTTCACCATCAGTTATGTATCTTCATATTTGTTGTACAGTATTAAAGTGAACTATGAACCAAGATAGTTCTTATTTCTTGGAAGTACTTTATAAGACCAGTAATACTTTTATGCAAAGTACTTCACAAGCACTATGAACTTGCAACTCAGGTCAACTCAATTATTTTACACAAGATAAAGCTGGGCTCCCACATGCTCTTCCTGCCTGTTTTTTATAAAGGTTTAGTATAGACCTTTATTTCAGGTAGACTTAAGACATTTGTCAGAGAGGATAGTTATAAATGATTCTGTCAAAATGGAGGAAAAAAAAAGCAGCTTAGCTGAGTTTACTTGGGTTTAGTCTCATTTACTTTTCTGAGCCAAAATCCTTCTTCTCACTGTTAACACATTTTCCTCATTACTTACTGGATATAATTTGATCAATCACTAGTTAACCTACCCACACTCCATTGAATTTCCTCATTTATCAAACAAAACACCAAATAGACTTGGGAGACTATGGACCCAACATAAAATCAATTTGACTTTAGTAGTACAGTATTAATAGCTTAACATCTTGAAAAGAAAGGAGTGAACATATTTAAGTTTTGTTGCAGGAATTCTCCTGGGCTTAAATACTAAATGGAAGAAGCATCAAATACTTTAAAAAGTCTGTGAGTAAAGAGTTTGCTTTCTTAAGTGAAGTGTTACTAGTCAAAGGACCGAAAATCTTAGCAATATTCCTTTTTTATGGGCCTTACCACCAATACTAAAACTCTTTGAAGTTTTACTTCTTTGGAGACATTAGATAAGATTAAATATTCTAGAAAACATGATCATTTTTGGTACAGTTTTACTATTGGAGCTCTAGTGACTTGTGAATTTACCTATAAACTGATGTGTTCCCCCTTCCTAACACTTCAGATTAATAACGCTTGATAGTTCATTAACACTGCTATTCTGTGTACCTGCCTTAGATTTTAGGTGGAGTCCTTTGTGTAAGTATATTAGATCCTAGTAATACATAAATTATATACTTATATAATTAATGAAAGATTAATTGTACTTAAACTAAAAGTACTTCATGAGTTTTATACAGCATGCTAATGGTTTACAATTTCCATACCTTAAGTCAACACTTTTTCTCAGTTCACATTCTTTGCAGCAACCTGTTCAGTGAATAATTAGGAAAATCTAGGGCCTGCAGATCAAATTGGCACAATCCTACATTTAAATACACCATTGATGCCTATTTTCTCGTTGATACACTGAATTTGTTGATACACTTGGATGTAAAATTGCTAAGAATATACTTTTTTTCTCTGATGATACAATTTAAAAGAAAAATTCCTTAAAATTCAGAAAAAAAAGACCAGTTTGTCAGCTCCTTTGCAGTCATCCAGATCAGTATAGACATGAAGGACCTCATTATTTTCAGATACACTTATAAAGAACAAAGTCAAACTTAATAGTTTTAATGCAGTATATAAATGTGTTGAAGTATCATTCCTAAATGCAAGATTATTCTTTTCTAAGCTTTCTTATATGCCTGTGCTTACAAAGGCCTTCTGTCTTGAAGTTGACTGATATTTGGACAGCATCTGATGTATACTTCAAATCATTGATTCATCGTTGTACATGTTGTTTGCTAAATGAGCAACAGTATTTGCTACTTCTGAATTTCAGAAATGTCTTATTTCAGCAAAAGTTGCTTCCCATTCAGAATAATGCCATTTTGAGATAGCACTTGTAGTGAATAGTTTCTTTAAATACTTCTGTGGCCTTTCTCTTTACTCATTTAATACTGTCTTTTTATTCCTCTTACTTCAGCTCATCTCCATTACAGTAGGGTCCAGAATTCCTTTCCTTCTCTACAGCTCTCCCCTTAAAATTCTCACGGAGCTTCATAGCAGGTTTCATTAGGAAATCAAGTTTTTACAGTCGTGTGTTGCAGTCTGTCTCTAATAATATTTTGAACCTGCTGGCCAGTTTCAATCATATTTGACAGAGGGAAAAACTGTATTTATGTCAGTCTGGTTTTGTATGCATGATTCAAATATCTAACCACAATCAGAGTTTTGTGAGCTCCTAGAGTGATATGCATGTATGTAAATATATTCAACTCTTATGAATTCCATTAAAACCGAGAGATATCATATTAATACTCCCACTGAAGAAAATCTTTAAAAAAAATAAATGCATGAGAAAGTTCTACAGTGGAGACTCGGCTTCTGCCATTCCACTACTTTCAGAATTTTAAGTTTTTATTACTTAAATTGTATTTTTTTTTAACAAAGTGCCATCAGTTTTGGGGGATATCTTTTTTCTGGCTCCATCACCACATTAACAGTTCATTTGCCTAGTTGAGATCATACCCTGAGCTACCAAAGGGTTTGCATAAAATGGATGTTTTCTCATATGCACTTCATCCCATTTGTGGAATTGGAGAAATCAGTGAGAAGCCTAGTTGCATTACTTTAAGAAGTAAAATGTATTTTCTGACAAAGCTAATATTACATTTTCAACTAATTATAATTTGAAATAACAGAATAATAAATTAGAATTTAAACACATGTTGGAAAATAAGACTTCTCCATAAATCAGTAGTTCTGGGTCGTTGGGAAAAGGACAGTTTTCACGGTATCAGTGAAGTATTTTCTTCAGGTGAAAACATAGCAATTATAGAGTTATTGGAAACTGAAAAAAGCATGGGAATCTAGGCTACATGCAGGCCAGTGAATGCTTTTGCTTGTTTATCTGGCATAGGCTTGCTGTGTTACTATCTCTTAGTAACGTAAGAAAGTGAGAAGAGCCAGAGAGTGAAATGAAATGTCAGGCTGCTGCTGCTAAGGACAGCAGATAACTGGGGAGGAATATAGGAAACAGGTCAAGTATAGAGTGGTCCTTGCATTCGTCTACATGCTTATCTTCTGACAGGTGGTGAGTTTGGGATTTCTGGAGCTTGTTTTCGCATCTGGTTTCATAGTGCTCATTAGCTACCAATGGATATACACTCTACAAATTTGTGCAGTAGTTTTTAAAGCCATTGATATTTTTAGTTTCTGTAACAGAAATGATTTCCAGTTTGACTTAATTTGTAAATAACTGATTGATTTTCTAACATAGTGCTCTGTTTCTTTCATTTTAGAAATGACAAATAATAATTTCCAACTCACATTCTCCAATCACTCCTAATTCTATACCTTTATTGTATCTGTTGGGGAAGAAGGATTCTGTTGTATTTTGGGGGAAACTACAAGCAAGTTCTTGGCCTGAAGTGAAGCAGTTCAATTCCTCTTGTTAACTTTGTCACCTTTCTCTACACCTCTTCCACTAATTTATTCTTTCTGAGGTAGTCAAGATGTGACCTTACCACCTGTGCATACAGCAGGACAATGTCGTTTTCTTCTGAATTTTAGTTTTTTTGCTTATTATCATTGCTTATTTTTATTTTCATATTGCAACAGTTTTTAACATTAGTACTAACTAAAAGTTTGTTCTCTTTGGAGAACTAACCACAATAACATTAAATTTTTCAGGAAAGGGAGGAGGAATTAATAGCAACTTAGAATCAATTTTTATATATATGCAATTGCATTTTGTTTTCCTAATGTGCATTATTTTACACTTACAGAAGTGATGGTCACTCCTCCCTAGGTATACCATTATTTATCCATCTGTCCTTCAATATTGCATCTGTAATAGTTTCTACCAATAGTTTTTACCAATAATTTTCCCAATATGGAGGTCAGTCTTAGTGGCTTAGAGTTCCCAGGGTCATCTCGGGAGCCCTTATGGAAGGGTCATGTTTCTCACATTTAGTTTCCCTGGTACTGAGATTTTAGAACTATCAGGTCTAGTATTGTTACATTTTGGAGCAGGGACTTGGAATTTGGCAGCAGAAGCTCTCTGATACTAGTGATGTGAATTTGCTGTTTTTATGACTGCCATCAAATTTTGGCCAAATAAGCCCTGGAAAAACAATTCCCATCTGTTCAGCAAATACTAATAGATTTATCTTACCTATAAACTAGTCAATTTTATTGTTTTTACTTCTACATGCAAATGGTGTACGGTTTATAATTTTTAGAAATATTGTAACTATATGTAGAGTTCTCCATTGCCACACAGCTCCTATATATTAATTGGACTCTTTTTCTGCTGCATCTTGTAGGTAGTGTGGTCATTGGATCCTTACAGCTGTTGCTATAGCCCTGTCTCCCTGCTGGCTAACAAAGAGGTAGCTTAGTTTGAGGACTCCAGAGCTCAGCAGAACAGCTAAAATTTCTGTTATGGTACTGAAAGTTATTGTGGTGCTAAAACTAAGACTGTGGGTAATGTCTGAGGCTTTCCTTGTTCAACCACTAATGTGGAGAACTACAGATGCAGTCTGACTAGAATACAAGTCTGCTGGGCAGCTGCATATTAAAGAAGAGAAAGAAAACGTGATTAGGAGGAGAAAAAAAGTAGAATGGCTAAGGAAGAAGGAGAGACTCCTCTGAGAGCCTGAAGCTAATCCTTGGAGCCAATGTGTGCATCTGCCATCACTAAATAGCTTTGGAAACAATGAAAAGGTCTGTGACCTCTCTTCTGAGTTCTCTGTGTAGAAGTCACTGGGCAATTGTTTGTGCTGCCAGTCCAAATGGTCCAGTATTGTTCAGACCCTGTGTGGGGTAAATGTATTTCCACATGATGAAATTTCTGGAGAGGCAGGGCAGAAAAGGTAAATGTGTATGTTCTTTTTTTTTTTTTAAATGTTTGAGAAGTTATATTCATATTAAAGCCTAAAAAAAAAACCCACCCAAAAAAAACCAAACCAAAAAGCAACACTGAAGGCCAATTTTAAAGGCATGATAAAGTTGCAAGTTTTTTATTCTAGAAAGTGCTGTGTGTGCAATCTTCATTTGGAGACTTTTTTTAAGCGTGATGAAGTATGGGCCTTCAATGGGTGGTCACTTAGTACTTTTTCTATACGATCACTGCTTCCTTCAGTGTATGAAACATGATCTTCAGTGAATGAAGTTGTCTGTGATATTCCCAGATAATTTGTTTTCAGAGTATGCAAACTGAATGTGCAGTGAATGAGGGAGAAAATTGCCTCACAAAAAGAAAGGATTCAGGCAGCTGCACAATCCCCAAATAGGACTGAATTTCTGTCTTCCTGTATTATCCTGTCCCAGTTACTCCAATAAAACTTGGAAAAGTGGTGGAAGGTACAATTTGGAAATGTCACACCGTGCAGTGGGACTTGCCACTTGTATGTATAGGTAAAATCAGTGGGATCCCTGATCAGAACACATGAAGTGCTAACACTGGAAAAATCAAAGCTCACCTTGGACTTTCCAAATAGGTTGACACTACTGACTGCTCTCTTTGTACTCATGTATAAAATTACACCATCACCTCATCCATTATTCAAAGTGTCTCTGAAAATACATGAATTGATGTTTATAAAGTACTCACAGTGATGACCTGCTTTGTAAAGAAAGAGGAAAAAGCCACAAGGAAATAATAATCCATATCCAAAACATGATTTGAAAGTTGTGTAATGTATATCAACAATTTGAATGAAATTATCGATAGCTACTGGTTTGGGGGTTCCCATTGTGTAAAGTGAAGATGTTTCAGGTACATGATAAATTATCATTTTTTCCATGAGATCTTAAGACATGTAAATCACAAAGAAGCAGGAATTGGTACGTGCAAACTTAGTTATGGCACTTCCTAACCTGCAAGTACTTGACCATGCAACAATCAATATTTAAATACAGTTTATATGCAAATTCAACACTTGTATTATAGTCTGGTCTAGTAATCTGCTCAGGATTATGCTCCTTGTTGCATTAATTACAAAATATGAATACCTAATCCATGTGTTTTTACAAGCTGTTTGGCAACTACCATTTTTAAAGTGAGTCATCACATTTATTTTTTTGCCTGGTTTGTATGATTTGTGTCTTAGCCAAGATATGGTATAATGAAGAGAGAATGGATAACATAAACATGCAGTTGCAGAGGTTACATATTTTTATATTTTAAAATCATTAGCTACTCTTTATTTGCTCTTGCTTTGTCCAATTTATTGTGTAAATGCTACTCTGTTTTATTATGGACATTATGACGGGGATGGGGTTTCTGCTTGTTTATTCAGGGACAATTCCTGTCTCACTGGAGCCGAGCAGTCTTAATGAAAATGTGCATGTTCAAGGAGTGCTATTTAAATTTTCAGTTAATAAATTTATTGCACTATGTTGTTGCATCTTAAGCTTCGCCTTGAATTTATATTTCATCTAAGCAGGTTGGTTTCAATCAGAGAATTTCCCGTTACAGAAATTCCCTTGTGCGCTTAGCACCCTCCCTTTCCTCCACATTTTAAAACAGAATTCTCTCGGGGGCTTTATGTATTTATTAAGTCTATATATTGAAAAAACCCTCCTTTTTCTCACGGGGTGAGAAGTATATTCCCCTTTGCCCCACCTGAGACCACTTCTGGTTTGCCTGCAGTGTTAATACACCGCCTGTTGCCTGGCTGAAAACTGACAGTATTTACATTAGAAGCAACATACAGTCCTGCTTTGATCGTCGGTTATTTTAATTAAAGCCTGAAGCTGCAGTAACAATAAGAACTTTAAATTGCTCGGTAACTGTTTGACAGCCTACACGACCCACTCCCCCGCTGCCGGCCGCCCCCTGGCCCCGGCGTGCCCGGACAGCAGCCGGCAGGAAACTCCGTAAAAAGTGGAAAAAGTCCCGGAAAAGCGGCGTGGGAGGGGGTGGGGAAGGGAGGAGGCGCAGCATCACCCGCCGCGGACCGGCCGGCCGGGCGCTGGCATCGAAACGCAGCAGCGGCTCCGTCGGCCGCTCGACGCCCTCCTGCTGCGCGATGGTCTCCGACACCTCTTGCTCCAGCTCCGGCGTGTCGCCGTCGGATCCCTGGGGATCATCCCGGTGCTGCAGACGTCGGCGGACGCGGCGCCGACCCGTCCAGACGCGGTACCAAACGGCGCAGCTCCAGTTTGCCGCCTCCTCGGGGGTGTCTGTCCGTGGGATCTTCCCACCCGGGAGCGCGGCGCCGTTTGTGGCTTCGGGTAGGTGACGCTTGGAACCCACCGATGGCAATTCCTCCTCCGGTGATCCCATGGGAAGCTCCTCTGGGAGCCCCAACTCCTCCCCGGGAGCCCTCGGTGGTTTCCCCGCGGCGCAGCTACACTTGAGAACATCCCTCAGCACGAAGGCGACGGCGGCACAAACCTCCCAGAACCAACGGCCGCGACCACCGGGCTCCCGGGAGCCACCGGCGGGATCCAAGGGAATGGGAATAAGGAAAACACCGGCATTCCCAGCTCCTGGTTCCACCGCACCCGGCTGGAAAAGCCGCGTCAGCCCCCAGGCTCGGCCCTTGGTGGATTTACGGCGATATTGGAGGCTGCGGCAATATTTGGCGGCGTCGCGACAGCAGCGTCCCAACCGCGCCGCCGTTTTCTGGTTGACGTTGGCCGCCACGTTGTGGCTGAGCTCGAAGGGGTCCTGCAGGTTGAGGGGTCCCAACTTCAGCCCCTCGTTGGCCTCGGGGGGGGTGGGGGGCGCACCGCTAAACCTGAGGGAACGGGGGTGTCCCCTCAGGGGGAAACTGAGGCACGGACGGTTCAAGGCACTTGCGAAGGCGTTGAGGGGGAAACCCCCACAAGGGACACCCCCCCCCATCTATCCCTACACCCCCCCCGGGGGGGCCCAGGCACCCAGACCCCCCCCCCCCAACTT
>JAVJGI010000050.1:66055398-66128614 GCA_035590275.1 Ibycter americanus | reverse complement strand
GAGGGCAGGCGGCCGCTGAGGAGAGCGGGCGGCTGCGAGGGGCGGGCAGGGCGGCCGCTTCCCCCTCTCGCCCCGGTTTTACCGCTTTAGGAAATGCGATCATCCCGCAGCACTTTGTCTCTAGTCTTGTGGAACTGTGCGTTGATTTCTAATTTTTGATTTGGCTATGAAAAAGATTTGTATGTATCCTGACATGTACCAGACACTTTTTATTATTGTCCTAGTATTTCTGTTTTACATAGTGCTGTGGAAGATTTTGCTTTTAAACATGCTAAAAGTTATTTTGACCCTACATAAAAAGTATATAGTATTCTGTGCTTTTTAAATACATACAAAAACGTTTTATGTGTTGTTTTGGTTTTGTATTCAAATATGGCAGATATATTGCTTCTACAAAACCAGTAATACATACTCTTAAAAGTAAACACTACATTTTGTTGCTTATCTGTTTTGTTTGTATTTTTGTGTTGTTTAAAAATAATACCACAATGTCACATTGCTCACAATAATTTGATTTCTTTAATACTGTATCAGAGAGCTGGGTTTAACTTTTTAGCAGAATAAATCTGACCAGGCAGTGGTGGAAAAGATAAAAAAGAGAGGTCAGTTTGTATTGTATACATAATGAAATGTCCCTTCGTTAGATTATTCCCATTTAATCTCTGTCTGTTCCTGTACAATTCAGACTAAAAATGTGCCAACTAATTGTAAGGATATGTACCAAATAGATCTCTCCATTAATTTTATAGGGAACCTTGAAAGTTAATTCATATGACTAAATGTAGGTGTCTCTTCCAGTGGAGGTAGACTTCTGTGCGTTAACTGTACTGGCTGAATTTCTGTTGATGGAAAAGGAAGACCAGTGTCACTAGCTCAGATGTAGGCACTTGCCATGTGGACACCCACACTTAGTCAGCCTTATTTAGTTGCTCACATGGGGTATCAGTAGCTAGATGGGGTGGTACGTGTTGGAGGACAGGTCTATGAGTTGCCATTGAACACAGGGGTCTTGGTACAATTTTTGGTTTAGGTTTGCTAGGAGGTGGAGATATGAGTCAGAATAAATTCTATATGTATGAATTTTGTACTCTTCCTCAGCTGTTTGCTGCTCGGTGTTATTGAAGACCTAGCACAGTAGTGATTATGTACAGTATAGCAGTTACGATCTCGCTTTGGCCAGCTCAGTTGATTTGAAATCTTCTATTTATCATCTTATTCTGGTCTAAATTCCGCTACTTCCATTCCACTACTTCCTATTCCATTACTTCCTATTCCGGTCTAAATTCCTACCCCACTCTCACTGATATGTACTGTATTTGTTGTCCATGCAAACTGCACATCAGAAGCAGTTTTTAATGGTAATGGCCTATAGCTTTTCACAGGTTGTTTTATTCAGGTGAGAAACTACACAGTGCCCTTGTAGAGGGTTAATTAACATTGATTATATACAGTTGTGGGTTTGCTTCAGGGGCAGTGGGTTGGCTCATGTGGATAATGTACAGCTGTGTCTTGTTCCTGCTAAGTAGCTAAATAGCACTGAGGAGCACGGGGTGAAGAGAGAGGAGACTGGATGAAGAAGAGCCCAGGGATGTAGGAGAGATGAGGAGAGGCCCTGGGAGAAGCTGAGAGAAGAAGGGGGCCTGGATGAGGAGAGGCTGGCTGGAGGCGGAGCCAGGAACTCAGATGCAGCAGAGGCAAGAAGCAGGGTAGATTGGCCTGAAGAGGATGAAGAAACAGCACGGACAGTAGATGAACCATTGAAACCTTGTGTGAGACTGATGGTGGTACCGAGGCATGAGGGGGCTGGTATGGGATGGTAAAAGCCTTGTTGCAGCTTGATAGTTTGGTAGTGCCGTGACGTGCCGTTAATGTTATCCTCCATCTTAGCCAACCAGGAAAAGCTTAGGAAAATGCTGTAAGTTACTGTGCCCATCTTCCTCATACCAGAAGTGAACCAGAAGGGAAAGGGGATATCAGATGGTTCTGCATTGTTTAGGGAGGCCTAAGGCAAGAGAAGAACATGCTGAGTGTTGCTAAGAAAAATGAGCTTGAAAGAATTAGGGTTTTCTCATTTGTGGGCAGTACATGCATTTACCCTGAAACTAATTTTCAGTGTCTAAACACTGCTTTTGTATTTACCTGGTGTACTGATATTAACTGGGTCTACTAGTGCAGCATAATGCTGCTCTTACTCACTTGTTACCAGAAATAGGCAATATCACGTTGACATTTTTCAGGGAATAAGAGAATTCACGTAATTACCTGTCTTTCCCAGCCTCAATGGTGTGTGCAGAGATAAGTTTCTTAGTTTTCCACAGCCCCCAGGCACATCTGGGAATATACACATCCTTGGACAGCTTTGAATGAAAGCAAAATAAAAATCAAGGGTTTTGTCCCGAAATTGACAAAAGCTGCAGTTTACCCTGATGGCATGGATTAGAAATTGTTCTGTTGCATTTGCCTGTGGAACTGTCATACTGCATTAAGGATTTCAGCCAGTTGCAGCACTTGCCCTTATATACCGGTGGTGCACCTCGGCATTGGCAGGAAACAGCTGCTGTTACTGGTGGAAGTGTGATTGGAATCACATCTGTCCTTCACCTGTTCTCCTTCCCTGTCTACATAGCTCATAGCTTTCATTAACTGATGTGTGGGTGTAAGGTTTTGTTTGTTTGAAACATCTGCATTGGGCAATTCTTGACAGCACAGAATGAAAGTGTTTCTGGCTGCATGGGACTGCTTTACCAAAGCACTTTTGGCTTCTGGTACTCTTCCAGGAACTGCTTATACACTGAAAATATTAAAAAATGTTATTGACCTTTCCTCAGATCTTTCTGTCTTCTCTCAAATCAATGCTACCAAGTTATAATTTCATTGTGATTTTTTTTGTTTACAGAAACATTTATTCTTGTCTCCCTAAACATAACAGACAAGTGACAACTTCTTTGTTCATTTAAACTAGTGAGCTTTGCCCTTTGCTTGATATCTGGCTTTCTGCCTTCAACACAGACACTAAAATGACTATCCGAGCCCTTGCATTTTCAGTGAAGAAAAAGAACCTTCTCCAGGTAGATTGATTAACTCATCTGAATCCTGACCACCCATTTTTTAATGCCTTTGGTGGTAGCTGAGAACTGTCTGATATATATATATATATATATAAGGATATAGAGGCCTAATCATTTCATGCCTTGAGCCTGAAAGAGTATAGTTGGCATATCTGTAATTTAAACTACATCTATTGTAATTGTCTTTTGAATCAAAGGCAGCTGACGATGGATATTGGCTACTTTCATGGTAATACTTCACTTGCCAATAGTGAAAAATGCCACCTTTACAATTCACAGTCAATTTTTTTGCTGTGGTTTTTCTTCTTCCATTGAAAAACTTTCTATCCTTTTATTGCCAGATCAACAAAAATTGCTTTCGCGTTTATATTTTTTAGTTTGAGCTAAAGGGCTCATTTCATTTTAGTTGCACAGATGCAAGGAGCTAGGAAAGGCTTTTTTGTTAATAGCAGAACACTGGATGATCATACCATAATGATGCCAATTAAAGAAAATATGTGTTTTCAAATTATATTGAAAAAGAATTGATTTAAACAGTAATAATCTTATACTTGGGAATATTCCCTGAAGTTCAGCAGAACTTCAGGAGTCTGTTTGTTGACCCAATTAAAATGTGATGACCCAGATTACACAAGCCTTTGATTGATAATCAGTTTTGATCAGTGTTTTGTCAGAACATTGTATCATAACTGCTCTGAAAGCAATTATTGTATGTTGTTCAATGTATCATTTTTAGCATTCTTCAGTAACAGCTTCAGGTTCTTGTCCTTGTAGCTTTTTACTAGAACAGCAAATGATATAGTAAGTGTAATTATATGCTTATTGCTAGATCAACAATCAGATATGTTGAATGTCATGTGCAATTTTGATTTGCTGTAAATTAACTATTTGCCTTTAAACAAAATAGTATTTTTTAGAAATAACTATTAATCAGTTGAGTCCTAATTAATAATTATATATATTTTCTGTAATGATTCTGTTCTTTAACTTGGCAGGTCACATCAGGCTTCTGTCATTTTGTTTTCAGAGGTGCCACAAACTCCTTTGATTTGGCGCAGCTTTGGCCTGCATTGGGTCTGTTGTGGAACCAGCTGGAATGAGCTGTGTCCAACACAGAGCATCTTCCTCTAGCAACACCTTGCAATTTGCACACAATGCAAAGAGAATTTTCGCTTAATATAGTTACTAATTAATACTAATTTTCTTACAGATTATAAACACAATGGAAAATATATATATAAAAAATTGAAGTGGAAGAAGAGGCACTTAAAGACTCAAGTGTATGTATAGTAACCTTTTGATAAACTAGAGATTTTAAAATCCATATTACTTAGAAGCTCTTGTGAAGCTTCTGCAGCTAGGAGAATTGAGAGTGGTAGTGGTTGCTACCTAAATTGTTTAGCTGTCTTCCTGCCAAATCAAGCTGACAGGGAACAGAAGAATGTTCTGTTTGTTCTTAATTATCATCAGCTTGTAAGTGATTGTCATGATTCTGTTCTCAGCACACTTCTGAAAAACTCTTGTAACTTCCCTCAGTAAGTAAGGGGTAACCTCAGCACAAATTTCTGGCAGTTTCTAACCTTGACATTGTCCTTTCACTGGTAGTGCTTTCATGTTTGAAACATGACCTTCTGCACCTAGTTTTTACTTGTCAAGGGACATTTGTCAGGCAGGCCCTGTGGCCTTTTTTGTAAAAAAAGATTAAAAATGGACCTGTTTTTTTCCCTGCTTCCAACCTCAGATACAGCTGTCCCTTTTCAGCCTAGTTCTCTCTCCGCATACCCTGGCTGGTGGCAGGTAAGTAGGCAATCTCTCTTGTTCCGTCCTGTGCACACATGCAGAGGAATGTCAGTACCGGTCAGCTTACCAAAAGCAAACCCACACACTTAGCAAAGATTTGGAAATACTTTTTGAGGCACGGTGAATTACTATTCTCTTTTCTACATTTTCTGTTTGACAGCTGTTACATGTGACGCTGCCGCCTCACATGTAGCATTGAGTGAGCATGGTGTACAGATGGATCTGTAGTAGGCTGCTCTCCTTGGTGTTTGCTGTTCAGCTGCCCAGTATAACAGAGGTGTGCCTACATTCCCCAATGCCAAGTGTGTGTGTCTGGCTGCTTGTGATCAGTCTTCCAGTAGACAGCAGATAACTTGGGCAACCCGAGCGGTGGTTAGTGGTACCATTGCTGATAGCTACCTGTTCATGTTGCCCTATTCCAATTTTGCTCTGTGCATGCAGTCCCTCTATGTGATCATTCAGGTCATGCCCAGAACACTTCCATCTCCTGCCAGATGCTCAGAATGCTTCTTTTGCCCATCAGGTGTGCCCTCCAGGCAAACAACTGCCAAAGCCTCAGTGATTCCTCTGTCGTTGACTGTAAGGAAATGAGAAATTTGGGTCAGTCAAAGCTCTACTCATTGAGATTTTTGAAAGCCATAATTAAGGCCTTCAGAGAGCAAGCAGAATATTGTTGTAAAGACTCTCTGCTTAGATTTTCCCTAAGAATTTGAGCCCTTCTTTCCGGTAACTTGCATGTATTATGAAAGTGGTGCTTGAAATCATCTGCATTGTTAATAAGCATATGGACAATCATTTGGAGAAAACTGATGTCTAGATATGTTGTCCACATATATGTAGACAACCTCCATAATTTTCTTTCATGTATCACTTTTTGACAATACATAGTAATATTTTGCTTGAACAAGGGAATCCTAAGGTAGGAATAAATGAAAAATGTGGTGTACTCCCCATTACACTATATATATCTCACACAGAGAATGAGGAAAAATGGATAATAGTATCTGATTCCTGCTGTGGTTAGGATGTATATAATTTTTTTTTGTTTAGACATTCACTATTTCATTGTAGGTAGAAGCAGAACAGCTTGAAGATGCTTCACTTACTGTTCTTTCCAGGATCACTTCTCTTCCATGAGAAGAGTGTTTTCACGCAGGTAGTGTATCATCTCTCGTTCTGTCTGTTGATGTTCTATATATTTTAAATATGCTTTTAATTCATGTCATTTATGTTTGTCATTGTGATTTATGTGCACAGCAGTATGCTTGTGTTATTTCTGTGTAGTAGCACAGATGGTTTTGCATGGGGAGCTTGTAAAGACATCATTCACTGTTGCTCGTTCTTTTTCTGGGAATGCATTTTTCATTACCATCCTCAGTGTATGAACATCACAATCTTAAACTAGAAAATAGTGTATTTTATTTATGGCTTATGTAGTATTTGAGTAGCTTAAGAATATTTATTGAATGTTGCCACATATTTGTGAAGTTGGAGACTATTATATTCATTTTACAGATGGGGAAACTGAGGCATGGAGAGTTTATATGAATTACCTAAAGTCACTTAGCAGATCTGAGACAGTACAGGTTGTTAATATAGGATCACTTTTAATTTCTGCAACAACATAGCTGTTATTTTTAAATGAGGACATGTATAGATTAGTGTCAGTGTATGTTCAGATATTAATCTCTACAGATCCATTTACCTACAAAACTATTTCAAGCCAAATTAAAATATGTCTCTACTTCAGGCAAAGCTGTTGCTTTCATTGCAGTAACACCTAATCTAGATATTTCAAAGTAAATTTGTTTGTGAAGGCATTGCTGTAATTAGTAGCTCTACACTATGATTTTCACTTACCAAAGGAGCATCATATCAGATTGAAATAATTTTTTTTTTTTTTTTTAAGCTTACGTTTGCTAACTCTGAAATAATTACAAGGCGGGTTCAGATTCAAAAGATACACATGAAAAAATCACAGTATCTGATAGACTGTTTCACCTATCAAATTAATATTTCCAAGCAAGAGGGAAAAATATCCTTGAGGAAGAGTTGAAAAAGCATTACAAATACTGATTTAGGAAACGTATTTTTGTGGATATATGTATTTTTTTACTTTCCAATTATATTGGGAAAATAATTGGTTTGTAATGTCAGTTTTAGAAGAAAACGATTAGTTATTCATGTTTATTTAAAAAGGTCTTTTCTTTGTACTTCATTATCCTCAGTAGTATGAAATACAACTTATTTAATTTTAAGAGCATTTGTTAACAGATTCTAAAAGAAACTTAACTGCCATTTTAGTTTAGGTCACTCCTGTGTTAATCTGGTGTCCTTAAAAAATTATAATAATACCAGATGTTTTCAGGAAAGAAAAAATAATTTTTCCCAAAATATCCTGCAGTTGGATGTGAGTGTGTCTGGGATAAGGCAATGAAAGAAATATCTGGGTTTTGGAAAGAAGTAATTGAGGAAGGGAAATTAAAATTCTTTATTTTCCATTTAATTTGTCTTATTTTTGGCTTGTGTTTCTTTTTTAATACATATCTTACAAGGACCAACATTTTTTAAATTTGGGAAATGAAAAGGAGAAATTCCTAGAGGGTGGCAAAATCACTGTAGTGGACTTTTTTAGTCGTCTTTCAAACAAAAGGGAAACCTAATATGAGATAAATGATTTATTAGAAAAGCCTAATTATCTCTGCTAGCTATAAAGAGTTTAGTAGACCAGCTCAAATACAAATGCTTGTGTGACTGACTACTAATGTTAAGTGAAATTTATCTGAACTCTTTCAAGTATTTATTTTGGGATAAGATGAATTGTGTTCTAGAAATATTAATTTATTTCCACTCACTAGAACAAACAAGTTTAGTTGGAGACTAATTCAAATGTAGACATGGAAGCTGGATGAGATTAATTTTACAGATTCTCTGTAATCTTATACAAGATTGCAACTTGCCTATATTTTTAATTGGAACATTGAAAAATATCTCCTATATACTGAAAACATTGATGAATTGCTAAAATATAGCAGCTTAAAAAAATAAGCAGGAAATGGAAGTTTGATCAGTCTGTCCCCTCTGTACTAAGTGCTGTAAATTTAACAATATGCAAATCTAAAAAGAATGGCAAAATTATTATCTACTGGAACATTAATTTGTCTTTCCTAGCTTTTATTTTGTAACTTGTAGAATTCTTTTTAGGGAAGGCGCTATATTTTTATGTATTAAGCAAGTTTTAACTTAAAAGTTGGGAAGCTTTAAACTCTTGGGGAAATTTTTCAGTAATTTCTTATAAAAGCTTAATTCAACTCTTCTGTATTCAGTTCATTGTTATTTGAAAAGCTTTGAATAATGGTTTAACTACTTGTTATATATTAGTTTTATATTTAAAGATGCTTTGCTGTAGCTGTGCTACAGATATGAAAGTGTATATTTGACTTGAAGCTTAAGCAATCTTTAGATTTAAAGTACTTGAGAACGTGCTTCAATTGAAAAGGGCATAAAGAAGTATTTAAATACATTGAAGTAAACTCAAACAGCAACATAATTTTAATGCCAATATGTTTACAATAAGTACTTTAATATGAAGCTACAAATGCTAACAAGCAACTTACAAACTTAGCAAAATCTATTTGTATTCAACACACAAGTTGTTCAGGATACAAACATTAGTTACAAAAATGCAGAAGAGGATCGTATTGATGTTTTTAACACTGCTGTGAACAAAACGCTGAAAATTCAGCTAAGAAAGCGCAAAAAATTACTTAAAGTGAAGGCAATGGAGGAAATGGTACAGTATTACTATCAAGTCTATTACTGAAGCTGATGAATTAGTACAGAAATTGGCAGTAGTCAATCAAGGGAAACCAACAATAAACAAAAGGAAAGGTCCTGCAGAAATAGAAGAAACTGAAGAAGCTGCAGCACCATCTCCAAAAAAGGATGTTAAACTATGAAAAAAAGAATTAGCAGTGAGAAAGAAGTGTAACAGTTACAGGGTTTCAGCAAGCAAGTTAAAAGAAAAAGATCACATTCAGGAGCAAGGAGAGTTGGATAAACTTAAGGAATTAGTTCTTATCATTGAAAAGACTCCAAGACTTGCAACTTCTCCATCTGAACACACAAATATGCAGCATTCTAAACATACTGGTGAGGAGCTGACACCACTGTTACCTGGTAAAACCCAGCAAAAGTCAACAGCAGCAAGAACAAACAGAAAATCAGTTTTTGTGTATTCCTTTTTGTTTACATTTATGTTTGTGGGTGTTTTTTTAAGACAGGAGGAATTGAGGGAAAATCCAACTCTATTTCCAGTTAAGATTTATTCTTCAAGAATGATCATTATAAATTGCTGTATCGATATTAAGCATATTTATTATCCTTGGAGACCTGTCTGTTAATTGTTGGGCAGAAATAGTCCTGAACTGGAGGGGTAACACAGGAGACATTATGCTCTTATCTGCTTGTGCAGAAGCCTGGGGTGCTTATAATAACAGCAGTACCCCACTGTGCATAGAGATCCTATTCTGAAATTGTTAGTTCACATTCTCCTGTATGAGGCGAGGCAGACTGAAGTGTTCCGCACTTGCATCCTGTTTACCTTTGTTTATCCTTGGTGACCTTTCTACTTGCCTGTCAGTTAATTAAATTCCAGCTCAGTCTTGACCCTGAGGAAATTCAGGATTCAAATGAACTGTGAGCATGCTTCTCAGTGGGAAGCATGAATCAGACTTTAGGAAGGTCTGAATGTGACTGTTTCTCTGCATTTGACCCAAGTCTCTCAGAGAAGTGGCCCATGCAACCTAACTGGTGTTGCTAATGAATGTGGATTTGGACATTCCGATGGTTTGGGAAATCACCAGATAGCCCACAGTGGTCTTGCCCCAGTAAGCTGCCTGCTGGTGGAAGTCAAGGACTGTGGAAGCTTCATGGGATTTTCCTTCTCTGTGTGCAAGTATTCTCTCTATCCAAATTACACTTGCTGCTGAGTCATTTGAGATATAGCATGCTATAATGTTGGCAAGGAGATACTATTCTTCTGGGACTCAAAAACTTCTCAGAACAGAAGGAAGCTTACTGTAATGTTCATGACTCAGCCTGATGCCAGAAACTTAGGGTCCTGAACATACCACTGATAAGTAAGTATCTCTTCCTATTTCTGTAGTTTTAGTAGCGCTGGTTCTTCCAGGGTGTCCCTAACTGTCCACAGAGTAATGGCTTAGATGGCCCTTTCTGGAGGATTAGTCTGGCCCACAGATAAGAGGTGATGAACTAGGAGATGTACTGACAAGTAAGCAACAGTCACCGAGGACATGTCAAGCAAAAATCCCTTGCATTAAGACTACTGGCATGTTCATGTGTTGTGCATGAGGCAAATGAGTGGTGAATGTGGTGCGTATTTATGTGTGTGAGGACAGGGTGTGTTCCCTTTCCTAGGAAGTATGAACACAGCCAGTGTACTATGCAGGATTCTAGTCTTAAATATATTCTCCTCAGTTGGCCCCGGGACCACAGTTTGTTCCTCACTGTGAATGACAAAGATAGTACCAATATAATCTAAATTACTATGGCCATGGTCTTACTGACTCTTTCCTTACCAGTATGGCTTCATTTTAGGTAATACTCCAGTTTAAAACTATTATTTCTTTCCAAATTGTTCAGTAATGCTAAAAAAAGTTATACTGACAGTAGACTTGATTTTTTTTCTCAACTTCATCACATTTCTCCTTAAAACATCAAGAGCAATTATTACCCAAGTTTTTAAACATACAAGATTCACTCAAACTAATCTCAGAAAGACAACAGAAAACTGCTGCATCTGCATTCTAGTTCTTTGGCTTTTACAGGACTGATTCATACAATAATTCTAATATCACGTATAAAGATGGATAAACATTATTATCCACTTGCTGCAGATGAAATCTGTGATACTAAGAGGTGATGATTTTGCCAGGATCTCATAGGTAGCACTTTAGGTTCTGCTAGGAAAGTACATTATGTCAGTATAATTTACAGCATGTCTAATGATTGTTCTGAGTTATGTCATCATTCAGCAGCTGTTTTCTTTCTTCCCTCTCTGTCTGAATAGAAAGCCTTGTATTTCAGTCATGTAAATTCTAAATCCATCCAGCTTTCAAGCAGGTTTCCTTCGTATTCTTGAAAAAAATAGCGCTTCTGAAGGAGAATGGGAGGGCATACTTGTGCTTGTCATTTTCTGAAGAAGAGTCATACATTTCTAAGACTTGCCTTTTTTTTTTTTTTTTTTTTTTTGGGTAATACAGTATCAAGAATCAACCATGATAACTCCCTTTTTTTTACAGTAAAAACAAACTCAGTACAGGAAAAACTGATTAAATTAGTTCAGCTACAGCAAGGAGGATGTATTCTTCTGATGGTTTTTAGTCTGAAGGAGCTAGATGGTAGGGTTTTTCAGCATGCCTTGGAGACTATTCGGAGTTCAGTGCAGTAGTAAAAAGCAGAACCAGCAAATTTTTTTTTTTTTTTTTTTTTTTTAAATATAGGTCATTTCAGACCACAGCCTTACAAATCATTTTAGTAGTACAACTGAGAAGGCAGTGAACTGTAATGTGCTGGAGGGAATACTGGCTGGGAGTGTATGGTATGCTAGAACTTTTACAGTCAGTTTGATGCTAAATAAAATATATAAATGAACCTCAGTCCAAATAACAATAAATGATTTTTAAAAGAAATAACTTTAAACTCTGAAGTATTTATTTTCCAAGATGTTGCTCACCATAGTACCCGATAATTTATACTGCATTTTGTCTGTTCTGATCTGCAAGTCTGTTTTGTGAACTTAATATAGTAGTAAAACACTTTGGAAGAAGAAATGGAGTCAAATGAGGACAGAGTTTTTTCAATTCTGTTATACAATGGGCAGATTAATTTAGTATTTTTTTATTCCTGGACTATTGCTGTGTCAGTGTTCTCTATCTGTTAACAATTAACACTGAACAGAGCTTCATTCAGTGTGAAAACTGTCTTTGTAGCTTGTAGCTGTTTAAACTTGGAGAAACTGATTGCAGTAGAAGAGATTCTTTTGTTTTCTTACCTGTCCTATTCATATTTCAGTTCTGTGAAATTGCCAACATTGTAAAATGTTTCACTTCAACATTTCTCATTGTTTCAGGGAATGAAAACACAAACATAAAGGAACTGAATCAAGATAAAAAGATGAAACAAAGTGTTTCTTGTATTTCTAAAATAATCCATTGGCTCTTGGGTACTCTTAGTTCCCGTGTTTGAATGTATTAATGAGTTTTGCTTTCCTAAACTATAGTGAAGCAGATAACCCTTTCAAAAATTAAAGTTCAGCAGTTCAACACAGTGTGTTTGACTTTCAGGGACTTGTGCATCAAAAGATTTTCTGTCTTGGATGTCAACAGTTCTTCTGCATGACAGCAGCACAGAGAGTAGTGGAATGTATTTGAGTTATATTATTTCATTACAGTATTTTGACTTGAGAGCAGTCTACAAGAATCTCATGAGGCAAGGACGTAAAAACCTAACACTTGGAATATATAAGATTATCCTGTAAAAGTGTTAAAATATAATCAATAACATATTTTTGGAGTAAAATACTTTCATGGATGCTAGCCATATGGAAGTGATGAATATGATTCTAGAGGATTTTATGGCAGCAGCCATATGCTACAGCAAACCATTACCATCCCTGTTTTTCTTTGTACAGTGGGATATGATATATTCTTCCCAGCACTGCTGTATGAGAGATCTCTTCTTTGTCCAGCACTGCTCCCATAGTTCAGCAGTTCAAAACACATACCTTCTAAGACCCCACACAAAGATAGTATGTATTCTGTAATTTTCCAGATATTGAAGATTTTTTTTAAAATGATCAACTGCCAGCATTTCACTGGTTTGATATCAGACTTTTCAGTCTTGAAAAAGTTGATGGAAAAAAGTGAAGATGGAACTTAATTTCTGTATTAGGTTCTGTGAATTTGGGGAGTAAATCAAAATGAGAAAAAAAGGGTAAATATTATTCCATCATGTGTTTAGAAATTAGTTTTAGTAAATTAAGTAATTACTGCTGAGCTCTTTAAAAATAGCTCATTAATTTATAGTCTGAATGAGTTTATTCAAGACTTAGGTATGTTAAAATAAGAACATTTAACAATTGATTACTGTTGTAATAGTACCAAACAATATAATATAATGTTACTATTTTTCATTATAGAATATAACTTTGGAAACAATCTTACCTGAAGAAGAAAGTCTTCCATGGACTTTAAAAAGAAGTAGTAGATGTTAAAGATAAATCTTACCTTTTCTTTTGAGAGAGGAGTGTCTGATTGTAACTAGTACCATTGGGCCAAAGATTGCCAGAGACCTTGGAATACACTTCTCAAATCCAGTATTTTAATGGTACTGAGCAACATTTCTCTGATACACTGGGAATTTGTTACACCAACGAACATATTTCTGACGGAGCTGATTATATGTAAAACACATTCAGTCATGATGACATGCAGAAAATATGAATTTTAAATAATTGTTAAATATAATAGATGATTAAAATTTGTGTATTAATGTGTTATGCTATTTAAAAATATTTTTGCTGCATGGGGAATATTTACACAAGTAAAGCTTATATTTTTGTAACAGCTGTCCAGTGAGGCGCCTATGCCACAAGTAGAGAATATCCATAATTTAATTAGATCTAGAAAAACAATAATGTAGGATCCCTGTAATAGAAATTATTATTTTCAAAGTGACTCCACAAATTATTATGGGCTATTTTCTGTAGCAGTCAGTCTCCCTTGAATGACTAGATCATGCCATCTTATCTGATAAATACTGGAACTTTCAGGGTTATTAGAAGAAATAAGACACACCTGACCCTGCTAAGGTTTCTGATGCAATTGCTGAAATGACTGTCAGCCTTATGTGCTCATTGTTTATGCACTAAAATGTATGGCAACATAAACACATTTTTTAAATTCTACAAGTTAATGAAATAATCTTCTTTGATATTTAGCCAGGAGAACTGGAGTTTGTCCATGTGTGTTTACAGTCTTTTTAGACAGAAAAGGACATTGTTCAGATGCTGCATTGATATTTCCATATTGGCAATTAATTTACTTCTTAACCTTTTGCAAACTTGTTCATCCCTGTCCCCTGAGACTTCAGGTTTTGCTTCTGTAAAAAGAGATAGTGATTCTTATGTCTTCAGATACCTTTGCATGGTTGTGTACATATTCTCATCTTGCAAGTAAGTTTGTTACAAAGTAATAAAACATAAAGTCTTGGGTTTAGGTAAATACACAACAACAGAAATATGATATGTATTAATCCTTTTTTGATCTTCAGATTAGCAATAAGCATTAACTTGAACGTGTTTTATACTAGTGTTGCTTCAGTTATTTTAAAGCTCCATTACATTAACAGGAGAGAATGCAGGGGCTTTAATATAAATGATAATCAAAGTTGTAATATATTATGTATTTATAGATAAGATACTATGGTCCAAAAAAATCACACTATTAAATATAGAACATATATTAAATATAGAATGTACAGTTTAAAGTAAAATATGTTACTCTTTTTGTGTATCCTAGATTAAGGCCTATGTGTTTTCCTAAAGTAGCTTTTTGCTTTTGTCACATTCCCAATGAGATAAAACTTCTCTTAAATGGTGAAAGACTTCCTTTAGTAAGTCAAGTAAAATGCAACAGGCATTAACACTTTCACCAGCAGAACCTGGCCTGAAAACTGGTAAGTGGAAAGCTAATTGTGTAGGGGCCTGGTAAGAGAACATTAAACATTTCCTGAAGATGTTGAGAGTTTGTCCTCAGTGAAGGGTTTTTTCTCTTGTTGTTTTTTTTTTTCCGCAGTGATTACTAGAACTTGACCAACTCCATAAAATCTTAAGTTTGTGCCAGTTCCTCATCTATCTGTATAAAATGACTAATCAAGATGATATGATAAAGGATGAAGTAAGGATATTCTACAGCAAAATCTAAAATCTTAATGTGAGGACAAAACTACTACATCTGTGCTATGCATGTGCTTTCCAAAATGGGCCAAAATGCCTGTATCTGGACTGGTACATACATTGTCTTCATTGCTGAATGAAACTGTATAGAATGCACATGCCTGCAGCAAGAAATGCAATAAAGTAATTCTTAAGAGTTACAGAAAGTTTACTTCACTCTTTTTTAGAAAATACCATGTGCCAGTTTCTAGAGGAAAAACATTAGACACTGTTTGGATGTTGTCTCTATTGAACACCTTTCTGAGTAGCTTTTATCTTTAGGAAGAAAACAGTTGAGCTTTTGCACAGCATGCCTGCTAAGCTGTCATTAGGTATAGAAGATCTGAAAGACAAAGAAGCTTTTGAAGATAGTGAAATGGGTAGAAGTACTGGTAAATGCAGAATAATTGTAGAGATCTGTATTCTATTATTTAGGTCCCTGTTTATTTTACTCTAACACCTCATATGTACTTATTCAAGAAGTGTTACTGCTCTAGCAACTCCCAGGCTCAAGATGAAGAAACAGATGTTAGTGAAAGTTACTGGAGACACCATGAAAAATAAAATTATTTTAAGAGGAACTTAAATGCAAATAGGCTAGAAGACTTCACATTATTTGATGTATAGAAGACAGACTGTCAAACAAATTAAATGAGACTGGGAATACTGGCAGAATGTACAAATTATAAATAAGCATAAAGCTTAATGAAAGAGTATGTTATGGGGGAACTGTAGAGCTATACAGAAGAACAGGAAGAATAGTTATCCACAAATTCATAAAGTTGTGCATGAGCTAATACATCCTGGCAAGAAGCTCAGTACTGCTGTTGCTGGTGGTATTTCACTGCTGCTAATTGACTTCTGTCCATACCTGGCTAATTTAAAACTAGCACAGATATTTCTTCAACTTGTTAATTAACTACAGTTTACCTAATATAAGATTTATTTTTTTTTAAGATGTAGATTTATACATCACATGGACACTTAAAAGTGATGCTGAAAAATGTAAATTTGATGTCAAAGAGAACTGGGAGCTGGTGGAAGAATTCAGATGGGATGGTGTTGAAGCAAGGTTGTTACATGAGCAAACTGAAAGTGTATTTGTAAGGGGGTTTATAACATTTTATAAGGATTGGAAGGAGGCCACTTCTGTTTGGACAAACAGGGGAAGAGGAAGGATCCCAAAATGGCATGTGGGGTTTTTTTATTAGGAGCAATGTGAAGGAAAACTTTGAAAGTGTCCTGAGATTATGCACCTGAGGATCCAGAAAGTTAGTTTTTGGAAAGAAAGATATTAGCTCTTTTTCACAAGTTTAGTTGAAGCTGTTAAAACCTTGAAGTGACATAACTGAAGAGAGGGACAGATGGAGAATATTACTAGAAGAACAATTAATGATGCTGAGCTTGATTGGTTAGTCATCAGCAGGGAGACGATAACTGAAGATGTGTCAGCTGATGAAATTGGAGAGAGAACATAATGTAAGATGAGCAAAAGGCTATAAACACTGCTCTGGGGAATAATGAGAGAGTGGGGAAAGAGTAAGAAGGCTCATCAAGAGATGAGCTAAAAGAACAGTCTTGAAAATAACTGGAGCAAAACAATCAATCTTCAAGCCTAGTGAGCGTAAAATGCCAGGAAGGCAAGAACGAGCAATGGCACCAAAAACAGGAAGAAGGCAAAAAAGAAAGAAAAGATGGGAGAAGGAGGAGAGTGAGATGATGTATGTCAGGGAGCAGCATGAGTAGGCTGCTCCACGAGGGAAGGCCATCTAGGAGGTGACGATGACAGCAACATGGTTGGGCGCAGTATCTTCACTAAGGGCACAGCCCCACAGTAGCTGGGCCAGGCAAGCAGAGGGCTATGGTAATTTGGATCATACAACAGTATAGATCACAAGACAAGTCCAAAATGATGAGACATAATCTGAAATCAAGTCAGCATGTCAGGGTCAGAAACAGAGGTGGTGACTGCAACCAGGTTCAGCCAACAGTCCAGTGACTGTCACCCAAATCTATAATGACAAGGCAAGCCCAAAGTCAAGCCAGCAGGTCAAGATCAGTGAGGTTATGGCCAGGCAAAGTCACGCCTACAACATAGCTCTGGCAAGGCCCTGAAAGCTCACACAGCTCCCAAGCGAAGGAGAAGAGACCCTCCTCTCACGACCTATTTTCACACAGCTCTTTTCATGGCAGTCTTCTCCCCGGGTTACCAAGCTGCATCATACCAGAGCTGCCCTTGACCACAGGCAGCTGAGCCCCTGTGGGGGGGGCAATAAGTTGCACTCGGCGACCCAGGTGATTCATACTATTTAATGACTTATGGTGGACTCTGCTGCAGTTAATAAGAATTTTGTGACTGGTTTAATTAGGGTCAGGAAGCTATCCCCAGTCCTATGTTTGACCATAATTCCTTCTTACTATTGTAACATGCAAGATGGGAAAATAAGATATTATGATCCAGAGGCTGGAATGAGAATCACAGTTACACTGTGATAGAAACAAGAAGATAATCTTTGCTTTGAAGAGCTTAGATCTAAGATATAACACGTTCAGGAGAGCAGGGTTAACAAAATAATAAAAATGCCACTGTTTTTCATTACCTATGAACTTTTTAATTTTGGTATTATTTAAACGTGAGCAAATGACAGCACTTTCTTTTCAAGGCTTAGAAATTTTTTTTAAACATTGCTCACATATAGACTAAATATTATATTATGGATGTTTTTTCCAATATAAAGTAAATTTTAAGCTCAAGATCAATCTGGTAAGATGCATTTTTTTAAAAGAAATATATGAATGTAATTTTCCAACTAATATTTCAGTTGGAAAAAACTGATAGTTGGATAAAACCTGATATTTTGCACCTGCTGCAGATACTAGACTAAATGAGCTATCAAACCAGAGAAGGCTTCTTGTAATTTTAGAATCAAATCTGAAAGACCCGCAGGAAACACTGGCTTTGGCAGGTAGCCAAACAGGCAGCACAAATGGTAAGTGCACAGCTGAAGTCTGATACTGTATTATTTATTTGCTAAGAGTTTTGTGTATCTGTAGAGTAGAATCACTGAGACATGCATATCTTTCAGGATTAAGAGTACAGGACTGGCTTTTTATAATCATGGAAATTATTTTAGCAAATTTAAATGTTTAGAATTCTTTTGCTTGGGACTTATGTAAAAAGAAGTAAGAAGTTGAAGGGAATATTTTTGCGTAGGTGAAAATGGTCATTGACTGAAGTTCTGACACTGGAGAGCTGTATTTTAGGTTGACTGAGTGCTACTTAGGCATTTTTAAAGAAAATATGTTCTAAATAACTCATAAGTTAGGGGTATAATAGTTGAATATGCATAAAAATATACTTCTATGTCTGCAATACTAGATCATCACTATAATTGGAAAATTTTATCGAAAGTCTAAGTCTCAGCAGGCAGGAATTACTTTTATTCCTTCAGCTGTACAGAGAGCATGTGTTACATACCTGCATTATATCTTGTGTGACAGTATATAACAGTTTGTAGAACAGTTTCATCCTTCGATTTAAATACTTTTAAAACAACTTTGAGTAATTACTGTGTCTAATATTTAGTATACTGTATTTACTGTGAGTATGCAAAGGCAACTTTTCAACAATAAACACTGTAGCTTAAAATCTTCTATTACAAGAGCTTGTAAAACTTTAAATTGAATACTCTGTCATTTTCTATAGAGAGGAAAGGATATGAGCTAAAAATGATTTTAGCTGCAAGTCTGGAAGTGAAATTTGAAAGACCTGCAGCAAGTGGAGACTTCTGTGACAGACCAGCTAAGCGTATGTGCCTCAGAGGGTGAGGCCCTATATGTACATTCATTTATATGTATAAAAATTCTGGCTTTGGTAGACAGTCCTAGGATGCCTAAATATCTACTTTTTTACTGAAAATATATATTATTATAATTTGTGTCTGATTTGGAATACGTTGGATGATTATATTTCTTAGTTACAGAAGAAACACGAGCAAATATTCTGAACTGATCTATATGCTATAAAAGATAATTAGACTCAAGAGTCTTCTGCCCTATCAAGATAGACAAACAAATCAGGAGACTGAAATTCTTTTTTGATAGATCTCTCAATCTTTTTCTGCCCAATTCAGTACTTACTTAATAGAACTGAAAAATAATAATTAATGATCCAAATATGTATTTAAGTAATTTTAACATTAATCAAATTTACCTTAAAGTTCTTAATTAAGTTTTAAAATTTGATTTTGTGATGTTGCAGCCAAGTTCCATGAAGACCTATGTTCTAAAGCACAGAAGGCAGAGCTAATTTATGTAGCCTTTTCATCTGTGTTCTTGTTCTCTTGTTGTTCTACTGAAGCTGCAGAATATTGCTTGTGGGCTGTCTTCATCTTCTCTATTCAGCTGCAGCTATCTTGTGTTTATAAGCCTCCAAAAAACAGTGTTATGGGTCAAGGTGTCAGCTGGAATATGTTTTATATGTAAATACAATTCTTAATTTAATAACTATCTGCATTGTTATGTGACTAGTGAAATTGTAATATATAAACTTAGTATGAAAATTTGATGATAAAATATTGTAGCTGTAAGAAACCATTTTGGTATAAAATTGTTGATAGACTATACATTCTGAGAATATCTTTGGAAATGATTTAAACCGACAGATTTTCTGAGAGCAGGAAAAACTTGGTTCAGAAAGGGGTTTTTTTGTACTAGTATCTATCAGATTTTCAGGTTTTATTAAACTCTAATGGAACTAATGGGATATTTCAGAAAATGGCAAAGAAATATTTAACTTGTAGATTGAAAATTTTGTACTACAAGGGCGTAGTTAGTGTCCCAGTCTGCTTATGCATTAGCTGATTGAAGAGTGTCTCATAAAGGTACTGAATAAATGAGGTTGATCAAGGAGCTATTTGGACAGTTAATAATAATTTATAGTAATCCTTGAAACAGTGGAAAATGTCCAGAAAGCTGTAATGGACCTATTGTTGTGCTAGTGCTTTAAAAGGATGTATGGGATATATCAGCTTAACATTGGATAGAATCATTTAGCAGGGCAACATTAACAGAAAACTAAGGGAAGGAAACATAACTGATGTCATTCATTATTGGTTTATGAAAGATAACATGCAAACTGACAAATTTTTTTGAGTGGTGTTGAAGTTACTGTATTTATTAATAGCAGTTATAGTGTTGGAATAGCTGAGATCTACAAGTCCCTAGAGTTTTGCAGAAAGATGTTTTTATCACAAGATTAGATAAATATGGAATTAACTGTTCTGTCAAATGTATTCCAGCTGAATACTTGTCAGCTTTGTGATGTGTTCCTTACCAATGTAAAATGAAAATAGGTTGTTACCTTCATTTTAATTTTCTATCTCAAAAGGAATTAATTGAGGAAATTCTGATGACCAGTGTTATAGAGGAGATTGAATTCCATGCAAAGATCCGACCTTACCTACTTTGGCACTTTAAGATAGGATGTTTCATGAAGAACTGAGGTGCCTAAGCCAAAGACAGCAGTTCAGCAGAAGCTGAATGTGTTAAATTACCTTGTTATAGAGTATCATGCCTTCCTGGTTTTCAACTGTCCAAAAGATTTCTAGGTTTCTGACTGCACAGTGATCCAGTTTCAACAAGGAATGGGGTCCAATAAAACTCTGTTATTTGTTGGTATACTTCAACCACTGAACTGTGTTGTACTTGCCCACACACAGGGAGGGCTCTCTGCTCTGGATCCTGTATGGATGAAGATGCTACTGAAAGGCAGTAATTGACATAAAACTTTATTTTTACTATTTCTTATTTGCTGACTGTATATAATGCTTCAGACAGGAGCACAGAATAATCACATTTTAGTTTGGTAATTAAACTGGCACTTGGTTCATTTCACTAAAACACCAGTTCTTATAGAAATTTACATGTATTTGGATGCTTCCAAATTATAGGTGGTTTTCGAAATCCCAGGGTCTATAAATTACATCTAAATGGCTAGATTTTCTGTTCTGGTAATCAAATTCACATGTCATGTGAAAGAACAGAATATCAAGGAGTGGATTGGCAGTGTTTTCCTAGTCATGTACTGCTAAGTGCGAGCATATTTTTTTCTGATGTATTACACTGAAGTGAAGTGTCTCGGTCTGCCGGGTGTCTCTCCTGCGACAGCTCCCAGAACTCTTGACAAACATCGGTTTCCTATTGCTGTTTGAGAGATTTATGGAAAAGTGGTCTAGGTTTACATCAGTGGAGAGTCTGGAAATAAAAAGAATTTGTTGCTCCCTGTTCTGGGTGGGATGATGTTTTGCTGTGCCTGTTAGAGCGACACAAAGTAGCAGGTCAGACAATCTTACTGAAATAAGTCTATTTCTTTTGAATCAGGTTTTGAAATAGTAAATGTAATTTACTTCTAATTATTGCTACAAAGTATTTCTCTTGTGATGGAAAAGAAAATGCAGGAGGTAACAGAATAAAGCTTTTGCTTACCAAGGTTGAACCAAACTGGAGAGGTCTGCAACAAGCTCAGGCACTTGCAGGTAGCCAATTTTGTGGCACGAATGGTAAATACTAGAAAATATAAAGGTTTCCAACCTTCCTGGATCAGATTGAAGGTTTATATAATTCAGTGCCCTCTCTCCATCTGTGTTCAAAAGCAGATGTGTAGAGAACAGTTTATGATTCTTCCCAGAATATTCTCCAATTTCAAACTAAACTGTAGTTGCTACGCTCTGTAGCTAATATCCCATGATGAATTATTTTTTTTAGCTATTGATTTTAAATCCATAGGATCCATGGTATGTCAAAGTATTTTACAACTTAATTGTGGGTTATGGGAAGAAGTACCTTATGTTTGTTTTGAGCTTGAAACTAGCTTTGTCCGATAACTCTTTGGTCTTCCTCTATTCACCTTGTCCATTGCCTCTCATGACAGGTCACTATGGTATCCTCACTAAGTTGTCTTTTCTGGGCTGAAAACCCCTTTGTATTTAATCATTCCCTGTATAGAAACTGGTATGCAACTTCCATTATCTTTGTCATCCTCCTTAGTGTCTTTTCTAGTTTTAATGTATCTTTGATCGAAGGCTGAGACTGAAGTGATATTCAAGATTTAGTCACACCACTCTTTTTTTTAAAATATTTGACAGTGTATTCTGTTTTGCTTTTTACTTTTTCTAGTAATCCCTAGTTATTCTGTATGTTTTACTGACTGTTGCTGAGCATTAAGCTGTACCTTATTTCCTGAGTATACAACAGGTAGTTCAGAGTTTGTCACTGAATATATACAGGTATGATGGATTTTTACCATTTCCCTTAGTTTAAATGTATGAATATGATTTTCTGAGGGGAGAGCAGTGGATGTTATCTTGACTTTAGTAAGGCTTTTGACGCTGTTTCCTGTATCATCATTGCAGACAAGGTGACGAAGTGTATGTTAGATAAGCGGACAGTGAGGTGGATTGAAAGCTGGCTGAAGGGCCAGGCTGAGAAGGTTGTGATCAGTGGCACAAAGTCTAGTTGGAGGCCAGCCACTAAAGGCGTATCCCACGTTTGATATTGGGCCCTTTACAGTTTAGCATCTTCTATAATGACCTGGATGATGGGTCAGAGTGCATCCTCAGCAAGTTCGCAGATGATACAAAACCAGGAGGAGCAGCTGGCACACCGTGTGGTTGTGCTGCAATTCAGAGGGACCCAGGCAGACTGGCAATCGGGCACAGAGGAGCCTCATGACATTCAGTGAAGTGCCAATACCTGCACCTGGGGAGGAATAACCCCAGGCACCAGCACACACTGGGGTCCAACCATCTGGAAAGCAGCTCTGCAGAGGAGGACCTTGTTGGTCCTGGTGGACGGCAAGCCAGTTATGAGCCCCCATGGCGAAGAAGGCTAATGGTATCCTGTACCACATTGCAAGGAGTGTTTCCAGCAGGTCAAAGACTCTGTCAACGACATCTCTCAAATTAGAACACTGGTAATTAATTCCTAAGCTGTGTTTTCTGTCTTCTGTTTTTAATAGTTATGTGTTCTTTTGAAGATTTTCTTCACATCCCCTGGAAGTTTCTTTAAGGGTCTTTGATGAAAAGCATTGCTGACAGGCTTTGGGAATCCAGCTGTATGAAATGATCTCTCCTTGTCTGCACGTTACTGACTTCCTCAAAGAAGTCTACATTTGTGAGATATGACTTTCCTCTGTCTGTGTTGATTCTTCCACAATATGTTATACTTAGTCATGTGTCCACATATTAGAAACATCTGGATAACTTCTGTATTTTTTTTTTTAACTCCCAGAGGGCCTCTTAAAAATTGAGACACTATGTTAGCCATTTTCCATTTATATGGCAATAAGATCTGGCACTCAACTTTGAGTTCCTTAAGCCTTCTTAAATGATTAACATTGATTCTTGGCAGTTTGCTGCTACTCCTTTTGTTGATTTATCTCAAATATTTTGTTGACACTTCAGTCTGAATAATTTCACTGGTATTTGTCCCATGATAGGGAATTTTAGGTTGGATATCTCATGGAATATAGAAACAAAGAATGAGTTTACATATTCTGTTGTTTCTCTATTCCAACTGTCCTTATTATATCTCAGTGTCAGGCTTCTTGTTCTGATGTGTTTATTAGTTTTTATGCCTTCTGTGAGGCACTAAATCCTCTTTAGCATACTTCTAATGTTTAACTTCCTGTTCTTTTTTATTTTCTTCATTTAAATGCAATTCAGTTTTTCCAAGGACATCTTTCTTTGATCAGTTTCTTTCACTGGCTGTTTACAGTCCTCCTTCTGTTCGTATGATCTTTCAGAAGTCTTTCTTGAACAGGTTCTGTGATGCCCAAGAATAATTTGGTGCCTACCTCCAAACGTGTTTATAGCTACTCCTTTATTTTTTATACTTTCCCTTTTCGAAATTAGGCACTACTGTAGTAGATGGTTTGGCTTTTATCAGTCTTGCAATTATAATATCAGTTATCATCCTTTCAGAGTTTCTGATACATCTATTATGGCATGTCAGCACCCTCATTAAAAAACCCAGGAATTCTACCCCTCACCCCATCTTACTTCTTAGACCATTGCTTGTTTAGAAGAATGGATGCATTTGATCTGACTTACCGTTTGCTGATGCCTTTTTTTTAATACAGGACCCTGAAGTAGGCCTTGATCCTGAGTCTGTACTTCTTACACAGAAAAAAACCCATGACTGGGTGACTGATTGTTCTTAGGGCTGTGCTTTGGTTAGGATATACTTCTAGAATAAAATCTATGGCACTTCAGATACACATTTAATTTTTGTTGTTCTTTTTTTAACTTGTCTTCGCCCTGTGGTAACATAAAAGGTAAATAAAATAAGAAAAAATAAATAGTTCATTCATCTTCAGTTTTTTTAACAACATAATCACTTTTTCTAATGAAATGCAATGGTTTAATTAATCTATATTGACTGTTCTGTATTGCCATGATAGCAGTGTTGAGGAACTACAAACATTTCTTTTCCATGTTCTGTATCCCAGTTTTCATTTTATAGAGCTGTTCTGTAATTAATTTAAGATATACACCAATATCATCACTTTCTATAGGAAAACTCATATTGAGGTCATCGGGAAAGGAGAAGTTTTGATTGCTGAAACAGAAGCAAATCTGAAGAGCTTGTGAAAGTTGACAATGTGACAACAAACCATTTAATCACAGACAGATTCCCTGGTAATTACGAAGTAACATAGTAAAAGGATATGAAAGCAAACATGTAGACGGAAGAGCGTGGGTGACTTGAGGAAAACAGATGGATTTCCCTTTCTTTCACATGTGCTCTAGCTCCTCCTTGCCCTGCCTACCCTTCCTCTGTGCACTTCTTCCATACCTCAGGTGTTCCCCTGATCACTCGCATTCATTCCTCGCTCTGAACCTTTGCTTCTCGACAGTCACCCTGTTACACACACTGGCCAGCACACCTTGCTGCCAGCAGTGCCGTGTACTAGCTGTGTTCTCTCCTTTGGTTCACAGTGTCCTCAGGAAGCAGAGAGCAAAGGAAAAAAGCAGGCGGCGCTCAACAGATGTATTCTAAGCTGATTCACAATCCCTTTTATATATGAAGAATAATCTATGCTTTCATCTGCATGTTGACTCATTCTTTGCAGTGAGACATCTTTAACTGGTAAGGAATATCTTGGTAAGAAGATGCAGCTTGGAACTTTCAAATAGCAAGAAAAGATACCATGTATGTAAAAGAATATTCAGGTCTGCTGTGCAAGACGTTGATAATGGAGTCTTGCTCTTTAAATGACTTAAAAATGAGATTAAATTTTAAGTGTGTATCAATGTCTGCTTTGGAAATCCTAATTGCGTATGTAAAATTAGGCATGGAACCAAGAGTTTGAGATTTCACATAGCAGAGAATCTACAATATAGTACTCTTAAATCTCTGGTGGATAAAAATACTTGTTTTATGTTTTGTGTAATGCAGTGTTAACACAAGGTGAGAAAGTTCATATAGCTATCCTATGAAGAATAAACAAATACAGTATTTATGATCATTTTCCATTGACAGAGTCTTTGAGACTTTTAGTTCTCTGTATTTTAGAAGCTATTTCTTACATTTTTCTGTATGAATTTCATAGTTTACTGTTATGTTCTTTTAAAAAAATCTGCTTTCAAAATTAATTTAAAATTAATGATTAACCCAAATGTCCTCAAGTTATTTAAAATTATGCCCTACAGTGTTTTTTCTAGCTGCAATTTACCCATTTTAATGAGAACTAGGCTAATGTATTTATTATCGCTAATGAGCATTCACTTTAGTTACTTTGTAGCGCTCTGTGTTCTGGTACTTGTGTTCACAGTTGCTTATAAATATTTTCTTTCTGATAGATAACTGCTTTGGCAGCAATTCTGATTTTTCATAAGAACAGAAGTGCTTGGAAAACACCCTCTAAATAGTAGAGCTTCATAGCTAGAGCATACTCCTTCACAGCTTCTACTTGATCAATGCCAAAACTTTAGTAAATGAGTGTTTTACTTAAAAAAAGTTGGGGTGTCCCCCCCCTCCTATTCACATTCTATGCTTCTCTTAAAATGAAGTTGTATTTGCTATGGAGAAAAAAAAGAAGGTCATATTGTAGAGCAGTGCAATTGTGCAGAAAAGGAAGAAAAAACATCAGAATCCCAAGGGAAGTATATATTTATCAGTCTAGATTTCCTTGTGTATAGGTGCTCAAGACTGCTAAGAGGCTGTTTCAGTTTGTGCTCTGGACTAGGCTTCAAGCAGCCCCACGGTAGTTTAAGGCAAGAGGCTCAACATACTGCAGTGAAGCTAGTTCATGGATGTTAAACTACGTGATTACAGAGAATTATTTTCTTTAGCTGACTTGTACCTTTGCTGTTATAGTTTCAATTCAGGATAAGAAACTTTGTTTTATTAACAACTGCCATAAAGAAATAATCGTGGAAATTGATGGATTAATGATAGCTAGACTATGGTTATATTAACTGTACATGGTATATTAACTGTAATTCTTTTAAAACAGATATACTACTAGGATCTTATATCTGGCTTGTGTGGGACTGGAGTCTTTTGAGTCTATGCATCTGTTGGTATTTTAGTAAGAGTTCACTGCTTCACCAACTTGCAGAATTCAGGGTAAGTAGCTGAGGTTGGTATTTATAAGCCAGGAAGGATTCACAACTACTTCTGTTTTCCAGCCCTTAAATTTTACCATCTTTGAACTACACCATCTCTCTTAGCTAAAGCATCCAATCCTGCTTTAAAGCAAATCATACACTCTGTGACACTTATACTATCTTGAATCTGATACTGTAGGATGGCAGCTGTGCTCTCTCATTTAAGCAACTGCTCGCTTAGAGATATTAAGCAGCTTCCATCTGGCTGGAAGTGGCTACTGGAAACCAGTTTAAACAAGGGTTAAAAAAAAAAAGCTCTCCTTAACAGGCCACTTGAATTCAAAACCTTCAGGAGCATCTCTGTGAAAATCCACAAAAGCATTTTGAAACCAGACTCATTAAGGAAACTACAGAACATGCAACACAGATGAGTGGACAGAACGAGGTTAATGCACATGTAATTAAAAGTTTGCTGAATTTAGGAGGACTGGTTATGCTGTGTAAGGATCAGGGTTCCTAAAGGTCATCATCCTGCTGTGTGTGACACAAATTCCAGTTAGTTCAGGATTCCAGTGTTTTGTGCGGTCTGGGAAAGACTGAGAGGTAAAAAGACCGATCTGAAAGGGACTTCGATACAGTCTGAAACAGAAATTTGGGATTAATCTTTCTAGAATATTGAAAAACCAACAGCCACAAAGTTCAGAAATTATTCTGTTTAAGCTGCCTTTTCTCCAATGAAGACAGTTTTCATGGACAAGCAATACAGAATATGTTTAGGAGAAATTTCTGAATCTTTTCTTATAGAGCAATTGAAAATACTCAGTAGTGCTGGGGAATTGACCAAAGCAGTAGGAAGGGAGGTAAGTACTCAAGAGTCCAAGATAGTGTCTCATCCATCACGGCCACAGTCAAGTTGCAGTTCTGTTAAGTCGGTACCAAGAGGAACAATGAACTGTACATATAGGTGCAGCCCCCACTGGTTTCTTATGTTGTGGTTGGTTCTGATGGCATTCTCAGGCTGTTTTGGTTCCCTTAGTTGGAAAGGCAATACAAGAAAGAGCATTCATGATGTAAGGACTAATGCAGAGCAGTACTGTGGACTTTGTTATGAAGGATAGCAGGCTAAATTATTGCACAGCTTCTTCCCCTCTGTGAGTTTGCTCTCATTTGCACCGACCAGCAGAAAATGTACCTGCTGCCAGATCCTGTAGCCCAAGAGAAGCAAGGCCGCAGCAGCTCGGTGTCCCCAGGTCCAGCCTGCAGTGAGCTTCCTCCCAGTAAGCATGCGCAGACACACACACCCCAAACATATACACAGTACCTACATGCACACACAGAGACAGAAAATGGCACTCACAGAAGTATGGACAGGACCAAAGGCCTCTTCCCCTTTACCTTTCCAGCTGATCAGAATGAAGGCCCATTAGTGGGAAACACAGACACCTCTACAGTGCCCACCACTCCCACAGCTGGGCAGATGCTCAGGCTCTCCAGCAGCTGCCCCCTGGATCTCCACGCTCCCATGCTGCTGCCTGCATCTGCCCAGCACCAGCTGCAACACCCCCTTGCACACACACCATCACCCGCCCCACCTCACTGTGGGTCCCTCCAGTAAGTGGCCTTAGACAAGCAAGTCCACCTCATAGCTGGCCTTGGATCCTTTTGTCTCCAGTTGCTTCCCTCAGAGAGATGGAGACAGACACACAGCCCAGCCTCTCCGTCAATGCCCCCTCCTACTTCATGGAAACCAGGCTCCTTCTGCCCTCAGATGGAGGTTAAAAGGGACTTTTGGAACAGATCGCCATAGCTTCTCAGTATAACCTGATATACCAACACTTAGAGAACAAAAGAAAAGAATCATACAGATTCCATGAATATACTTCAGGAATGTATTTAATTACCAAGTGGTTTTGATAATCTATCTAGAACATTACACACTTTTAAAAAAATTTGGAAGACTTTATTTTCCTACAAAATGCAGTAATATTTCCCATTTGTTGTGTGTTGCGACACAACATTAACCAAAGAGCCCTTTTGTTGGAACAGTTGTTAAACTACATACTTCTTCAGCACATGTGCAAATGAAAACCTGGGGCTTTACACCAATGGCCAATGTACATAACATGGAGCACTGTGCTGCACGGCCTTTGTGCATTTTATACAAGAGCCAACATTTGTTACCCAAGATCACTTCTGCTTAACTTTTCTCAGATTTGATCTAAAGGACATATTTGGTATTATTAAAATGTCTATCACCTCTTGCCCAAACAGACACAGTTCCCAGATTTTTTAATAGTATCAACTTATACAAGATAAAGAGACAAGATTTAAGTATTTTAAGGTACTTTTATTTAATAAATAACTTCAGTAATAGCACTGTAAAAAGTGAACATCTGTTAAAATAAAAAGGCACTTAAAACAAGAATATGACTATGATGCAGTTTGAATGGTCAGAGGCAAATATACATGGCACATGTCAAGAATGATGTGCGACTCATGTCACGTGACAAACTATGCAATCTTAGCTACAGGGTAAAGGCAAATTTACAGCTAAGACTGCTCAAAAAGAGAGAGAGAAAAAAAGCTTGTGTTGATACAAAAATATTACAAAAAGAATTGCAACCAAATATGTTAAAAAGATTAGAAGGGTGACAAAGCACCAGGCTTTAAACCAAGGAAACATTACAGAATAAAGACACAGTGTCACGTAAGGCCCTTATGTGTTTTGAGGACGTCCTGGTAAGGTACTTACGCATGATACCGCCACCCAGGGCTTGAATTTACAAAGAAAAACCAAGCAAGTTACCAGTCAGCAACTTTTTCAGTAATGGCACATGTTTTAAAGCTATTTTTCCCTTCTTAATATTCTTCTCAAACCCTTTCATTTTCACCATAACCTGGCAATAAGCAACTTACAAATGAAAAATAAGTATGCACACACATTTCAGTCTTTTACACTGCTCGATTCCAACTTACTCAACTTACCATATACTTAATCATATGTCTAGCAAGTAGAAGACCGATTAACCACCAGCTCCATGCTACATGAGTTTAATTACATCTGCAAACTCAAGCCCTGATTTCCCTGTAAAGCTAAAAAGTTTAATACTAAATGGCTAGGCAGAGCCCTCATGCTGATTGTTTTAACCATTTCCCTCCCAGTCATGCCACAGCAGTATCGCACCCTGCAAAGACCTAGATTCACAGCATGGGAGTGGAAAAGGTCAAAAAGGCACCAAGTGACCTTAGCTGACTAGGCTACACAGTCTCAAGTTTTTTTTTTTTTTTGTCAGACCTCTGGCACCGATTACTTTTATTTGGAGGAAAAAAAAAAAAAATAATTATTACATATGGTACATTTTCACACAGGAAAACAAACCTATATGTAATGAATTAGTAAAATCACTGCAGTTTGCCCTAAATCTATTTTACTGTGACTACAAAAATTGCTATGCTGCATACAGTGTTGTGAAGCATACAAGCAGTGTTCATTTTCCCTCATATTTAGGATTGACCACAGTTGTCACCGCACTCTTGTAAATAGGATTTTCACCCTAGAAAGAGAAAAATATTTATATTAATATTTAAAGAGATGAAAAAAAGCACTGTGTTTGTGAGAAGTGTAAAAGTAGCCTAAGAAATTAGCTTAAGAAATTACCCATTAATGTTTTGTTTGTACACACAAACAGCTTAAGTCAAACTGGTTTTCCCTCTAGCAACTTGAACAAAGGCATGCTCAGCTAATAAAACAAAGGGTTAGGGCATGGTCCTGTTCAGTTTACACCACAGATTTCCTTCACAGGGACTGAACCTTGTGTGGTCAACCTCAGGGCTGAACCATCAAATGAGGGGTCTGCAGCCCATGATACGTTTTTTTAAAGAATAGAATTGTAAACATTGTTTGAAACCATAACTGACTACAGACCACATTCTGCTATAACATACATTTAAATAGCTCATCTTGTATTATGATTTAATTCTAAAAACTAAGTGGAAAGGCTTGTAGTATTTTGATAATACACATTGAATATTTATACTGAACATTCAGTACTTGTCATTCTCATTTTATTCCTGCAGGTTCACCCCCAAACCCCATATGTATAAAATACACAGATAAAATGAAGAACCTTCTTCTGTACTGGTGCAAATGCTGTAATAAAAACATTTTTTCTACTGATATGAGAAAATACTACAGAACAACTGCTTACATCTCTTTTGCTGAGATGTGAAAACCTTTAAAGCTTATTTTAAGCTTCCTTTGTTCCCAGATTTCCTTTTATCTCAGTAAATCTTACTCCATTTATGGCATCCGTGCACATCTAAGATAAACAGCTTGAACTAAAAATTAATATTTTATGCTATTATAATTAATATTGGTATTAATTATTAACATTAATTCATAATTAATAGATACATCTTAGTAGGAGAAAAGGCTACCACTAGGACTCTACCAATACAGCCTGGATCTGCAGTACTGTGCTCTTATCACAAGATGAACTTCAACCTAAGTAAACCTAAATAAAATGTTGTTTACCAATATAAAGCTTTTCTGTGCATACACAAATAATTCCTGAGGAAATTCAGTACAGTGCAGATGTCAGCCTGAAGGCAGTTCTGGCCAGAATTATATCTGGTCTTCAATAGCAGTAAGGGAATCTCTCCCTCTTTGAAGTTCCCCCCAATCTGAGATTGCCTATATAACCATATTAATTTAATTCTACTCTATTAAATTTCACAGCATTTAAAATATTTCAGGTTAAATCTATTTTTTCTACAGTCAAAGGAAATCCTCCCCCTACACACACCAACACCAGGTGTGTCTGCTTTTTTAGCATCATAAACCTGGAAAATCAACTGCAAGTACCACAGAACATGCCAAAAGGTGACAAGGCAAGCAAGAAACCAACTTGGTGTGAAACTTTTAAGTCACAGTTCCTGGAAAGTTTGGTTCCTTCTGTTTGCAAGACCCTGTACAGGGCAAGTAACTGGTCTACCCCAACAACAGTAGCTGCTGCTAAGAAAGACTATTTAGCTGGCATACTGCCTTTCTTTCATGGGTTCCTTTCACAGAAAAAGGGTGTTTCTCCTTAAAGCCAGCTTCTCTACATGCAATGAGGCATATTAAATCCTGCCTGGACCCAGGAGACTCCAGCCTAGTCTCTCAAGTCCAGCCAGAACCTGGATTGCTGGACAACGGAAGTCAAGGTTCTCTGTTCACTCTTCTCAAGATCTGAGCCAATGTCATCTGGCTTGAGGTGGAGGAGGAACTAGGTGTCCATTGCTGGCTATACTTCACAATTACATTTTTAACAGCAAAAGACTCTTTATCAGTTCCCAGGCAAACTTTGCCTTGATAAAAAGTATATCAGCTAGTGGTTTGGAAAGGGATGGGGAATTAAGGTTTTGTTGGGTTTTTTAAATCATGGAAATACAGTGTAGCGGTTAGTTCTCAGCCAAATTAATCACTGCAAAATTACCCCCTCTCCCAATCTTTCTAATAAAAAGCTTTGCAACAGAAAGACTTAAATGAAACTGGAAAAACATCCAGGGATGAGGGATTTAATCTGTAACTAAGTATCTCATTATGCCTCAGAGTTCTTAGCAATGTATGTTGTTTGTTTCCTTGACAAGTTTTAATGGAGAGTTCTTACAAATAGAAATACAAATCAGTAAACTTCATGATGCAAAGAAAGTCTGTAAACTTAATAGGCTGTATCATATGCAGACTAGAAGCCACTGCATAGCTTTTCAATGGCAGGGCATTATGTAATACTCGCTATACTGTGCTTTTAACCTTCAATGTTTTATAAAACAGACCGCCCCCAGCACATACAGGGAGGTATATGTTTACTTTTTTCTAGTTTGTAAAAGAGAGATAACTTCTGTCAGATAGTGTAGGAATTGGCCTAAAGGTTAGGATTAAAACTTGGAAATTTGCAGTATGCTGCTCATACGATTAATCTGAACTCGGAATCATGATCAAAATGCAATTTTCATGATAAGTGTAAATTTTTCAGTATGCTTTTTCTAGAGGAAATCAGAATTTTATATTTACATGCTCTTTATTTCACATAAGCCCTATTTACAAAGAAATTGAAACGCTGTACTCTCTTTCTTTGTACTTGCACTTTATGTTCCTAAGAACTCTCAGAAGCACACAGTGGGATTTATGTCTCTGAATAAGGTGCTTAACTAGGTGTCTCCCCGTGGCAGTGGAGTGTTTCACTTCCCATTAAAATAATGGAGATTTACTCCACACACACATAACTATTCAGCTAAACCCAACCTTACGTTTTATCAGCTAAACAGCTCTTGAGGCTCTGCTGCCTACAGCTGCAACACAGGTGCCCAATGGATTTGCAATTCCTTCCCTGCTATCTTCTGTTACGCAGGCAGCAACGGCCCTGGCCTTTCCAGCCATACTTGATCCCTGTGTCTCAGCTCTGGCTTGGTGAGGTCTTCTATAGATAGCTTATCATTAAAACTAACATGGAAGTAGTAAATAAATATCCACTAGTCCAGGGACTCTCACCTCAGTTAGGGCCCCTCCAAGCTGGCACATGGTATAAATTTTCAGAGATAAGCAGCATTCCAGATTTTTAACTGGCCACTAAAACATGGTAGCCCAAACTTGCTGTCTTAGACAATACTGCTGTTTTTAAATAAACCCATTTTCTTTACACCACTGCACAGAATACACTGGTTTAAGCATGCAAAGTTAGGAAAAACATTTGCCACATGCCCCTATAAACGGTAACACCATGCACACTTAAACGGAAATAAAAAGCAAAAACCAGTAACTATACACAAGACCTAGTGAAACACATTAAAATAAAGATGTAGGTATTTTTAAAAAGTACCTTCAGCAGAGAATAAAGAGCTATGCCCTTGCAACAGTATTAATTTTCAACTAGTGGGGCTGTTCAGAGGGTAACAGTTCAGTCTAGTGTTGCATAAAGATGAACCTATTATATAGGATGTTTGACTAACCTTCTTACTCCTTTCTTCTCCATGGACTTACTGTTTCAACAGTCACATAAACCCACTATAAAGGTAGCGTAAGTCCGAAGTCACTGCAAGAAACTGCACTCTAGAATATTTAAACTCATCCACATACACTGCTCAAGAGCTGGTTCTTACTATTTTCAGCTCCCCTTAATATCCATCATTATTTTACAGTAATACAAAACGAGTCATCTGTCAACCTGTAATGCAGCAGTTGCATCAAAGGATGAAGTACAGGCCAAGGTTAAGGGCAACACAGAAGACAGAGGGCGTCATCTCCCAGACTGGACGACTAGAGGAAAGCAGCCAGCCTGCTGTGAAGGAAATACTCTTCTAATGGCACAAATCTAAACCAGACAGGCAGTGAAGACAGTAAGGCCCAACAGCAGCAAAAGGACACTAAGACAGCAGCTACACTGCAGGCCAAGGACAAACTGAACTCAGTTCAACCCAGCTGGCCTGAGCGTCAGCTGCGGAGATGCTGTGGCGACAAGTCATTTGCAACATCACAGACCAGGATTAGTGACGTATTTGGGCCCCTGGTCCATGACAAGCTTCATGGTGCTGCAGTTTACTCACTGCAGTAACCAAGCCCACGAATGTGTGAGACTGCTGTGGGAGAGGGGGAAGGGTCAGACAAACTGCACGCAGTTGATTTTATTGTATATGTGTACACCTAGAGGGAACCTACTGCAGTGTCATTTTCTTGTAATGGGATTTCAGATTATTTTCTTGCCTTGGCAACATAAGACAATTCTTTCTTCACCTAAATGAAAGGTTATTTCAACAATCTAAAACCCCTAGAAAATCTTCAAGTTATAGGGGAAAGGAGGATTTTCTTCTTTTACTTCCTGTGGGTCACTTATTCTGCCAATACTGATCTCCTCCTTTTTGGAGGCCAATAAAGCTAAACCCACCTCTCTCTCTCCCCAAAGTTCTGTTATTTCTATGAATATAAAAAATTATAAAATCATGTTTAAAAAAAATCACACTGTTTCATACTTTTAATCTTTGCAGTGAGTGAAGCAAAAAGGCAAAAGTCAATCCTTCCATTTACACAAGAGGAATGCCTTCTGCAAGAAGTACGTTTTGAGGAGAACTGGTAGCACTAAGGACATTAGATCCTGAAAAAGTCACGGAGCAGAGAACAAGAGCACAAGAATGGAAGTTACACGCCGTATGGTTTGTTAGATGCTCATCCTGCATGCAACAGAAAGTACACAATTAAGTGAATAGCAGAAGAGAAGGTAACAGACTTAACCAGAAGGATTATGTGGGATGTTAGAAAGGAACAAGAACCTCATTTCCTTCTCAATAATTGACTCAGAGAGAGAGAGGAAAAAAAAAAAAAAGAAAAAAAAAGGAAAGGAGGTGAATGTGGTGGGTGTGGCAAGCAAAATGGACATTTTTACAATTACTTTTGGATATGCTCAGAAATGGAATGATTGCAGAAAAAAGCAAAGTATACTTCATCATATAGCTCAGAATGCTAGACAAAGTACTGGGATTTGTTGTCACAGCAAGGACAGATAAGAGCTTAAATACTTTTAACTCCTGCTTTCTCCCCTCATTTTTCCTTTACAAAAATCTGTTGAGTGCAACACTGAGAAAGGGAGACAGCAGACAGTAGAATTAGAGATACAGATTTTTCCCTTCCACTGGGTCCTGAAAAAAGCCCTTGGATAAAGTGATGCGCTGCCTTCCCTACTTCTTCATTCCCTTCCCTCTAATCTGATCTCTGTACCTTTTATCTCTCAGCACTCTTCTGACATCCATTCCCCATCTCATCCCTTCCCCAGCAGCTGGGGATCCCAGGGAAGGAGGAGAACACCTAAAGCATTTAAGAAAGCGCAGCCTCAAAGTCTACAGAAGATACCTATCCATCACTTCTGGTTTACCAACTCGCTCTTCTGGATACTGCTGTTTTCTCCCTGCGTGTTGGATGTGAAGAGAACTGAAGTCAGCATTTCCAAATGGACATGAGGTATGCAGGCAGAATTTAGGAGGGACTAAGAAACTGGGAAAACGTTTTTTTCCATAGCGACCCCCAAGCTGGCTGGGCTATAAGGACTGCGATATTACCAGTTTCAATAGAAATAAGGATGGAAAAAATAAGAAGCATATTTAATTATAAAATCAGTGGAGTATATGCATTTCACACTTTAAGTACAGGCTAGTTCTATACTAGGTTAATAAGCCAAAGCAGTTACAATGAAAAATCTGTAAGGCTACTCTGATTGTTCCCAGTTATTCTAATAAAAACAGTGATATTTATAGGCTGGGATACCTTAGGAGTACCTAAACTAGCTTTGCAAACATATCAACTTTAAGCCAACTGACTGCTGATTTGAGGAAACAGAAGACAATCCCTTCCCTGAACAGTCTCTCTCCACAATCCAAAGAGCTTCTTTGATCCTAACAGCTGTTCTATTATATATCCACACATCTAGCTGCAAAACCAAACCAAACCAAACCAAACCCCCCCCAAATCACTTGCGGAATAGTTTAAGCCAGTACTGGTAATATTAGTAAGTAGGCAATCTTGCTGTCAAAACCAGTTAAAAATTTTCAAGCTTCATTCTTTAAAACCCCAGAATCAAAGCAGTAGTAGATAAAACTGAGCAAGACTCAAACTGTGATTAACTGACTGTGACACACAGTGAGTTTGAAGTGACATGCAAAGGAAAAACAAAAGGAAGAAAATGAAAGAAGATACAAACTGAGACTTAGAGACCAGCTTTACGTCCATAGTTTGGATTCTTGAAATTGTTAATAGGGCTCTTGTATATTGGATTTTCTTGCTGAAGTAAAAGAAACGGTCAATGTCGAGTAATTCAACAGGAAAAAAAAGAGAAGTAACATTCTCAGCTATCACTGAAAAAAAATCACGCTATATATAAAGAAAAGTGTTAGTAGGGTTTTTTTTCCAGCATAGAATTAATTAGTTTTCTTAAATAAAAACAAAAGGCTTCCTAGGAGATTTTTTTAAAGTATTCTCTTACCAAGCAGACGTGGGTATTAACTTCTACAGAACTGTAGTAAAGGGTTTTTGATGAGCAGATTCCTAAAATTTCTCAGAGGCAGCGACCCTATAGCCTATGTAAGCCTATGGACCATAGGCTTGTTTTTCTTGCACACTTTTCTGTTGACAAGGGGCTGGGAAGATTTCAACAAACCAGTACCAGCCATGATTCTGTGACCAGTAATTGAAATCTCCCAACTAAACCTGTATGAGTATTTACAAGATCTCTTTCACAAGCATAAAATCTTCTTCTTCATTTTATACAAAAGCGACTCTCATAAACATTTTTACAATATGTTGTAAAGCATGGTAGAAATGCAAAGCTGAACTGTTCTGTCACCATCACATTTTCTCTCTGAAATTTTCTTTCAGCTGGAGCTACTACTTGCTTTTCTAACCCAGGAGGTACTTCCCAAAGAGGGTTTGGGCTGGTTTTTTTTGGTAGTGGTGGTAAAATATAACTTGTTTTAAAGTCAGCTTAAAATAACGATATTTCTGCTCCTCCGAGGCCACAAGGCAGGAATACAATCTGAAACATTTAAGACACACGAACAAAATTCTTCTTTCATAGCTTTTATCCAGATAGAAGTCTCTTGACTTACCGTATCCCACTTGGCATTCATCTTCTCCTTTTCAAATTTAGCAAATTCTCTTCTGTCATGAATGATCATTAGTAGTTTCCAAATCAATAATAATGCAAGTCCAATAAGAACAATTCCAGCAACCACACCAGCTACAATAGGAATGATGTCAGGGCCACTGGGACATTCTAGGGAACAAAGCAAGGGAAGTGTGACTTTACAAAATGGTAAAGGTAGTGCATATTCAGATGCTTTTAAAATTTTATTTTGTATTGAAGCCAGTATTTTGAATATCAGAGAAATGCCAATACTATTGTCCTTTCAAATAATGGAAGTTTTGGAATGTACATCCTGTAACATCCCAGCTTAATTTTATCCTAATTTGCGTTTAATCTTAGCAATAGAGCAATTCATATTCTGATGACAAAGCCTACACACTGCTAACTCCTTAAGCTATTCATTTAGCGTAAAATAATTGGAGTAAAATAATTAGCAATTGCATTTTAAACATGCTAGAGCTCCAAGTCAAAGATGGTGCTGGAGGGATAAACCAGCTAGCGTACAGATGCAGATGAGCATAACAATCCCCACATACCCTATCAACAGCATTACAGAAAAAGGGTGCTCCTCATTTTACCTCAGATGACTGTTACTGTTAGTAGCTAGTATACAGAGGTAAGTAACAACTTTGCTTCTGAGACAGATTTTTGGGTTGGTTTTTTTTAGGTTATTTCCTCATCTTTGGAATTGATCTCTGCTGAAATAAAATTTGAATAAAAGACACATTTTCTTTGGATAAAATTATCATGTACGTTCAAAATAAGCAAATTATGTGTTTGAAAAGAGTAATATAGATGCAAAATGGTTTATGGTGACTGACCTAGAAATAATAATACTCCAAAATAAAACCCAACTCTTCTATTAATATAAGTTTCTCAATAATCACAAACTGAACAAAGGCTTTAGCAGAGCTCAATGCACAGACTGAAGGAGTCAGAAGCAAATAAATGCAGTTCCTGTGCTGTCAATAGGAACACTGCTTCCCCCCTAACCTTGGAAGTGGGAAGGGACGCAACAGGAATTCCTTGGGAACCAGTAAGGAACAAGTGTCTGCTTCACTGAATACAGCTCTACTGACAGAGCTTGCTCCTTCAGCACCTGTACGGCACCAAATTAAGGTGCCTCCTGGTGCCTGAAGGCTTGATTCTGCTCTTAACTAAAGCAACAGAAGCTTATCCACGAAGGAAAGGTCTGATCCCAAAAGCGTATGGCATGTGTTACTGCATTCTAAAAGAAGACAGGGTTCAAGGCCCTCCTCTATACTTTGAACTACATTTTTAGAGAATTTAAAACATTCTGAATTGAAGTGATATTTATTTCTAAGAGCCACTAGCCACTGATCTGTATTAAGTGATGATCACCCAAATGATCAGTTCTGAAAATTCCTTGAGCAGAATACAGGGCTAAACCTTTCAACACACAAGTAAGGTGTGTATTTTGTGTCAGGCTTATAAAACGATCATGAGACCACACACTGCTAATGTACAAGACCAGAATTTTTGCACTGTTAGATGCAACATCCTGTGAGTCAAACTAAAATACTCTTCGTAAATAAACAGTAAATTACTGATCGAGCTATAGAATTGTTCTCTCTCTTTTCTATCAGAAGACTGAACAAAATCAAGAACTGTTGACTATGAAGGATTAACTAAGCAAAAGGCTTTTCAGATCTATTCTTGAAGTTACCTCAGTTAAGTAAAAGCAAAGGCTGCCAGCATGAAATAATTTAAGCAGTTTGCAGCACAATACACATTTTTGTGGTGCTGTTTTTTTGTGTAAGACTGGCCCCACATTATTCAGAAAAGGAAAAGAGAAAACAAGCCTCTCCAGACATCATTGTTTCTAACCTGTAGCACAAGCCAGGTCAAAAGAAGTTATCAAAATTGAGATATCTAGGACTTGCTACAGGACACGCAAAACAAGCCTGCAAAGTGTGTCAAGTGGAAATACGAAATACTTTAACAACTATTAAGTATCTGATTGACTTTTTGTTTTTAAAACACAAAACCTGCTTCTGTCAGCCTGAAGGTTAGAAAAAATCTAGATCTAGAGAGACTTAGGGTTTTTAAAAGCCACTCAAGTTCCAGACATCCACAGCTCTCACTCAGGGAACTGGTACCTATTTCCAAACGCATCTAACTCACACAAAGCAACCAGCGCTACTTTGTAGTACACAACTGCATGAATTAACAATTAAGATAAAGGGAGAGTGAGTAGGCAACACCATGTTCATACCTGGGGTCTCTACCACGTGGACGTTGGCTTCACCATTGGAGTTGACAGAATATGTGAAGTAGAACCAGCAGTCATCAACATCCTTCTCTTTACAGTGCGACAATGGATCAGGCTGGCCAGGCTGTGGTAACTTGTCTCGACTTTCTACCCGTGTCATGTTGAAATGCATACATTCCTGAGAACATGTTTCCTTCTTTTCTCCCTTATCAAAAGCTCTGCACTGAACGCAGTCTCTGTGGAAGTATAAATCAGAAGCAATGCTTTTTAATATATTCAGAAAAGATTTCTAGCATTTAATCTAAAGAAACATAAAGGAGAGGAAAGCCAATCCTTTTGTTATAAAGGCCAGGAAAAAATAAAGCAAGACATGGCTTTTTACCGGCCAGAACATTTATGCACCTTGTCGTTAACAAAAGCCCCCTTTAATAAATTCCTCTTTCCCTGGATGACCCACAAATTTCAAACACAGAAAGGAAAAAAAAAGACCAACCCAAAACCTAAATCTCTAAAAGAAAATAAGGCTAAAACTTCTTCGACACCTCCACCTGAAAAATGAATACTCTCAGGGAATGCAGTGTAGGAACAGAATATGTACAGTGAAACAGGATCTGAGAGACAAGACAGATTAGGAAAACCAAACAGATAGGTTTTACAGTAGGATATCACTCCAAGTAGCTCATCAAAACAGACTGAACAAGACCACTACACTAAAAAGACTGCATTGAGAGCTGCACAAAAAAACAGGAATCAGCCCAGCCACTAATCATAAATTTATTTCAAAGCTTCTGTGCAGAAAACGCTTGGTTTCTCAAAACCTAGATCTCCAAAGATAGGGATGCAAATTTCACTGGTCCACACAGTTCTAGGTTTAGTTTTTGACTGTCAGGATAGTCTGACTTTTTCAATAGTATCTTGGAATATAAGTTTTAAGCAAAAAGCTTAGCTGAAGTTTTAACTATTCTAGAAATTGCACAGTATATGTGTATTTTTGTTACATTAATTTCAAAAGGTCAAGATGATGGGACTTTCCAGCATATCCCATTATAGAACTATGTTCCCTCCAGCTCTGCAGAAGGTTGGCTGTCAATAATCACACACGAAACGGGGGAAAGCTGTAACCTGCCCAAGTCAGTCTGAACGGTTAAAACTGATTTAGTATAACATACACATTTCTATGCCTAACAAAAAATGGCAGGGAAAGAATTTAAGAAATAATTAGCCTACCTGGAAGCAATCAATATACTGTATTAATACTGGTTGGTTTTTTTAATTTTTGATTCTCACCCAACAACTTTTACTGTATAAAGGAATGATGCAATATGCTGTCCTTACATTTCAGGGTAGAATAAAGCACACTATCAAAAACCTTGTTTTAAAAATTCTGCACATGCAAATACCGCAAACTCAAACGCACAGAAGCTAGGACACTGTTTCCTAGGTACTTACTTATGCTCTGCACAGACGCCGAGGCAAGTCTGACACATTTCACATGTAGGGCCTTGGAATTTGGGATCTGTACAGTTACAGGTGCCACACTCGCAGGTTCCTCTTCCATTGCAAATCTGCCCATTAGACGCCATACATGGAGTGGTATCCAAAGAACAATCACATGCGCTGCCAGTGAAGTTGGGGAAACATTCGCATACTCTGCATTTGCAGATACCATTTCCTGTGCATTGAAAAGATATTTCAGTGAAATGAAGTCTAAACATAAAACAAAACCTGTGACAGTAAGAAATAAATGTTCACCATCTCAGGATAAGATACAGGGAAGAGAAAACCCTGCTGGAGAGATAATGAATACACTAATGAATTAAAAGCTACAAAATAAATTTTACCTCCTTGAAAAACTTACAGGTGTTTCTCCCCTTTTCCCATTCTTCTACATTTGGATTTTCTTTCATAAACAGAGTAACAGGACTAGGGAAAGCTGATCAAGAACAGTATAAAAGTGATGGCCATATCTCCTGGGTGGAGAGCATTACAGCACTGCTTCAGGTTAGAATTTTATATGTATATAGATGCATTGATCAATCCTGTCTTCATATCTATCCCTACGCAAATTTATAAAGTGAAACCTAAAAAGATGAGCAACGCACTTAGACTTCACAACACCGAAAAATGAAACACCTTTGGCTCCCCAGAACATGGCTATTCAGCTGCTGTACTTCTGACTTCACCCACCCAAACTGTATATTCCTTATGCTTCCCATGCAGGAAACAACAGACCTATATCTCCCCCAAAGGGTGATTTGGATGTAACAAAGATCTTTGACTACACCCCTCCTTCTCCACTGAGAATAAAGCATTTAAGTCAATACTTATCTGTCACCACATATTTTGGAACACCACCACCATTGCTCTTGTCCTTTGTGGAGCTGGTGAGCAACAGTGTATTCTGAGCAAATCAGACAGATGAGGTGTTCTCAAAATTCAGTTAAAGCTTAGTGGTTTCTCCATTTTGTTTTTGTATCGCAATCAAAATTGAGGTAGTAGTTACACTCTATCAGGTTACTTCCATGTGCAAAGCAGCCTAGGGAAGTTACAGGACAAAAATACATACAACAAAGTAATTTAAACACTGTCTGCTAAAGGATTTTCTAAATTACTTTTGATTTTTGGGAATTAACTTCCCTCAGTCTTGCTTCAAGCACTTGAACTGGTTTTCTGCATCTTGCCCGTTCTAGTCTTCACTCACCTTTCAGAATAGTCTAAAGATAGCACCTCACTGGTATCCTGTCAAGCACCAAGTCAAGCACTTACTATTATAAGGAAGCCGAGATGATTATCTCTTTTTATTGGCACAGTGGTTACACTGAGCCAGTATAACATTATAATCTCAGGACAGTTGTCTCAGCATTCTTTACTATAACACCTGAGAGTAATTCTGTAATAAACAGCAGAAGTCAAGTTCACTTTACATCCTTCTTGGAGCTGTGATTCAAGGAAGGTAAAATGTGTAAGCGGTTTTATTAATAGGCAAGTGTTTTCAATCACTAAACCTGTAGTTATTCTCATATCTGCTATCATGTGGCTCTCTAAGCTAAGCATCACTACCCTACAGGGTAGAGTTGACAGACTTTTAAACTACTGGGCAGTTTTGCCTGCAGAAAACTCTGAAGTAGTTTCTTACCTCCACAAATCAAACCATTTGATCGATCACAGTTGAAGTTATCACATTCACAATATTTGCCAGAATACACTTCATTGGTGTTTTCTCTTTTCTTGCATACACATTGTCCACAAATGCATTCTCCATTGTTACTGCATATTTCTGTACTGTTCTCTCTCCTGCAGTAAGCATCCATATCCTCACTATTTACTTCATCTGTACTACATTCACATAGTCTTCCAATACGTCCTTCATTACATCTGCAAGGTAAAGACACAACTAAAAATGTAAACTTCAGTCATACAATAAAGAGACTGCAAAAATAGCACAAAGAACAGGAGTAAAAGTGACTACTCCTCTCAAGGGATATTCCAAGTTAAACTTCAAATGAGATTTCTAGCTGACATCTATGTAGCTGTTCTTGAAGCCACTGCAGCAAACTAGACTAAGTTGCTCCTATGCTGACTACTCGTTCCAGGCGGGAAACTGTGTCACCACCTCTAACTAAATTGCCACATAACCACTATTCATCCCTCTCTCATGCGACAGAACAGTAATTGTTAAGTGACAGTGACTGTTCACTGTAGCTGCTGTCATCTTTCATTGAAAAGACTGCCCAAGAACAGCAATTAGGCAGGAGAGTAGATGATCCTCAGAGCTGCTGAGCTGAGATCTTTGGGGATCAGCACTTCTCATTATCAAGGTTAAAATACTGATGAACAAATGGGATGTTGTTCTTGTTCCCAGCAGTGATTGACAACCTGTTGTGAGGTGACAATCAGAGACAATGGTTCTGTCAGGAAACTGCTACTGTCACAAATGCAGAAGGCTGGTCTTACAGGTCTGTTCAACCTCACGAGAAACTATGGGGACACCAGCGACAGTGATACCAGGTCTTTCTACACAAAGATGGGAAAATCTATTCTCCTTATTTAAAGGGAACATCAAAAACTGACTGCAAAATGGCGCAATGGACCATTAAACACTGGATACAAAGTGACTTACTCCTCAACTTACAGAATACTAGGCAGTTAGGGGACCATACCACAGTATTTTAAACACCCTATTAATTACCAACAGCTTCAACAGACAGATGTTAGTCCATTCTACACCAGAAATCCTCTAAGAGTGAATCAGTATCTTTTGCTTCATTTTTCAAAAGTCACATATTAAACCACGAGGAATGAGAATTCTACATTTCATTTCAGTTACAGTTCACTGGGCAGAAATGAACACTGTTTTCCAAAGCCCTGGATCTTGTTTTCCTAGAGAAGATCTTAATTCCATTCTGCTCTTACCATTCTCATCTCAAGGTTTCCAAGAAGAAACAGTTTTCATTTTTGCTGTAGAGTTGGTTTTTTTTCTTTTGGTTTTTTTTTTTGGGGGGGTGTGGGGGGCTTGAACCTTTACCTACTAGGTTGATCTTCAACCAGTCTCCACTGAAACCCCAAGATTTTGCTCTGCTTTCATTGTGTGTCATTCCAGAAAATCCAGTATAATTTTACTTAATTTTCAAATGTGTAATAAGGAATACATGTGTAATATAATCCCTGTGACGGGCAATAATAAGACATTTCAAAAGCAGAACTATACAAAAAATCACATATATTCTGAAAGATTTATAGATATACGCAATTAGAAGAAACATCGTAATAAGACCCCAAAAGGTTAGAAAGTAGGGAGAACAGACTGGGATGTCATCCAAAATAAAATGGTGGTTCTTTCATGACTTTTTATTCTTTCCTGCTATGAAACAATTGGTGCCATATGAGTAGGAGCTCCTACCAAAAACCTAGAAAGCCTTTGAATTTCTTGAAATCAACAGACCTCACATTAGAAGGATGTAATCAGATCAGTATGAATACTTCCAAAATCATCACGTTTCGTCCCATAAATCCATAATTTTGCCATATTACATGGTCCTCAAAATGAAATAAACAGAAAAAGCAGAAAGACCTATATATCCTTTAAAGTACTGACTCAAGGCCAAATGTCAATTCCGACTTGTACAACACTGCCAAACTACTGAGCAATACTATGAATTCCAGCATAGGGATTATTTGCAGAGATAAGGCAGTACGTCAAAATATCCTAAAAGAAATAGGTCTGTAGCAGTAATTCTTGTCCTTTCACTAGAAAAATTTAGGAAGACCAAGTAAACCCTAACTGAGGAAACAAAGGTCTTGCTCATATTTCTCTTTTGCAAAAATAAACAAAATGCCTACTTATTTACCTGCATGCACCACATTCGAATGTTCCATTTCCTTCGTGGCAGGCTGGGCTATTAGGCTGTCCTTCACTTTGACACTGACATTCACAGATGAACTGGAGATTAATTTCCACTTCTTCAGTGAATCCCAGTGGTTTAATTTTAATTGTTTCATTTTGTCCTTTCTTTGGACATTCATTAGCTGTTACATTAATCTCAAAAATAACCTGCAGAGAAAAATAAATGGAGTGCCACATTACTAAAAGGAGTTTTGTCTTAACTGTTAAAAATAATACTGAATGTTGGACGCTTTAAATGAATCTTATATTTGAGTAGCAGCACATATAGTGTAAGTTACCTCATCTCCGATTGAAATGTTAGAACATTTCCTTCCATCTTCTTGCGTGCCATTCACTCCATTCTTGCAGAAAGACTTGTAACTGATTGTCACTCCTTTTGGTAGCTTACTGTTTTCCAGGATAACCTCTGATGAAAGGGACTAAAACAATAGTTGTTAGCTAACTTTGAATTGAGTTGTATAAGCATTTTGCTGATGAAAAGACCCTGTACAACTATGCACAGTTTAAGCACCAATCTCATGAGCACACTGAAATTATGCAAGTCCCAACACACCAAGAAACACCAGCCCAGGGCTGCCCATAGTCATGCTATGGTGACCCCTTCCTCAAGGCTGAACCCTGCTACGCAGGGTCAGGGCAGGTCTGTGTAGATGTTGGAGGCATTTGTTTGTCCCATGTACTCCAAAGGAGAAATCGGGCTCATTTACACAACACAGCTATGAAGAAAATATTTTGGGGCCAAACCCAGGAGTCCCTGAGGTTGATGATGTTGACATTGTCTTTGGTGTCAAGATGTTGCAAAATGTCCCTTTTTGCTTCCACATGTAAGGAAGGCAAGAACTGAAGACACTGAAGAAACAGCGTGGGTTTTTGTTGCGGATTTTATTTTTAAAAAGGGAAAACATGGATGGTAACTTTTTCTTCGTAATGTTGCTTTAAGTGGCTTTAAGAGGCTTTAAGAGCATATCTTTCTAGGCATCTAACCTCTTATTGCCATAGTGTCTGAATGTCTAATGTGGTTTTACTGCAACGGCGGTGTATTTATAGTTTATTATACTGACTTCCTATTTTGTAGGAAAAACTAAAATCCACCTTGGAGTACCTGCCTGAAAACTCGTAATAACTTAGAAGCAAGAAAAATTAATACAATCCAAATAAAATCTGAACTTACATTGTATGCATCAATGATCAGCTGAATCACATTGCTGGAGTTTGAAGACAATGTTCCCACTGCTGATTTTGGTATCAGATTTTTCAATTCCTTTCATTATTTACAAAAGTAGAAGGAAAATTATAGTCTTACTAACAAACAAAGTATAATTTGTACTATAAATATCTGTATGGTGATATACCGCTTTAGTGGATTAACCAGTTAAGATCAAGTGCTTCAAAAAAGAAGGCTACAGCGTTGCCAGCGACCCTCCTGATTTTTGAGGTTATATGCAGCACAACTAACGCAAACAAATATTCAGCCTTTTTTTCTCCTTTGCATTTTCAGGTTAAATTTAGTAACAGAATCCTGACCTTCTCTTATACAAGTTGACCACATACAATATACCTTCAAGATCTTTGAGAACCAGGCTTCTAGTGCATTAAAGATAGGCAGATAAAAGATTATTTCCAATGAAAAAGAAAAAACTTAAATTTCAATGTTGTTTATAATTTTTTAAAAGTTAAAAAAAAACCCCAAAACCACCTTGTTATGTTAAAAGAAGGAAAAATATGCATCCCCTTCACACAGTCATTTCCTATTTCACAATCACATCCAGTAGTTTAGTTAATTTTAAACATCAGGAATATAAATAGACCACGAAGGACAAAATATGTTCTTTCATAAGTGTGTCTCGATTCAGCGTCCACACCCTCCTCATCTATTTTGCTGTAAAAACGTTCAAGAAAATCAGCACTGCAAATATGTTCTCTACTCCCTACCTATGAAGTATAAAGAGGGGCAAGGAGGAGGGGCACCTTCTCCTTGGGAATTACACACAAACTCAGTATCAATTTGAACAAGCAAAAAAGGATTAATAATAAAAACATGAGTAGCAAAATATTACTTCTATGATCACTTCCATAATTATTTTAATTTCAAATCAAGCAATTTTAGTGATTCCAGAGCAAACCTGAGTCTGTCTTAGTGCTTGATGGAAAAAAGTACAGAGACCAGAAACACGTGTTGTATATCTTTACCTTATAAACTGCCTGAAACTCTTCAGTAACTGCAAAGATTGTCTGAATATTGTTCTCACTAAGCTTCTGTACCAGATGAGCAATAGAGGGATAATCCTGCAAAAATTAAGCAAAAAATGCAATTCAAATTTGGAACACATTGCTAGAAAACAATCAGAATGACTCTGACATCATAAATACAAATCACCTTTAGAAACGTATGTAAGACTTCTAACCAGCCAGTTTATGTCATAGTTCTAAAGCAAAACAATCTCTGAAGACAAACATGCATTGAAAAGATTCCATATACGCCCCCTGAAGGCAGGTGTTTTTTCACAGTACCATGATCATATTCCCTGCCATTTAAAGTCTCCAGGTTAAATACTTAATCTCAACGTTCTCAGGAAATTACCTTTGGTAGTTTTCCATATTATTTATTTCAGTGAAAACCACTACCTTTCGCACCGTTTCATAAAAAAAAGGTGAAATAAAACTGAATTCATTTAAGGTTGTTAATGAACAATATTCACTTAACTTTAGGAATAGATGAATACGCAAACTCTGTAAAGTTTGAGTCTACCCCATCCAGTAAATGCTTTTCTTCTTGCCTTTTGTCTGATCTACCTATCAATAAACCATGAAGGCAATGTTTTTAAGCATACTTTTAGCATAAACTTCGAAGTGTAAGATTTCAAGCAGTCTTAAAAAAACCTGGCCAAGAAGCTCTTTATTTTACAGTATTTTTTACAGTAGTAAACTACTTCTGAACACAAAGACTAGTGAAATGAAACACCACGGTTTGCCAATGGTCATGCCGTATTATTAATTATTAAAAAGGTTAAAATCACAAACCAGATATCATAGTGCGGAAGTTGCCATTTCTTGAAATTTTTCAAGTAAGACTGGATTAATTCTTGCACATTTGCTGTAGTGAAGCTAGAATCACTTGATGTAATATAAAGGTAAATGGGGGAAGTTCACAAAATGTAGAGGTCTGAAACTGTATCTGATGACCTAATGAGGTTTTTTTGAGCTTAAGCATCACAAAACAGTTTCTCTAGAAGATGATGTGAAGACTTACATAATAGTGGCTCATTGTGTACATATTATTTTCCAGGTGACACTTCCCATCATTTGGTAAAACAATTCCACCAAGTTTACCATCTCCTGCGAAGTGAAATCCAGCATCCGTGGAAAACACTAATAGTCTTGTAACATTTCTCCAGCCAATTTGTTCCTTGGGAAACAAACAAAGGCATTTTTGGTATTTTATATCTATTTCATTTATAGCATTGGGGACCAACACTTGAGAGAGAAACACAAGAAAAAGTAGACTTAGGAGAAGCCATACTGCAAAAGTGTCACCCTGAAATCATGTAATTTACTCAAACCTTAAAAGCACTTGCATTTAATTGTCTGCTCCAAAACATCTGCTGCAGATTTTTCAGCAAAGGCAAGAAGCATTCTTTTTGACACATACTTTGGTCTGTCCAGTTCTCACTGGAGTATATGAAGAGCAACAGGATTTTAGCAATTGGGCACATCAGTCCAGCTCTTTAATGCCAAGTCCATTTCTATGTGACTACCACAGCCTGAGCACAGAGGATGTTAGTATGTTGAGCGCTGCTGCAGCCTTGAATTGGAAGATTACAGCTTGCCTGGCATTAGGCTCTGAAGAATCATCAGGCTTTGCCAACCTACCCCAGATTTGCACCCAGCACAGTGCTTGCCAGAGGACTACCTTTTTTCACTGTCATATGAGCATACTGCCCCACAACTGCACAGCCTAGTTCTGTAACCTGCCCCTTTCTACTTTTTTTTTCTTTAAAAAAACTCTTCCATCAAGCTAAAGCCCTAGTTAATTTAAGGAGAGAAGGCCATATAAAAATGTCACATAAATAGCACCAAAAATAAACAACAAAAAAAACCGCTAGAAAGCTTATGATTAACACTGCAATTTTGAAATATGACTCCAGATTGTTTCAGAAAGTCCTGACTCCATTATCAACAGCAAAAATAATATGGTAATAAAGCAATATACTTGGATATCACTTTTTTGGGAGTCCATGTTGTACAGGTGCATAGAATGGTCTGTCAGACTACGGAAACATCAAAAAATGCAGTGATCTAGGTCAGATCTTCAAAAATAAACAAAAATCAGGTTTCAATCTACTGTGTAAGAAGCTAGTAGAAGTTACAATTCACCAAACTATTCTGAAAAAATAGCTACAAGGAGCATAAAAACCTTTAAAATAATTTAAGAATAGTTGCTTACTCAGGATTTCATACACTTTTGAGCAGAATTTGACTCTTCTAAAGCAGGCTTTACACACTTTGCCTTTGGAAGGCATCTCTCTGCTGTGAACATGACCTCCCATTGCCACTAACACTTCCTGGTTTCATTCACTCACTAGACGTCTCTACAAAAGACAAATGCATGTAACCATGCAGTCTGCATAGTCTATCTTGTCTTGCTAGCAAGAGATAACACGTTAAAATGACAGCCAACATAAAACACTAAGGCTGTATTCACACAATTTCATCTAATAGAGCAATAAAGAAAACTAGTATATACTTACCCCGCAAACTGCAACCTGCATTATTGCATCAAATCCACCTTCAGGAGAATCTAAATTTCCAGAAATGTGCTGTTTACCTACAAGTTCATTGAATTTATTGCCTTCACTGGTAAGGCTAAGCACATTTTTATAGCTAAATGGACTTGTACAGTTCTGGTCACCTGTACAAGGATTTCTGAGTTTGGCTGGTGTTGTACTTATATATGGCATCACAGTTTTCTCCACAAAAGAGCCAAAGCCTAAGACAGAAGAATAAAACCTCTGTAAGTTGGAGAACAGAAGTCTCTTATTTGTATTATGACACAACAGAATGCAAATGCATTATAGCTGAACTGACGTCAGAAATAGCTCCCGTACTTGTTTATGTTCCAGTTTCTCTATCAACACCAGGTACTACTCTTATGTTGCTCAACAGGTTCTATGTATTAAATTATCAGTTTTATGGCAGTTATTCTAAAAAACATTACTCTTCATACATAATCACGTGAAAAACATCAAGAAGGAAAGTTTATTTTATTTTATTTTTTTTTAAGAATAGGTAAATCTTTCTTACCAATTCGAAAATCTGAAGTTATTTTTTCCATTTCTAACATCAGAGCCGTTCCAAGACTTTTCACATTCTCTAAATCATCTTTCATAGAATAGGAGAGGTCCATAAGATAATAAAGGTCAATGGGGTAGTCTTCAGCTCTCTTAAATTTTAATGAAAAGTTTTGGGGTTCCCCTGTTTCAGACATTAAACAACAAATACAAACCGTTAAAAATGTACAACTGCACTGGCAAGAAAAATGTCTTTTTAAGGAAAAGCTCTGAAATACTGATGGAGGTTTTGAACTGGAGGCGAGTGACTTTTTTCTCCTGTTACATGAAATACTTAACATCAAATTACGATGAAAAAAATTTCAAGTATTTCTTTCAAATGTCCAACTTCATATTTCAAGGTATTTTATCTACCCACATACTAGCCTGCCGAAAATCAAGCCTCTCATAGTTGCTGCAATTTCAAATCTACATACTTGCAATAATTTTAACAAGGTTCCTGTAAGATCTAATAGCACAAATTTTCAGTATCTATTTGCATCCCAGCAGACTCCAAAAATTCTCAGGTTTTAGTTTTAAAAAAACAATCAACCACAAAAAACCCTAAAACCCAACAACAAAAAAAACCCCCAACTAAAACCCCACCACACTGTTTAAATAGGTTTATAAAAGAAAAAGTTGGTTCTGGATGGAGTATTTTAAGTTACTTTGCATCAAATACAGGCTGAGAGCACAGAAATGGCAGTAAGATAATGGCAAGTTACCATTTGCTGCAAGTATAAGCCCAGATCCTTAGTTTTGCCAACAGAAGCATTTAGTGTTACTTTCATGTTGACAGTGTAAAACAAATACACCACCGCCACCACCCCGCGAAAATGGAAAAGTATTCTTTTCCCTATTATATATGAAATAAGGAATAGAATTAGAAGTTTCTTCCCCCATCCTCCTCAGTCACTGAAGTTAAATGGTGATACTGCTGCTGCTGAAGTCTGCTTAATAATCAGCAAACATCTGCTTGTATGTGTGCAAAATTAGCAAACTGGGGAAACCTTTAGATGGGCAAAGTGAATAGCGTATGAATCACACAGCTATGCAGCACAGTTTTCATAAAAAAAAGGGCGCAAAAAAACCTCAAAGAAAAAAACCTCAACCACCAAAACCTAAAAGCTTTAGATTTTCCTTAGCTACACTTTAAAAAAACCTGCACAGAAAGCAAGCACCCCTCTTTGCAAGCACACAGTCCCTCAGAGAACTTATGACCAAGATAAGTGCTTATAAACACAGTAATAATCTTTTGGGTGATTAGGTTCTGGTTGCCTAGGTCCCTCGTACGTCCTGATGGAGAAACTTCTGTGTCAACAAAGCAACAATAATTTGGTTTGAAGCTGAAAGGGTAACATTAGAAATAAATAGGGGTAATACCAAAATTGCAAAATAACAAAATTCCTTTCCTTTCCTCCCATCATGCTAAGCTTCTTCAGATCATCTTGCATTTATTACAGCAATTGCCAAGCAGCTGATGCCACGTACCAGCTCTTACTCCGGGTAAATACAAGGTAGCTGTTGAATGTGTCTGCAGTACCTAGGAACTCTTTCTAAGGACAATCTTCATTATGCTCAAGTACTCTGTGAGCTACTAGCCCTGTGTGTGTCCCCTCCGGCATTTGAAAGAAATAAAGTTCTCTTTAAGGGCTGGAAATGGTGCACAACTACTTTGTTCTCATTCACGTAGCCCTGCACCCACACCTTTAGCCTCTGTAGTGTATTTTATGTAGCAATCCAAAAATCTTGCTGCATAACAAACAAAACCATTCAGTTCACTTCAGGCATGCAGACTTGAGGCAACAGCAGTACTTCCAGGAAAAGGAAATGCTCTCATAACTTCTCTTTTTTGCTCACTTCCATTCTAAGTAGCCGCACTGTACAAAATCAACTACAAAATACTGAAAGCAGTAATTTTACCTTTCTGATATATGTATCAATCCATGCTGTATCTGTTTTCTCTTAAGTTCAATTGGGAACAAGTGGTAATATCTAACCTTTTAGAAAAATGAGACAGTACTTGGAGTATCTAAACACCTGGAGCTGACCTGAATAGCTCTCTTATGCTTGAGGTTACCTGAGTAACAGTAGTTTCTGTAACCAAATGGTTACACATTCAAAACAAAAAATGCAGGTGATGTGGTGACAGAAAAATCATCACAAGACTAGAATGAAACTGTCCTTACCAACTCTTAGTTTCAGTAGTAATTTTTGTGGCTGGATCTGTGTAATGGCCTCTGGTTTCAGCTTCTCTGCAGCACCTATCTTACGATTCGTTACTTCTCTATTTTCAAGCAACAGTTTGTCACCTCTGGGATTTTCTATATCTTCCGCAGGACAGCCTTTACTCTTTAGTGCTGCCAAGTCATCACATCGGGCAGATGTTGGTTCTCCTTCTTGCAAAAAGTCCTAGAAAACACAGGCAAAAGAGTATCAAGTCTACACCTATATGCAATTTGTTATACTCTATCCATAATAACACTTCTTACAATGACTCCATATTTATTTATTTTTTAAAGTTCAGTAACAAGACACACAGTCCTGAAATACATTAAATTATACTAAATACATCAGTGACTACTATTTAGTCCAGGATTCTGCATCTACTTATACTTATTCGTGTATAAGATGGAAGTAAGATGAAACAAAACAAAAAAAATGCCCAACGTCACTTCTGGCAGAAGGAGAACATCCTTTTCAAATCAGCTACTCTGAAAGTGACAGCAGGTGGAAAAAGTTCTCATCCTCATGTAGTCTTAATAACATGAACCTATTTGTACAGCCTACTTGGCAACTTACCCTCTCTTTCAACTTTGAAAAGCTTTAATTAAAGATTATGTAAGTGTACCTTGGTACTCCACAACAAAATAATGGCAATATGCTGACAGAGCAGGGGAAAGACAGATGACAACTCTTTTCTTCTGGGGAAATTAAATCCAGAAGTAAGATCCATAAGAAAAACCAATACGTAACTTTGTTCTGAACAATAAGTTACCATTACCTCAAACCTAAAAAAAGCTCTAACCTCAAATATAAAGGCTTCTAATCGAGAAATTTGGCAATTCTGATTTCCCCCCCCCCCCCCCCCAAATTATGCATACACATGAATATATCTTAAAGTCTGTCAGTTCTTGATGACTAGGACCTACAATGAATCTGACAGCTCAAGGCCAAATTTTAAAGTTAGTCAGTTTAACTAAATGTTTAAAGTTTGTAAGCTGGTTTGGGGGATACTAAGTAGGTGCTATATGGAAATAAATATACATTATCATCTTCTAGTGAGAAACAGGAAAATTTCCGAGTTTTCAATAACAAACCAAAGAAGAACTGTAGAACACATTTTCTTCTGTTTTTAACCTGAAGACGAGACTTCAGCACATAGTGATCAAGTCACAATTTCAGATTATCTTACATTTTGTATTTACTGAATTAGATTTTTAATTACATAAGAAAGCACTCTCTTTCATACTGTAACAAACCACCCACCCACACCAATCTCCTACCCCCCAAGTCTACCAACAACAGAAAACTAAAATCTGAACATCTTTCTTTTATAAAGGAAAGCCTTCAATCTCTTCCCCTACTCCACCTATGTCTGTCTAAAACTACCTCCTACTCTGATGTCACTGGAAGAATACAGTTAAGCACATGTAGATTCCATCCTGGCATGATTTTAAATAACTATGAGACAGCCTGTAGGGTCTCATATGAAATGGAGAACATTTCAAATAGAAGCCAGCCACTTGTTAGATTTAGGAAAGGAGAAGTAAACACATTGTAAAAAGCAATTATACTCAAATCAGGCATGAGGAAAATCACAGTATCTGAATTTTAAAGTACATGAAACTATTACTAATGAAAACAAACATTTCTATACATTTGAAGTATTTACTAGAATTTGAAGCCAAGGGAAAAAAAAAAACCCCATAAAAGGAATTCTGCAATACTTACTGTTTTTTTACACCAACCACAGTTTGGTCCTGCTTGTATACATTCACCACATGATTTTGCGTTAGCTTTTATGCAGTCACTTCCACCTAGCAGAGAACACTATCAGTCAATTTATAAAAAGGTGCTAACCACAAAAGAGTTTTAGTTTATTTCATTCTGGCTTTGTAAACTGAGTCCGAACTACAAACAGGTTATTAACATGAGATAGGATTGACACATTGCACTCCTCTAACAACGATATGTTTATCTACATAAATAACTGCTAAACATACAGAGTTTTAAAGCAACATTAAACTACTGCAACGAAATCAAGTGACTTACCTTGCTGAGCAAATCCATTCCATATCAAGCAACAGAGGACACCAGCCCACGTGAGCAATTTTAAATTTGTCTGAAAAACAAAACCAGAAGCCCAAATTGTATTATTTATCATAACAAGTAAGTGAACAAAAAAAAAGAAAGTTGCATGAAACTGCAGACACGTAACTGTGCTTCAGAGGAGATAAGGAACTAGAGCAGAAGCAAACCAAATGATCTTAGTTGTATCAGCTGGGCAGTTTTGCTCTAGGACAACCGTGTTTGCGGGCTATACTGTATTTAGAAGACATCAAACAGGGTAGCTTTAAATTATTTTGAAATACTCTTATGCTAGGTAAACCAGGCAAGCATTGTTCAGTCTGAGGGGGGAAGAACCCAAACCAATCTTTTAACACTTTTTTTTTTTTTTTTTTTTAAAAAAAGTTATGCTCTTAAACTTATTAGAGGGAGACTTCTAAATAACAATACCACAGAAATACAAGTCTGAAATGGAGCTTCTCTGTTCAAGTCTCTGTTTTAAGATAAACATCAAGGCCTTTTCCAAAATATTTTCCTTGGAATCTTCAAAGGGCATTTTACAGCCTAACTTGTCAGCTTATACTCCTAAGCAGAAATTTCCTCTCACAATATACAATATAAAGCATCCTTGATATAAATTCAGCTCCTTTTTTTCTTCTTTAGATAACAGAGAATTAATGGGTACCATCCTTAAGAAAGAAAAAACACTCTACCCTTTTATCAGTTCTATAAAGCTTAATGAAAGCCTGGCAGAAAAAATACATACATACAAACCATATAATCTATACGCTTTATGAGACAAGATTTGAATGGTGATGAACCACAATTTAGGGTTACTAACTTGTCATTTTCCTTAAATAGTGGCGAGACTTCACTTAGTACTCCAGAGCTAGGACTACATTCTAAAAATAGGTTTCAAATAGACCATTTTTTAATAAATTTTCTTCTATTCTAATAGCAGATAGTCAGTCAGGGTCAGTTGCCACATCCTTGAAATTTTGGTACTATTTTAAATTCCATTTCTCTTTTATTCATTATAAGAATTCTGAGAACTTGGACCATGCCTGCCAATTTCCTTGGTCATCCTAAAATGTTATTGCTAATTAAAGCCTTTCCAGTCATCCTGGAAACATCAATATTCTTAATATCTTTTTGTTTTAAAAAGTATCTTGCAATATAGCCAAGGAAAAGCAAATTTGGCAGACTCTTTTAAAATGAACCTGTCATTTTCCAGAAGATGTACTATTCCAGAAGATGTAACATAAATTAGCAGCAAAGTGAACTACACTTAAACTAGCACCACGGCTGAGTTTTGGTTTTCTCACGCTGATTTAAGGTCATTCACAATTGTTACTTTGCACATCCAGCCAGACCTAACGGAGAAGGGGTAGCTGCTCTAAAATTTGGTGGAGAACATTTCAAATAGAAGCCAACCACTTGTTAGCAAATTGTATCCAACAACATTAGATGGTATTAGATGGTTCATATTTTTCTGATAAATCATTTTGGCCCACTCTTCAGTGGATGCTGTAGCCAGAGGGCCAGGAAGAGTTTAGACATAGGAGAATTAAGAGAATTTGCTGTGGAATTACTTTGCTAGATGTTATGCATACACACATAAGAAATTACTGATAAAAAAGTCGAAGAAAAAACTGGACTGTGAATTATACCTTACTTAACTTCTGAGCATTACTTATTGCACATATCTAACTCCAATTTTTCCCTCTTGCCCACTGCTGCAGAGGTGATGAGTCCTTCATTTGCAAAAAAACTCTTTCATGAACACTTTTTTATTAAGTCCTCTCTATAAGCAACCATTAAATCAAACCTGTGCAGTCACGAACCCTGATCAGAGGGGACCCGCGACCCAACAAATGCGAGCAGGTGGAAGACAAATGAACGGACTGAATCAAGGTTAGAGAGATCAAGCTGTTACACTGTGTAGCATAGCTGTGCAGGAGCACACCTATCGGACCAGGAGTCTGGAAGGGAAAGCCTTACTACATTGCTCAACTTCTAGGTTCTTTCTTCTCTGGTTTTATGGTATGTATGTTCTATGTTTAGCAAACCTTACTTCCCTCAAGTGAAAGGATATTTTGTTACTTGAGAAGCAGTTTTGCTTTAGGTACAGCCCAGAATGGGGTGGGCTTTTCAGTAAGAAAAAGCTTAAGCTGCTGGCATCGGTTTAGTACTGTCTTTCCTGTTAGCCAAAATGAGAAAATTATAAACAGTTCACCTTTTTAGGGCAGACTAGCAGCGGATGCAGAGCAAGCCCGTGCAGACTATATAAATAAGTCAGCAAAGATGTGACACAGTGCTAAAACTATGATTAAGATCATTTGGAAGAGAAATGTTCCTGTGGAAATGCATCCGCATGATGGATGTCGTTCTGGGCACAGATTCCCCGTAAAGTTAACAAGGAAAATGTCCTCTTCCATAAATGGCTAAGGCAATGCCTCTCCCCGAGCAAGCCGCCTGCCTTCCGACACACACTAGCTCGCTTCCTTTACCTCCACTGCTTAATAGCTTTTCCATCTGCTGAGTTTCGGAAAATCTCAAGTAAAGATTTGCTAATTTTGATTAAATTCTGGTTATTCTTTAACGCAAGCAAAGCGATGCACATCCTCAGCCTCCAAACCTCCTCCTCGCCACTGCAACAGCCTGGTCACAACAGTGTCAAACACATTCTCCTGCAGTCACTGGTTAGTACTGTGGATTGCCCTGTTACAGATTCTTCTGTTAAGGGAATACACCAAAACAAATAATGCTTAACTACACTGAACAGTCAAGGAAGCTTTTGGAAATCATTGGTAGAGCTGGAACTAAACCCTGTGTCAGTATTCAACCACAGATGATGGGAACAGAAAAGAAGCCATTGTTACAAGAAATAAATGACATTTTTTGTGCAGCATTTACTTACTTCCCATTATACTTGTTCTCCCTTTTTTAATTAAATCCTTGAAAAATATCCCAGAATCCTTCAAAAACTGATCTTTCCCCCCTCCAACCCCCCCTCCCCCCAAATGGTTCAAAGCTTACAAAAGGTAAGCTTGCCAAGAACTGAAATCTCTTTAACTATATCATCAGTTGGATCCTTCTTAAAAGGCTGCAAATGGTATGCTGTTGAAAAACTTATTTTAAAATTATTTCTGCACATTTGTGAACTGTGCTCTATTTTTGTTAAATATATTAGGAAGACAAACATGGACATAAGCTTGAGCATTTGGACTTGTCGTTTTCCAAGTTTTCTTGCTGTCTCTACAAACAGTAATGCTTGAAGAGAATTTTTTCTTCATAAAACCAGCTTTGATGGAAATCTCTGGAGCTTGTAATTTGAAATGAGAGACTCATTAAGTGACAACAGGAAAAACGAAGGATTACTTCTCCACAGTGAGACTAATTTCGAATTTGCGAATCAAGTATTTAGCACCTTTGTATTCTGTTAATCATCAAGATACTTAGAAATTAAGTTTACAACACCACAGCACTAAAGCCTTTTAAAACTTTTAAAATTTATTTATTAGAACAGCAACAGCTCCTCTGCAGAAAATTAAATGGGCAAATGGGATCAAGAAAAAAGTGTAGGAGTTACAGAAAAATTAATTCCTTTGAAATGAAATACTGAAGGCTGTGCTACTCTCCTCACCACTTCAGCTCAGTATTTCACCCCACCTGATGCAGGCTGCCATTTATACTGACGGTAAGGCAACGTTAAGAACAAGCCGTTAGGCCACTGCAGTATTATTCCACTCAGCCAAGCAGCTCCTCATCTGACCCAGTACTCCAGCATCCACCAAGGCAATGCCAAGCAAAGGAAAACACTACAAGGCATCCACCCCTACTGCGTACTGAAGCATGCCTTGCTGCAAAGCTTTCTACTGAAATACATAACCATGCTTCAGACCACAGGGGGAAACAAATACACAGTAAGAGTCAAGTTGTCGTGCAGAAGTCACCTTTCTGAAGCAATAACCAGACAGCCTACTTATTCACATCCCCATACACCACTCTAATTACCCTTACAAACTTAAAAATGAATAAGCAACTCATACTTTTGGACTAATGTTTGTGCTTCCCGCAGACTGACACCTCTTTTCATCAGCTGTGTTTCCATGGGTTTAAAGCTTGCTTCAGAAATGCTATATGGAACTGATCCCTCCTAGACCAGAGATTATGTTTACAGTCGCTTTCATCTAGTGTAAGGATGGTAAAGTCACTTGAGAGAGCTGTCCCATCCTCCCTGTTGATTATTCACCCTTGCTAATCAGCCTCCTGGCCGATTATTCATACTGCTTTCCTTTCTGACCAGTGCTAGCGCTAGTGCAGCCACTGGGGAGTGCTGGAGCGAGGAAAAAATCTGGTGGCTGAAACACTAATCCAACAAAGAAAGTAGCTAGTTTAAGCCATCTTGGGTACAAACATGCTTGTCCTGGCATGGCAGAGGTGGTGAGATGGGGATGGAGAATAAGAGAACTGGGTGAAAAAAAAGGGCTGTACGCTGGACTACACTGGTCACAAATCAGCCTCCACCCCCAGTCATCAAAGTTCTGGTTAAAAAAAGAGCAGGAAGAGACATGTTTCTAAAATAAGCAGAATTAAATAGCCTCTGGAGACACCCGTTTCAGGACTTGATGGCTACCCTGCTAAAAAAGTTCCTTCTTCCCTCACTCCAGATGGTTTATTGGCTTTAGCTGGGGGCCACGCTTTCCAGTGTGTCTTTTATAGACTGGCAAGATTAATCCCATTCACATTTCTGGTCTTCTGACTTTGCAGCACCCCAATCCAAATGGAAATGCTCGAAGTAAGCCTGCCTTCAACAGCCCATCTATCTACAAGCCTACCAACAGCATGGTTCATCAAGACCATGATGTTCTTTCTCTCCCTGGCAACTTTGCAGATGTTAATGGAGCAGGTTTTGAACTGCTTGCAGCAATACGAAAAGAATGGGACATTAACCCAGATTAATGTGCAAAATAAGAAATTCTTTAGCACTGAAACAGCTTTTACACAAAAAATTAATCACATCAAGACTCTTAGTCAAATTGTGTCCTGAAAAAGCTTTAAGGCATAACCACTTCAGCTTACTGGGACACTATAGAATAAAAGAATCAGCAGTATTTCACATTGGACTTCATTTCTCTCTGTCAGTTATTACCTGTAAATTAGTGGATTAAAACAAGCATAGTCACCAAATACTCATGATAAGCACTTCCATAACAGCTCTGTTTTAGTGGGGCATCATATGTTAAAAGAATATTTAATAAACCTGTTAGGACTTAAATTTTAATTACAAAGAGTTAAAATCTACAGGAAACCAGCTTTCTGCTGAAGTTAGGGAGACCAGCTCCTCCAGTATCGTTATCTGACACCATCTACGACAATTAGTGTATGTCACTAGTTATTTCAGAAGATCCCCCTGCAGGGTTCAAAGTCCAAAAAAGATGAGAATACACATTTCTGCACGCCAGAACCATGGGGAAATATATCACAATTCTGCATGGAAATTACCTGCTCCCCTCCCATGCTTAGTAAGGCAGACAAACATACACAGTGACTCAACTGGTTTGCTAAGACACTCAGTTATACTGCATTACTACCCATAGTTTATTCATACTTACAGCTCTAAGATTTCTCAAGAGATCAAGTCACTTAAAATTCACCAAAAAGGACTGGATTCAACAGGAAAAATCTGTAAGCATTAGGTTCTAAAATCAACTTGTGGATATGAAACCACTACTGGAAATTCAGCATGGGCACCTGCATCATATCACCTCTTCAGCTGAATACATGGAAATGTTCATGTGCAAGTACCAGCAGGCTGAGGCCACAGCTCACAAGAACAGATCTGGGAAGCTGCTCATGGTATCGGCTTGTTTTCCCAGAGTATGGGGTGTTTGTTAGTTTATATAGGACACAGCTGCTTCCAGACAGAACAGCTAAATTCACAAGCACTCACACAGTTTGACCATATTATTCCTTTCATATAGAATGTATTGATATTTGTTCCTGAATGTCACAGGAGCCCTCAACTTACTGACAGTTCTAAACAATGGAACAAAAAGCAATTAGGTATTTTTCTGAAATGTATTTTTTGCTCTTCATTTGAATTACTAAGTTGAAACAAATCTGCCCAAGTTAGGTGCCTGACTGCAGGGAAGGAGATTTTTCTTGATAGAACACATAGATTTCCTCTACAATCAGAAAAATAGAGGTGCCAATTTCAGAACAACTGCAGAGGATCAAGTTTTCTGATATTTGACATCTCGCCACCTTGAGAAAAGTAAAATGTGGTAGATCCAGCTGTGATACAGTTCGCATGACAGAGGGTGGTAATGGTTCCCAGATATTTTACAGCACTGAGGCATACCCAGGAAGTAAGGTAACTGGGCTCCAGTCCCTCCTCAGCCCCAGAGAGTTTGAATTGACATTTCCTGGGAATACTCTATCATCCTACAGGATGTACCAGTAAGAGCACTCTCCACCACTTTTATTAAACCAAAAGGTGCTATGCAACAAAGAATGAAAGGCACAGAGACAGAAAGTGAGCTGATAAGAGTTTTGATCCTTCTTTATCTACTGGAACACTCAGACAGTGGGAGGTAGAAGAAAGATCTAAGTGGGGTTCCACATCCTGTTCCCTGTAACATATGTATAGATTTTACAGCATACTGTCAATGGATAGAAGCAAAAAGAGTCTTGAGACCACGATTCAGAATATGAGCTTTCTTTCTTTCTCACCAAATACCCTAACCTGTAGGAAAGTGAAGGGAAACAGATGTGTATTCACAGACAAGAAGAGAGCCTTGACTGCAAACCTCCTGTATCATGCATGAGTACTGTGACTAGCGCACACTGAGCTGAGATCTCTAATTGCAGACCTGACCAATCTGAACTATATGGCCTTCTCTATAGACTTAAAGAAGTCAAAGTGAATACTTATCCTCCAACAAGCAACTGAAGGCAGCCAGGGAGCTTCTGGTAAGCAGGGAGAGACCTACTGAATTTAGACCTCTATGGAACATAGCAACCCTATTTTGGCAGGATAGATTACATACCATGTTTTACTTCATGTATTTCTAGGCATTTTTTCATTAGTAGAATCCATTGATAATTTCACTTAATGACAAACTCACTCCTGCAACCAGCTGCAAACCTAAATTATACCCATCACAAGCAAAACCAAGTTGCATAGTAAATTATAAAGAATACTAGTGCTGCTAAAGCCTACTCGATTTGTCCTTTTATAACATCTTTCTTCTTAAAAAGTCACACAAGTCCAGATTTCATGCTGACAACAGTGACAAAGTAAAAGAATGAGAAAAGATGCTCAACATGAAGATGCTGCCACTGACAAAGAGCCTTCACCTGTCAAGTCAGCAAACCCCAAGCGCAACCCTGATCTCTTCCCTTTGTTTTAATGTCTTTCAGAGAGCGATGTGGTGCAGGCATGACTAATGTAGATTAGTCAGCACCAGTTTTGAAGGAGGGATCTTTTTCCAATAGTCTACATACATACCACCATGCACAGAAGGTTTGTAATTTATGACTAGACCTCCTTAGTACTACCATACCATCAGTAATTATTAATTTAAGAAGAATACCTCGCTGTATTAACCATCCTTGTCCCTAGCTTGGTCCTAACGTGGACAAAGAGACTTTTTGTATAATGTTTTCTTGACCTGTTGGATCATAATTTGAAGCTAAGATTCCACAGTTTAGGAGTTACTTTGGAAATACTCATGAGAATATTGTTTTTTCCACATAGGTTTATTTAGATATTTTTACCAGGCAATTATCCACAAACTGCAATTTATAGGGCAAACTGACAACCGTATTTTGGAAAACTAACAACCAGGTGTATTGTGCCTACTGTTCAACATTAAATTAGGAGAAAAATATAACCCTGCATATTCTCAAGCAGAGCAGGCAGAGGCCTGCAGCTACATCTAATTAAAACACCAGCAATATGCTTTTACTGTTTATTACCTATGGCTTATACCTAGTTTCAACTAAAACATTTGCATCTTTTTCTCGAAACCCAATTTGTAACTACTTCCTGCTACTCTACACCTCTCAAACTACTGTGCTTACTAAAGAACAGAATAAAAAAGAACACCTCACCACCACACACCTGTGCTCCTCTCTTGCTAAGAAATCCCATGTCAGTGCATCCTGCTCACAGAAAGCTCGGATTCCTACAAGGACATTATGAAGCTCCTTGAATTTTAAGCAGGGACAAAATAATGAGATCTAGTCATAAGCTGCTTATGCTAGCATGCAAGCACACCACAAATACAACACCTCTCTAAGGCTAAACAGCTAACATCCAAAGCCCACAACAGATACTGTGGTTAAAACTACTATTTTCTGTACGCACAGCAGCTTCAATACATGTGCAACTTGAAAGCCTCCTCTCTAAGGATAAATATATAATGAGGACATGTAAGTATTAAGAACCAACACCCCTAATATTTTTCCCCTTAAAACTGTCACTGACAAAAATACCCATTTTCTATACTCTTGCAAACAGAAGTTGCCAGTAGTTCAAGTCCATCACAGCCTTACTCAAAGCATGTTGTCTCCAAGAATTTGTAAAAATTCTCACTGTACCCAATCTCACTGTTATCAGTAGGCATTTTTCCACAACAAATATTTCAGGGTTTTCATTATTACAAGCACCTCTTTACACAATTGTGATTAAAACAGAGGAAAAAAAAATAATCTCTGTTGTTCCATCACTTTTCAAATGCTTTTAGATCCATCAGTCATTTTTGCCAAAATAATTTAATTTCTCCTCTTGCTTAAGTGTGACACTTTTTTTTCCGGTGGTGGAAAGTGTGAATTGAATATTTCGCTTGTTTACATAGGTCTTGCTAGTCTACAAGACTTCTTGGCTAAGTTTAGCATTTCCATCTCAGACAGATTACAATAAGGAATGCCACGTAATGATTTAGGCCATTCTAGTAGAAAACATGGGTGTCTATTCCTTGTGGTAGTATTAAATTCCCACACACTCTGCACCACTTACTACTCGCATAAAGAGACTATTTAATTTTGTGCAACTTAAACCTCACATTCATCCACACAGGGGGAAATGAAAAGTTTAGTTAAACATATAAATATAGCTCTTACACAGCTGACTGTAACTGATGCTTCTGAGGCCGTACTGCCTTAGTAATATCCACAACTGTCACAACATCTGGCTAAACTGACCTTAATCCAAGCTTTCCTTTCAAAGGAAAAGCAGAACAGAGGCATGTACATTCTTAGCAAAAAGCTAGAGAATTGCAGCTAATATGATGTCTTGCTCATCTCTTTCTTTAAGAGAAAACAGTTGCAAATGTCTCACTGGCTATTGTTGCAGGTACTGCAGGAAGCCAGAAGCTGGCACACCGCAAAGGGCAAACTCAGCGGAAACTGTCATTACATGGCAGTGTTCACCCACCAGTAGCTATCATTAACACTCAGGGTACAGTTTCAGCAACCAAAACCAAGATGAAAGCTAACTGCTGCTAGAAGGAACAGCAGTGCTACAGCATCCCCCCTTCCAAAAAAGCAACCTCTGCCCCTACACTCATACTTGTGGACCTCCCCTGCCACCATCCTGAGCCAGCTTCGCTGGATGGGCTGACAGAGGGATACCTTGAGTCACCCCTCTCCCCTCGACACTGAAACCTGCTTTCTGTAAGCCTCAGCGAACTGAATCAGATCTCCACATGGACAGAGGAGTGCTCAGGAAACAACCTCTATAGAGCGGCAGGTGGCTGTCAGACCGACTGACCTCCGAAATTACACCAGGCTCTTTGAGTACTGCTAAACCAGCCTAAATCCAGGCTGTTACAGGCCCACCTTCCTTCTCTGCTGGCCTTGCACCAATTGCTTATGAGTGCTCTTAACACAGCCAGCCGGTTTGGGGAACTATTCCGATTTCATTTTCACTTTTTTCCAATATGTCATTACAATAAATTAGCTGGACAAAAAAATGTTATGACAAGTAAAGAACACAACACTGAAGGCTTTCCAGGGGTGTGTGTATGTTTGTATTTTTGGTGGTGTTCTTTTTTTGGTTGGGTGGGTTTTTTTCATTTTAATTCAGGAATTGAATGGCAAGTACATACAATAATGTTTACAGGTAGCATCCAAATATTTAATTGCAAGTTTTTTAAAAGATTCAGTATTCTAACACAATTTATAATGAGACTTGTACTGAAACAACTCTCAGCCTCAACATACTTTCAACATCGGGTAAGTGGTCAGGAAAATGAACATGCAGAAATAATAAAAAACCAGTCGTCCCACAGAACTACATACAGCCTTATAAATCTGTATCTATCTATGATTTTTTTAAATATATATCTAATTTTACATATGTCCATTATATGCATTTTTAATACATATATAAAACTAATAACAATTATTAATTCAATGGCAACGATAACTGGCTAGGTATAACCACACAGTGAAACACACAGTGGACTTGATCCAGACTGTAATCCTGAAGTCTCAGCACTTGCAAAAAGCTCACTAACCTCAGGGAAAAAAAATACTTCAACCTTAAAAGATGTCTTTTTTAATTATTATTTTTTAAACAACAGACTCATCACAAAATACTTCAGAGAAAACAGTCCTTGTCTGAACAACCTGCCTACTAATATACTTTTGCTGCTTTCCACAGGAGGATTTGAAGCCTGGAGTCCATAGGCTGCTTCTAAGAGGACTGCAAAAGATAATAAAAATATGAAGTTTCTCAAAGTAGCCAAGGAGATCTGCCAGTTTGCCACTACTGAACAGAGACAGCTCAACTTCTCCAGGCCCTAAAATTCCCCGCTTTGCACACCTTTCATCTATCTGGTGCCAACTGCAGACAATACTTTCATCTCTCAATGCGACAGCAGAACAAGTGGAGCAGTAACTCCTTGCTGAGTTATTTCTCACCCGATCTAGCAACCTAAGATTACTCAAATCAGAAAAGCACTGAAGCATGCATGAGCAGATGCTGTGAGGTTCTGCAGCAGTTTATGCCAACTTATCTCTGGACGACCACAGTCCCACACTCCTCTCGCTACGAGCTGCACGTTTTCCTATTCTTCCCCTTGGTCTGAAGCATGTCGCTAGTAACACATGTGGTTACCCAGCTGAAACAGCTGATTTAGCTGAAAATTAATTTTTTGCCAAGATATTTTTCAATCAGATCAGCTACCTCAATGAGTTACTGTACAGCCTCATGACTTCCACTGCTGACACAATGAGGATGGCAAGACTGCACAACTACAGGCAGGAGGGACAGCTAAGACCTACATTGGTATAAATTGCTGCAGAGTCATGTTCCTGTGTAAATAAACCACATTTTTAGTTGAATTCATGGTTCAAGGGCCACTGGAACATTTTACGAAATAAGAATTCAGGTATATTTGAAAATCAATTGTCTACTGCAGAGTTCTGAATTAATGTTTGTGAGGTTTGTTTTTTTTTTTTAAAAAAAACCACTCTGCAGAGATGTAGTATTAAAATTACTTCCAGCTACAAGCAAATGTTAATCATATTAAATACACACATTATTCATTTAGAAAGTGAAACTGCATTTTGAATTATACACCAAAAAGAACCAGTAGCTGTGGAAGCTTTTTTATTAATATCTAAACACTCTCCAGATTGCTGCCAGCATTTTTATCACTGCCAGCTGACCAATCTTACACACTATAGCTACCCTTTAATGCTAAAATTTTTTCACTGAAACTACTAGTATCAGCAACATGCCTATGTAGCATTTTAGTCCAGCCTTTGAAAAGTTATGTAAACAACATCTGTAGTGGAGGGAGATAACACACATAGAAAAAAATGTTTACCACTGTTTATCAATTTTATGATGCTATTTAAACAACCTATAGCTGGTACATATAGTATGTTCTTCCGAAAAAGGAAATTTGCTGTTTCCTTTTTCACATTGAAGTCCACACCCAGGAAAAATTACACTGAAATTCTTGAACACCAATTTCTCACACAGATTGGTATTTGCATAGAAATGACAAAAACAGCAAAAAAAATTATTCCCCATTTTTCAATTGTACAGTAAAAGCAAAGAACAAATGTTATCTCCTAAAATGTTACACTTACAGATGTTTTGGAAATGCACGTAGGTTACACTCACACACAACTGAAACACAGATTTTTCACCTATTCTGACACAAAACCAGCACACTGACATTTCAAAAACTGTCAAGCCTTGTATTTTATGCAGATGGACTACAGTATGCCTTTCCACATCAGGACAAACTTTAGCTAGCACCAGAAACTGAGCATGTTAACATACACAAAATACAACCTTGCAAAACCTTCTCTGAGGTTCCTTTTGTGGCAATTCCTGACCTTATCCTACGCCCGCTAATTTCCTAATACACAAGAAAATAAAACATCAGTGTAATAAGAAAAAACAACAGTCAGAACACACCAGCAGCACATAATCAACCTTGCTTACCCTAGTCAATCTTGTGGATGATGCTAGCAAAGATTTCCTCATTTCTCCTTTTTATTATCAGAAGGGGGAGCATTTCACTTGCTGACTGGACAAGCACAAAGTCTTCAGCCACTCCACTATCAAAGATGTGGTAATAATATGAGAGGTCAGCACAATGCAAAATTTAATCCCAATTTAACGATAACCAACTACTAAAATGTGTCATTTTTTGATCCCGGGGAGAGCGTTTTTTATTTAACATCAAGAAGGTTACATCCTTTTGTATTTATCTCCACTTGCGAAATAGGCTTTCCTTTTAGCTGTACTCATCCTCACACAAAACCTTTTTACCCAAGATCTGGAAAACCAGACAGCTGAGGGTCTAGGCAGAGCTTGGATGCTGTCCAATTTAATACTTGAGCAACTGAATCTGCAGAGGATGCTGGCCAAGCTACTAGAATGCCAGGTCCTTCAAATGACCTATGGTCCCTGATAGGCTCCTGACACTCCAGTTACCCCACAACTCACTCGGAGAGCATCCTGTGATCTTCTGTTTTATGGCAGTGCAAGGCCACAGATCGCTCCCCGTGGGTCCTGCCAGCCTACAAAGACACAGAGCAGATGAGGACAGATCAAACTGCTTCGAGCCAGCTGCACAAGAGGCAGACACGACTCTCTGTGCCGATGCGCAAGGCTAACACCATGTTAAGACACACTAAACTGCAATTCCACCAAAGAAAATTAACAAACCTTAGAACAACAGCTTATCTTCCTTTTTCCTTTGAAAAGGGAACAGCTCCTGCATCTTTACGTCAATACTTACTTCAAGGTTATGACAAACCAGACATCCCAGTGTCAGGTCTGTTTTGAAAAAACCACAACCTCAGGGACGAAGTACACGTTAATATCTAAGATACTACCTTTGATTCACAGAATCACCATTTCCTAAGTGAAATACCGACTCTTTCTAAATTAATCTAATACAATTATTTTTCTTGTATTTTAAATAACCACAAATCAGTCATCTTTACATGAAGTTCAGTGTTTCAGTTTAGCCCAATATATAATTATTGTTTTTCATTCTACCACAAAGGCCGAGAAAAGAAGAAGAAAGCTTTCACTTTTTCCGTTCAGCTTCCACATCAAAAGTACCTTTACTTGCACAGCTCTAAAGGTTAAAATTTTATTTGTTAATAGCCATAACAGAAAATTAACTACATGTGAGTTACTTGTATGTGGCATACATACTACACATAAATTTATAGTTTAATACAATAAGAATCCATATAAACAATGACTCTCCTTCCTGCTTATACACTAGGATGTTACAAGAGCAGAAGTTAAAACTAAGCTAAGTCAAAACTAGGACTAAATTGAGCATAAGTGACCTTGCAGAAAACACAAATTGGAAATAAATGAACTGTAAATATTATGTTGATCTTTTGGGGTGAGAAAATACTGGCAGTAGATATTGTGTATGTTACAGTTTATGAGCATTTTAAGAAGAATCTACACTTAAACATGATCTTACAAATTAGAAATTTAGAGAAAATGGCTATAAACAGAAAACTATTGATTTGTTGGCAGAACGTGAGAACTGCATTAATTTATCAAAGATATGCAAGGCGTTTTTCTGTGGGAAAAAGGAAAAAGGATGGTGGAAAACATCAGTATCTTCTTAGCTCTTACTAGCAGTAACAACAAAGTTAAGATTCCAGCCTCGATTTTGTTACTCAAAGCTTTCCCCTCTAATAAAAACCACAAGAATACTGATGATATTTTGCTGCTGCCGTTGGAAAAGAAAGAAAGCACATGAAACTGCTTTTAAGACAGAAAGCATATTTCATAATCCTTTTTGCAGATGACTGTAAAGAGAAATTGAGAAAGATAATAGACAAAAATATCACTCTTAAAGAGCCTTTACTCAGTGACAGCCCAAAGAGGTTTACAGGTCAGGTAGGAATCCTATTAACTTTTCCAAAAGAAAACATTAACATTATAGTCTCATGAGGCTACTTTTACTACCACATGCTTGGTTAAGTGCAGATTTTATACTTAATTAGTTACTTTACCATCTCTGTGAACATCTTCAATCTGTTAATGGGAGAATACAATAGTCTACCAACCACTCTGAATAGTCTAAGAATACAAAAGTAAAAGAACGAGTTTATTACAAAAGTACAGGATGCTTAATAACAACATTCTGCTAAAAAGAGCACCCTGAGTACTGAAAAAGACAACTGTACTATTTAGTGATGCATATGAGGTGCCCAGCGTCTCATTTTCCATTCACAGAAGTCAGAATTTTCATTGTCTCTGCATGACATTCCCAATAGAAGCTATTTGGCAAGCCTACACACGCCTTAAGTTGGGCTAGAAACTCAGTCTGTTACGAACACAGCTAAAGCACTTGACAGTTTCTTACAACGAAACTATGTACTTTTTTACTGGTATACACTACTAATCCACATGGTGGGAGAAAAGAAAGTTTAGAGAAAGGTCTTGTCATAAATTTATCCTGACTTACAGTTTTAACAGTTTAGGTTACTGGGCCACGCCTATACAGGACAAATTAAAAAAAAAAAAAAAAAAGAAAAAACACGGAGAATTTGTCTTCCCATTTGTGGGTAAACACCAAAATTATGCACTCAGCTACCCTAGAAACTCCATAACCACGACAACTGACAGATACTGGTCAGTATTGTGGTCCACTGCGGTTACTGCAAGGCAAGTAACATCATCCTTTTCAGAAAGCTGGCAACAGAATACACAACAGAACAGAGCAACACGGAACAAGGAGAAACTACACAGGAAAAAAGGAGATGGTATTGGCCACCATAGATGACAACATTATTCAGCATTTGAACTAAACAACAAATTCTGATTTTTTGACACAAAAGGAGCCTTAAATCAGACCGAGATATTGCCAGTGTGTCCAGGAGACAGAGCCGCAGGATTTGTTCATCTGTTCACAATTCTGTGACACTCCCTCTTGAAAAACAAAAAAACATCCTCTTCAGAAACAGCTAACTCCCCCCTACACCAAAAACTCATTTTCCTGTAAGGCTCCGAGATGCACATGTTTGTGTAAAAAAAAAAAAAATACCCATGCACGCACGCACAAGAGCAGAAGCCTGAAAAATCTCAAGTCATCTAACCAGCAGTGTCAAAACTGCTGATGGGAACGCTAACACTAGTAAGTGCCTTCAAAGCAAGGCAAGCAAAGCAAGTGGAAACAATCTGTAGAAACAGCAATATAAAGAGAGACGGGACATGAGAGGTAGGAAAACACAGGCTTAACTCCGAGTTTGCTGCTGCTGGAAGACAGGAAATTTTCTACAGGGCACTGAATGCAGCAGATGACGTAAAAAATCTAGTCATAGGGGAACAGTACACATACTGGCAAGTACTTTTTAATGACACTTCCAAAATAAATATAACTACATATTGCCTTAGTTACATTTTTAAGGATTATTTAATTTATGTAATTGCTTTATGAACGCTACCAATAGATCCCAAGAAGCTTAAAAGAGAAGAAAAAAAAAAAGGCACTTCCAGCAAGGATTCCCTTTCAGAGGGCTGACTGCAGCTCCTAAGAATTAAAAAGCTGCCAAGGGGATTGGCCATCCCTCCCTAAAAAAGTTGGTAAAAATAAATCACTTGAAGTTCCAGAAAAGCAAATGAGGGCAGAATAGGCTCTACTACTGCCAAGCCTGGATTCCCTCTTTTCTGGATCTATCTGTCTAATGTCTCTTCCAAGTGCCATGCGAGGAGGCATGAGCAATCTTAAAGCTAGCTAGCCTGCCACAGTTAATACTGATTAGAAAAATCCCCGAGTGCTTTAACTTCAGTTTTGCAATGTCTCACTGATTATAATAGTCTCTCTCACATGAAAGGGGTACAAAATGTATTTGGAAAGGAATGGGAAAGAAGAGGAGGTTGGGTACACCAGTTACCAGCAAAGCTCCATCCAGCCTCTACTCTTCCCCCCAAAAAACCCACTTCACATGCCATGTGGTGGGTGCAACTAACAGAGGACAGAAGGTAGTGCAGCTCACACATCCACTCCCTACGTGCAACAGTGACATGAGCAAAGGCTGCAGCAGGCATCACAAGCAGGTCTGCACTGAAGCAGCCCAGGCCCCCTGGCCCACAGGCAGGAGAGGAACAGCAGGGACTCTGCACCTCTGTCCACTAGAAGGAAAGGGAGTGGGGATGGAGCCTGTTCCAGAACTACAGCTTCTGACGACAGCTTACAAGACAGTCCCATCAAGAGGAGGTACTTCAACAGCCTGTTACAACGGTCTTGCCACAATCAGAACCATTTCTGCAGGCCGCGTTACCAAGAGCCACGGACAGCCAGGAAGCCTGCAGTAGGCTGCTCAGAGGGCTGGAAGAACCACAAGCTAAGTATGCATCACATCACTTGGCTAAATCAAGACTGGGTGGAAAGGTAGGCATGACAACTATTTGCAAACAACTGAAGAGCATTCATACCAGTGGCAGCAAGGGAATTATATTCAGGGTAACACAGAACATAGCACGTGTCCACCCCATGTTTGCATCACTCTTCCTGAGCTTGCCTTTCTGCTACCCAAGTAATCTACCTCCCAAGCTGCTTGCTATAGCATATGAGCTTTTTTCAAACCTGCATCATAGTGGAGCTACCCTAAGAGAGGTATAGGGAGGATGGTTAAGAGCAGAGGAATGAAATCATGAATCAGGAAGAAAGAACAGCAGGAAAAGTTTCCGGACAGTTTGTTTTCAGCTGTGGGAATCACATCCCAAAGGAAGTGGTAGAAGATTAACCACTTGAGTCACTTAAGACAATGCACTAAAATTCTGCACTCACATCAGAAACTCACATCCCTCCGAATCAGTCCTTCACAAGGGTGGGCATAACTAGGAACATGATGCAGACTGGATGACTGAACGTACAGAGCAGAATGAGCTCCCTGGCCGCACACACAAAGAACATCAGATTTTAAAGTGCTGACATTTCATTTTGAAGTAAGTCTGGTTCATTCATCAACATGGCTGGCAAACAGATACCTTAATCAAAGTTGGAGCTTGTAAGTGCTGTTAAGATTTCATTCTGCATGCCTGTCAGGTTTGCACCTTTCAGCCGAAACACCTTTGAAAAGGACAAAAGTTGAAGGTGTTCACATCCAAAACTTGCCTTGTCTTGCCTACCCATTGCCAATGGCTCACTGTTTTTGCAGCCCTTACAAATATAGCCTTAGGCAGGCTTGCAAAATGCTACTTAATAGTTTGCCAGAGGCAAGTGATATTTTTTGTGACAGAGAATGAATCATCAGTTTCATCACTGGGATGGATGTGGACAATGAACATCTTCACTGCCTTTAAAGTCTTGTTTAATATAGTCCAATTTACATCCTTTGAATAGTAAATTATTTCTTTGAAAAAAAAAAGAAGCTGCTACCAAGTCATTTCATAATAGAAAACAGATTTTTCTCACCCTACCATCACTTACCAAATGATTAATGTGCCAGGAGTACGGATTATCTAAATCTGTTTTCACACACGTAAAGTCCTACTCCATTTCAACAGTTAAGCGCACATGCAGCATTAGTCACAACCAGTTCCACTAATCTGAATGGAGACAAGCCTTACTTCTAAAAGTTTGTGTGTCTTGGCATGAACCGGACTGTAGTGCCTATGGCAAACCTACCAGAAAAATCAACATTTTCACCCAACAGGTACGTGCACATGTGTTGGCATGGATGGACTGTCGTATTATACCAAGGACAAATGCAGAAGGAACCAAGAACACTGTTCAACTTTCTTTTCATAAAGAAGAAACAGTCACAAAGACTACCTGATGAGTCTAACAGGCGGTCAGACACTTATTCCGTAAGATAAAGACATCTGACATGGGCTAAACAGTGAGTCAGAAAATTTCCTATCACTTCATGTTTCCTTCCAACCATCGGTATAGGAAGTTAGGAGACAAAACATTGTGCTCCCATTGCTGTACGTTATTTCAAAAATCTCCACGTGAAACAGATCACATACAGAGGCCTCACATTCCTGCTTGCACCCCGACGCAAGCTTGTAGCAAGTTATAACGGCGCAGAGGCAGCTCAGAGCAAGAAAACGCCAATTTGAACGCATCGAGCGGTCAGAACGCTGCACTACGATCATGCGGTCATTCAAACGGTGCACACACCCCGCTCTTAATGGTTACTTTTCGCAGACATGTGCGGGTCGAAAAACTAGATATTCACGGTCCGACACTGCCTCGCTCCTTACGATTTCACCCCTGTAGCCCCCCTCCCCCCAGCGCCCGCCCCCGCGGAAGGCGAGCCTGCCCCGAGGCCCC
>JAVJGI010000050.1:66042199-66054163 GCA_035590275.1 Ibycter americanus | reverse complement strand
AGCCGCCCGCCCCTCCCGGTGGCAGCGGTGTCCGCAAGCGGTGGAAGCCAGGCGGTGATGGACGGGCTTGGCATGGCGCTGAGGCCGGCCGCGCCGGGAAGTGGGACTTCTTAAGTCCCTTGGCCAGAGCCCGCTGCTCTGCGGCGCTTGCCGTTAGCGTTTTCCAGGGCTTCTTAAAGTAGGTTCTTGGACGACCTACTGATTAAAAACAAAAACCAAAAGCAAAACCACATAAAAATCTGGCATTGGACGCTTTTTGGGAGGGAAGGAGTGATGGAAACGCAAGCGGCAGGCTCACAGCTGTGGGAGCTGTGCCGTTCTGCGTGGCCGCTGCCGCTGCTGTCAGGTCTTGATCTGGTATAATTAAGCTGCAAACTGATAATAACTTTTATCGCTTTTCCCCTGCTTTGTTTCTAGCTGCACTTTAAAATAAAAAATCGACAATGTTTCTGCCTTCCTGGCGCACGGGCTGTGATTCAGCCCCGTGTTCCATTTGGGCAGAGCAGTTGTTTGGGATGGAGCCCATTAACGTAGCTGCCTTAGCAGAAGCTTTTAATGCTGGTGCAACTCCTAACTGTAAAACTGTTTTAGCGGTGTTAGGAAATAAGATGGAAATGATACACTGCTGCTCCAAGCAGCTTCATCAAAAGCAAGCACTGGAGAAATGAAGTGGAAGAGAAATAACTTTGACGATCAGAGGTAAGGAAGCCAGAGACCATATGTTTCAACAGGTAGATTAGTATAGAATATTAATACTGCCAGGAACAGGGAAAGAAGCTGCCATAAACCCAAAGTTCTAAAACGATGGAAATGTATGCCATGCAAAATAAAAGCAAATGCTGGAGGGATAGTGATCTGCCAAAAATGTAAGAAACCAAAGTACTGGGGTAGAAAAATGACTTTTAGCCAAGGTGTTCTTCTCTGCTTCCTTATTGCTGGGGAAAAAAAGCCCGGTTTGCCAGAATATGCAAACAGTGAGCAGAAGTCCGCTATGGTGTACTGCAAACAAGTGGTGGCAAAAATGTGCCTCAGACTGCTGGGGCTACAAGGAGTAAATAAAACTGCTTAACAGACTGGTACTTCAAGTACTACCCAATGCTCAGCTCAGACATCTGTGTGTCGAGTTGCCAGTTGCTGGCTGTGCTGTATGATAGGAAATTGGCAGGAAAAAAAATCTTCCAAATGGCTGAAAAAAAATTCTCTGAATTATTTGGCTGCTTGCTGGACTCCTTTGGAGAGCACAGATGTGTATGAATGCCATTTGTTATTTTCCAACACTTCTGAAGTACTAAAGATGTCAGCAAAAAGTGCTGGAGGTGTCTGAGCCAGCAGACACAATTGCAGATGATGTAAAAATGTTTAATGTAGCATCTCCATATTGCAGTATGCATGACATCTGGGAGAGTGAGTGAACATTTTTGTATGGAAGGGCTAAAGAAAAGACTTTCATGGCTTGAGCGGGCAGCTAGGAAGTGTGTGGGTCACCAAGTTCAGGTACCATTTCTGGGAGTCCACATTCTTGCATCTTACAGAAAATAGGTGAGAAAACGTGACACTGGGGACAGGAGTGTGAAATATATATATCACTTCGTATATATACTTATTTGTTTGATACTGCTGGATTTGCTTTTGTGTTCGCTATTTCTTTCCCCCCCCTCCTGTGATTTTGAGAGATTGTGGTTCTTTGTTATAGGATTTGGATATAAGTTTTCAACTGTGTCTTCTCCAAGTACTTGCATGTGTCAAGCCCATATAGTAACTGGAAAATATCAGAATTATAATACTTCAGTTAGTTTAACTTAATTGTCTTTAATTGGCTTAATTACATTAAATTATCACATTTTTCCTGATTTTTTATGTGTATGTAATACTTGGGTTATATTTAGAAGACAATAAGGACTGTCATTTGGTAGTGATGCCTTTTGTTTTATATGTAACATATGCTCATTTTCTGTGAGCAACATAAGAAATAAATTTCTGCGCTGTAGAATATACCATCACAGGACAGCCGGCTAAGTGATGTCTGCAGATATTAGCAGAAATAGTAAAATACTTTGTGTTATGATTATTTCTGTATTGTATTATTGAACAATTCACACAAGTCATCAGAACAATAAATATTTAGTGTTTCAGTTATTGCTTTCAAATTATTTACAGTATATTTGGCGAATTACTGAGTAGGTACAGCTGATTTCATTACATGGCATTATCTTTTATACCTACGGGAGTTTTGCTTTAAAAGCCCCTTGAGGTTGTATTTTCATTCTCTCTAGCTATCTTTTAATCTAAGCCATTGGCAAAAGAGGGCCCAGATATCAAATAGAAGTGGTTGGTGGAACACCAGTGGTGTGTAGGTCACAGTCTGAGAATCTTTGGCTCATTGTCAGGGAGTCATTTTATATATAGATGATATAAATACATTTTTAGCAGCATGACCAGGTTGTGTTGTGGAGGAATCAATCTGTAGCTACAGCTTGCCTTGCCGATACACTTTTTATTACAACTTTTACAGAAACACCCAGAAATCCCAAACCAGGTTTTGATGTGTCCGGCGTTGCATGTGTCAAGAGGCCAGCTGTGTACATCGGGGGTGCTCAGCTGCAGCTCGAGGGCTGGTGGTGAGCATCCCTGCAAAAGGCAGCTGTGCTGCAATCCCTCCCGGTGCCTGGCTGGTGACCTCACGGGTGAGTGGTCATCGGTGTCCCTCGGAGACCACTGCCTCCTGCGAAACGGGAGCTGGTTGGTAGGAGAAGCTGCAGCAGCTCCTACCCGGTTATCAGGGTATTTCTTTGGCTACAGTCTCCCAGTCACCGCATGTTGCTGCCAAGCCACTGAGCTCTGGGTTACCAAAGGCCACACAGCCGGGGGGCTGTCACCCTGTTACCCACCATCTCTGACGCCACTCCTGAAGCTGGCAAAGGGTTTAAGGGGAGATACTTTGCAACTGGGGCCAGAGTGAGGAGTGCCATTGTTTGCACATTAGCCCCCCCATCCCAGCACCCCACTGGGCAGCTTCATAATCTCACCACCCACTAACCCAAGTCTTTTCCCATTTACTTCTTCATGTTGTACTAGATAGCTCATCTGCCTGTGTCTCAGGAAGTGTTGATGTGTCTGTACCGTTATTTCCCAACACTTTGTTACTAAGAGCAGGCTACTTTCTCCCCCTCTTCTTTCATCCCCTGCCTTTTCAAAATGCTCCTGCCCTACCTAAGATAATTTTCCTTTCCAAACTAAAGAAAACCAAATCATAAACCTGAGGTGAAAAATCATAGTCTAAAAACAAAAGACAGATAAAAGGTGGGAGAGAAAATAGAAAGCCAAAGTAATTTTCCCAAGGATAGCAATGGAGCCACAAACAGAAGGTAGGTCTCCTGGGACCGCACAGCCTGCAGCCACCTGGGCTGCACTGGCTGCCCGAGCGCTGGGTTTGCCTGGCCTGGCCTCAGGGCAGAGCAGCAGCTGCCACTGCCGTGGTGTTCCAGCAGTGGCTGTGCAGCTGCTGAGGGGCACAGCGGGCACCGAGGCCTCGTTGGCAGCTTGCTGGACGGTGCCTTTGAGTATAGAGGATGAGGCAGATGTTAGATGTGGATGCAAGATTAATACGGAAAATATTATTAGGACATAGGGTCACTCAGTACAGGAAGTGATGGTGCTGAGTGGTTGTGGTAATTGCTTTTGATAACAGCCTCTGTTTGTCTCCTCTTCTCACAAACAATGAGGAACGCTTCTCTTGGAGGCAGGCGGTGAGCAGGCCTGGCAGCTTCTCAGCCATGTACAATGTGCTCATTTTATGGAGTGGTACATTTACATTGGAGCAAGGTTCTCCTGCCCCACGCAAGGACTGGAGTGAGTCACAGATACGTCCAGCCAGAATATGGTGATAGGTTGTAGTCCGTGGGCAAAGGTTTGCTCTGCAAGATTGTCCACCTGCCAGGCATTGAATGACCTGCTAGACTTGCCTCCTGTTCATGGGAGCAAGGTTAGGCACTTAGCTGCAATCAGCCTGAGACACTAACACCTGGTTTATTATCAACGCTTAGATTGCCACTTTGTTCAGTCAACAGTCCTGTGTCTAGCATTAGCCTAAAAAGGTCAGAGTCCACCAAGCCCTTCCTTCCTTCAGCTCACCAGTGTTTAAAAAGCAACTTGTCCCCGTTGGGCTGTCAGGCAAGGAGAAAGGAGAGGTCAGCCAGAGGATGTGGCCCTTCTGGGGGGACCGGCCCATGCCATCCATTCAAGGGCACTGAGAAAGCTGTTAGGGTGGAGGGGATGAAGAGCAGCTTTTGTTACAGCTGCACTGTGCCTTGTGGTCCTTCTGTCTTCCTCTCAATCTTTTTCTGCATTTACTTCACCTGCAAAGCGGCTCTGTCCTCTTTTTGTGCATACGTTTGTGTAAGGTAAGCTGTTGCTGTTACAGTTCCATGTTTACCCTGCTGCCATTAGCATACACATCCCTTCTTCTTTGTCACATGGATGTGTTTCTTTCAGAGCTGTTTTGTGGGACTCCTATGTCACTGTCAAGATCGTTTGTTTTATGCAGAAATTCTGTAAGATATTTTGACTCTCAGTAAGCAAGGCAGGAATCCTTTTTCATCCTTAGGCATGAAGCACAGGTTCCTCCTGTGTTCTATAGTAAGGAAGTGAGCAGGAGTTAAGTGAGGAGAATAAAGCCTTTGAGATTTACGTTCACATGAAACCCTTATGATCACGATAACACAGGGCAGAGAACTCCTACACCAGCTCCTTACGTTGCTTGAACTAAAGCATGTTTTCTAGGGAACTTGAATTAAAAACTTCAGGCTTGGAGATATTGTAGTGTTTAATTACCCCAGAAAAGATGCCTATGGGGGATTAGAAATATCTCCACAGGATGATAATTCTGAATGTACAATAACTTTCTGAGACTCAGCAGTTAGTTAATTCTTACCATGTGCTGCTTTTATTCTGTGAGGCTCTGAGATCACGTGCCTACATATTCCATTCCCTCCTTCTCAGGGGATTCCCACTGCTTAGACAAGAAGCTCATGCTCATGTTCATTTGGGGGAAAAATGAATTCCACTGCCCTTGAAGAAGTGTGCAAGGAGAGTTGTGAGAGCTTTCCTTTGCAGAACTCTTCTGCCCCAGTTTTACTGTGAGGGACATGCTGCAACATTTTAAGTTCAATGCAGTGGTTATTAGTATGAATTTACTGAAATTTAGACTTCTGTAGAGGAGAGGAGGGATAGGAATGAGGGAGGAAGATTTTAATATCGTCTGCTGCAGAAAAAGTAGGAGAGGGAAACAACCTACTAGCAGTAAGAGTCTTCGTGTCGTGAGAGCAGGAGTAAGGACAGATTTTATGTTCATTGCTGTATAGGGTAAAGAGGAGCTATGTGGAAACCAGCATATCTTAGACAAGACTAGAAGGCAAGAAACAGGACAAATAAAGTCTGAAGGAAATGGTACTTCTGGGAAAGGAGATCTGGGCAAACAGAATCACTATTGTGTAAAGTGATTGGCTGTTCTAATAGAAAAAAAATGGCAAAAAAAGCAGAACATAATTTTTTTATACTACGATTTCTGTCAAGTAAAAGGGAGCCCTATACTGAGACAGTTTTTAAACCTCCAGTGTATCCCGCCCATTCCTACATACCTGGACTTACTCTCATGATTGTGGTTCTTAGAATCGTTTGTTTCACTGACTCTTTTTTTTTTTATTATTATTTCCTAGAGTCATATCTAAAATGCTGTGGCAGTAATGACATTTGGATGAAGTTGTCTGTGATTTACAGCCAAAATCTCTCAGTTGCTTAACGATCCCCATATATTGTCCTCTTTCTAGCAAAAGCATCATAACTTTGCTTATTCTGAAGAGGTTACATCTGGATGTTAATAGCAGTTTTGCTTGAGTATTGATTTATCCTGCTACCTTGTCATCTAAGCAGAGGTTAATACAAAGCAATTCCAACTTTCTGTTGTGCTATTCACCCAGCTTTTCTTCCCTTCGTTATGACTCTGCCAGCACTTGCAGTATTTTGCAACAGTAAACTGTATAACTCCCAGGACTCAACAAGAGAAGAATTCAGTATCCCAGTCTGCAGCTACAGGCTCTTAAATGAAATACATCATTAATTAAATCCTAGGTGTGAAACTACAGTAAAAAGCGTTGTAGTTCACTAGTAACCTTGGCAGTAGGATATTCTGGCCACAGCTGACTTTGTAACTGCTACAAAGTTCCATTCTGGATGTAACAAACCAGCAAGGAACGAAAGTGATATTGTTGAGCTAAAACATAGTGGAAAGACTAACGAGCAATTTTTAGAAAAGCTCAAAAAGAACGAGGTAGAGCATTGCAAGGAGGTGAGCTTTTCAGTCTAGTTCATGTTAAAAAAATATTTTGAAGTTACAATTAGTGTAATACACATGTAGGCCATGCTGGATGTCCCATTGCTCAGGTGGTGGAAAGACATTTGGCTTTCAGCCTTTTGCCTCACAGCTTACTCAGGATCTGTGGTATTTTCTGTAACCACATACTTGAACATGTGGCATTGCCTTTCTGTGTAGCTGAGGTTTAGCTAAAATTAAACTGTCTTCCAACTAGTAAATGTGAATCTTAATTGTCTTTGCTTGGCTAGTACCTTCATCACAGAAAAACTTGTTCCCTAAAACCCCCTCCTTTTAAGCTTTTCTTTATGAAAACATCATGGAAGATTAACGCTTTGTTTTAAATTCAATCACTTTCTTTTACTATTTGTCAAATATCAAAGGAGAAATGTTTTACTGCTATAAATATTTATTTGTGCACTATAAAACTATTCTGCAAAGAATCTTCAAGAGCAGATCTGTTGTACTCAGGCCACTGGATTGTAAACTTGGCAAAGACCTAGGGGCAGATCTTTGCCTCTTCTGGTTTCCATAGCTCCACTGGACCCATAGCTATTGACAGTTTGACAAAGAACATCAGCTGATGATCCATCCTACAAGCAGCCAGCACCAAACTTTCATGGGATCTATCTCAGCCAAGAGGCAGCTAATTAGTTTCTGGGCTGATATCAGTCAGTGGACTGAGTGATTCATGCTGCCTGAAGATAAGTGCCTGAAGACTCTCATATCTGTCTCCATGGACTGTAATAATCAGTTCGTACTTGGCAGCTAACTTTTCATTGGCAATGTTAAGTGCGACGAACCCTCCCTACCTTTTATTCCATAACTATAAATACTGGGACTCTTCTGAGTATTGGAAGGAGTGTGTGTGTGTACGCCCAGTGTAAGCGCTTACAGGAGGTTGCGTGCTGTCTGCGAAGTAGATTAGAGACTGTTGGCCACGTCCTGAAGGTTTATAAACTTCTTACTCAGTTCTTATTCGGCAGTGCTTTCTGTGAAGCATTTCCACTTAGTCACTGGCTATTCAGTACGAATGATTGATCAGGAACATTCCTCTAACATAAATCAGTCTTATCATGTTTAAACACAAATATAACTTCTACCAGCCAGGAAGTTATGCATACTGGGAGCGGGAGGGACACAAACAGCTGGAAGCATTCCTTGTTTACTGAATCCATATTGCCGTAGTCTTCTTTGCACAGTCGGAGGATTGCTGTGCAGAAGGAACAGTTCACAGAGTTTAAAACTGTTTGACCTTAAGAGCACATGATTTGACTTTCATTTTATGCCTTGATTTCAGTCCCCTGTTTGGGCTAAAAATAAAGAGACAAAAATGTTAAGTATGCTGGCATTTTATTTATTCCACTAATTTCATTGCCAGCTTATAGCAGAGAATGCCTTCCCACCAAATACTTCTTCCATATTTCAGAGACTTCTTTCATGCTGCTGAGAGTTGTATTTTCTGACTGTGATAGCACCATAAAAGTACGCTGAACTGACTCAGGCTGACTCATGGTTGGGGCAGATGATGCCTACAGCTCAGCTGGTTTTGGATAGCAGCAGCACAGGTTATTTATACAAGATGTTTAAGACTCTCAAGTGACTTTAATTTTATACCAGGCAGCCCTTGGGTGTTTCTGTAACTAATCTATTACACCTTGTCCTTTTTAGTGGAGGTAAACTGAATGCAAGTGGTGTATTGTTTGTGTGCACACTTTTTTAATTTTTGTTGGGAGAAGACAGGACTGAAGTGAAAATGAAGGTTATCATTCTTGTTATCTGGATATTTCCATTTCAGTCATAGTCTTAGGAACAGCCTTGACTTCCAAGTACAAACAGGAACTTGATTCACCTGTGGGAAAATGTCCAGACTTGCTTGTGACCCTTTACCTGCAACAGAAGGTTTGTCCTTTGCTCTGATTCAGTTGTTGGAGTAAAACCAAATGACACAGCACTGATAAATCCATATACTGAGCTTGTTGTATCACCTTACTCTCTTTTTCTTACTGGACTTACTACCTTAAGAGCACCACGGTATTTCTGGAAATAATTTTTTTCCTGAAATAGAGAAAAATGAGCTAATTTAACAGAATTCTTTTCACTAGGTCATTTTTGTCATTTAATCTTTTTGTAGAAATTTTTGAATCACCTGGTAAAAGAAATGCTCAGTTATGAAATAATTACATAGTTTTGGCACTCAAAAATAGTTATTTGTTATAGTTTGACTCTGCAGTATTCTGAAATTTTATTTAGTCTTTTAATCGCTGGAGGAGGAAGTATGATGGGTAGACTAGTGCAAGAAGCAAAATAGTGCTTAGGCACCATTTTAGACATAATTTATGTCAAGAAGGAAATCCCAGGGCAGCTGTATTAAATGATCTGCTACATGACAGAGGAGGTTTCATCCACCACACTACGCAATATGCAGTTTATTTCGTGTAGGAGTCCATTGACTGGCTTCTCACAGCATGTGGTATTTAAAGTTTATATCCAGTGATAATGTCCCCCCCATGGCACAGAGCACTTTCCTGGTTGAGGAAGAAATGTGAATTCTTAGGTCTGGCTCCTTAAATTTTAGATGTCACCCGCTGTCAGCTTCCTTTCTTTCCAGTACTGGTAAAGGAAAGAGAACATTTTCTAGTTTTAAATTTCTTGAAGTGAGGGAATAGAGGTGGATTAATTATTGTGGGAATGGAATCTAAACCTTGATCTATTTATATCTGTACATATATGTACATGCTTATAGAAACATATGTATGTGTGTATGTATATAATTGATAAAGATTTTCAAGTTTTCTGCTCTCATGCTTTTCTAGGAAGCAACCAGTTTCTCTTCTGCATTAAAAAATGCTTGTTTTTTAATCTGTATCAGAGTAGTAACTGTCTATGTTGTCTGGTTTTATTATTGATCCAGAATATTTGTGTAACTCATCTAAATGAAGTAGTTATTTAAAGGATTTCTTAAAACTTCATAGGCTAAACCTTATGTGCTAAGTTCAGGACAAAAATAGTTCTTTTGATTTCTTTAGCAGTGTTACAACATTCTCCGAGAAGAGTGACGTGTCTCATATCAGCATTTAAGTTCCTGTGTTTCATACCCCACTGGTGTTCCTATTAGTTCTAGAAATAGGTAGGATTTGTCACATGGGATTTTGGATAGATAATTGCTTTCACTGATGCTACCGTTTGGCCCTCAGTTGCCACCACTACTCACGATTTTTCTAGAGAAAACATGAACCTTAGTGAGCACGTGAGTTTGTGAGAAGCTAGTGAAGCCTGTTCTGCTGTTTGTATCCTTATGGTTTCTTTGCTTTTTAAATGAGCTGTGGTAACATTTCAATTTGATATCAACATATATTGTCTAACTAAATTGTTCTTCCTTTCTCCCGTGGGGTGTTTGGGCAGCAGCACGCAGCCTGTTTATGGTTGCTGCACCCTATTTCTGACAGCGTGAAGGATGATGCTGTGCTGCTGGCATAGCGCAGCGGTCCAGTGCTTATTCTGTTTTCCTCATATTAGCCCCCCGGTTTGAGTTATCTCAGCGAGGAAATGTCCCATGATGACTGCCAAAGCTTTTTGTTTCACAGCCCTTTCTCTACTCCTAGTGCCTTGTGTCCCCACGCCAGGTCAGCCTCCACACAAACCCTCGTCCCAGGCTGCCGGCTGTCAGCCTCGGTCTGTCCCTGGCTGCCTGAAGCATTGTGCTCCTGCTTGAGTGTTTTCCCAGCTGCTCAGCTACTGCAGTCTTTTTGGCTACTGGTGCTGCTGGCCAAATCTTGTGTCTCCTTGATGTCTCCTCTCATGCTGCCCCATCCCCTGTTCAACCTCTGGCTTCGGACAAGTCTTTCAGAGCACTGGACAGAAGCAGCTGGAACTAAAGCTCCCTAGTTCAAGATACATTCTTCTGTAAAAAATATTCCTCAGGCAACCAAAAATATTCATGTCTTGGCTCTTTCCACATTTGCTGGAAATCCCCTAAAGGGTCCAAGCACTATGGGACACACACAGGTATACCTGTTTCTAGTGATGGGATGAAAAATCTTTTGTGTTTCCATATTAAACGGGTCTCAAAAATGAACAAATAGTGTAGAAATATAATTTGGCCATACAAAGTAGAAATATTGCATATATACTATGTCTTAACAGACTACCACCAGTGTGAAATTATTATTCAAACATGCAAGTTGGGTAATCCAAAAGAAAAACCTAGCCACCTGATTATCTGTGGACTGCTTATTCTGCGATTCCACCATCCTTTGAAAATTATTTTCTTGAAAACACTTTTGCAGGCTGGCTGGCTCTTTTCCTGGAAAATAGCTTCTGAATAAATAATAGGGCTTGGTGGAAACTCCATGGAAATGGGGAGGTGTCAGAATCAGCTCTGTTTCCAGCTGTTGTCCTTCTCCACATCTCTATTGTAACCACTGGATCTATTAAAGTGTAAATCCAGCAGTTTCCTCGCTGAGAGACTTACAGGTCTTTCCCTTCACATTTCTACTGTGTGAGGATTTTTATTAGGTCCTTTACAAGTCCATGAACTTTACCCAGAAGGGATGACTATCAGAAATTACCAGTTTGGTTGTAATAGTTTAGTAAACCCATTTAGTCTGGAGTCTTTGGCCTCATAGGCTGACTTAAATTGCAATACTGAAAAGGGAAATTAGTCAAAATCAAGTATGGTTTTGGGTTTGCAAGATATCCTGAGCAGCTGTTTTTGCAAATGCTGGGCTCATTTTCTTCTGAGCTGCCAAATCTAGAGTTCCCTGCGAGGTTTGGTGTCTTAGCCAAAGTGTATTTTTAATATAATAGCAGCATAAAGAACAAAAATGGAAAATGCAGAGACTATAGAACAATTATATTTCACATGAGAAAACTGATTTTTTTCTAATACCTTAAATAACTGTGTTGTGTTATACTTTTTTTTAAGTTTCTATTTTAATAATACAGAACTAGCTTCTTATTTTTTGTGTTACTCACTTGTACAGACAGTGAAAGAAAACAGCACCCTAAAGGTCCTGGCAGAGGCTTCTGAAGGTAGAAACTGTACAATAGGTGTGGTGTGCTTTTCCTCTGGGTAATAATTCTGCAAGGCAGGGCAGCATTGCTTCATGTGGGATTGTCTCATTTTAACACTGAGTGGTTATGGTATGATTTTTTTTTCTACAAAATGTTGCCAAAATAGTTTAAAAATTGGATTCCATTAAAACAAGTCAGAATTCTTCACACACAAATGATTTGAAAAAAAAAAGGTAGCAAATTTTAAAAATTAAAATTAAAAAGAATTAAAAATACCTACATTTACTATAAAGAGACACTAATCCAGAGTAGGGAAAAAGCATGGCTGTCTGTAGGCTGTCCTCCTGTCTCTTGTTTTCCTGGGCAGGAAGAAAGGAAAAATGTTCCTCCCATAGTTTTCTGAAAATTGAAATAGTGCCAGCAGATCTGAAACTCTAGTATTCATCACTATACTAAACTGAGTCCAGTAGTGAAGAGATACACGAGTACTGAGATAGCATCAACTGAGTTTACTGCAACTGATTAAAAAGAAGACCTTCCATTTGCAGTGCATCTACATTCAAACAACTCTTGGGGGGGGG
>JAVJGI010000050.1:66008498-66042189 GCA_035590275.1 Ibycter americanus | reverse complement strand
CCCGCCCCCCCCCAGCTTAGTCTGAAAACATTTTGATAAGTGAGAAGTTGCTGGACCTGCCTGTCTCCCAGCTCAGAGCTGTACCTAACCACAGGGCTGTAAAGCTCTGCTGCCTCCGGTGTTGTCCAGCCCACATCCACTGGGCTTCGTCAGAAACCCTAGCTTTGGCAAAGGCCAGGCAAATAAAAGCTATTCCATGTAGAATATTTGGAATTTCACATTCAACAATGCAGAATTTTTTTGACAAAACTTGGTTGCAGGAGTAATCTTCTAATTAGCTTTAGCTTGAACTCCTTTGCTTTTGCTATGGCACGAAACACCAAGATAGGACATACTATCTTTCAGTGTGACCTTGGGCTAATTTTAGCTTAAATAACAATTTGAATAGAGCTTGTAAGCAGAGTTTTGCTTTTCAGCCCCTTCATAAAAATTGTGATGCAGGTATTGGCTCGCTGGAGCTTGCCAGCATCCTTTCCCTGATGGCAGTAGGAGCTGGAATTGTGACCCTGGGCAACATGGCTCCGAAGCAGGACTGGGGAAGTGTCAGTGTCTGCTTGCTCTGGTTCTTCCTGAGGCTATTGATCATTGCTGGAGACACAACAATAGATTAAGTGGCTGTGGTATATTAATTTTTACATTTTTTGATCTACAAGGACAAAGCTCTGTTAAAGCCTCTTCTGCTGTCGAGCAATAATATATTCCCTCTTCCTGTAGATTTGCTTCCAAATACATTTTCTGCTGCTTTACTAGGACATCAGCTGATTTTGCAGCCTTTGCCTCTGAGGATATTCGATAGATTTCTCTCCTCTGCCTTTTTTTTTGTAAAATTTTTAGGTGCTTAATCTTTCTGTCCCTCTGCTGAGTTTTTGTTACAGTCTAGGTCAGAAAATTAAACAATCTAAATATGCAGAATTTGGCTGGAAAATGGAGGAAGGAGGATTAATGCCTACAAGTATTCAAAGGGCACTGACTTCCATGAGGGAGAGGAATTTTCTAGGAGTATCCAAGAGCTTATACCAGAATCAAGAATAACTAAAATAGAGCAGAAATGTATTTTTGGACAAGTACAAGGAAAAAATTTCCCAGGCTTACTGCTTTGTAGAAGAGGCTCCAGAAATAAACCCCTTGTGCCTCATCATTTACAGAGTCCTCTGGAATACTCCAGGTGGAAGCATTGAGTAGAGGGATGGAAAAGATGACCCAAGAGTCCTGACTGAAATTCTCTAAGAAGAAACAGATTTGTTATTGGTGTCATTTATGTGATGGCAGTCTACAGACAGAAAATAAGACTAAAAGGAAGGCACCATCCATGCCCTGAGAGAATTACAGCCTAAGGCCCTGATCCTGCAGCTGCATCTGTAGAGATGAACCCTGGAAACACAGCACGGTGGAAATCCAGAGCCTGGAGGGCTCTGCAGAGCTGAAGATCTGGCTGTAGATTAAGGTCTGCATGAAGAGAGCCAGCTTCAGCTTGTATCCACTAAGTGTGTAGGTAGCACAGTCCTGGGTGTTCGGAGAGTTTATCTGGAGCATTGGGAGACTTCGTTGCAGATGGAAAACACCCATCAGCTTCAACTGTCCCATTTGATGCCTTCATCCTGTTCTAAACAGCGGCAGAGATACTACCTTGCACACTTTTCTTTGAACACTGGTGAAAGAGAGAGGCAGGGAGCAGTTTTGAAGAATGCTTACCAGCCCAGGATTCGGTACACAGGTTGCTAGTGCATGTTCAGACATCCTTATGTGCTGCTAGAACGGACTTGTCCGCCTGACTAACCTGATCTGTGAGTAGAGGAGAAACTGCCCTTCCCATTAATTTTTTTGAGTAACTTGCCTGAAAAAGGTTGGCTCTTGGAAATGTTTGTGGCTTGGCCTCCCAGTCCCTTTCTAGGAAAATGAGAAACCTTCTCAAACCGGATGATTACAGGACAGAGCAAAACAAGCCCCAAACCTACGTTTGCTGTCTTGTTATGGGAGTTATGTACAGAAGCTGTACAGAAAACTGCTTGGGGGCATGTTATTTTAGTTTTGGACATTTACTTTCTCATATACAGAAAGTCTAGGTTTTCTATTTTTGAAAAATGTAACTGGAATATCTCAACCCCATAACTTACTCAGGGAACATATTTGAAGCTATATGAAGTCTGCACTGTTGAGATGAAGATGTGAGATCAGTAGCGATCTCTGTCCTGCTTTCTAAGATGGTCTTGCATGAATTGTGGTACAGGTAACCATTCAGTTTTTTCACTGAGGTATCAGAAATGCACACAGTGTTGGAGATGCAGCCACACCATAAAGTTACCAGTTTGTAAGATGCGAAATTGTGTAGTATGAGGCTTTCTTAAGACCTGCACTCACAGCTGTACTCTTCAGTTCCTCACTAAATTCACCTTGGAACCTCTGCATGCAGAGGGGTAGTTTTTCTTATGCTTAGCTGCCAATGTAGCATCAGGGTTTGGCAGATTTGTCTGCATCATATGACACTGACAGCTCAGCTAGATTTTGGAGAAATTATGTGTTTTAATTTTCTTACTAACAATGGATATTAGAGTGTTTTATTTTTTTCATTCCATGGACCAGTATTCAGAAATTATGGGAAGCAGTAGAGACTCCCTTTTGCTTCTACTTCGCTGTTCACCGCTCTACTAATTCTTTCCTTATTCATGTCCTTTCTTTTGTATACCTGTATATTTTAATGTATACCTGCCCTTTCTGTTTCCACACCTTCCTGTTCTATTTCCTCTTCCACGCCATCTCCCCACCATCTGTTCAGTTCAATGCATTCTCCCAGCCTGAGTGGAAAAATACTTTGAAAATCCTGAAGGAGGCTTCAGCAGGAAATGAGGGTGCAGAAACGAAGAGGAAGCTCTTACTCATGAAATGGTGTGCTGGCAGCAAGAGGGGAAAAAGAGTGCTGAAGGGAGAAAGAATGTGCATGCTTAAAATCCAGCCTAGCTTTTGCCTCACTGAACTGAGGACTTTGGCCTTAATCCATAATGTTAATGAACAGGAGAAACATAAACACCATAAAGCTAAGCTACACTGAGAAGGACATATCTAATACGCTTATTTTTGAAGGACATCCAGAAGTAACCTTTGAACTGAAGTTTACTTCAGTAAACAAGACAAGAAATTGAGTTTTGAGAATGGATTTTGAGAACAAATATTTCTGCTTAATTTTTACATTCCAGAAATAACTGGTGATTTATGTGAGTTGTAGATACACAACCCTTTCTAAATTAGTGTAATTTTCATTTAAAAATGCACTGTTTATCCCTCTTCTAAATCTTTAATAAATACTTTAAATAACACTTATAACAGTTTTCCTCCTGGGCATGTACTCTTCTCGCTCCCAGCACTGAATTATTTTGTTCAGAATTATTTTGGATTTCATCACCAGCTACTCTGAGTGTGCCTGTGTTTCAGTGACTGCTGAAACTAGTGTTAAATGAAAAACGATCTGAGCTGCCTTCCAACTGAAATTAGCTTGGTTACTGATAGCTCTGTAGAAATGGTCAAACGAAACATAGAATGGTTTGCAGGACACGCCTAGGAAGGCTCTGTGGTTAACTGGAATTGGGCTCTGTGGTGTCATAGTTTTATGTTCCTTGTAATATCTGAAGTAGATGGGGAAGAGTTAGTTCATGCATATCTGCATATCAGCCAAAAATACTGCAGAAGATACAGTCGAAACATATGTGGGGTTTCTTCAAACCAACTTGCATTCACCATTTAAGATATCATAGTCACAGTTACAAGCGCTTCCTAAAATCAAGTTGTTGCAGACTACATCTACAAAATGGTTTTCATTTTTACAAGAAACAGTGTCTTTGTTTGTCAGATGTGATCTTTTTTTAGAACCCATCTCTTCTGTTGTCTAGACACTAATACCTCTTAGCTTGTATTAGCAGAGCAAATTTTCTCTAATTTGAAATTCAGAGCGGACAACCTGTCAGTATTTCTCTTTTACTCTTTAAAAAAAATAATCACTTTTCTGCTCAGCTTTTGAGTCTGAAAGATTCTCTCATACACCAAGTTCAACTCTGTTCTGAATTCCCCCGTTTCCCCCCAGACGGTAACGATTACATGAAATGGACAAACAGAAGACCTATATACCTCTCACCAGTCTTAGAAGACTTCATGTTCATGCAGCCATAATATCACATTTAATGGGTCTGCGGGTATGCCAATGAAAGGGATTCATAATGTGAGGGTAGAACAAAGATACTGTAATTCTTTACTCAGCACTGCTTTGTGCTCAAACAACCGACCTGATGGAGCACTGAAAGAACTTCTTTCACACACTTGTCCCCCATTGTGTTCTGCAGGGGCCTTCGCAGCATTAGAAGTATGTGACACAATCCCTGCTTTGTAGCAGTCCTCCTAACACCACGTTGGGTCCGAAGTAGCTGAAATAGTGAGTCTGTTACACTGAAAGAGGCTCTTTATTCATAGACTGTAAAGCCATAAGGGATCCTTGAGATCATCTAGTTTATCTCCTGCATAACACAAGCTTTGCATAAATGCCTGTTTGAATAAAGCATATCTTTCAGAGAGCTTTTCACTCCTTGCTTGAAAGCCCCAACTGATGGGGAATCCACCACAGCCTTTCCATGTTCTTTTGGTGTTTGCAATTTACAGCCTGAAGCCTGTTGCCACTTTATAGCCTAGATCACACTGCTGCTGTTTCCAATCTGTTCTTGTTTCCTCTGGACTGTGACCAAGTCACGTTTTTTACTTTTTCTTGTACAGTAGAAAGAACAAAATATAGAGTAGAATAATAGGATATGTTGAGAGAAAATGTTAGCAAAAATATTAACATTTAATTTCTCTGTAGTTTTATTAAAAAATATGCTACTAAGGTCCTAAGACCAATTTTCAAGAATTACCGTAGAATGTTACTGAAAAGTATTTAGGTGTGTATATGTTAAAGAGGCAGGTGGACCCCAAGGGCATTTTCAGACAGGCTGGTAAGCATCTGACTCTGAGATCTCAATGCCTTTGTAAAGGAACGGCTGTTTGTTGTTTCACTTATTTCCCATCAGTCCAGTAGAATTGGAACAGGTCAACATCACATAGAGGTACTATATAACTCTGAAAGTGATAGAGCTGGATGGGCATTCAGCTGGTCTCAAGCACGGGGTCCTGGCCCCTAAAGCTGCTTCTCACTCTTGGTCCTTGTGCGTGGGACAGGTGTGTTCAATCATTCCCACACTGTTAGGAAGCTTGCAATCACTCTTCATTAATTTGCTGATATTAAGTTCCCATGTGATGTTGTTAAAAATCTGTTTCTGAAGAACTGAAGACTTTATGAGACAAATTTGTAGCATGGTGTGGAGGTGAAAGAAACACAGAAATGAGTATGTAGATAGCTTAACTTTAGCTAATATCTTGCATGAATTCTTTTGGTTAAATAACAAATCCAATGAAATTGCCATTCATTTCAAACAACATAGAATTAACAACTACAGTTCCAAGTAACATAAAAATTTATGACTCTCTACAAAAGATGGGAGAACTGTTTACATATACTTAGCTCCTTTCCATCCCTTAATTATATGCAGCTGTCACAGCAAATTGTCAACACTCACAATTTTGCAATAGTATTTTTGGAAATGTATTTCCTGTAAGCCAGAATATAGATTTACATAGTACTATAAGTTTTTCATTGGTTTTCTTACCACGGCATCCTTGAAACAGATATTACTTAACTCAAACTGGCAGGAATATTTGGTAGGAAAGGGATTTAATTCAGAACCAAAAAGTAAGATATCAATAATTGCTATTACATGTCCCTTAAAAATCCTATGAATTTATCTGTCGTCCCTCCCCCTCTTTTTTTACCTAATGCCAGAGAACTTTCTAGGTTAATGATACTTGCAGGCATAAATTCTCCTCTCAAGGCATCTACTTTTCCATCTCAGACCGGTCCCTGCAACTCTGTGGAAACATGCCTTATTATATGAAGCAAAGAGGAGAAACAGTGGAGAGATGTCCAAGATCCTGTTTTTTTAGGATTGCCATCCTGAAGGACTGGAATACCGTAAGGTTCAGCCAGTTACTCAGAATCACAGAATTACAGAATGCTCAGGGCTGGAAGGGACCTCTGGAGGTCATCTAGTCCAACCCCACTGCTAAAGCAGGGTCACCTAAAGCACTTTGCATGGGATGGCATCCAGGTGGGTTTTGGATGTTTCCAGAGAAGGAACACAACCTCTCTGGGCAGCCTGTTCCAGTGCTCTGTCACCCTCAAGCTAAGGAGGGTTTTCCTTCCATTCAGATGGAACTTCCTGTGTGCCTGTTTCCCCTTATTCTGTCACTGGGCACCACTGAAAAGAGTCTGGTCCCATCCTTTTGAAACCTGTCCTTAAGATATTTATATGCATTGATAAGTTCCCCTCTCAGTCTTCTTTTCTGCAGGCTAAACAGGCCCAGCTCTCTCAGCCTTTCCTCGTTAGGGACACGCTCCAGTCCCCTCATCATCTTTGCAGCCCTCCACTGGACCCTCTCCAGCAGTTCCCTGTCTCTCTTGAACTGGGGAGCCCAGCACTGGACACAGCACTCCAGATGTGGCCTCACCAGGGCACAGCAGAGGGGGGGATCACCTCCCTTGACCTGCTGGCCACATTCCCCCTAATGCTCCCCAGGGTACCATTGGCTTTCTCGGCCCCACGGGCGCACTGCTGGCTCATGAGCACCTGGGTGTCCAACAGGGCTCCCAGGCCCTTCTCTGCAGAGCTGCCTTCCAGCAGGTCAGCCCCAGCCTGTGCTGATGTGTGGGGTTATTCTTCCCCACGTGCATGACCCTACACTTGCCTTTGTTGAATTTCATGAGGTTCCTCTCCGCCCAGCTCTCTGGCCTGCCCAGGTCTTGCTGAATGGCAGTGCAGCCTTCTGATGCGTCAGCCACTCCTCCCAGTTTTGTATCATCAGCAAACTTGCTGAGGGCACGCTCTGTCCCTTCATCCAGGTCACTGATCAGTAAGTTGAACAAGACTGGACTCAGTACTGGCCCCTGGGGAACACCAGTAGCTACAGTCCTCCAGCTAGACTCTGCACTGTTGATCACAACCCTCTGAGCTCTGCCATCCAGCCAGTTCTCAGCCCACCTTGCTGTCCACTCATCTAACCCACACTTCCCAAGCTTGCCTATGGGGGTGTTGTGGGAGACAGTGTCAAAAGCCTTGCTGAGGTCAAGGTAGACAACATCCACCAGTCTGCCCTCATCACTAAGTATTTGCTCTTAGTGAATCCAAGTTGACTACTCCTGATAACCTTTTCCTCCACTTGCTGAGAGATGACGTCCAGGATGGGCTGTTCCATCACGTTTCCAGGTATGGAGGTGAGGCTGACTGGCCTGTAGTTTCCTGGGTCCTCCTTCCTGCCCTTTTTGAAGACTGGAGTAACATTGGCTTTTCTCCAGTCCTCAGGCACCTCTCCTGTTCTCCATGATCTTTCCAAGATGATGGAGAATGGCTTAGCAATAACTTCTGCCAGCTCCCTCAGCACTCAGAGGTGCATCCCATTGGGGCCCATGGATTTGTGGGTGTCAAGTTTACCTAAATGATCTCTAACCTGACCTTCCTTGACCAAGAGGAAGTCTTCCTTTCTCTATACCTGCTCTCTTGCCTCCAGGGTCTGGGATTCCTGGGGGCTGGCCTTAGTAGTAAAGACTGAAAGAAAGCAGGCATTCCTTCTTTGCAACTCTGCCTCTTCTGTATCTTTCATCACCAGGGCACCCACCTCATTCAGCAGCTGCCCATGTTTTTCCTCGTCTTCCTTTTGCTACTAATGTACTTGAAGAAGCCCTTCTTGCTGTCCTTGACATCCCTTGCCAGATTTAATTCCAAATGGACCTTAGCCCTCCTCATTGCGTCCCTGCATACTCTGACAATGTTCCTATATTCCTCCCCAGTGGCTCATCCCTTTTTCCATATTCTGTAAACTTCCTTCTTCTGCTTGAGTTTTGCCAGAAGCTTCTTGCTCATCCATGCAGGTCTTTTGCCCCCTTTGCTTGATTTCTTACTCATAGCGATGCACCAGTCTTGAGCTTGGAGGAAGTGATGCTTGAATATTAACCATTTCTCTTGGACGCCCCTACCTTCTAGAGCCCTAATTCATGGGTTTCCTCCAAGTAGGTCATTGAAGAGGCCAGAGTTAGCTCTCCTGAAGTCCAAGGTTTTAATCCTACTTATTATCCTGCTTCCTCCATGCAGGATCCTGAACTCCACCGTCTCATGGTCACTGCAGCCAAGGCTGCCCCCAGCCTTCCACGTCCCCAGTCAGTCCTTTGTTTGTGAGTACCAGGTCCAGCAGGACAACTCACCTCAGTGGCTCCTCCACTGCCTGTGTCAAAAACTCATTGTCAATGCTCTGCAGGAGCCTCCTGGAGTGTGTGTGCCTAGTTGTGTTGTCTTTCCAGCAGGTATCAGGGAGGCTGAAATCCCCCATGAGAACCAGGGCCTGTGATCGTAAGGCTACTTCCAGCTCTCTGTAGAAGGCCTCGTCGACTTCCTTTTCCTGATCAGGTGGCCTGTAGTAAGCACCCACAACAGTGTCACCCATGCTGGCCTGCCCCTTCATCCTTACCCATAAACTCAGAACTCGTTCTGCATTCACTCCTAGGCAGAGCTCAATACTTCCCAGTTGCTCCCTCGCATAAAGAGCACCTCCAGCACCTCTCCTTGCTGGCCTGTCTCATCTAGAAAGTACATCTCCATCCCTGACAATGTTCCAGTCCTGCGAGCTGTCCCACCATGTCTCTGCAATCGCAATGAGATCACGGCCCTGTGACCGCACACAGGTCTCTAATTCTTCCTGTTTATTCCTCATGCTGTGTGTGTTGGCATGCAGGCATTTCAGAGAGGTAGTCAGGCATGTAGGTTTCCCAGGACGGGTGCAAGAGGGTCCACCATAGCCACACACACCCTTGAGGTGGTTGGCCTTCTGGTTCTCATCTTGGGAGGTAGCTAAGGTAAATTTGTCGCTGCTGTGGTTGGGCTGGCTTATTCCCCAGTTGGATGCGATTGTGTAAGCATTGCCTCTTTGGAACCCCCACACCCCTACCCCACCCCACCCCCCCCACCCCCCGAGGCCTTCAGTTTAAAGCCTGCCTCACCAAGTTGGCCAGCCTGCTGCCAAATCTTGCCTTGCCTCTTCCAGACAGGTGGCTCCCATCCCTCCCCAACAGGCTATAGTCATCAAAGAATGTCATGTTGTCATAAAATCCCAAACCCCTCCAATACCAGTCACAAAGCCAGAAGCTGATTTACATTATACATCTGTTTCTGGCTGCACCCTTTCCTCTAACTGGTAAAATGGAAGAAAAGATAACATGGGCACCAATATTTTTCACTTGCACCCCAGGGCTTTATAGTCTTCCTTGATTCTGCCCAGCATCTGGCTTGTGGTGTCACTCATGCATACATGAAAGAGTAGCAGTGGATAGTAGTCTGTGCTCTTGACAAGTTGTGGCATCCTCTTGGCAACATCTCAGACCTTAGCTCCCAGAAGGCAGCACACCTCCGGTGACACCCTGCCAGGCTGGCAGATGGGCACCTCAGTGCCCCTTAACAGAAAGTCACCCGCTACGAGCACTTCTTGTTTCTTTTTACAGTATCCACTGTGTGCTGCTGGTAGTTTCTCCTAGCAGACCTTGCTTGTGGGTGTCTACAGCTGTTAAAGCTTCCTATCTGGTTTTGGTTGTGATGTTGGAGGGTGGAAACTGAAGCAGAGTCCTGCTTTTGTGGGTCGCCAGGGTTCAAGGTGCCTCATTTCCTGCAGTATCCTCTACAGGAGTGTGGTTCTGAAATCACTCATCTGTCTCCATCTTGGGTCCTTTAATGCTGCGTAGCCTTTTAACTGTTTCTTGCAACTTGGCCACCTGATGTAACAGATCACCAACCTGCTGTGTAAGTACCTTATGGAGGTACTTACCTTTTGTTCAGGAGAAGGGTCTGGGCACTCGTTGCAACCTATAGCCTGTACTGAAGTCTTCTTCCTTGCCAGTTCTGTCTGGGTAGAAGCATCAGACATCTCAGGGGCTTTCTCTGTAGAATTTATTCTTGACACAAACCAGAGTAAGTTAAAAACAAATAAAACTACTTATTGACACACTTGAAAACAGGTAACATGAAATGCAAAACCTGCAAAAATACATGAAAGGAAATGAAAGTAAAAAAAACCCCAAATACTCATCTCTGCCAGGGACTCTGGTTAGCACTGAAGGTCCTTTCTCCCTGGATGAGTCATCTCTCAACCTGGTGGGTGCTTTATACTGGCTGGTCTTGACTCTACAGCTTGAGGTTGCTTTCGCAGGACAGTCCCCTCCAAGGGGCCACTAGATCTCTTTCTGGCCTACTTCTGAGGACAAGAAGGGGAATGAATCATTCAGAGTCAAGTCTCCCTTCCCCACCCTTACACCAGCTAGTTTTTATTGATACAAGCAAGGAAGTATTTACACCCTTCTGCCAGTAAACTGGTGTTTACAGCTTCCTGCTTAGGTGAGTTTAGGATTGGACCTCTATCAAGTAATCATGGACACGGTTCTGTTTTCCAAAGAAGCCATGCCAATTACTAGCAGTTCACAGGAAGTTGAAAGTTCACATCTTTTCAGTTAAATCATAACCTCACCCATGCTCAGAAGTTGCACCACTTTATGCTGATGTGATGAATCTGAGTGGCACCAGGAACTGATTGCTTCAATGTTTTGGAAATGAAGTGTGAAGACTCCTGTAAAAGTTTTCCTTGTTATATGCTGTGTTTTTATGAACAACAGAATGTAAAGGATTCTTTTGACCTAAAGAATGTTTATTGGGTGTTTTTTTCCCCCCCAGAATTAAAACAGACCCATGCTAAGCACTGATACAATAAATCGCAAGAAGTTGGAATAGCAAAATGTATCTGTTTCCCTGGGTACTTGGATCTCTTAGGACAAGGAAAAAATACTTACTGGTATATAAAGAGTGGAAGTGAGTGCTTGATTTTACTTACAAAGTGAAGCACAGATCCTTTAATAGAACACATGTGATAGGTTGGTACATCACTTGAATCTTGTCCCAGCAGTTGTCTTTTGAGTTGTAGAGGTTGCTGAGCCAGGTGCACTTAACTTTGTGTGCCACTCTGTTATTTTCTATTGTACTGAAATGACAGTACTCTCTTGCTTCTCAACAAGCCACTAAATAAAATCTGTGTTTACTTTCTGAAGCTGCCAAGTTAGGCAGAGTTATAAATAGAAAAATAATTCTGATGGAGGAAGCGGGGTGAGGTTTTATTGGAAAGGTTATCTTCCCAGTGGGTTTTTATAGTGTACTTAGACTCATGTTTTGCATTCAGTCCTTCAGTCACATTCCAGGCTGATGCTTTGAAACCAATTTTTGGTTTCTGAACAAAAAAAAGAAGTGATACGGCGGTTGTTGTGTGCCATCTAGTGTTCCTTATATGAAGCAGGCTTTCTGGGGAGGATTGCGGTGGGACGACTGTCCCACACATCCTGCATTCCTAAGGCCTTTGCAGTCTTGCCTCCTGTGCAAAACACAAGGTGTGAAGCCTCGGTGCCCTCTCTGCTGCTGGCACCAGGGCTGGGAAAGGGAAGGAAGAAAGGGAACGGTGGGAGGGAAGAGCACTAAACCAGTTCTTTCAGATTATAGATAGATATCACGGTTTAAATGTCACCTGCAGGTTGCACTAGAATATGGCAAGGATCACATCAATGCTGTGACAGCCCCTGCACTTGAAGGACAGAAATTTGGCTTAAAGCAAATGAACTGAATGTCCCTGTGCTGCGGCTGGATATAGGGTAAGTCTGAATATAGGTTCAGTGTAGTCCAGATCCTGTTTTGGTACTGCATGGGCCTCGTGTCCAGGGGCCCTGCAGGAGATACCATCCTCACGAGAAGAGTGGTCTACATACTTCGACTTTATAAAGTATACTGGTTTAATATGTCTCACTGCCAGTATGCCTGTTTTTATTGATCCAAAAATAACTAAACTGAATACCTTGAGATGGGTGTCACAGTTAGTAAGAGACTAATTTTAAACGGTGTAAACAGAATAAGGCTGGAGAGCTGAGAAACTTGCAGGGAATGCAGTAACATCGAGGTGGTTTGAACTTCACCAAGGTTATAAAGAAAAGTCCGTGAAAATTCAGAAAATTGAATCCACATGGCTGAAGTCTCAGACAACTAAGCCTTGGAGATCATCATGTAATTCTGGCATTGCTTATGCGAGTTTTGTGGATGACCACAGGGCAAACATTTGAAAACATACATTGTTCTGTGCGTTAATGAGGAAGTGAGGTGTTGAGAAAGGGAACATTAAATGGAACTGAAAATACCTGAATTAGAGAAAGAAAACACTACTGGGTGTGGGGAGGCACGGAAGCAGACCTGAGCAATGAGTCTAAGTTCAAGCTGGATGTTGACAGGCCATATTTTTGTCAGGCCCCTTTGTTCCAGTTTAGGTAAGTATAAATTATTTTGGAGACATAAGCCTTTCCAAAGAAAAGTCAGAATAAGCAAATACAGCTTATTTGCTTAATATATGCTTAAATTATATGCTTAAAACAATGTAGAAAGGAAGACTGAACTGGTAACTCATTTTCTGGGTATTCTACGGTTGTAAGTAAAGTTCAGAATGAAAATGCTTATTATTGGAGTGCTTATTGTTACCAAAAAAGAAGCGGTTCAAGAACAGCAATTGATAGAATCACTAAGAAATAATTGAACTGCCTGACATTAAGAGCACATGATAACCTTATATTTGGGATCCTTCAGAAATCCAGGGCAATCCACTGTGTGCATGCAAAGAATCCATTATGCTTGACAAAAGCAATAACTGAAAATAATTGTGGTGACTACCACATGTGAGAATGTTTCAGATTTAGAAGCTATCCTCACAGGCAGCACACAGCCCAAAACAGGCAATTTTGTACGTTCACAGTAATGACATCTTTTAATTCAGTTGCTTTTGGCCCCTACAACCTCTGCTGATCCTCTTTTTAGTATTTTAGTATCTTTTTCTCCTGGTACTTACCTCTTTCAGTAGTTAATGTAAAAAGTTAAACAGGCTTTGGAAAAATTGATTTAAAAAATCAATGCACTTGAACTAGCCCAAGATGTATCTCTCATAGACAAAAGAATAAGCATCTGCCTCCTTTTCCTAATCCCTTGTGCATTCTTTAGATTTAAATCAAAATCCTATTGGAAATTCAGGATTTTTTTTCTCTGAAACATAGCTTCTCTAAATCATGGACTATGTCTCTGACTTTTCCAATTAGTTTGTTATTGACCAGAATAGCTAGTCAAAGATTCACGTGTAACCCCTGGTCCCCTTTGCTGCTTCATGATCCATTGGGTGAGTCACTGCTTAGTAATTTCTCTTCTGGAATTCAAACAGAGGAAAACCTGGGGCGGGTTTATTTCTAAGAGGGCTCCAGATGGATAGGTGATCATCATTAAGTCTTTGCAAAAATTGGGAGTTTCCCTTGTCACATGCTGTGGATTTTGATTGAAAAATGGAAGTAAAAGACAGCAGAGAATACCAGCGAACCCAACAGTCAGGATAGTGTGTGAAGGACTATAGCTATACATTGACACTGTTACCCAGAGGCTGTCCCCAATATCAAAAGGAATTTGTGAACTGTGTGTGTAGATTTCCCCAATCTATTACACTGTGTATTCCCTTTTACTTTTTTTGGTGTGTGTGTATATGGTATGCACAATACAACTAACAGCTGATGGGGCTGGGCACATCCTCCTATACAATGTTAATAATGGGGAAAAAATAAACATTGCACACAGCAGCATAAAATGATAAAGCAGCCAGTTTCCTAAATGAAAGACGAGATAAAGCTTGGGTCTGTAACTCAGGAAACACATCAGCATTTTCATCACACACAGCCTGGAATGCTGGCTATAAACAATAGGCTGGCAACACAAGGGGAGGAAAGGAGAGAATTACTTAGTCTAAACAATTTATTTAAGAAAGTTTAATGAGCTACTTCTGTGTTTCAGTACAAAGATGGGGTTTTAGTTCAAATGGGCAGCTTCTTTAAGGCAGCGTTTAGAGGATTGTTAGCAGTGGTGGAAGGGAGAATGCTGAGAAGGTTGTGCAGAGGAGTTCTGTTGTCACTTTGAACAGGGGCTGCTCCATCCTGGGACAGGAGGGGAAGGGTGAATGTCTATGAGGTTATTTACCCTTTCCTCTGACCTTCCACATTGTTTGGTCTCATCATCCTTCATTTCCTATTTTATTCTGTCCAGCTCTGAAGATACTTCCACAGAAGAGAATGTTAAAATGGAGAACATTTCCAAGGAAAGGAGCACTGAACCTCTCAGGATAAGTTATGGCCAGTCACAGTTGCGTGAGAAGCAAGTTTCTCTTTTAGACAGAACCTACATAGAAGAAACCATATAATAAAGATCTTCTGAGCTCTGTAATATGAAGATGGACAAAGGCTGCCCAGAGTCTCATTTTTTGAAACTTCTGTCATGTTAGAGCTTCGCAGGCTCTATCTTGGAGCAGGACCCCATCCTAGCAGCCCCAGTAACGAAACGCAAGGTTGTGCCCCAAGGTCTGCAGCAGCAGTGAGGGGACACAGTAAAGGGATATACAACCAACCAGTGAGCAAGAGCACATCAGCTGAGATGGCAGCTGGTGCCCTTTGCCCGTCAGCAGGATTTAATTTGGAGAGGGATAGCAGGACTGGTGCAGACAGGTAGGTCTATGAACTGATGGTGAAAAAGATGAACTGGGTCTTGCAGGTGAGTCTTTCAAGGATTACCATGGCTTCCTGGGCTTCCATCTTCCTTGAGACTGAGCCTTCACAGTGGGGACCAGGAGGCAGAAATCCACAGTAAACACAGTATAATTGCTATGGCAATCTTGCAGGCGTATCAAAGACACCCTGACAAACCTCTGTGTTATAAAAGCTGGGTCTGTAAGGCTCCTGTCCATTTGATTCAATAGGAACCTGCCTCCTCCAGGCAGCAGAGAGTGGAGGTGGGTGTTTACTTCCTGGTGTAAAGTGAGGGCACCCCCATGCCCAAGCTGAAGCCTGGTACAGCTCTCTTCTTTGAAAGTTTTCAGGCTGTATAAATGGAGATGTCTTGATTCCAGCTGTCTTTCCTCCTTGGAAGGCTGGTCTCATTTCTGAGTGCCTATCAGGGGAGCTGGAGAAAAATCATAACTATGACAATATTTGAATAGCTGGCAACCTTCCCATGCTTTCAAATGGCTTTTAAAACATAATGCTCTCGATGCACATATTGCTAGGTAACACTGAGGCTGAAACTTCAATTTCAAGGTAATTAAGTTATCTGTTCCTCACCATCAGGATTTCACTAACAAGGGCTAAGGGGTCCTGAGAACTAGAGATCAAAGTAGAACAATTAAATTGCAATTCTGGAAATTTCTGGAGTTCTGTGCATATTTATACACTCGCTATACACCAACTATTTCTTTTAAGGAGGTGGAGTCTGGAATGGAAACAATGGGTCTGAAGTCCTCATAAAATTGCCAGAAAGTCAGTGTTGTCATGCCAATTCACAGGATCAGGCCAGGTAGTGTGAAAAATATCAGGAAACTGTGAGGAAGCTGAAGGAGTAAAGAGAGCTTTCCACCTGGCCTTTCATGGAGCCCTGCAAAGCTGCCCTACACCTCCACGGGCAGCAGCCTCTTCCCTGTAGGAAAACTGAGCATGGCTGTCCTCATCCCGCCTGGAGACTTCACGCAGATTCTGGTGGCTTCTCTGGGGGATGTCCACAGGTTGCATGTATGCCCTTCAACCAACTTACTGAAGGATTCAAGCCCTTTCTTTAAGTATCTTTAGGGGAGATTGAAGAAAAAAAATAATAAAGTTCTTCGGAGATGAAATAATGGCAAATATCTCGGAGATGGAAAAGGGAGGCCAAGATTTAGACCTCAGCAACCTTGCCAGCGGTATAAGCTCTGCTATGTAGGATATGAATAAAGATCCTCTCAGCATATAACACCATGATCCCTCAAAAGAGGAAAACCATCTTGCCAGGGCAAGAATTCTCATATTGACAATATTGAGTGTTTCAACAGAAAAGCATTGATGAAGTGAAAGCCAAGAGCATTAAGGATGCTGAAGCCTATTTTCCCCTGCTTTTAGAAGCAGCATGAGTTGGTAAAAAGAGACGCTTTGTACCAAACTTTTTCTGGCTCTAAATATCTTAGGAAATATTTTCTAGCTTATAAGGAGACTTTGTATTTTGGGACAAAAGCTTTGCCAAGTAAAAAACCCAAGAAAGTGTAGAATTATGTTCTAATTTGGAAGGTTGTGATTATTTTGCCAGATGGCAGGACTTTTTACTGTGCTGTAGGATAGGCTAAACAGCAAATACAGGAATAGCAGAATATGGCTTACAAATTAAGTGTTATGGAAATCTATCAGCTCAAAACTGCTTAAAAGTTTTAATAAAAGTATGATTATCATCTCAAGAAGTAACTGATGACCTGATTTAGATTTCAGTGCGTGCTGAATGTGTAATTCTGACCAGATGACATTAAAGATGGAAGTGCTTTTAGCATATGTGGCATACAGAAATATTTCACCAACATTCTTCTCCTTAAAAAAATCCCCAAAGAACAGTTCTGCCTTCTCCTGCCTCTCCATCAACCCTCCCCAGGCCCCACTCTCACCACACACACTCCCACATAAGAATTTGTAGCAAGATGTCACAACCACTGTTACTCTGCCCCAGTGTGAGAGTTTTCTATGAAAAAATAATTAAAGCCATATATTGTCAGTGTGGTCTAATGGAGCTTGTGATTGTTCTCAGTTGAGCTTAATGAGATGGTAAACAATAGTTTTGCCTAAATGCAAAGGGGGAAAAGCAACAGAAAGACTTAAAAAAAATTAAGAGAATTTTTAGAGAAGAAATGAATAAGATGTATAGCTTCATTCCATAAAGAGTCAACATCATGAGCAAAGTTTTTTTCTTCCTACCAGGTAATTAAGCTGAATTAATTTTGGGGGATTATTCAGCTCCAGGGACTTTTATGTGGTATTAGGCCAGATTCTGATCACCTGTCATCATTATTTAGGCAGTGAAAAACCCTGTGAGTGAGTGTTTGTTCTTGGTGGTGGGAATTCAGACTGCTGAAATTAGGTGCATAGGTTTCTGCAATCACTGCAGAGACAGAGTGCTCTTGAAGACCTATGTAGAACATGTGAATGAAATGCTTTTTCCATTGTTTAAATAGGGAACATAGTATCTTATGTAGGTTGATGTAAGGCTCCTGCATATGGATCAAAGTGCTCTGAGACTAGCCAACATCAAACACTACATATTTGGATGTATCTGATGATGAAGAAATGCCTGACGGTTCGCTACATCTGGAGTTGGGGTCTTGATGATCTGGAATTCTTGAGTACATTGGTTTTTCTGAGGGTAGGTGTCCATTTGCTGAGGATGTGATGGCAATTGCTTACCTTGGAGCTCCTCAGGACACTGCTCAGAAGCAGGGCATTTCACTAAGAAATATCTACCACTTCCCAGGCTAGAAAATATTTTGGGGCCAAGCCCAGGAGTCCTTGAGGTGGATTTAGATATTATCTTTGGGGTTAAGAGGTTGCAAAATGGACCTTTTCTCTTCCACATGGAAGGAAGGCAGAGAACTGAAGGTGCTGAAGAAAGTGCATTGTTTTGGTTTTTTTTCCTAGAAAGGGAAGCACTGCTGATAGCATTTCCTTTGTAATTTGTGTTTTAAGTGGCTTTAAGTGTGTCTTTCTAGTCATCTAACCTCTTATTGCCATAGTGTCTGAATGTCTAACGTGAAATTACTGTAATGGGTGTATATTTGTGGTTGAGTTTAGTATTTAATGGCTCATATTAAAAGGTCTTAGACTGTCACTAAGCTGGGATGTGTGTGAACAAAGCCAGCAGGATTTGTCTAGTAACGGTGTGTGGTACTAAAGGGCTGAGAAAAAGAAAAATAACTAATGATTTGTTTTTTGTGTGCCAACTTTAACAGAGAGAAGTTGGAATGATGTGGGAGAAAGGGCAAAGGAAATGACAGCAAGTTAAAGCCAGTTTTCAACAGATTAAATTTACATTGAACTTTTTGGAGATTTCTGTAATTTGTATTGTGAGGAGGAGTCTGTTTCTATGGCAGAGTCCTCCTACATCTCTGTGATCTCTACTGTCTGTCTACCTGTGGATACTTAATTGCATGTGAGTATTTTAATAGGAAAAAACACTATATGCCTCAACCAGGTCAAAGAAGATTTATGCAGCTCTCCCATATAATTTACAGGAAAAGCCTGTGAAAAGAAATCCTTTCTTGCTTTTCCTGCTTCTAAGTGGCTGAAATGCATGTCTTTCTTGCCCCTGTTTTATTCAGAATATTTATGGATATGTTTACTTATTAATGAAGTTTCTTAGAAGCCGACGTAAGACCTACTTCCATTCTCCAAACCACTTACAGTAAGTATATCAACTTTCTGGATCTGTTGCTTGCTTGGAGACTGAGTTCCAGGAAAAGATGTGTGGGTGTTAGCAGGGAGTATTTCTTTAATTTGCATAAAGCAATGATTCCTCCAAAAAGTGTTGGGCTTGAAAGATGGATACCACAGCTCTCCATATGCTCCCAGGCCTCTCCAGGGCCTCTTTCTGTGGTATGGGAGGTAGTGGTGTGTCAGACCATGTTTCATGGGACGCATGTGGTACATGGAGCAGGAGGACTAAGGCAGCTCTCTGTCAGCCAGCAGGGATCCTTGCGGTGTGGGGCTCTTCTGATCAGCCCATCACGTCCTACACGAATCCATAGCCATCTACACATGGCACACATGGCCGCAGGGCTGGAGAGGGAATACGAGATTGTCCTGGATGAACTGTGGAGAAAATGTCTAAATGTGATGTTTCTGCTTTGCTCTGGCAGAACAGGTGAGTGTGCTGTGAAACTGAGGATGTCGTGAGTGCTGGTTCACAAGCTACTGTATGTGTGATGCAGTGCAATTAAACAGGCTTTGGTGTTTGTGAATTAATGCTGAAATTTTCAGAATATTCTAGGGAATTTGAATAACTAGCCCCAAAGCACTCATGAGAGAGTTTTCTATGCTTTTCCTCCCAGAACAAATAGAAAATGTTCTTATTTTCTGTGTTCTCATTATACACAGAAGTAAACCCCTTTAGAGCTGGTGAGTGTGGCGATGAGCTTTCATTCCAGGGAAGCATAAACTACAGATGAGCTCCTTTGGGGCACTAGATAACTGAAACATATAAACAGTATACAGGCACATTGAGTGAAAACTGAACTTCATGGCTCAAATAATTTCCACAGGAATAAGCATGGGGGCTAGGGCTTTAGTGGGAGAGAAAACATGGAAACAGAGAGAGGGGGAAAAGCCACAGAGGAAAATCTGAGTATGGTGTAGGAAAAAAAGTTGGAGAGCTTTCCTAGCAGAGAGTTGGCTGAAAGGAGGTTTGGAGCTGTGACAGAAGAATGTAATTCCTCTTTGACTCTCGTTCTGTTCAGGAAGACAGGCAGTTATATATTATTTCTAAATAAGGAGGTTTGCATCATAGGAATACTTCATTTTCTCCTTAGAAAAGAAAAAAAAAATATCCATGTAAGACTCCAGTTTGGCTCATATAATTTAGGTCAAATAGATAAAAAATATTTATCAAGGCTTTGCTACTTGTGTCTTTACAGTGTGCCCTTGCTGGGGTTTATCAATGCCAAGAGCATGTTATAATTCTAGAAGAAGGGAAGCAAGGGAGCCCTAATAAATAAGTTACAGGGAAATTTATGCTTCCAGCCACCTGCTACCCAGTCAACTGTGTTAATGCCTGGCAAAATCGAAGTCCCTGTGAGATTTCCTGTCTCCTGAATATTAGTTTCCCCTGTAGTAGGTAGATACCTCTCTAATGGGTTTCTGGCCACCTGCAGACCTGTCCAGCTGGGTAAATTGCATTGCATAGTAATGAACCTGCTTAAGCAGCCAGGAGGAAAGTTGCTTCAAAATTATTTCCGTAATGGGGGGAACTCCCCCCACCTTAATTAAAATATTATGCTCCTAAGTATCAAATAGAACAGTTAGAAAACTGAAAACACTTAATAGTAGCTTGCATTTTTGTCTTATCTTATATGGTAATGATTGTGGCTGCCGATACCTATTGCAGGTCAGGACATACTAAGTTGTGGGATCTGTGTAGTGAGACATATGGGGACATTGCAGGCATTATCTGGACATGCTGTTTGGATATTTTATTAAAATACGTTTTCTAGACATTTGTTATGCACCTGGAGCCTAATGTATTCATAGTTAATAAATTCTAATGGATATATAAATGTGCAAAGGAGGCAAGGTCAGTGAGAAGGTAGATGTGCCCTATAAATAGCACACTCCAGAGACTTTTGTCGATGAGATGACAAATTTCACCCTCCTTTCCTTTTCACCCTCCTCCCCCTCAAAGTACCCCTCATGGGAAAAGTAGCAGGGGGATTCAATGGATATGCGACTTACGGAAACATCAAGGAGGGATGGAAAGGATAATAACCTAGTTTTTCACATTGCAATGTGACTTGTCACAGAAAATGAAGTGGCAAACCCTGATAGAAAAGGAGGTTTTCCCAGCATGGCAAAGGTGACAGGCAGGGACAGCCATCTTTAACCATAATAGCTTAGAAGGTGTTGTCCTTTCTGGAAAACCCCAGCCCTCCGGGTGAGGAGGTGAATAGCCCAGCCTCGCAAGCTAGCTCCTGCACACAAGCAGCTAGGAAATCTTGACTGCCAAGTATAACCTAGAAGGATATATTCCTGCCTTGTATTTTTCTATTGCAATTTATTATTGCAGAACTCTGTTTTAATCAGTGTATTACAAAATGAAAAGATCCTTATCTTTTATCCCTATCTGTATAGTAATAAACTTATTCACTATTACCAGGTAGACACTGGGTATTGTAATTGTGGTCATTACAAATGCTGGATTTCTCCCAGAGTACCACACGCTATAGGCATGGTTACAAATGTCCCCCCCATGTCTGTAGGGTAGCGCCCATTTTTCTGCAAATGCATGCTGTAAACTGGTAAGTTTGATTGTCTGACTGGACAAACTGGACTGTTTGACTGGAGAGGAGGAGAGTTTTCCAGGGTCTGGATCTGGACAGCACTTCATTTGTGTTGCAATGCCTCAGTGGGGCTGGGATGCTCACCTGCTCCCACGGCTCTCCTAGCAGCTAAGATTATGGGATGTCTCTGGGTAGCAGAGATGCCCTGTGAGATAGAAAGGGTGTTATGTTTGCAAAGAGGAAGCTGTTTTGCCACTTTTTCCATAATCATAAGAAAGCGAGAAGAAAGGTCAGAACTATGAGGTCTCCTGAACCTCCCGTGTGGCAAGATCACCTTATGAACACAGTGAATACCTGCCTCTTCTGTGTTAGGTCATTGCACTGGAGCTTTTGCATTTGAATTTGGCTCTGGTTGAGTAAATACTGTGATTCTGTCTGGGCTTGCCATCCGTCTAGCTTCTCTTGAGTTTTTGAATGAACCTCTGTGTTAAGGCACTGCTCACTGGGCACATACTTCTGAATGCCAGAATGAAACAGTCAGCAGTTAGTGACAGCAATTACAAACAAAATCCATGCCAATTGTGGCTTTGAAAGTTAAAATATAGCAGCTTTTACTATCATTTCTGAGTCTCTGCTCCTTTTGTGATCTTCCTACAGTTACATGAAACATGGTTAATTAACCTGCCATCACCTTCTTTTATGTGAATCCATAGTCACACTATCTACTTAGTATGCTGAAGTTTTCCAGTGATGTATGTTCCTCCCTGTGCTGACATTTTATTAAACCTCTTCATAATCTACTAAGTTAATTCAGTTTTGCATGATTTTTTTTTCTTGTATGCTGGTATTTCCTGGTCTTTCTATTAATTTTGAAGTAGATAACCCACATTACTGCAACGTGACCCAGATGGTCATCCTTCCAGTTTGATTCCTAGCCCTGGTCTGGACTTGGCTATGCTTTTGTGGAAGGTAAGGCTTCTCTGTCTTTGCAGAATATACCTTACAATGGGAGCTCACTAATTAGCATTTTTTTGTTAGATAGTTTTCTTGTCTGTTATCCTAAGTTTTGAATGTAGAAGAAAGCTACAAAAGGAGAAAATTTGCATTTAATAAAGAAGCTATGAAAAACTGAAGCTTTAAATGTCCTGCAGTTTGAGGCAGTCTTAGGATAGTGAAATTAATAAGTAAAATTTAGATAAAATGGAGAAAGATAGCTACCACTGCAATGCAGTGAAATGGAATTAAGGAGTCTGAGTGATTCTTTCTTGTAAAGGTCAACATCATCGACTGAATTTTTGTGAACCTAATAAATTCTAAGATATGCTATAAATAGGAGCATCTCAAGGGCAATACTTAAGTCATTCAATTGAAAAATGGGACTAAATAAATAGTAAAATGATAATGAGAAATGGCAAATCAAGTTAAAATGGTACCTTTAGACCTGGCTTTCTTGATAATACAATTTTAAAATGTTACCAAATCAATTCTTATTTATAATGCATTTTGGAAAGAGATTAACTGACTTTGGATACAAACCAGGTTTCTACACAGGTTTTCAATAACACCAACACTATATGTATTTGACGATTTTTAAAGACTGCACTACAATGAAAATCTGTATTTACATATTTACAATTTGATGTGTATTTTAACCTGTAAATTCAATGTTTTATGAGAAAAGCAACCAATGTTTTACTGTGTTACATTCACTATAGAACTACAACATTTTATCTCAATTTTCACTGATAAAAGTATAATTTATTAGTAAGGAGGATAATTAGTCAACAGGCTTGTAATAAATTTTGTCAAACTACTTTTTTAAAATCAAGAATTCAGGGGATTCCAATAGATTATCCCTGTAGGAGATCAAACTAGATGATCATAGTGGTCCATTTCAGCTTTAAACTACATTCATAGCTTTATAGCAAATACCCCACAATTGTATATTCATGTGAAATTTTTATTTTTATACAATGAATCATGTTTCAGACTGGTCTTTTCTCATGAAGAAGAATGTCTGTAGTCAGTGCTCAGCATCCAAAGATGTTCTGTTCCCAGCTCTGTCCTGACTGCGAAAGCTCCTTGTTGTGTGCTTTGTCCTGACTGTAAAAACTTCACTGTCCTGAGAGAACGTCACGGTTCAGAGATCAAGTTTGTCTTTGATGTAGTTGGGGCTTGATCAAATAATCGTGTTGTCAGGAGATGAGCAGGAACTGGAGAAGGGATTTGAGCTGGTGACTGTTCTCTGCATCAATGTAGAGGAGACAGCTGCCTCCTGGCCTGGCTGGCTCCTCTCTGTGTTCTGCCTCCCATCGAGGATGCGCTAGCTTTGCCAGCCAGCCACACGCTACCCTCCAGCAAAACAAAAGCTGGTGAGATGGAGAGTGAAAATTCGAACAAATGGTAACAGCCCTAGGCCTGTAGATGAATGTTTTCCAAAGTGGTCTCTAGTAACAGTTTATGTAATACTTAGCCACTTTCCTGAGCTACTGCTCACTGAACAGAGTGGCGAATTACAGCACCCAGATCATCCCTGTAAGCTGCACTGTCACATTAAACTACACCAGAAGAAAAATAGGAACCTGTGGACATACTCTTTTATATCTAGTACACTTTTTTGGTTTTGAGGTCTTTTTCATTCCCCTGTCCCTCAGATACAATATACTTCCAAATTAATGTGTTTTGACGATGGCTTCAGCCTTCTCCCAGTTGTATTTTGTCTGCTGGGAGCACATGCAACAGATCGAGGTAAAGCAATAACAGGAAAGCATCCGAGCATAGATGCACAATAGCCAGAGGCACTCACATACAGCAAGTGGTAAGGTCATCGAGAAGTCACAAGGAGGGCAGAACCTGAAAGAAAAAGGGACCAAAACAGGATACGTACGCAGAAATAATGCTGATAGCATCTTCATCTTGTGTTCAAGGCACTCTGCCCCCTCACAAACAAGAGCAGCATGACTCGATGCGTAGGAAATAAAGGATAAAAGAGCAGCAGGTAATGCAGTACTGTGGCCCTGGGTGTCTGTAATTCCTGCCTAGCAGAAGCCAGGGTGGTGATGGATAGCTGCTTACCCAGGCCAAAAGGATGCAGTATCCCAGCAGCTGTGCAAGGTGCAGCAAAATACCTGAGAGCACTGTAGGGAACCGCTGGAGCGGCTGTGGGTGTTGCAGGGGCAGAGGACCAGGACAAGCAGCTGGCAAGTAGCGAGCCAGGTGAGGAGCTGTCCCTGCAGCGAATTGCACCAGTTTAACTGGCCCTTGTTCCTCACACTGGAAACCTTTAGTCAAGCAGGTATCTTTGACCTAATGTTGTGAGTGAATCGTACTTTCTGTCTACTGGAGGTCATATGAGGTGAACCAATGATCCTTTGGGATCTTCAGCTCTGTGAAATGAAGTCAAGGCTGACTGGAACAGCAAAAAAAAGTGGAATAAGTTGTTAGACATTAACCTTGGTAAGCATGGTAGGCAGCTCAGCCCTACACAGGTGCTTGTTCACCCCAGCCCCCCCAACAACATGGAGGAGAGCATCAGAAGGGTGAAGGTGACAAAACTCGTACACTGCGATGCAGCAGTACAACCAGACTCCAGGTACCTCCAGACCCCAGTGGAGTTTGCCTGTTATATACATCTTGCATAACAGAAAAAAGCCACTAAGGAATGGGCTTTTCTCTTTTGTAAAGCATTAGGAAATCTTGTGGATTTCTTTGAACATCTTTAGGGAAGTTTGCAATGAGATACTCCGAAGAAGAAACTAAATACTCAAACTACTAACTTTCGGTATGTATCAAGGAATCTAACAGCCAGAGCTGTGCTCTATAATTATGGTATCCAAGACAGATGAACCTAAATAGTTTTTGTATAGATTTCTGAAAGATCAATATTGCTGCTGCTTTTTTAAGCCTGTCTTATGACATAGATAGATACATTGCTGGAAAAGTTGCGTATTTGGCTGCTGCAGATGTGGGAGAACTTCTGACAGGTTCCCTGAAGATACTGAAAAAAGCAGAGGTTTCATTATATTCTCTGACATGTAGGAGTTTAGGATGTTACCTATAAATGTAGCATACCAGTTTCTTCTATAAAAGTGGTCTAGTTTTTGGAGGAAAAATAATCCTGGAAGTGTTAATTCTTTGGATAACTAAACTTGTAACACATAATTTGAAGGTATTGGTAATGGTGAGTGATTTCCTTTCTCTCTCACAAACCCCAGGAGCAATAGAAGTGAAGGTCATAATGGCTACAATCAAGACCTGCTCTTATTTCTGAGTCCTGCTATTACTTACATATTTTCTTGGGCTCTGAATTGTAACAACAAACTAAAATGCAGTTTGAATCCCACTGTTCTTTTTCCCTCATAAGCGGAATACAGAAGACCAGAAAACAATGTCAGGAAACCCTTGCATTTATTTTTAGACCTATTCGTTAACAGTTTTCCCTCCTCCCTTCCAGACAGACTCCTGTTGAAGTCGATGACTAAGGATTGTAAGACCTGTCCGTTTCTTGTGTGTTTTGCTTTTGGCAGAACTGAAAGCCTGGCGAAGTTCAACAGTTCAGTGAAGCAAACAGCAACCCCTTCCCCAAAAGGGTAATGCAAGTGCCCACGTGAAACTGTGATTGTGATTAAAACAGAAAAGTGGTAGCTGGAAAGAATCTAAATGTACATTTCTTCCTGTCACTGTGCGGTTTTTGCACTTACCAGCCAGCCGTTTCATGCACGCTCTAAACCCAGCCGTGTGCCCTGAGGCCAAAAGAGGCAGTCCTGCCTTTCCTCTCTGCTCCTAGCCCTGCTCTCTCCCTTGGGCAGGCATTAACTGATCTGCCAGAAAATTTACCCTACCAAAAAAAGCACAAAACTGAAAGAACAGTTGTGGTCTGGCTGACCATATAGTTGCATAAGAGGTAATGACAGTGCCAGCAATGGGGTGGGAACACGCACCCAGGGACGCTGGGATGGCAGGATAATGCTTTCTTGGGGTCTACACAACCTTCAGGGGGCTTAAACCATTTGTGAAAGTACATCCTGAAATGTATAGTCAGGTAGGGAGGCTTAGGAGTTGGTGATGTGAATTACTGGTGAGGTGAGTAGTGGTAGAGCATAGCCCCACAGGAATTCGAAAGTGGATGCCAATTAAAGGACCAAAGAGCAAAGATTTAAATTAGGTGATGATACTTGAAACAGAATGATTAGAATGGTGAGGTGTTAATATGTGCAGCTGGAAGAGAACTTTAGAAAACTAATAGGTAAGGGTGAGGTAAAAATAATTAAAATTATATTTAATGAGGGAAGCAGGAAAGCAGGTTAGCACTGTTTGCTCTCCGAGGAAATGAGAAGCAAGATAAATGAGAGTGAATAAGAAGATAAAAAAGCAAAAAAACAGTTAATGGGGAAAACCGAAAATCACTAATTTGTTTTCTTTGTCTAATGGTATTCTAAAAAGAAATAAGAAAAATATAATTATGACATTAGGGGAGTTTCATATTCCTTGATGATGCATCAGCTTAGTTTCAGCAGTATTTGATCATCTGGATAGCTATCAGTAGGTAGATCCTTTGTCAAAATTATTCAGGTTTAAGCAAGCAAGATTTAAAAAGCTGTTCTATAGAGGCTCATCTGTAGTGGAGGTAAAGTTTGCTTTCTCTGGCTGTGTAGCACCATATTTCTGCCAATATGTTGTGGAAAAGCATCTGGCTTATTCTTGCTCACAGAGAAGGACACAACAGTGCATTGTATTGTATGGTGAACTACTGACTTGAGCATCTGTTGCAGTTAGGAAGGAATTTATTGATACATTAATATCAATGCCATATGGCATTTAGAGAGTTCCTTGGTCTTAAAATTCCTGGTATTTTTATGGGGCTGGTCAAATGTAACCAGCAAGTCCTTCCAATTGTGCAAGGGTTACAATCTTCTGTATGCATGGGGAGGGTGAGAGCCCTGAGGCAATGCCAAAGGCTGGAGGGAGGCAGTGCCAGACTGGGAACAGAAAGCAAACTCTCCATTTCCTGGCTACAGTGTTTTGTATTAACCAGCTACCTCTCTTGGGGAAAAAAATGACAAAGATAACTGGGAGGTTCAAATAGCAAAATCAGTGCACTCTAATAAATTTAAAGTTACGAGCATGAGAAGCTATGGGAGAAATGTCAGGGGAGACTGAGTGCTCAGCTGTTTGCACAGCATTTCTCGGAAGAGGATAAAATCCTTCTTTGCAGACACACAGAGGGGCTCACGTGGCTACAGACACTCTTCCACAGCTCATCCTTGTGCTCCTAATAGCTCCTCACACCTTGGAGTCTCGTCTCTGAATACCACCTGAGGAAGGTGTCTGATTCATCAGAGGACGCCATGAGTTTCAACGACTGTCTGGCAATATGCTTGGCCACAGATAGTGTAATACAGCTGTTGATGTGTGCGTGAGATTGTTCAGTATAAATCTTTAGAATGTGCGTCTTGTTTTTTCTACAGGCAAAGTAGCTGTCCTTATCTCCTAAGCACCAGAAGGCTTTGCAGTTCAGATTTCCAGCAACACGGGCTGACAGTTCTGCTTGCCAGCTGGGGAGCAAAGCAGGAGCATGGCAGCCTTTATTAGGACAACTCCTTTCTGTTTTATTCCAGAAGTTTCTGTGGAGGTGGCCTGTTGTCTTTTCCACACTTGTGGCAGCTGGCCCTGGTGCAGAGGCAAATCCCAGGCTAAGTCTGGTGTCTTCAGAGGACATCTTCGATGCTTTGTAAGCAAACAGCATACATGTACCTGAAACGTGGTCATCCACATTGATCTGTTTGTCCATTAAGAACCAGTGTATGGGTGGAGGGAGAATAATTAACATGAAACTCATGAGGCACTTTACTTGAGCTCTCCATTTATATTTACCTGGTGTTTTCCTGTCAGTGTGTTATCTCATGTCTCTTAGGGAGGACAGAGACCAGCACAACATACTCCTAGCCCTCTTAGCTTCAATAGTATCATATAGAATTTATAATTTGTGTGTTTTGAAATGCAATTAAAGATCTAATTTGATCTGTCTCTGGCCTATCTAGAAGCACTATGTCTGCAACAACATATTCTTATTAAAATATAATTAATATTAATTAAGGTAGGTTAACAAAGAAACAGTTTAGGTGTTTAGGTGATTCTGAAGAAGCAGAATGCTTGCAAAGAGAAATTTATTATTGCCTTTCCTGATAAAAGGGCTTGTCAGGTGTGAACACATCTTGTCACACAGAAATACAAGTTAACAAGCAACAGCTATATACACACATGCGCATATGTATATATATATGCATATGTATGCATAGGTGTGAACCTTATCAGAGATCTTAGAAGAAAAATCTGCAGTGTAATTTCCTGTTTAGAAGTAAGAGGACTAAGGCACTATCAGTCATATACGCACATAAATACTTTCAATTAAAAAAGCCCCCAAACATTATCAAACTAGAATAAGATGTTTTATAATTTCAGACAAAATTTGCAGGAAATATTAGACCATATTAGTAATGTGAGTTGTGCTGTGTACAATTACATTATAATGTTGGCACACTGATGCCTTTCTATAATTTTATCTGAGGTCTTAAATTTGTATCTCCTTGATTTTAAACGTACAGGAGCATTTCCTATTTCTTATAGCTCATAACTGAATTTATCTTGTTAGGTTAAATAACTTAACCTTTACTGTGTTCAGAAAAAGGTAGTGAGAGAGTTGACAGCTTGTGGATGAGATGGTTGTCTCTGTGTACAGTTCTACAGCTGCTAAAAGTCCATGATGCTGTTAGTGATAAAGCAAAGACTTTTTGATTTTTAATGCACATGAACTGTAAATAGTATGCTGTTATTGCATATGCGGCATTTGTTACAGAGCTGAACTAGTTTGTCTTCAGTAATCAATCTTTTGTTGTTATGGCTCTGAATAATATTTTTATAGGGTAGACTGTGCCACCTGACTGTGAGAGGTTTCATCTCTTGTCCTCTGAAACTGCTGGTGTTAGCATTTCTCAGAGACACAGAATACCAGACTAGATACAAAAACAGGAACAGCCAGTTCAGATCAGCCTATAAACTTTGCAAAATACAGTAGGAATATTTTTAGCCAAGCCTCAGCACAGCTTTCACAAGTGCACCCATAATACTGTGTGACAAAAATTAGGCTTGATTGCAGTTTCTATTTATCATGACACAGTTTTTCATGTGCAATAGTAATTTTTTTCAAATGTGAAGAATGACGAACATAGAATAATATTCACTTCAAAATGAGAGAGAGGGAGAAGGGGAGAGAGAGAGAGAGAGAAAGAGGGAGGTTGTTTCCAGGTCTGCACCCTTATGAAGCATGATTTCTCTCTTGCTCTGTTTGGGATGGCTAAGTTCATCCCATGAGCCATCAGCAGATCTCTGCCTTTCCCATGTCTTTTTCCATGCTCCTGCTGGTTCCCTTAAATGCCCAACGAACACTGAATCATCTTCTTATTGAATCTGGCTTCCATGCACACTTCTTGCATGTTGCTACTAATGCATTTATTGGCCTTTGGAGACTAAAAGAGGTGCAAGTAGCGCATACAGCTTTTGGCAGTGAATTCCTCTATTTTGGCTCTGTCTAGAGCAGGGCTCAAATGTTTGAGCTCACACTGAATCAACTTAGTATTACTGGTGTGAAAAAAAGTAAAGCAGGACTTCTAATGTCATTGTACTGACTTGATGGGTTTAAAAACTTAAGAGGCTTGTTTTTAACGAATACTTTTTTAATGCTCTTCTGAGTCTTCAGGTGCAAAAGCTTTGACTTTCCCAGTGTTTCTTCTGTGCGAAGAGGGCTGGAAGTGCCCCTGTGCAGTGTCCGGAGTCCAGCAGCTGAGCTCCTGGGAGAAATGCCAAATGTACACAGCGTATGGTAAAATTGTGAATTGGAAATACTACTAACTAGGTCAATCTAATTAATATCTCCTAAACCCAAGAGTTTACAAAATGAAGCATGTAATTAGAAGTAATACTGGTCCTTTGAAATCCTGGCCTTGAGAGGCGGGGATGTTATGTGGTACGACTAGAAACTAGGACCAGGATCATTAACAATATTCCTAAAAGAAAAGACAAGGTGGTGAATGGAAAGGACCAGGCTTAGGAGTCTTTGATGGCAGTGGGTAGAAGTGCCTAACGGTCGGGAGTCCTCGAGTCTTGTGACTGTGTTCAATGAGTTATGCAAGCTGAGTGTGGGAGCCAGCCTCTTTTACTATTTAAGCTATGAACCTTCAGCCTGAAAAATACATGTCCCAGTTCACAGGGATCCTGTGTGCTTTGAGTTTATCATCTGAAAGGTGCAGTAGGTATTGCTGGCAGGAAGCTGTGGCATCCTTTATAGCTTCAGTATGATTTCATAGAAGCAGAGATTCCTTCTTGGGCTGCAGAGGCTTAGGCTACAAATGTTTGAGGGGCAGCAAACTGGGTCGAGATTTTCCTTTTCAGGGAGAAATCCTGTTGGTAGGATAATTCAAACTGGAAATCACTGGCACGATGATATTTTCTTTTTGACATCTCTCAGCACATAGCCTGCACTTGGCTTCAGTTTCCTTGAAATGGCATGGTAATAAACTATGCAGAGGAAAGCCCTGTCTTTGGCTGTCTCTGCTGCAGCATCCTCTGTTTCTAGGATGCATGGAAAATACAAAAAGATGCAAATGACCATGAGCTTTTTCTCCTCTCTTAGTCCTTGTCTTTTCCACACCGGATCGCCTCAGTTCAAAGACCTCCTACCTGTCTGGTCTAAAAGGGGAGCTTTGCCATTAACTTTCCCCGTGCAGTTGCTTGGCAACACAAGGTAAAGATCTAAACAAAAGGACAAAGAAAAATGATTTAGTTCATAAAACAGTCTGAACAGCTTTGGAGGTAGTTGCTTGGTAGTAGGCTTTCTGTGGTTTGGCTTAGGCTACAAAATTTTGCTCACGAAACAGCGTGACACCCCCAGTTATCACTGGTATGCTGAAAAAAACCCTTGTTGCAGACACACATATGGCTACAGAAAAGAGTGTTTCCTGGCTTGGCTCTTGCTCTTTGGGGAGGAGGTGTGAATAGATCAACAGGAAAATGCATCTTGGTGGCATATGTTACCCCCACCCCGGGGGCTCTGACAGCAGAGTCCTCAGCTACTCTGCGCAGAGTCGCACCCCAAGCATGTGTCTGCTGCAACCCCTCATGTCCCCACTCCTCTCATCTCTGGCCAGGAGAAAACATTGGGGGCCAACTCATTCATTTCAAGGATGCTGTCCCCAGTGCCAGGTGACATGTCCCATTATGTACCGCGGTGGCAACTGGCACTTCCACTCAGTGCTGGAATGAGATGCAAGTCCTCACTAGGCACGTAATGTATGCGCTATTGGTGCCAAAGTGGAGCCTATCTCTTGTAAAATGGCTTTGATACATCGATAAATGGAGCTAGCTGACAAAAATTCCTTAAGAATGAAGTATCATTTCAAAGCCAATATTTTTTTAGAGTGCTGAAGGTACAAGGAGCCCTAATGACTAACAGAGGATCGTTATGTATGCAGGTGAAAAAGAAAGATGACAAGGATTTTAAATCAATCTATCACATTATGCATTTACCTGCCAGCAGTGAGTTTTTCACCCCTTTCATTTCACACTGCCAAATACCACAGATTCAGGCTGGTAAGCAGAGCATTTGGGGGCAGAATTTACATTAAAAATGAACCTTTTACATAAATTATGACCTCTTTTGTTTCCCTGCTGACTGATGCACTTTAGCTGTCACATGCCCATTGTAGAGGGACTATTCTTTCCCTGATGTGTGCGTGTAATTCTCATTAACATCAAGGCGATTTACAAGTACTCATTTGGGAAAGACAGAACCCAAAGTGCCTCTAAACGCTTATGACAGGGGTGCCCAGATTGCCAGGTCCTGCAAGCCGCAATCCAAAATTTCCATCTGGCTGAGAGCCTCTCCTTCCTCAGCGTTCCCCTCAGCCCCCCCACGAGTCCCACTGCCCTAACCCAGATGTACCCCCAGACCCTGCTGCAATCCCCAAATCCTCCCAACAGCCTGAACCTCTCACTGTCTCTCCCAAACTCCCACATCTCCAAACAGCCTGGGCGATCACACCTGGCAGCTGCCAGCCCACCACCCCTGCTGCAGACCCCTGCCCGCTGCCTGCTTCCCCCAGCAGTGGCCATGAGCTGCAGCAGCTCCTCCGTCCCTGCGGTGCCACACGCGTCCTCCCGCCGGGCAGTGGGCAGCGGCACCGGCATGTTTTACAATCTGCTGGCTCCTTGCGTGTCTCATGGATCTCCGGAGCTGGAGAAAGGCAAACGTGTGAATCATCCCTCCTGCTTCTAGCAGGCCTCCTTGAGCAAAGGGGCCTCCTTACCAGCTGCAGCCTTCCCCATCCTGCGGTGTGACCTGCTGTTCTCCCCCACAGCTCTGGCACATCTGGAGTAAGAGAATGAGAGCAGGCTGGGGATGCCGGCAAGCTGCGTGTGGATCACGGAGAGCTGTTTGGCCACCCTGTATTGTGGTCCCGAAAAACTGGGACTGCAAAGCGAAGGCGCCGCTGTGGGAGGTTACCTCGGAAAGAGAGGAGGCTATTTGCACTTCGAGAAGGGCTTTCATCTTCATGTGTAGCTAGCACGATCTCTGTGTTAGGCGCAGGCAGGGAATCTGGCTGTCGGCAGCTTCTCTCATTCCCAGATCCTCTTGCAGCCTTAGTACTGTCACAGAAAGTGTGGGACCAAAGCTGGGTCTCCTGCAGATTGGTAGGTGGGGAAGGAGGGGAAAAACTGCATAGTTATCCCAAGAGCAAGGGAATAATGACCAATGGTAATTTGACAGGACTCACGTTTAGTGTCTGTAATTTGCTTATTGGTCTTGGTGGGTGAAAGCTCACAGAGACTTCTTAGGTCTTCATTTGGTTAGGGCTATCAGTTTCTCCTTTGTGACACCTCACCATACCAGTACAAAATAAAAAAATAGCCCAGCTAATAGTCAAAGTAATGTTAGAAGACCTTAAAGAATAAAAATACTTCTAAATCATTTATCTCTAAGGGCAGTTAGCCCCTATTCTAGCCTTCCAAGAAGCTGAAGACTAATCACAACAATAAAGTGACTCATGAAGTAACAAGATGTCTACAGCATGATATAGAGGAGGAAACTGCCTCACTGAGGAAAACAAAATTGCCTGCTAGTGGCATTGGTATTTATTAAAAGTAGAAGTCATGAAAGAGAAAAGTATGGCAAAACCACATTTGTTCACCTTTGGGAAGATGCTTCCAGTGGCTGTGTGCAGAAGGGAGCAGCGAGCTGACTGCTCCCTGGACCGCCTGGTTGCATACCAAGACCAGGGTGATTCCTAGTAGCATGGGGTTATTGGGCACTTGAGGTTTAGATGATTTGAGAAGGTGCTTTTCAATCTCCAGAATTTGCTCGGTATGAAGCCTTGTGGACCTATCAGCTTTTGCAAACCCTAAATTAATACAACAAAACAAAACATGCCTCTGGCTATTTTATAATTTTCTACAAAGATGAATCTGGGCACATGCAACTTTGAGTTAGACATCTGCCTCCTGCCAGCTAACTGAATGCATTTAGTTTCACAATGTGCCAGAGTCACATAAATTCAACAAGCCTAACAATGTACATTATGGTATGGTTTACTCCCTTATT
>JAVJGI010000050.1:65961048-66008426 GCA_035590275.1 Ibycter americanus | reverse complement strand
TGGGGCACTAATGTACTTTGTCTGGCAAATAAGTCTTCTTTTTAACAGCAGAACGGGTAAGCAAACCGGGAGTGGCAAAATGCTCTTTGCAGAGAGTGAAACTGGCAAGTGCCTGACAGCTTGCAGTGGTATTATGTGGCACAACTTTCAGGCCGGTAAACATGTGGATTTCTCAGTATTTGCTTTCATGTGGGGAGGGGGTGTAGTCTCGATATTTCACACATGTCACCTAAGGGGAAACAGAGCCATCATACCGGTACAGGCGGTATCTGTGCTGAGACTAGACTGTTTTTCAGTAGTTCTAAAATACAATGAATCACATGCTCTGTGCGTTCGCCTTACCAGCAGTGTTCTCTCTAAAAGTTCAGATATCTTTCAACAGTTGTTTCCTATGCCTGGAGAAAGGAGTAAAAAGATGAGCAGTAACAGTTAGATGTGAGAGAGGATTGAGACTGCAGGAGTGGTGAGCGATGCATATGTTTTCAACTCAATTAACTAAGAAGCCTTGAGTTGGAGGTAGCATGAAGCTACCTGGCTGCTGGAGCACACCAGGGATTCGTCTTTTCCTAACATAGACAACCAAGAACTGTGAGCTGAATTGTGGTCTGGAGATGCCCATCTCTACCTACAGAAGGAAACTAGAAGCTGGCTTAGAGTTCACTTTTGGATGACTAGAGAGGATGAAGATGAATCCCACTGCTGTGACTCAGTGCTTGATCTCTTTCTCTGGTGTTTCGCAGGAGGATGCTAACTCACTCCTTTCAAGTTTCCTTCTTCCAAGCATCTTTCCTTGCTTCCTTCTACCCTTGTCCTCTTCACTTTCTCATGATACGCCTGAGCAACTCTTTGGCAAGAGACAGCAAACCACCAAGGTTTTTGTTTTTAGAATAATGTCAGGGCTTAAAATCCATTGCATGCAGTGGAAGAAAATGAGACTGCCATTTTGTGTTGCTTTGTTTTCTTTTTGGTGAAAGAGCGAGAGCCTGGTGACTGTACTTACCCACATGATACTTACCCTTTCCACCATAAGATCAAACAAACTATGACCCTGGGTCACAGTCAGTTGTTCTCCACTACTTAGAGGTTATAGACTACTGACACGGGAGTTTGAATAGCAGAAGTTTTGTAACTTCCTTGCTGCAACCCTGCCCCCAAGAAATCTTCTCTGAAAGCTTTTGTGTTTAACTAGTTACGATTTTCAAAGATGAGTAAATGAAGCTGCAAGATACTGCCCACCATCAATGCATTCAGGGTTTTGGTTTCACCCTCTCTGCCACTCTGAGTGGGAAATCTCTGTCCCCTATGTAATTCATATGAAGTCACCGCACCTTATATCAACTTGTCCAGTACAATTCTGAAGTGAGAACTTGGCTCTTGCTCGCAGTGCAGATGATGCCTTTCCAAACTAATTTTGGTAGTGTGCTGAGCTCCATGCGTGGCTACACCATCACACTCGCTATGGGAGCAGAGTGTGAACACAGCTGCCTGCCTCAGACAATTTGAACATGTAAATGGTGTGACACTTTAGTCTTAGATAGTAGCTTTGATGTTAGGTCCCTTTTATGCAAGAGGCTTTCTGTATTTGAGGACTGTGCTCAAATGAAATGGGAAAATCACTGCAGCAGTTCAATGGGAGCAGGCAATGATGATGTCTGGAGCAAGAAGGAAAGAGAACTATATCTAATTGAATCCAGACAGGTGGACTTGTGCCAAGCTAGAATTTAATTAAAGCAGTCTGATTAAATCCACTTTTCTAGCAGCACCCTCTTTCATTAAGTGCTTGAAGGCAGCAATATGACTAAGCTGTGGATCTTCTTGTTAAGCCTTCAGTGCAAAGTCTTCAGAAAAGAGACAGCTGAACCTGTATACTGAATGGTTAGAAAAAGCAGACAATTTGCCACAGCCAAATGCTCTGTTTCACTGAAAAGGCAACAACGTCGGTGACAACTGGTTCTATTTCACAAGCTAAAGACAACAATAGAAACCATCACCTGTAGAGAGATGAAGACATATGTTAGGAAACTGCAGTCACACTTTTTGCTTAATGAACTATTTCACTTTTATTTAATCATTCTTTCCATGTAGAATCTAGGGTCACATATAAAATATACAGTATTTTAAGTGCTCTTCAGGAACTTTTTCAATATACTTGAATTTGTGTTCAAGCAGGTTTCAAACCAAGCTTTAAAAATGTTCTCACAATGCCAAACCCCTGCTTCAGGGTATCATTTCATCTTGATTGGCTGATGAGATATATTTTTATTCAGTCCACAGGCGTAGCTTGTTTTAAAGGTCTAAAAATATCAATGATCTTTGGAATATTAATTCTCAGAATTGGACCTGTGTTGGTCTTCAGTGTTTGGAAAAGAGTGAAGTCTTTACAATCAAATGATAATGAGGTATTGGAAGGTGGAACTCGAGCTTCTAGCAGCTGCACCGGAGTTCAATTACTCTAGAGATGAGATGGAATTTAAAAAGACAAGTCCTGTCACTACCAATGGCCATCAAATACATTTTACAGTCATATAGTTTTGTTGTGTGTGGAATATTGAGATAATGTCAAATGTTACAGATGTATTTCAAAGTATTACTTATTTATGCTGCTGCACACAATGGCCACCAGGTTCTTTGGTCAAAAGTTCTGGACAGATCCTGTATGCATGTTAATCAACTGCCTCTCTTTTCATTCTTTGCAGTGAAATTAAGAGCAGAAGAGTTCCAAGAAAACAGAAAAACTGCTGAATGATCATAATGTTTGCCAGTAGCAAACAAGGCAGCAAGTTCTTGAGACTTTGACTTACACCGAAAAGTAATTTACAGCAGGAGCTGTATTTTGATATATTTCCAATCAAACATTGAAACTGATTTGGGGGAGAGGAGAAGAGACTTGCCTTCCAATGTGTCTTCTGTATTGAGAGGAATAAGCTCTCATGCACAGTAGTTCAGAACAGCTAAACTGGACATTTACTGAGTTCTGTGAGCTGGGTGAACTAGTGTCTGCATGCAGTTATGCACCAAACAGTGTGTGTAGGAATCACAAGTTGTTTCAACTGCCTGGGGAATGAGGAGCTACTAAATTTAGGAAATGATGTAGAAAGTGGCTTTATGAATTTGTTAGCAACAGTAGTTGTTTGAAACTTGCCATCTGGAGGTTTTTTGCATTCTGAGTGTATATTATGAACTTACAGGTCCTGGTTTTCATACAGTAGCATCAACTGCTATACTGCATTTAATGTAAAAAATAGTTTCCATACTGGGAGCTATATCTAGGCTATAATGATAAAACTAAATTTATGTTCTGTGCAAAAGATGATAATGATTATTTCTTATCTGAAAGTCTGTGTAAATTACTAATAACCAGTTTTCTCTGCTTCTGCAATTAGTTAACATTTACTTTGCATTTTTCAAGTTTTTCTACAGTCTTCTGCTGCTGTGGCACTTATTACTTGTCTGCTAATAGTCCTCTAAGTCACTGGCATTGTTTTTCAGCTGGCAACAGTGGACAGTGGCCCTGAACATTTCTCCTTCATACAAAGCTCCATCTGATTTTCTGGGCTGTTTTACTTGAGTAAGGCCCATAGAACCGGGTCTGGAAGCACTATTAGCAGGAAGAGCAGGGACATTTAGATTGTGCAGTGCTTTCTTCAGCTTCAGCATGGCTTAGCAGATTTTGGCATATCTGATTACTCATATTTAAAGGGCTTGGAAATGATGAGCCATTTCCCATTTCTCTATCATTTGCACATTTTGTTTGTGCAATATCTTCCAGCCATTTGATAACACAGGCACCTAAGGGATCACAGCTGTCTCTTGTATGCATTCATACTTGTTTCAGAACATGCACTGACCCAAGGCAATAATCATAAAGGAAAAAGAGTATTTTTTTAGAATGATTGAAGAAAAACTTAGAAAATCTTTATCTTCATTCATATGCTATCAGTCATATCTTCTCAGCGAAGATGAAGAAACATAAAATGGGCTTGGAAAGGGTGAAAATGAAAGTATCTGAAACATGAGGATTCCTAAATATATTGAAGAGTAACATGAAGATAAATATGGATGCCTCTGTCTCTTTGGTGTAGCAAGTACTAAAAAATCAGAACAAACTTCACCAAGATGGTGATTTACATGGCATATACTGGGTCCTGTCCTGTTTGCTGACGTAAATTCGAAAAGAAGGAAGACATGTCATAACCCTTTTGTTAAAATGCATATTCAGATAAGAAATATGACTTTTCCTAATAAAAAGTAATCAGAAGAGATCTTGAGGTTCACTGCAAGCACAGTGGTGTCAATAACAATAGTTGTAATAATGCTTATTAACACTTCTGATAGTTTCTTCCAGGTCATTTCAAGGTTCTGTCAGGTTTCATTAGTATGTTCACTAGGACTCCTTTTGCATCAAAAGCAGACAGTGATTTTGGGTCATCCTTCATGCTGCCTGTCATGGACATAAGTGTGTTTCTTGTTGAAAAAAATACTTAACAAGGCATCTAAAATAATGGTTTGAAATGCATGGGAAGATGTGAAATACAGCTATAAGTTGAGAAATTTGAGTCTTCCTAGAGAGAATGAAGAGCTGCACTTCTGAAATACACGTTTTTTATTTGCAAAGTCACAAGGGGTACCAGAGAATAAAATTGTAGGTAGATATCTAAGAATGCTCCCCCCGCAGTGTTGTGTGAAGTGATACACGTAGATCAGAATAAATAAAAACACAAGATCCAGAAGTGAGAAAATGAATAGATGACTGTGAGGTAGGCAATGATCAGTCTAAACTGCAGCACTGTAGCAATACAGTATAATTAGCTTGTAGCAGCCAGAGCAAAAACAATTGAAGAAGCAAATTCAGCAAGCCTATAGAAGTCCAGGTCTAATGCTTAGTTCTAGACCCTGAATAAAGACGTGACCAGACACAAGTCTGCCTAAGCATGAGGGTAGGCTAAGACTTCTTCCAGGCATCTCATAATTCTGTAGTTAGCAGCAGATGACACAGTGATAAAGGAGACAAGCTTCTACCTACTTTCACACTGCCTGTTTGCCTCCACTGCTGAAATCAAAACAGTGGGTTTAAAGAGTCCTACTGTAAGCTAAATGGTTAAGTTTTGCTTCTGCTTGCTGGTTAGCAGGTGGCTCAATGCTTTCAGATGTCAAAAGCAACTATGATAAAAATCAGTGAAAGCAGTTCAGATCTTTGTCCCTGGGAAAACCAAACAGAGCCACCACTAGTTTGTTCATAATTAGAAATAGTTAGGAAATTTTATTAATTTCATTTCACCCACGTAAAATATAGGCCTTTAAATCTGAACAATTAATTCAAAGTATTCTGTAGACAAAAGAAACTGGTACTGTAAGAGGAAAAGTCATCTCATCCTAAGGTAGGTGTTTGAAACAATGGATATAACTCGCACTTTGGAGATGATGTCCAGCTTAGCTGGTGATAGATAAGCTGAATGCTACCCTTGAAGGCTAATTGACCACATTTGTAGTAACATCACATACTTTTGATGTATTGATCATAAAACCCAGCAACAGCTGAGGAAAATACAAAAGGCAGAGCTGGCAATAAAGGCACTCGATGAAGACACTGAGTTCAGAACCATCTGCGCTCACAGCAGCCACGTTACAGCTCCTGTCTGTGAGGCAGGCATGTGCATTTTCTGTGTCTTTTCATGTTTTGCACTACAGGACCACATTTTGTTATCCTGTAGGTGCTATCACAATATAAACATTGAACACGAATTCCTTTAGCTCAAAAAATATTATATGCATAAAGTAGTAGAGAAATTATTTGCCGAATATTAAAGACTCTCTCTTTAGCCTACAGAATTTGAGCTAGGAAGCAAGCTAGAAAAGCAACATGAGAGCAGCCCGAAAATACTTCTGCCTGTAGAGATGCTCTTTGCATTTCTAAGTGCATTACACTGTCACAAGGAATCTCTAAACCTGACTAAAACCTTCAGATGTTTAATAATCACACAGACCTTTACCTCCAGGCAAACCCTCTATTCCAGTGCTTCTAGTGCTTCTTCACCTTCTGTTATAGAATCATGGCTGCATCTCAGGAGACATGTGTGCTTACTATATTTAATACACACACAATGTGTTATTGGTTAAAATGTATATATTAGTAACCAGCAGCAGCTCCAAAGAAAGCTGGTGAAAAAGCTGAAAGCCCTATCACCATAGGTGCCTAATGAAGTGCCTTCAGCAAGTATGTGCTGATAAGAAACCACAAAGGTCAGTCTTGTGCTGAGCTGTGCATTAGATTTGAAGCCCAGAAGAAATGGCAATTTGTATTAAAGTTCACCACCTGTCTAAAATGAGACTGGATTAAAATAATACAAGTTGTTAGCTCTGAGATAGTTCTTTATGTGAAGAGAACAAAACTCACCACACATAACTGTGCGGTATAAAAAGCACTGAAATCTTCTCATGTGCATTTAAAGCAGTGCTTAGCATTGTAATAAAACACATGGTTCAGTTATAATGTGGGGTCAGTAATGCAAGGAGCAAGAAGAATAGCATTAAATTAAAGAAAATGAGAGATCTGACTGACTATCAGTTTAGCACTATTACTCATGATGAGAAGTAAAATGAAGTTCATGACCCTATCTACTCTGCCTCTACTCTCTGCTCCTTCATGTCCTTCATCAGAAGGCGCTTCCTCAAGGAGATTCATAAATCCATAGTTTTCTCCAATGAACTGGCACACATTTATTCCAGCTGTTCTACCCACCATACTTCTATAAACAGAAAGAGAAAAGCTGCTACTCTAAGGCAGGTTACTACATCCTCTGCTTGTGACTGACAGATCTTTGGTATTTTTCTCTTAAACCAGGTCATGACATCCTCACAGAATTTCTTCAGTCTGTTTGTCTACATAGTGCTGTGCACATTTACATTATTACATACAGTACATAGCAAAGAAAAACCGAACAGTCCTCACAATGAACCTGTTTATTACCGGTAGTGATAAACTGGTACCAGTTTACTTCAGCTTGGAGAGTAACCTGATCTTTTCCAGAAAGCAGCTACCACTTAACTCTTCATAAGCAAGAGCGCTAACAGGATCTTTGCTAAGACACTTATGCTATAGAGAAATCCATCTTTTGCAATAATAGCTATTAAGAGCCATAAACTAATTGTAGATAATGGCCCACCCTTCAGCAGCAGTAGTTCAGCCACTTTATCAAGATATATGGATTGAAGTTGACCACTTTAAGACCTCAGTATGCATGAAGAAAAGGGAATAGATTGTGAAAAGACCTGTTAAAAGTAGCAAAGGTGCTCCTCAGTCGACTACACATTTTGGCATTGAGATTAGAGTCTAGATTTCAAGTGAACTTGCAATGACCTCCTATTGCAAACAAGATCATGATGCAAAACAACCAGCAGGCCGCAAGTGGCTGGGGCAGCAGAGCAGCATCAGCCGAGTGAATGGGAGGTCTGGCCCCACGCTCGGCTTCCTCAGCTGGGAAATAGGAACTGGGTTGCCCTGCACCATGCAAGACAGTCTGGGGAAACGTGGGTTATTTGGCAGGCCTTGTCTTAAGAAGAAGAAAGGCCAAAGAAATGCAAAAGGAAGATAATATGGCCTACAGTGAGAAAAAATACATTTAAATATACAGGCAATGGGTAGTATTGCCTCCTGCATGTAACAGTTCAGAGGGCGTGCAAAGGAGCTGGCGCTGAGGGTCAGAGATCTTTCACACAAAGGGTGGTGGCAACCAGCTTCTCCTTGCCTTAGTCCCAGAACTGCATGATAACTGTAGGGCACAAATTAGTTAACAGGAGCTGTTGGTGGGACTGAGTTGTAGTTCAGTTCATTCCTTGCTTTGCTCCCATCTTCTGAGGACTAATTAAAAGAGAAACTAGTAGAACCTAGAATAAAGAGGCCCTTCCTGATCTACTCTCAACACTTTTTCTTTCTTTTCTTCCATTTTGTCAACCATGCTTGGGGTAAACCGGTACCTTCACAGCCTGCCTACTTTGATAATCCTGTGCTCCCATCACTTTGCAGAGTTGTTAGGCCTTTCCAAATGTTACAGGATCATTTTCAGGGGGCTCAATGGCTGTCTTCTTACTGCTGCTCAGATATCTCAAGTGCCACCTCCAACCAGACTGGTGGCTTTCCTCTTCACTGCACAAACACAGATTTCAAAATAAAAAGAAATTTAATTTTTTTACATACACAATGTTTTTTTCAGTCACATAGATAGAAAGCGGACACAACTATGCCTTCATTTTAGGTTTTCTCATTTTTCTTTTCCTTGCTGATAGAGCGATGGGAAACAGAATCAGGTTAGAAGGTTAAAGGAGAGAAAGATAGAACACCGGGATCTAGTTAGTGGTCTCAGAAGGCAAAATGAGAATGACCCACTCTGGTATGCTAACAGTTATGAAGCTGGTAAGTAAATATTTGGTAAGAAGTTGGGTATCAATATTTAATTAATGAATTAATGCAAAGATATCAGACCTGATGTAGAAAACATTGAGGCTCCCTGAAAGGTAGATTATTTATTAAAGACATAGCATCTGGGTCCCTGATGTGGTGAACACAGCCCTGGCAGTGATGTGGAAGAGGAAGGGTGGGATGAAGTGGGCTCTTCTCTTCTGACACAGGGTACGTGTAGCACTGGGTGGGGCTATTTCATGCTACACATGCCTTAGTAATGCATAGGGAGATGTTTATAAAAGATTCTGAGCAGTGAGGGAAGCATAAATTGCACTAAGGAAAGGTATATTAACAGTAGGAAGTCATACAAAACAGTAGTTCAGCCCAGGCAGTGAACTTCTGAAACAAATGGCATAAAAAAACACGTTAGAGAGGAAAGGGAATAAAGGTGCTCAGGATGAAGATGATGCAAGAAGAATGCCAATCATAGTCTTGAGATGCTGCCTGGGTCTTCAAAGACAAACATCCACACCTGTTGCTTCTTGGAGTGTAGAAATCCACCATTTAGGTTCAGCTAACAGATGGGTTGGTACCCCCACTCCCTTCTTCCATGCCTGAGGATTTAAAAGTGCATGGCAGCTGCAAGAGACATTTCTGTAATGCAGACATTTTTGGACAATTGTGAAGGGTTTTTTTTTTTGTGAGGGAAAAATGAAGGAACTGAACAAGGGAGTTTTCTGATAATTCCCTTTGCAGCTCATGTCACCTGAAATACTTGTTTCTTCAGGCAAGCCCTTCATCCTCTCATTAAATCCCTCAGTCTTTGTCATGGCAACATCTGACAAACCCTGCCAAACCTTCTCCTTGCCTTGTCCCCTTGAGAGCACCACCTGACCTCTCCCTCTCTGGTATCAACAGTGCTCCAGTAAGACTGCAATTCCTTTTTCAATTGGACCCACCTCACCCACTATGGAAACACAACTGTCTGTGATAAAACACAGTGCATCGTGCACGCTGATGCTGTACAATGACAGGGACATGAATCAAACGTCTGAGAGACAAATAAAAACAACATAAATTTAAATAGGAGAACATGATTACTGAAGGTGGAATTAGGTTTGGACACATTGTAAGACTTCATCCATCTGTGAAAAATGCTGGAAGATTTTTTAATGAGATTTTCAGTTATAAATGTTGAGACACCATCAGTCCTGAGGTGATAAGATTAGAGTTTGATTGTGTGTTGCTATGAGAATAGAAGAGTATATAGAGAACTGACCTACTGTAGAAAAGCAATTAGGATCTATGGGGGGACTAACTGGCAAATAAAACAGCTATACAAAGTATCCCGTGGCAAAAAATATCAGATACATTCTGTTATAATTTAACAAATACTTGTAGATAAAATTGTTATGGGTGACTTGAGGCGTAAAATGGTATAAAAGAAGAAATTAAAGCTCTAATAAATTAATGTTGCTTGAACCAATATACTGTTAGGAATAATGCATTGCAAAGGACAGGACAATTAAGGAATGGAAAGGGAATTAATTCTGGGATGTAATGACCAGAATTGTCATGACCAGAAATCGTATGTAAGAAAAGACTTACGAGGCTCAAATTTAGAGCTATACTAGTATGCACCTGTCAAATCTTCATATGCCTCATTAAAGGTAGTTTATGAGGACTGAGGAGCCTTCATCACCACTGGGACTGGCAGCTTCAGTCCAGCGGGAAGGTTTGTACGGGTAGGCACTGCTGCCATTTCCATAGTGCCAGCGGGCCTTACCCAGCTATACGTCAGCTGTCCTGCCCTTGCCTCTCCCGTGCATCTGCCTTTTGCTGTGTAATTGTATTTTACATCCTGCCAAAAGGCAAGGAAATGGGACCGAGCTCAGCACTGTGACTATGTGGCAGCTGGCTCAAGGCTGGTATTTGATGAAATAATAACAGAGTTTGCTTGTCACTACCTGCCAAAGACCCTTTTTACAGACCGTGATCCTGATATCTGTACCTCACAGTTACACACTTCTGGCACTGGTTGTCTGTAGTTGACCCATCTGTTATTTCCATCTGCTCTTCTTTTTCTTTCAAGTTTACAAGTTATGTTCTGAAATGTAATTCAGATCCCATTGCACCATTTTTGTCTTTGTCAGCTTTTTGTCAGCCTATCCAGTGTGGAAAACTGAAGGTTCAGTGCTAAGCACTTGTTAGCTTCTAGGCTAATTAATTTCCCCTAAATGAAAGAAAGAGACTTTTCTTAACGTAAAATATTTGTGACTCTTCTCTGAACTTCATTCTCAGTGGATTCACTTTATAGATTCTTTTATTTTTCACTAATTAATTCTATTGCCATTTATTTTCCCTCAAAGAGCCCCGTGGCTGGTTATCACAGAACCAAACAGAGTGCAATGAGGTACATTACGTTTCTAAGGAAGTTAGATTCAGTGATTGTATGGACAACAACCTTCACAAACGTCTTTTGTCAGCAACCCATGCCCTGACCGCAATGCAGAGTTTTGCTCAGGTGCCTTGCTGTAGTTCCATCTCGTATTTTAAACCCACAATGCTGCTCTCTCAAGGAGACAAGATTTGGTACTTTCAAGTGTAACAGTCATCAAATATGTGGTAATAAGTGCAATATTTTTCCCAGCAGTAGTAAAGTAGCTATCAGAAGTAAAATGTTTGTCCATAAGTGCTCAGCCTAGTGGCATACTGACAGTATGCGCATCATTCACGTGTTCAACGTAAGGAAAGGATTTGACAAACTTTAATGTGCAAAGTGCTCAGTGTTAAAAAGAAACAAATAAGTATTGCATAAACGAGGAAATGTGCAATCTAAAGCTTCTGATCTGGATGCAAACTTCTTGACGGTCTCCCTACCCGTGATCATATGTTCCACAGATGAGTTCAGCACCCAGCTGAATGCAGAATTAGGCCCAATGGGCTGCCCTTGCAGCATTTGCTCCCGTGAGCAACTTGTGCTCTGCATTGGGAGATCTGGCCATGGCTGGGTATGTCCTGATAGCTTCAGTGGAAATTTGGAGGGACCTCATCTGTATAAACCTTACTACTGGAGCAGAGACATAGCGGGGAACTTGTCAGAAACGGACGTTACTCCGCAGCACATCTCACCCTACTAAGAGAAACAAGGGGCGCGTACGACCCACAGAGGGTGTGCGGCTTGGGCTTCCCATGGCAGCGAGGTGAATTACAACCTAAAAGCAGTGGTGACAGGTTTCTCCTCTTAAATTTCTGCTGTTTGGCTACAAGTTAAGCATGTAGTGGGAGTGTCTTCCAGCAGGGAGAAAGAATCAGGCAGGCAGAGGGTGAATCCCTCCATCTTAAACCATGAACGGTCCCACCAAGGTGCCTGTTTGTTGGAGTTGCCTACCAACAAATGTAACCATGATTAAAACACTGTGCTTGTTGCAAGATGCTAAATAAAACCAGCCATTTAATAAAACCAATCCATTTTAGCATAATAAAATACATCAGGTATGGGATATTTTATGAAAATGTTTAATTCAGCTGTTTCTTTGGAATGTAGTAGTCATAGTTTGGAAATTTAAGTTACAGTTCAGTTCTATGTGGTTTTTTTTATGCTACTCAGTGTCTGAGAATACAAATGTCATTTAAAGTTAAGGCTTCGCTGTTCATTTTGAAACAACAATTTACAAGTGTCATATTGTCATAGAAAATAAAAATTTCTGTAAAAAAAATTTGCACAAAGTTTTATGATGGTACAAAACATGAAGCAATAATATACCAGTAAAATGAAATCATTTTACTACAGAAGATTTTTATAGTTTTTCAATAAAGAAAAAAATATGTTATTTTACACTTTAAAAATTATGAAACAATCTGAAACAATATAAACTGAACATTTTGTAACACTGCCTTTACAAATTAATAACTTTATAAACATATAATTTTTTTAAATATATTTATCAGTGCAAGATACTTTTCAATGTAAAGTTGCAGTATCATTTTTCCTTTATTGAAGGGCAACTTTCATTCTATGACCTTCAGAGAAATCAAATCTTCAGTGCTAGATCCTCATTATCATAGTAAGGTCTGAAGACCGCAAAGGAGATATATTTCTTTTTACGTTCACTATTCTCAGTATGTTAAAAGAAGGAAAAAACCCACCAACTACCAGCTTTGCTGTTCAAATAGATCAAGACCAAGAGCTGGTCCAGAATCTATTGAAATCCACGGGAATATTTCAAAAGCTTGGGCTCCCCAGTGGGATTTCCTCTGCAAGGCAATATATGCATGTAACTCTCAGTCAAGTTAGTGGACTAGAAGTTTTTCCCACTGAGGAGAACAGACCCTAACACCTGGATCACACTGGTCGTGTGCTGAAAATAGTTTTGAAAAAAACCTTTTTTTTCTTTGGGTTAATTAACTAGCTGCTGTGATACCATTATGGTCAAATTACAGTGTTAGATACAATTAAAATTGTACCTCTGCCAAAGTGAGTTTGTCACTTGGGTCATTTCATGGACTAACTTTTAGGCAAAACTTTCAGGCCCTAGGTGCTCTGTCTCACCTTCTGGAGGACCCAAGCTCTAGAGCCTGGGGAGGTAACTCTTCCAAATTAGGCATCTAAGGCTTGATGACCTGAAGTGGGTGTTTGAATTTTCACTATAGTCTTTGCCTTTAGGACTCCTTTGAAGTAGCAACTGTCCACTGTTTTTTAATTTTGGGTCTTCCTTTAAAATACTTTCAACTTCAAAACTCATATTTTTACCCCCAGCCTCCCTCCCTTTTGTTCAATTTCTAGGTTACTCGTGGTTTTTCTGCAGATTTTTCTGGTTTATGGTTCATATTAGTGAGATGATGTGCCTCAAAATATTTAATTGATAAACAGGGGTGGATTCGGTTGCTCTGTGTAATTCAAGGCTGAACTGGCCCTTCTTTAGCCCTAATCCTGGACAGGATACTTCATTTGCTCTACTGCAAAAGCAGTTTTGGAAAAGACTAACTCAGAAAGTCACAATCACTTCCCTGACTCTGCTTGGGGATTTCAGTGAGGAAACACATGAGTTTAGCACTTTGAGGGATGTCCCTTTCCCCATGTTTGCACTGGTTTTATCTGCTGGTTGGTAGATACCCAGGGGAAGGTTAAAGCTGCCTTCTTCCACTGCCTCCCCAGTTATGGCTGTGCTGTGTGTGGGTCACTGCAGAAAACCCAGGGGCTCCCCTCACACCTGCAGGAGGGGAGCGATCCCTCTGGTCCCTCACCTCCTCCTATGGACCCCTGTGAGAAACGTACTCTCGTTTCCTTTTACCCTGTTGGACCAGCTGCATAGGCTGTTGAATATTCTTTGTCCAATAATATTTGTCCTAAAATATTAAAAAATTGCCACATAATTGTCAAACACATTTTTCCGACAGCTTACATTACTCAGCTCACTGGATCTGTCACTATTTGCACTTCTGGTCAAACAGAAACCTCCCGGTATGAAATGCCAATTGGATATAACAGGATGGTAAGAACATACCCTACACACACTGTGGGATTTTATTCTGCCCTCAGTACCCATGTGTAAGCTCAATTAGCATTGATTAGCATGAAAATGCACATTTACTGAGAGAACAGAACTCTGGGTTCAGGTAGGGGCAGGAGGAGGAAAGTTTCTTATTTTAAAGGCAATCTTTTCAGTAAGGGAATTGTTTCCCCTGGTGTAATTAACAGGCAAGCTGTTCAGGATAAAAGACATGTTTCATGACTTCAGGAAAAAAGATACTGTCACTTTATGCTGTTAAGAAGAAACCCAAAGTTCGACTTTGGAGGGTAAAGTTAAGAATTTTCCCTTATTTTTTAACACAAACTCTAATAAAATCCTTTGCCATTACCAGCAAGTTAAAGCTGCAGTTTTCTTTCCTTGGCAATGGCAAATGCTTATGCAATCTACTCAGAGAGAGAAAGAGAGAGAGAAAGAGAAGAGAAAGGGAGGGAGATTTTACATTTGAAAATACATTCTATATGAAAGAACAATAAAAGGGGATATTGCAGCTTTATACAAAAGGGTCAAGAGACATGAAGTTGAAATACAGAAAGCAGAACAATCGAGCCAGGTTGTCAAATCTGATTAGCCCTTGCCTTGCTGAGGCTACTTTCTTACACTAAAATATACTTTTCTTTTAGTCAGTGAGCCATCAGAATATGATCAAAGACAAGGGCATAACTGCAGAGAAGCAGAGCTGTACTTAATGTTAACACAATGAGAAGCAGTACAAACAAAAAGGCACTTGAGAGGACATACACTAGCCAGTGCCAAGGACTTTTTTGTTTAGTTTTTAGGCAGTACACTTGGTTACCAGTTGTGTCTGATGATGGCACATACTCTTTTATGGAGTTCACAAGCACAAAATTTAGTACAACACTGAAAAACATCAATAAAATTTGACTGTATTGCTTCGTAAACAGAGCTGACACACTATATCGGTACTGATGCAGCAGTACTTTCAAAAACATCCTAACCCTTCTTTGCCTATGCACAACACGAGCAATTATACACAAATACAGGTGCAGGAGTCCACTAAATTGCTGTTACTCCAATATGTTCTGGGCACTGAGCTACAGACAGCATGTCCATCCAAAGGACCCCACTGAATACATTTTGTGACAGCATCTTGGATTTTGCACAGTTAAAACAAAATTATCCATTAACGGAAAATGAAAGAGGGAGAGAAAGAAAGACAAAATGAACTATAAGTCAATCATACTTGGTCTCAACACCAGCATTTGATTATTTCAAATAAAACCAACAGAAAAAGCAGACTGTACATGATTCAGATTGTTAACACAGATTGTTGTCCATGTTTATCGGTTACACACTCATTGAAGCTCCTGAGAAAAGCTTGGCTCAGTGTCATCAATGCACTTTTCAGCCTGTACAGTAAAAGATCAACAGTTCCCCAGCATGACCGAGCTATGTCCTTCCATCCCGATTCTCTGAAACTTCTCCAGTCGCTTTATACCTTCATGCTTCCGAGTATGAATTCTGTGTGTTTAGTTTATCTTTTTTCAGTTTTACACCATCGACCAGTTCAAAATTGTAATTCTCCAGTGCAGACAAGTTCCTCTCTGACATCCCATTGTGCCAACAGGCACAGTACAAGACAACTCCACAGATGGCTCCTAAAAGCACCCCGAGTGCACTCATGGCTATGATGGTAATAAGGATTGGGTCTAGGGTCTTCAGGACATTGCCTGGTTTCCTGGAGATGTTATCATCGTAGTCCTCGCCAGTATGGTATGGAGGTGTAAACCCTGAAATGGAGTAAAGAATTGCAAAATTTTCAGAACTGACTCTAGTTAGGAATTTGTTTGATAAATTCTAAATTTGGAGAAAGGACATCAGGTGTTTGACATAAATTGCTACATCATTTTAAAACCTAGCTTCCTGAAGGTAGTCATAAATAGCTGAAAACTATAATGTGGCCCAAACAGTTGCTGATTTTTTTTCATACTGTTCTCCAACCCTTGAAGCTGCTGCCAGTTAGCAGGGCTCTGATTCTGCCTTGGATTGAGTGGGAATCTTGGAAATGAATAACCAGACCTTTTGATTATATTTTGCCAGCTTGCAGTACTTAGCTCAAAAATATTAATTAAATTTTATTCAGCTCAGTGTGGATGTTTATAGCCTTAGACATTAGTTGGGAATCTCCAGCCATTTTGCAGCCATCTCCACTTCACTGACTTCAGGATTGGACCTTGAAATGGAAATAGCGACAAAACTGACACAGAAGAGCACTCTTTCCCCTTCAGTAAAATGTTCACTGGGTATGGTAATGTTTTCCCTCAATCCTTTCTGTTTATGAAAGAGATCCAACAAGCTTGCAAACCCTGCTTATTGTTGCAGGAGAAGCCAAAAAGTCTTTCTGGACAAACCCTGCTTCGCTGAAATCAATGATAGCAATCCTGTTGACTGTAACAGAAAAAATTTAAGCTCATTGCCTGAAAAATGCAAGTATATTTTATTATTGGGACAATATGACAATTATGATCCATTTAATGATCCATTTACAGCCATCACCATAGAAAATGATAATGCTTTGGTAGACTGGTCATAAAATGACATTTTCAGCCAGGTCTGTGAAACAATTAGCCTGAAGAGTTTCGAGCCTAATTGTGCGAGTCATAAATGGTAAGACATAATGATAGCTGTTTCCTCAGCTGTGGACAAGCCTTCTAGATAACAAAATGTTAAGAAGCTATAGTGTGCATGCATATATATGTATACCATGTACCAAATTATGTATATAAAATTTGGAAGAAATGAGATAGGTATAAATAATAAAAAGTTCATAAGATTTTATGGCATAGAAGAATAAGACTATTACATCCTTCAAATAAATGTAAGCCTTTTTAACATCTGATCTAGATAAAGCAAAAAACCTTAATACAATATGCAGTTAGAGAACTAATCTACAAAGAAATAAATGGAATACACAAATTCACAAGAAAATACACTTTACAATTAATTCTCCTTTAACAGTACCACAATTTTTACCTGTTTGATTACTTTCTGGGTCATCTTCTTCATCTATTTCATTCTCCACATCAGTTGACTCTAATGAAGCAAAGAGAATTGACATTGATTATTAGGGTTACAAACACTGATTGACTATCGTGCTGGCAATAATGGTATAGCAGATTTTCCTGTGTCAGAGCATCATTATGTCAGCTTGACAGAACCGTTCATTATGATAGGCTCTGAAAATTAATGGAGAAAAAAGAAAGATTTAAAAACTCCTCTCCGCCCAGTCTTGGCACAGTTTTAGTTATCAGCAGGGGTTTTCCATGCCTGGGAAAGAGAAATCAGTGTAATGAATTAGCATCTCATTCATTGTATTTACAATTTTGGAGCCCAATTCCATAACACTTCATCAGTGTAGGCACAGTTAATCACAAGAACAGTTTCACTGACTGCAGCAAGATGACTTGTGTTTGGGTTTCAGACAGCTTTTGGCTTTAGCTCCCACAGGCCAAAATCTTTGCTCAGCATTCAGTCTGAACAACCAAAACATGTGGAGGTAGGAAGGAAGTTTTCCTCCCTCATTCTGGAGCCACGTAAATACAATCACTGTGGTCCCAGCACCTTTCTTGTCACCGAGGGCACTGCAGGAGGACCAAGCAGTGTGTCCTGCCTCTCTTTCCTGGTAAGTGTCACTCTGCTGGCATATGCTGAACCCCAGAAGATGGACTGTGTGATAAAAAGAGACTGTACAGTTTTCTCATCCTGCAGTGAAATTACCATGTAGCTGAAGTCTGACATGTTACCCTCCAAAGGATATTAACTACAAAATGTGAGGAACACCCTCTATTATTGCTCTCAGTTGTGCTGCCAACTCATACGGCATAAGTTTATCTTTCTAAAGCTGAGGGCTCGCAGTTCTATTCCCTCTCCTACAAAAAAGTCATTGCTTCATCTCCATCATGAAGGACAGGGTTCAGTTGCTTGTGTTTATCTGGGGTTGCTGCTGCCAAATTACGTGCAGTATGCAATGTATGTATGATCAGCCGTGACTGGAATAACTCAAGACTGGTCAGAAATAAAAGGACTCAGCATCTCAGCAATAGCCTGGCTCAGGTGTTGAAAAGGCTATGTTCTAACGTTACTTTGTGTCCTGTATGTCTGGGAGCTGGTGACTACAGCAAATGAGTCACAGAAAACTCAGACTTACAGGACAGCAGAGGACAGAGCAGGAGCCATTTCACCTTATCTGTGTATCCTGTAAGGGTTTGATATGATCCTTTAAAATAGAAATCAAGTAGGCCTGGTAGTGAGTAATCTAAAAAGAGTGAAGAAATGAAATTGGATTTTGAGCATTAGTCAAAACAGGGAAGAACATTAGGAAAAACAGAAAAAATTAAAGAGGGCAGCAATATAAACTGCAGGGAGAGACGTGAGAATGTGAACATGCTGTGACTTGTGTCAGTAGGATGGCAGTTCTGATCCAAAAGACTGCAGTTGCTGCAGTACTGAGATGATACCAGCGGCACTTACTATGAATAAATCTATGGGCCAGATCAGGATGTTTTCAGTGCAAAACTTCCTATATAGCCAATAATTATCTATCCCTTTCTCACCGATAAAAAAGCTATCAAAAGAAAATAGATGTTTTCGATGATATTTCTGTATGTTCTCGCTGTTCATACTTACTTCGGCAGTCCTCTTGTGCTACGTGATTGTCAATTTTAATATCATCCACAGCAATTCCTCCAGTTCCTTTTCCAATTTCTCCCTCAATAACCACCTGGCAAAATAAGATAATGTTCACATTGTTTTAATGTTAACACACAATCGCAGCATTCAGTACATCTTATTTACTTGTTATCACACATCTTCACTTGTCATGATGCCACATCTACATGTACTTCGATTTTGGCCTGCCAATATGCCCTGCACGCCTTTATGAACTTGCATATGCAAATGTGAATTTATATAATGTCATAACTTCATTAAAGACTGTTACGTCAACAGCAAAATGGTGGCAAGGATGCAGTTCTGTGACAGATGAGAAATTATTTCTAAAGTGTTTTATTTGGCCTTCGATAACAAATTGCTTGTTTCACTGTCATCTGAGATGCCATGAAATATGTCACTATTATTACTGTCACAGCAACAGCACCCCATCTGTAGGTATAATACTGTCTACGTAAATCCTTCAGTGACATCTTCTGCTATGGTGTATAAAACATGACCAGCCAGGTCTTACCGGCCTCAGTTCTGTTAATTCAGTGAGGTGCAGCCAAACTCACCTGATAGTGTTTCACAGACTTGTGAAGAAGAACGCGTCCTTCCTTCCAGCAGTTTGCTTGGTGCCCGCTCAGGGTCCACAGCACCTGGTCGTATTCATCCGGCTTTTGGTACCGCAGTTTGATCTTCAGGGTGCCGACGTGTGCACCGGACATGTGGTACCAGAAAGTCATGCAGTGAGCAGAGTTCTGCGAGTAAATCACAGGGCTCAGCAGTCGGGCGACTTTGCCTTTCTGGCTTTCGTCAGCTTGTGAGTAAATGAAATTGCCATCTCCTACTGTGACAGAAGGACTGTGTTAGGAATAGCCACCAGTATTCATTTGCTTTGTTTACCTAAGAAGCCCCAACCACCCCTGATCATTTTGCTTTCTTCCCATGCTGGTGGGTCAAGCCTCACAACCAAGAGTCTCAGAGAGTGTTGGTTTGGGAGCTCTAGGAAAGCTGATGTGCTCTAAGGAGTGGACCACAAAAATGATCAGAGAGATGGAGCACCTCTCTTAGGAGGAAAGGCTGAGAGAGCTGGGGTTTTTCAGCCTGCAGAAGAGAAAGCTCCAGGGAGACCTTACTGCAGCCTTTCAGTACTTAAAGGGGGCTTATAAGAAAGAAGGGGACAGACTTTTAACAGGGCCTGTAGCGATAGGACAGGGGGTAATGCTTTTAAACTAAAAGAACATTGATTTAGACTAGATATAAGGAAGAATTTTTTTATGATGAGGGTGGTGAAACACTGGACCAGGTTGCCCAAAGAGGTGGTAGATGCCCCATCCCTGGAAACATTTAAAGTCAGTTTGGACGGGGCTCTGAGCAACCTGATCTATTTGAAGCTGTCCCTGCTCATTGCAGGGGGGTTGGACTAGATGACCTTTAAAGGTCCCTTCCAACCCACACCGTTCTATGATTGTATGATTTCCTCTGGCAGTCTCCTTCGTTGTTCACTGGGGTGCTTCTTGCCAAGAGAGCCATAACAACACATACACTACATGGCACACACAAGGCACTTGCTTTTGTTCAAGGAAGGAGGCAAAAGCATGTTCGATGTGACAGCATATGCTCCATTAGCCAGTGTGCACCTCTGAAGAGAGCCAGCCCTAGTTCAGCAGGCTAGACAGAAATCCCTGGGGCCTACTCTACACTAAATATGCAAAGAGTTATTTTTAATCTCCGTTTAAGGTAATCTGTGCTCGAGAAGGCAAGATTAGTATGGGAAGAACACTGGAGGATGAAATAGCTTTGAACAGACATGGTCAGAGATCAGGAACTGAGATCTAAGCAGTGCTCCTAAATAGACTCTGAGCATTGTCACAAACAGTGCCAGAGTTATTCCCTTGATTTTTGTAATAATATATTGAACTCTGTATATTAGTGAGCCATTTCCCGAATGGAAAGGATTGTGGCTGGTATTTTCTGAAGAGCATAATGGATTTATACACGTTGAAACCTGAACGCCTAATGCCCTTAACTTGGAAAATTACTTGCTTAATCACACTGGGAGAGAAGCACGTGGGATTGTGATTAGTTTGGTAGCAGAAAATTGCTAAGTAAGATACTGACTACAGAGAAGTGCTTCTGATTTACACCACCCAGGCATCCATTCCAGCCAGCTTTTGAACATCTTTGCACAGATTATGGTGGAAAAACATGAAGTTCATACTTGTGTGTGTAAGAATAGATTGCATGTGTAATGCACTCACACAAAAGGATGGAGACAGCATTTACTGGCATTTGTATAAAGTTATTTTGAACTTTATAATAAGTTCAAAGTAATAATAAGAAATACTACTCCTCAAATGCTGAAATAAGTATACACGTCTCTGTTTATATCAATGTTTAAACATGAGAAAAGTAAAAAAAGGCAAAAGAAGATGTTTTGAAGGGTGGTGTTTTATCAACATTGATCTTTGCTTACAGATGATAGCCTTGAATTTCATTTGAAATAATGTATAACTGAGACTTGCTGGATTGTAATGGTATAGTCCTGCACCAATGAAGAAGAGAGGACAAGCATTGCTACTCTGGGAAGCACAGGAAGGACAGGGCAGTAAAAAGTGAACCAGGAACAAAGATGAGTAGGGTAAACCCAGTGGCCAGAAGGAGTGGGCCTAATAAATGAGAAAGAGAAATATTTCTTCTAACGTGAGACAAGGATGTTTTCTTTTGTTTGGATTTTTCTGTGGGCAGTCAGAGGTACCCTGGCCAATATGCACATGGAAATATCTGGTCACTGAAAGAATTTTATAGGGGAAGATGATGTTGAATTGATGAAAATTTTTTTTGGTCTTTTTTTATATCTTACTGCAGTAACATCTTGTCCAGCTTCTTCAGCAGGACTGCTTGTGACTATATGTTCTTTCCAACTTTGCTTCTGTGCAGAGGGCAGCACAACATCTGCAAATCTCATCAAAGAATGGTGATAGGGAAATCCAAATGGAGGAAAAAAGGAAAATAATCACAGCATTAGGATGGCTGTCTCAATTGGAAAACCTAACTCTGGCCAGATCTAATCATAACATGTATAATTTGAAGTGACGTAACGCGTATCCCGCTGTCTTAAAGCAATTGCTGTTGAAGATAATTTCTGTGGAGTTTCTTCAGCTTTTTACATGTGCAGCTGAGAACAAGATATGCCTGGGAGTTGCTTGTTGTGGTTCTCCCATTGTATAGGGTAGCCTCGCTGTATAGCAGTGACACTGAGGGGCTTGTTTGGGACATCAGTGCCACTCAGATTGCCCATGGTCAGTGTTCATACCCACCCTACTCACCCCGTACCTGCTGGCAGGTGAATGGCAAACCTGGCAGGTAAAGGTGCCCTTGAAGTTGAAGAAAATTTTTGAAAGAGTTCAAGGAAAATTTTTGAAAATACTGAAAGTTAGTGCAGTAAGCAGAAAAAGGGGCTGCCTGTAAGACTTACTGACGCTACTGCTAATGGAACAAATAAGTCTTTTGCGCTAGCAGGGCCCAGTGGAAACAACAAAATCTCATTTGAAGAATATCATTTCTTCATCTCTTGATTGAAGACAGGTTCAGTCTCTCTATAATCCTTGGTGGCAAAGTGCAGATAGCTCTTATTTCCAGAATATTATTGCAGTGCTGGGTCAGGAACTCTGTCTTCATTGTCTTAATTAGAGCTTTACTTATGCATGCCTTTTAGATTTTGTCAGTCTCTGGCTAACATAGCTTTTAACCTCCTTTCAATGTCAGATCCTACTGAGCCATTTCACTTTACTCTACGTCAATTTTTCCACCATTACAGCCTTCACTTCAGCTAACTGCATTTAGTTAATTTGATGCCATTTATTTGTACAATGCCATTTATAGTCAAAGTATTATAAGTTTTTTTTCCCTGTAACTACTGTACTTGTCTTAAGATTCAATTGAAAGTGTCTCAGAATTTAAAAAGTCCAATTTTGTCTAATTTCCTTGTCATTCTCATTAGGCAAAGGGGTTGCAGAAGTGGGAAGGGGGATTCATCTCAACACATTTGATTAATCTGCACGTATGCAAGAGAGAACACTAAAGCAAGAGGCTGTGCAGGTCACGTAGTGCCCTCCCTTCTCCACTAGCCAGCAGCATATTTACTGCCTAATTACGCAGAGCCATGAGTTAGATACTACAAAACCAACCAATCAATTTCCCAGGGTGATATTTCTGGAAAAACTGTGTGTGAGTAAAGGGATGGCTATAATCTCCAGCTGGAGAGGAGGAGGGCATGGAATTACATCCATCTGGGAAGTTTCACTTACAATACCTTTCTGTGGTGGGCAGTCCCTGTAACTACAAACAGGAATAATGTGATGTTTGCTCACGACTGGCTCACTTGGTGAGTGATACTTGCAGAATATTTGGTCATTGAGATTTTTTTCTACCCCAGATGATGGTTATCCAAAGGCAAATCATGGGAAGGGAATATCTTCAATTCCTGGCAATAAATGATCTTTATTCCCCAACAGAAAGGACAATTATGGTCAGTTGTGACTACATATAATGGATTAGATTGCCTAGAGAATCACTGTTGTGACTACATATTTTAGGTATAATTCACTCTCCTGTGGTTTTGGAAGGCACGTTGGTATTAAACAGAACAACCTCTTCCCATGTAAAATGGCTAAATCATGAACTCATGATTACCTGTGTGGTCTTGAATCGGCCCAGTTTTGCTGGTCAGGATTGCCCACTTTAAATCCACCTGGTTGTCGTGCTCCCAGTGGCACAGAGTCTTTTGGGATCCCCAGCCAAAGGCACAGTTGAAGTTGTATAGTGGCAGCTCTGCAAGGAAAGAAGAAAAAGGAGGGACAAAATATGATGATTAATTGTGTAATTCAGATTTTGTACTTCAGAACCAAATGCATGCATTTGACCATTAACAGAACCATTTGTCCTTGAAACCCTGAGAATCCACAGCAAAAGCAGCCCTGCTGGGAAACAGATGAAGACCCATATTTTGGGATTTTTCGGTGGTTTGATTAAGTCTTCTGATTTGCCCACATTAGCTGATAATTGTGCTGTAACATATATGACTCAAAAAGAAAGCTCTGGCTTACTTATCAGATACATTTTCTGGTTGTTAATACCTATTTGTACCATAATGGTGCAACATTTTGCAACAGGTCACGATAAGATTTGGACAAAAATAAGAAAGGGCTGAAACGCTAACGGAATGTCCTTGGCAGGGAAGGATTTCTGGTGAAATGTATAGTACGTGGCTTCAATAAGGAACTTATTTCAGCGTCTTCCAGACAGTTAAGTAGGCCCACAAGATGGCAGCATTGAAATGGACAAATTGAGACAGAAAAGGGACAAATGTGGCTGATTGCCAAATGAACTCAAAATAAGCTTCAAAACAAGCTCCACGTAAAACAAGGGAAGTCTGGTATTATGGTCAGGATGAGATCATATCTTGTTTTCAGCTTCTCTTCGATTCTGCCCAAAGGTTTAATACATAGTAGCTTATTTTCTTCAATAGCACTTGGAATTTGAATGGAAAGATTACACAAAGATAGCATATAAATCTCTTGCATTTCTTATTTTCAGAAGCAGTTTGAAATCTTTTGGGCTTTCGGTTCCTATCCCACTGGTATGAACTTTTACCTCACCTTGAGCACTGACAACTCCCAGTAGAGCAGTGCCCTTCCCACAGCAATGTGACCAAATCCTGAAGTCTTTTCTCAGGCATGACTCACGCCTTATTAAAGGAATAACTTAGGTTTACTTTTAATGAATGCTTTGTGCAAGTATGAACTAAGAACAAAGGCTCTGTGCTCCCATCAATATCAGCTCTGGGGTAAGAATTGTGTTTCTTGCCCGTTATTAAAAAAAAAAAAGGCCAGGAAAGATAATGCAACCCCTAGAATGGGTTTTGTTTATTGTGGGAAAATATGGAGAAATATGGGAAGTCTGTTGGGACCTGTGGCTGGCCAGACCTCTGAGGTGGAACTCTTCCAGTCTGAAGAGGCAAAGACCTCCACATAGTGAGCTGCCCAGGGAAGCTGGAAAGGCTTTTGAACTCACAACCCAGATTTTAATGGAAAGTAAACTAGAACAATCATTTTATCAACACAGAGAAAACCTCAGGTGAATAGGTTGAAGACAGAGTGGATATAAAAAGGGTTCACCTATCATTCTCTCTTTGCCTGATGTGGCCTTGTTTGGCAGGTCCTTGCTCCCCCACACAGTTTTAACAACTCACTGGATTCCTATATTGCAGGCCCTGTGCCCCATCCCCTCTGGCCCCTAGAAAATTTCTTTCTGTCAGCACAGAGGTCTGAGGGTGCGGCAGCTCCTGCCCATCTTCTCTGCCTGTCAGTACCTCAGCTGTGCTGCGGCATCTCCCTGCACGGAGCCCTCATTCTTCACTCCCTCCTTTCATCTGCCTCATCCCGCCTGCCTCCCCGCTCCCTCCTGCTGGCCTCCAGAGGGGTCTGCTCCACATTGTCACGAATACAGCATCCTAGCTGGGAACAAATGAATTAAACAGATAATGTCTGGCACAGGAATTCAATGTGGAGAAAACATGTTTCCTGGAGGACCTTAGCCCTTTCTAGGAAAGGGCCAGATTGTGGTGAATAATCTCCCTTTGGACTCAAAATGTTGAAAAAGCAGGACTCAGCCTGTGTGCACATGAGTGCAGAATGGCAATCCATTATGGTTCTTTCTTCAATATATGTTTTTGTTTTTTCTAGACAATGGGGCCATGATCAAAGACGTCTTGCCCAAAAGGGGACATCTGAAAATCAAGGGGAGTTTTTAAAGTAACAGAGTGACATTGAAATGAATTAAAGGGTTTTAAATTTGTGAAAAACAGCCTTTCATTGTCAAAGAGGCCTAGTGAGAGCTATATTGCATGGCTTTGATATCAGAGCCATGAAACAGAACTTTAGAAAAGGTCTTAGAAAATGTAAACCAAAATTAATCTTATTAATCCCAAAGGATTATATCATACAAAGCTAGTGATAGCTGGTGTGGTATTCAAACCACAAGCAAGGAGAACAGTGGTAGATAGATCACATCAATCTGAAGATATCACACAGCATAAATGAGCACTTAGCACAAAGAGACTGAAAGACTGGTATTGTTCAACACTGAATAAAAATAAATAGCAGAGACACAGGACAAGTCTGTAAATGGATGAGGAATCAGAGAAGGAAGATTACAATATTCTGTTTTCTCAATTTCATAGCCTGAGAACTGTGAGATATCCAGTGAAGTTCAACGTGGATCAAAGGAAAAAAATTCTCATATGATGTGAGCGACACTTGCTTCCCTTGAATGCTGCTAAGGCTGAGCACAATTCAAAGACAACTGGACACTGACATGGATAAGGAAAATATCCAGAATTTAATTGTTAATTCTAAAAGTGCAGGGAGTGACAAAAGCCTTTTGCTTCATGGTCTGAAGCCAGCTCTGAACATTGGGATTAGAAGGAGAGTTTCAAAACATAGCTAAATTTCACAGCACCATCTAATAAAGAATTTCTTACACGTTCATTTGACATACATAGTCCAGGAAACTGGCAAAGAGCCTAAGTCTGATATGCTTTGGCCATGCCTGTGTTCCTTGGCTTTGGACGCACAGACAACATGGTGTAGCATAAAAATGAACTTCTTTTCCATGCAGAAGACAACAAGAATCCCCTGAAGTTGAGCAGAATCTGACCACTAACCTGCTCTCAGTTAGCTATTTCTTGCTAGGTTCCTGTTGCTTTTTTAAAAGTGATTGCGTTAATATATTCCTTAGACAATCACAGCAAGAAGGTCAAAGGCAAGGCATTTCAGAGTGCTCTTATTTTATGGGCTCCTTAAACATGCCATCTCTTATTGTCTATTCTTATATCTCTTCCAATGCTTCTCCCAGGGACCCATAAAAAGAAAAAATAGACCTGCTAGCCAATTAATAATAGACACTTGTAGCACCAGGAGAGGTTAATTTGTTGTACGGACAATGGATCTGCCCCAGCAAAAGACAGAAGAGTTCAACACTTCTGTTAAAGGTCCCAGGGGGCTGATACAGTAGCTCACAGTAAGCTACAGGCAATCTGTCCTTTTCTTTGTCCTTGAACTATAGCTTGGCAGCTCTGGTGGAAGGAAGGAAAGTAGGGCTGAGTAGCATTTGGTGGGCTGCCTCTGCAGTGCTGGCCCATTCCTCTGCTAGGATAATTCTCCTGCCAATAGGTGATAGATCTCTGGGTTTGTGTGTATAGAGAGGATGAAGAAACCCAGCTATTCTGTAACCAAATAGCAGCAGTTCAGATGAGAATCTGAGAGGGAGGTGTGACGAAATCCCATATGTCTTTTTCAAAATGTAGGGTACGTGATACTGAATTAAAACAGATTTATCCACTCAAAGAATAACCAACAGCTGTACTTCTTGACCACATCTTGCTCACAGCTGGAACCATTACTGCACACGAACAAGAAAGTAATTTGAAAATCTAGTTGAGTGAGTTTCTTGCAAGTCCATTAATCTTCCGTGGCCCACAGACTTTGACATATTTTTATAACTTCTCCAACAAGAGGCAAGAAGGAGCGTGATGACATTTAAGATGCTAGGAAATTTCTCTATGGAATGCTCTTGCCAAAGGGTTAATCAACATTAAAATGGGAAATTATAAACAGAATTTGGGCCACTTTAAAGTAGTATATTGGGTCTGATTTGTATTTGCATTTCACCTTTTTACACCACTTATGCTGGCAGCACAGAATTACCTTAAAAGATAGTAAATGATAATTTAACTGCTTTAGTATCCCTTTATTGATGCAAAGCTGTCCCACTGTAAATGAAAATCAGACCTATTCTACCTTTAAATGAATTCTTAGCATAGATTTTAACCTCAGGATTTCTTAGTTATGTTTTTCTGAAATTGCTGTTATGTATGAGAAAAACAAGGTATTTCTTGAACAGTCTGCTTTACAAAGGACTGAGCTTACAAGCTGAGAGCACATAATGTAAATGAATAGTTTGCTCTGTATGTAAATAGCTAAGAGTCAAACATTTCAAATAGTCCTTTAGGATCGAAAAAGATGTGTTCAAAAAGACTAGATGTTGGTGAGTCTTAGAACTGAAGCCTGAAAGGTATTTAACTTGACAGACAGATTTGTTAAAGGCATCTTTTTCAGTTTTAGGAGGAAAGTAGATCCTCCCTTAAAAAAAAACAATCCAAACCTTTAAACATTATTAGCAGTTTGAAATCATGATTCTTTTTTATTTTCTTACAATTCAGTCCCCTTGAAATGAACTGTAAAAGTCTCCTTGATGGAAAGCTTGTTTATACATGGAGGCTTTCCAGCTATTTGCTCTTAACTGTTTCCATAGTGTGTGAAAGCTGGCTGGAATAGGATAATCTCAGGCTTTGACACACACAAGCATGTTAGTCTGGGATAACAAGATTAGGGGTGTTTGCAGGCTTGAATGCAGGCAGGAGGACAGCAATACATGGCGTTAGCACCTATTGCAGAAGTACCTGTGCCACAGCAGGTGCTGCTACTGAGGAGGCTGGTAAATCTCTGTCCCCAGTCACCATGGCACAAGCTGCTGTGGCCAGCACTGGCATGGTGTAGCTCATGCAGGGTTACCTGCTGGAGCCTGCAACCTGCAACTGATCTGGAATAGCTGTTTGGCTTGGAGTTCATCATTTACCTCAAGGTGTATTAACATCTTAAGGTAAAGCAGCCCTTAAAGGGAATTAAGGCTGAAGCTGAAGGCTCAATCCTTGTTGTGTTAAATCCATACCTTGTTCAGCTTGAGAATAGCTGAAAGAGCTGGAATGCACTTATCCTCAGCCAGCTGAGAGCTAGTGGGGCCCCTGAGCAGCTCTGTGACTTCAAGGCCAGTTTAAACTACATTATTCACTGCTGCTGTAGCAGACACTCGCTCCCAGATGCATGGCCCCTCGCTCTGATTTGCTTCATTGTGCCAGCCAGGTCCAGCCATGCCCCTTCAGCACTTTACACCACCTTCATGCCAGGAGGGGTTTCTCCACGTTGAGGGGAATTTCTGTCTGCCCCTTTTTGGGAGTTTTCTGGCTGGTTTTCAGTGAGGGATTATGAAGCAGCTGGAAGCCTTTATGTCTTAAACTGGAGATTCTGGAAACCTTATTCTTACTTATTAACATCTGAATGATCTCTATCTATGATCTTTGTAATGTGCTGCCATGTGGGAGCCTGAAGTCTGGGATGTGAACTTGTCCCTTATTCCCCGGAAGGAAACAGTTCCTACCAGCACAATGCAGGGAAGTTACATTGGCATGCTCTGAAGGGAACCTCAGAAACTCCTGTACTAGAGAAAAAAACTTGGCTCATCATGGAGTAAGCAAAGGTGGTGCAGGAGGGAAGTAAGGAGAGAAAATGAGGATATCTTAATCTCTGGCAGAAACAGTCTGTTACTGGAGAGTCCCACCCAAGCCAAGGGGATTAAACATAACCTGCGAATGCAACTGGCACAAGGGAGGAGAGAGGAAACTGTTGCACAGAGGCACTTTGTGAATTTGCAATTTGTTTAAATGCATGAAGATAGTTAAAAAACCCTGTAAAAAATCCTTCATTTCAGTAAAAAGAGAAAACTAACGGATCATTTCAGACATAAATATTAAAATGTTTTACTCTAAAACCACTGCACAGCATCCTTTCTTCCTTTACATCCCCCACTCCTTTCCAAACTGTGGGATCAACAGCAGCCCTCCAGCCCTTCAGCAAAGCTGACTGTGGAAGAGCAGTGTGGAGAGGTGTCCCATGAGGGCGGGCCAGCCTGCCGTCATGTTTCGCATTGCACCGGTACTCCACAACCTCCCTCTGCTCATAAAGCAGGGCAGAGCTAGAAATAGTGTATGCTGACTAAGCCAACTGGATGACCCTGGAGACAAATTTTGAGGGGAGTAAAAGCATTTGCCTCTGCAGTACCAGAACGCAGAGGCAGAGAGTGGGAGCAACGTCTGAGATAAGTCAGCTCCATCTCTTTAATCAGGTCTACACCATTAGTCCTTTAGGAAACTTTTACATTATTAGTCCCTTTCTTTTGCCTGAAGCAAGAGTGGATTGTGTCACATGATTGAGGAAACAATGATAAACACTTACCCACCCTGTTAATAAATCACTTGCAAGACTGTGCCTGACTGTGCTTTAATGGAGGAAATGGGAGCAACTGAAAACTGACTTCTTTACCGCTCCACAATTACTAATGCAAAGGATTTTGAACTGATGCTCATAGGTTTTCAGGTTTGGGTTTTCTGCCCAAATCTATGCTCTCCCCCACTCCTTGTAAATTGTACAGGATATTAAAAAATGCTATGAAAGCTGTGGAAGCAGCAAACTAAGGTTTTTTAAAGCTGCTAGTTATTGTATTGATTAAGTAAAAAGGACCTGCTGCCAGTGACAACTTGTTTTTTCCTTTTTCACGTTCATGGTAGCAGTTTATGTAACCCCATTTTGAGAAAACTTGCTAGAAAACAATATTGTAAAACTGCCAGCTCCCTGGTGGAGAAAACCGGGAAACTTTACTTGTCTGAGTTTTGTAAAACCATGGATATATATAGTGAGCGGGCCTGTGTGGCTCTGTTTTTGTTTGCCTGGAGTTTGCAAACACATTTTGTGTCACTGACATGCCACATTTAAACAGAGTGCACTGTGTGATTAAGTTAGTTTAATTTTGTCAGCATTTGGCATTTGCTGATGCAGAAGGAAATCTTGTTCTCTGCTGTGTCTACATGTGGATGAAAGGAATAAAATATTTACTGTACAGAGCTGAGAGACCAGATGCTTCTTTACTTCAGAGAGTTTTAGGGAATGGGAAGTCAGGAAGTGCTGCAATTCATTATTTTGTCTCTGGCATGAAATTTGGGTATGGAATTTATTATGTTTTTAATAAGAAAAAAACTTTTTTTTTTTTACCTGGTTGTAATGTATTGTCTATTACTGTTGGCTTTTCTGTATTCAGCACTGTAGTACCACCTGGAAAAGAAATTATGCATATCATGATACATGGGACACAGCAAAGGACACAGCAGTCATTAGGAATACCTTATATATAAATCTGAATTATTACCATCTTTATTAGACATGTAGGTAACTGAGCATGTGAGCTTAAGCATGAAAATACGACATTAAAGATCTGGTTTCCTTTAGCAAAAAAGAAAACAAAACCTCACCATTACATAAAGCTGTATATCTTTGGAATTCTTGCAAACACCAGCTAATCAATCCTCAACATGTCCCTCCGGCCATCCTTGTTTTATAGACACTAATTTGCTCCAAATCACATGGGAAGTCAATGACTGATCCCCACAGCAGCTCCTAACAGTCACCAGTTTGTGCATTCACCCATGACATGTTGTTTCTCATACCAGGGACGTGAGGTCCTCCAACCCCTGCGATGCTGGGTCCTCCCTGTGCATTGTTTCATAGCTGCGTTGTGAGACCAACTCACAAGAGTGGTGCATGGGAACTGCCTGACTTTAGGCTATAGTCTAAGGCAGGTTTCAATTCTGTCTCAAAGAGCAGGAGGAATTAAGGACTTCCCCTTTGTCTTCGTCATCAAGCAGATGAACAAGAGGTGAGAGGGGTCATGGTCCTTTTCTAAGCTCACTAATTGATATTTTTAAAATACATGACTTTTTAAAGCAAGCCTCATATTGATAAAGGAAACAAAAAGTAAATTAGCGCAATTATAAGTGCGCAGTGGGGTGCTGATTACCAGCCAATGGCTTTTCTTTTCTCCAGCAAGCAAGTGCTTAAAGCATTATAGAAAGGATGACTATGATGACTTCCAATGAGAACAAATGCCCAAGCTATACCAGCTTTATGTTTGTGAGAATGATCTGATGGGAAATGCTATACGCCATGCAAATAGAGTTGCTCTGTATGGGGCCCAAATAGAGCAGGAAGGAATCTGGCCTATAGCACAATTACAGTTAATTGCAAGGGAGTCTTCATTGTGATACATATGTGCAAGTGCTATCAGGGAAGCGACTCTGAGTCGTACCCATGAGAATGCGGGCACCACACTTGCATCAGGAGTGGATAAAAGAAGGTAAGGCACGGATGAAATCCTGCCTGCACTGCCCTGGTATCCCTAATGGGCCACGATATTTACATCCTTCTATGCATTTTGGAGGAAGAAAAGAATGTTTACAATGAAATTATTGGTAAAATCACTGCTGTGCATTTTAGTGTTACAAGTAACATCATATGCACAATGCAGTGTTTCTACAGCACCCAGAACAACCGGGCATGCACTGCTCAGGGTTTCTAGATGGTGTAGTTCATAAATTATGCTAAAGTGTCTGCACTTTTGTAGAAGGGCAATGTAGTAATTTTCAATTTTAGCACTGAAATAGGTTCAGTTCCCCAAAAGAGCTGGTGTTCAGGAAGGCTGGTGGCTGTTCCCTTGTCTTAAGAGATTATAAACTGCTCCCTAAGCACCACCTGCAAAAATTGCCAGAGGGAGTTTCTTCTGCTCAATAAGCTTTCCCTAAGGGACAAGGGGGATGCAGTCCTGAGCTCCCTGAAGTGCCGAGACTGTGACTGAACAGGGAAGGTGCTTGCATAGATTTGCCTCCTTCCCCTCGTGCAGCCTCCATCTATGTGAAATATGTCTCTACCTATTGGGCTTTGCAAGGCAACCCTTAGTGCAGGGCTTTGCAGGAAGCCCCAGCATTTCCTGACCTAGCTCTTTCTTTCCAGAAAAATAAATAAATTACAATGTTTAGTAACATTGAAAGCTTTCTGAGCTACCTTAACACAAAACAGACTATTTTATCAGACTCCTTGCATGGCTGCTTTCAAAAAGAATAAGATTCATCTGGGACACTGATTTGAAAAGCAGTGACAGTGACCATGCAGTGTCTTTTCCACTCAAGAATTATTTTTCAATTTATGATTTGCAACATGCATTTACAGGAAACATTGGCAAAGCACAGAAGGGGTTTGATGCTGAAAATGCATTTTCATTTGTGTCTGCTGTCAGGTGTTCTACTTGGCTCCTTCCAAAAAGCCAATCTCTTACCTAAGGTTTCTCAATGCCCTCTTGGACAGCTATTGCCAGATTTTAATGCTATTTTATATCATGGATATAAGAAGCAATAAACATTTATTAGATAAGCACACCAGGGAGCAGTGATGAAATAACTTGTGTCACTATGTCCAAAAATAAGCTCAGTTACTGTAGATGTATAGATCTGCTACAGGAAGATATCACCAAACAGGCCCAGAGCTTTGTGGAGCAAGTGACCTCCAAGAAGAGATGAAAAACGTAGTGGTGCAGTGTCAGTTCTCTCAGAAGGACAGTGGTTCTGTGCAAAAGTGGGAAAATATGAAAACTAGCAAGCTTCCTCTGTTCCAGATGCAAGCTATGTTACATCTTTCACTCTTATTTTTCTGCTAGACATGACAGCTTGGAGAACACCAGACCCTCTGTAGCGGTAATGCAATGTTGGTGGGGATGCCCATGGAAGTATTTCTGGCTGTATATATGTGAATATGTTTTGATGAAATAAATCTGCTTTGTTTCTGTCTGGGAAAGGTTTGGGGCTGAGATTTGGGTCCTATGCAAAATTTTAGGCATGGAAGCGTATACATATCTTGAGCCTAAATAATATTTCATTTTGAGTTCTTCAGTCTCAGACAATAAACCTCAAAAGATTTGTCCAGCTTTTTTCTTAATAAGAGAAAGTTTGATTAGACACAATTCCTGCTCAAAAAAATTGCCCTCTCTTCCAGCTAGTCACTATTATTTGCTTCAAAAATTACATAGCTGAGAAAACAATCAAAAGTATTGTCATATGTAAAAGGCAGATGCCTATGTTTTGACAGCACTGACAATACGAACTGCATACCAATGTCCATTTATGCTGAGGGATTAAATCAGTGCAAACGTTTAGCTGGTAACTGGTGATGGATATGAGCTACAATGAAGCTGCAATGAAGCTGCAATGGAATGAGGATGATTTCTGCACCTGTCAGTTGGTAGTCATCACCTGTGCCACTGTGACAGTTCGCCTGGTCGTCATCACATTCATCCACAGGTTTGCCTTCAGAAACCGTAGGGACAGCAGTAGGAGCTGAAACAAAATCCAGTCGTTTAGTTAAAACATGTGCTGGAGAATCAGCATGCAATTGGCAGTAACATTTTGATGAGCACCATATGCTGTCTTCATGTGTTGTATCTGCGGAATGAAGCAAGTCTACTTTGCAGGTTAGTATATCTTTGCAACGGGATGTATCTGTTCTGCTTCCTTGTACTAAGGCACTCTGCTGTATCGCAGCTCCAGGGCTGAGCGGAGTTGGGCAGCAAAGCCCCAGACTGTCTATGCACTGGCTGATGGGTGTTTGTTCCTACCAACAAAGAGCGAAAGCCTGGCAAGGCAGAATGGAAGTCTTGTAGGGGTGGAGTGAGGTAGAAAACCTCATCATTTTATTGCAGGCCAAAGTGCCTGTGAGTGGGCCTGTACAGCGGAGCAGCAGGGGTGCATGCTCAAGGTGGTAATTCTGCAGCACCTTGCTGAAGAAACCTCTCTGCAGAGCGCATGTAAGAGAGGAAATGTCTGAGCAGAGTCCTGGTTAACAGTGGGCAGGAAGGCAGTGTGATGTAGAATCACTTTGAGCTTGATGAGGAGATCTGGAAGGAGTTTCTTTTGTTTTTTGTTGAAGTTATAAATAAATAAGCCATCAGTGATGTCAGTCATCCCTCCTGGCCACCTGCCTGCTTCTCATTGGTGATGATTTCCCGGTAGCTGCTGCACAACCATTAGAAGTCTGACCTTTTTTATTGCAGTTAAAAGCTCGAGATTTGTGCAAGATGCCAGAAAATACATCTATACCCCAATATCTGCAAAACATACCACATCTGGAAAATCAGAATATAGATACTTGGTGTTATGTTTAGATTTATGTTTTATGCTGCAGGTATAGTTCCCTGGCTTAAGATAACCACTCTGGGAATGTGATCCAGGTTTTTGTCTGTTCTCACCTACTGTTATTTTCATTAACAATCTTTTATTCTCATTATAAACTATGCAATAATGTATCCCTTTCTCACATTCTTCTTTGCCCTTCAACTGCCTCCCAAGCCTGCTGGCCACATAAGATCACATGCACTGACTTCTCACCTGAAAATGTCAGGAGGACTGGTAGTTTTTGAAGTAGCTGTATTCTGGGATGAAACATGGCTCTTTAGGACTCTGACCTATGCTTTACAGGTACAATCTATCCCCAGTTAAAGAAACAGTTCTGTACCTATTATGAATTATGCAGAGTGTTTGTTCCCCAGATCACTTTAAAACCCCCTCTGGGAGCTCCCTCCAGCTTTCTACATCCAGTTAAGTTTCTTATCTTGATCTTCATGCCCCTGTATAGCCTCAAGGTTGCCTACAGCTCTGCCATCATTTCATATAAGTCCCTCTGGGATGCTTTGAGCACGCAAAACTTCCCCTTGCTCATTACTGCTGGAGAGCTGATTTCTACTCCTGTCTGTGCCTGCCTCCATGCTTCTTTTCTCATCTCGACTCCTTTCTTGCTCAGTAAATCTCAAGTGACTTCTCTTCATTCAACTCCCTCCTTAAGATACAGTTATACAACAGTTTTCTTATTATGCCTCTCCCATGGGTAAATGGGAATTGACCTCATCTGTCCATGGGTGACCTATGGGTCAGCACCCTTCGAAAGTACACCGCAGCAGAAAGACAAATGCAAGAAGATGTGTCCCAGAGAAAAACTGTACTTGCTGTTGCAGTTTGCCTAAAAGCAAAAGTGTTTTGCCTGGTCAGTCTCTTCTTTGGCTGCTCTGTCTCACTGAGCAATGTATAGCTGTGAGATGGTCCACGGGCTCACTTCTTGATGTCTAGGCGGCTACAGGAGCCCTGTGGCCAAAGGACTTTGCCCACAGGTTGTGAGTTTACATAAGGCAGGTGCTGAGTTTTCTTTTTTCTGAGCAAGTAGCACAATAGTCTGCAGGAACTAAGTATTCCCACAGGAAATGAGGACTTCCTGCATGAACTAAGAAGTATTTCCAACCCCCCCACTTTCCGGGCCAAGTAAATAGCATACTTATTCACTTTGGCCTTCGCTAAAAAAACAACACAGACTCATCAGTTCTCACAGCAAATGCCTCCCACTCTTCCGCCTTGGGGGAGAAATGGTGAGAAAGACATGGAGGCAGAGCAGTCAGTTCCATTCATCTTGGGAGCCTGTTCAGCTACTTCCATATGAGGTATCATATGAAACCCTGAATAACATGGTTTGTTATTCTGTGTATTGTTAAGCTGTGTGGTTTATAAGCCATGCCACCATACCATCATCCACCAGATAAAATTTTGAAACTCATGTAGTATTATCTGTAGTTATCTATGAAGTTAAGTAATTGTTGTTTATATAAGAAGAATCAAAGCTTGACTTCATGTCACAGTCCCAGAATAAATGTCTAAACTTTGCTTTTCCTGGTCTTTCGTCTCCTACATACTCTTGCAAAATTAAAGTTTTTTAAGGAAGAAAGAGGCCCCCTTTACCCCCCAAAAAGAACGAGCACAGACACTATACAGCCAAGTAATCATTGCCCACTGTAGTGTCTGGTGTGACTTTCCACATCCTTTGAAGGAGCAAGGGACATAATTGCTATATTTAGTGCAAAGCTCCCTCTGCATTCTCAGAAAACATCTCTTCCAGGGTTGTATCATGGTAACATAAAATTTAAGTTCCTGTCTTTATTCTTTCCTAATAGCTCTATGCTTCTCAGAAGTATAATCGTGAGGTTACTTAAGGGAACAGAAAACCACGTGAACAATATCACTGTGATTCAATGAAGGAATGGGAGAAAGAATAATATTTGTGCCTTGGGCATATTCAAATATCTGTAGAGAAGGAACTGATTAGGCCAAGAAACAGCACTAATGGCAGTCATGGAAGTGAGAGTCCAATGTGCTGCCTGTACAGACACAGTGGTGTTCAGCAGTAGTCCAAGCAGAGAATGTATTTATGAAAATAATAAAGGGCATTCATCTCTAGCAGAGCAATTACCTTCGAGTTCACAGCCCAGCAGCTCCATTCGCAGCCCCAGCCCTCCGTGTGTGGCTCTCTCCGGGTAGACGCGGATGAATCTTGTCGATACAGGTTCAAAAGTCCGCAGTTCAGGCGTGTCATAGTTGGTGTTGCCTTCAAAAGTCTGCAAAGCATGAAAAATGCTACTTGTTAAAAAAAAAAAAAAAAAAAGCCATTTTCAACAATCGTCTTTTGAATTAGGTGAGCAGTAGGCCAGATTCTAACTGCTTAATAAGCGTCAGGCATTCTTGTCCTAAATGAGAATGGAAAATACATAGTTAAAGCTTCTTGGAAAAGTAATGCATTTCATTTTTCATAAACTCAGTAGCAACCAATCCATCAGGGTCATAACAAGAGCTGAGTGTTTAATGAGACATGTTTTTAAATGACACTCTGATCTGCGGTTTAACTGGGTGACATTTTCAACACTTCTCAGGGAAAAAAAATAGCTGAGGTGAAGATCCTGTCACCTTTTAAGTGGTTACAATAATAATCCAACTATTCAAGAGAAAATTTCAATCTGATTTCCCCCAGTGACAGAGTTTCACAAGTTGTAGTTATTTCAAAAAGCATAAATTAAACTCCAGGAACAGTAGCTGCAAGAGTTCTTCCAGTGAGCCTGCTATTGAGTAAGAATAAAAAGAAAGAAAGAAGAAAGCTGCTTCCTGACAGAACTGCAATATAATCCAACAGGCAAGGCAGGTCAGCAAATGTACATTTCAGACAAAAATCTCTTCTCTGAGGTGCACTCTGGGTTCTTCAGCCATAATGCAGCTCTCAATGGCGTTTGTTTGATACCTTCAGCTTCTCTTGTCAGTGATCTGTTGCATATAGAACAAGTTATAATTTGTACTTATAGCACACCCCAGGTACCTCCATGGAGATGATTGGTCCCTTGAATGAATTAACTGCACAAAGAAACAGTCTTTGCCATGAAGAATTTATAACCCAAGATAGGCAAAAGGAGTTATTTTTACCCTATTTTATGGTAAAAAATTACTTTGGAATATAATGTATAGAACACTCTGAAGTACAAAATATGAAAATGTATATAACAATGAAGTAAAGGTGAAGTATTTTCAACTTTTCTATGAATTAGTTAAATGGCAAAACATTAAAAAATATCTTCTTTGAACTAGAGCTCAAATTTGTGATTAGAATCACTATAATAAAGTACTTCCAACTCATAGCTGCAAAGCCTGAAGCCTTCTTCAGGAAGAAATCACCAGATGCCCTTCATTTTGGATGAGAACAAAACCCAGCCTGCAATGGACTCCTGTTTGTCTGGGCTGGAGAAAAGAGAGGACATGTGAAAAGTTGGCTGTATTTCCCAAGGCCCAAAACCAGCATAGGTAAATCTGATTGCTGCCTGTATTTTCAGTACAGTCCTAAAAGCCTTGCTTGTTTTTACTGTACACCTCTGTATTATGAGCCAATGGTCCACAACGACTTCTGGCCATTGGTTAGAGTGCCAGTCACTAAAGCTAATGATAATAGAAGGCTATGACCAACTAAATTAAAACAATAATTTCAGCATTAATGCTTCTGCTCCTACTTCCTAGGGGAGATTGTACCTCCAAGGTGGCTTCAAGGGGCACTGGCTGACCTGGTGTTCTGCCAGTGCTTGGAAGACAGTTGTCAAGAATTCACATGTAGATGGCCTGTCAGATCTAATTAGCATGGAATGACATATTATTTTATTTGAATAGAAATATAGTGCAAATGATCAGAAAAGGTATCTACCATATGAGAAAGAATCAATGCCATTTTATCTGTAAAAATTAGACAGACATGTATCTGAGGAATCCTTGCTGCCTTTTTAATAGTAGTCTTAATAGCAACATATAATAATGCAAACTGTTTTATAAAAGACATCAGTACTAGAGTACTGACACATAGACATTAGAATTCAATAGGCATCTAGAATTATATTGAATCATTGTCCTTTGTAGTGCAGAGCTGCCTGTGATTCAATTTTGACTGTTCATTTAAAACATGTACTGATACTCTTTGTGGGGGAGGAGAGAGGAGTACACAGTAAAACTTCACTTTGTGAGTGTCTTTTACACAGACTCTGTCACAAATTGCTTTACTTCATTACAAAGAAAAGTTATGTAATAATAGCTAAACAAAAGAGAAGCTGAACTGGTGAGAGGAAAAAAATTCTTCCCAATATCTTTTAAAATCTAAATAAACATTGCAGAAAAAATTAAAAAGGTTGTTCCAAATGGCAGGATATTCAGAAATTTCTTGTACCAGAAATTATGAGAGGAGATGTATAAAAACCAAAAAGAAAGTGGAAGGAGAAAAGAAGTATGAAAAAGAAAGATGACTTTACGGAGTAATCTTGAGTAAGACTATGGACAAGAAATACAAATCGGATCTTGAAATGAAAATGGGGTTCTGCATGGTTGTTTGAGGATTTGTGATGTTCACTCCTTTAAGTGCTTGAGCTGGACTAAAGAGGGAAACATTCTGCACATTCAAAAATGTCAGAAATTGGGTCAGCCAAAGAGGAAGGAGTTATGGTAGTCCTAGTGAAAGGAGCTGCAGGCATGGATGACAAGATCATGTTGAGAAACAAGGTGATGTTTCATCCTTTGGACATATTCTGTTGTTTTGTTTAGCTTGTCACTGCTCTTTCTTTTCCTAAAATGCAGTTGTTTGTTTATTGAAAGTCAAGACTTTAACCAAGTGAAACGATGTGTTTCATTTCATGTAACAGGGCTGTTTCTAATCCACATTCCTGCTGTGACTCATTATAGCATTCTGTCCCATCCAGCTCCACTTCCATTTAAAAATACTACATTCCAGTATTAACATTTTAAATCCCTTGGACTCCCAAATCATGGGATTTATCTGAGTCTCTTTAAAGAAAACTTGTGCTTTGGAAGAAAGTTTATTCAATGTCTTGAATTTTTGGGAAGGATTATAATTATGCCACAAGAGATTTGAATTCCAGCCCCCTCCATTCCATTAATCTTGAAAGTTAATTTCTGGTAGTGATGAAAGCTGAGGATGGGCTCAGTGTGTTAGCACACTAGTTTTCTTGTCAAACTGCTAACTTCTGACAATGATGGCAAGTGCTTGTATTAGAAAACAGAAAGCCATGCAGCAGACGGCGCACTGCTTTGAAAGCATATGGCATTATTTTTTTCCCTCGTTGAGCCACAGTGTAGAAGTACATGTCAAAACAACATCTATTTTAGAAAGAAAATGGTTAGATCCCATTGTTGATTTACACTCTCTTCACACTTTATGATGAAGTCAAAACTCATGGTAACAAGAGAAAGGAGCTGACTGCAAAGGCTGAATTAATTTAGTTTTAATCCCCAAAACAAATGATGAAAAGTGAGAAAATGCAGACATATTCAGTGAGATTAAAACAGGAGAGAATGAAGTCCAATATTTACCAAATGTGCCTGGAAAAGCTACATTCATGGGCCCACTCAGCTTTCCCTTTAAGGAAACACAGGTTTGTCCAATGGATGAGTCTACATAGCAAAACAGCTTTTACATCTAATTTTCAGACTAAGGCAGCTGAAATACAGAGCAACTCCCAGGATTCCCATCTGTCAAGCACCACACCGATTTGCCTTTTGAGGGCACATTTTGGCATATGATTCCCTGGTCATCCCAGTACTGCAGCACCAGTTCACGATCAGGACTGTGCGCCCACTGGTTTCCTCAAGGAACAGGGTAGGACTAAAAAAGGGTTGTGACTTTTGAGGCAAAACCGCACTTTGTGAGCAACCATAGCAAAATGGGATGGGAGACTTAATGAATGGGATTTGGTGTAAATAAGCTAAACACTCAGTGCCATCTATGTTGTGAAAAGCATACGTTCAAAGACAAACCAAAATAGGTTTTCCCAGAAACTTTTCTGGGCCACACTTATTTCCTTTTCCTTGGCATCTAACCCAGCAGTTCATTTGGCCCTTCTCTGTAAATGTCTTGCAGTTGCTGGTTGAACCTATGAACCAGCTGCTCTTTATGCCCAAGCAACCTCCAAGATGCTTCACTTGTGACAGTACAATAGTACTTTTCATTTGGGATGGGATAACAAAAATTTCATCAGTTTCTTTCAGAGGGACTTGGATCACACCATTACAGAGAGCCTGTGAAGCTCTCAAACCAGTTTATAGCAGTTCAGAAATCCAGCAGGTACCCCACTGAGTTAAATACCATTTTCATTCTACAGCTCAGACAAAAAAGAAGCAAAAGAAAAGTAATTCAGTGTCTCAAATAAGTTTGCTCACTGTCAGTGGAAAATCTACAGAGGAAACTACTTTTTTTGGCAGTGTTGCATATTACCATTGCATGGGATTTTGCAGTCACCTAGGGCTTACAGAGGCACACCACACTTGTCAGAAATCAAGTCTGAACTAGCTGCTGAATAAACAAAACCTTTGCCGTAGAGAGGAGAATGTCTTAAGGACAGCTCCTACCCTCAGGCATGGGACAGTTCCCACAGCAGCCCTGAAGGGCTGCTGTTCTATGAGTCCTCCTGCTTGGCTTCATCCCAACCATGTGCCTTTTCTAAGATCAGACATAGATGTGTAGAAATTAAATGCAAGCTTTGTTTTTTTTTCAATGCAACTTTTTTATAGTGCGGAGCTTTCCTCCTTACCTTTATCTTTTTCTTGCTGGAATCCATGATCATTTTCCAATCTGATCCATTGTTGCTGTAGCCGATTTTGAATTTTTTCATGAATACTTTGTTTTCTCGGTGCTTGCCTCCTTGGACAATTATGCCACTCACTTTTTTTTCTTCACCAAGGTCTATTTGAAGCCATTCATTTGTATATGGATGAGTAGTTGGTGGCAGTGCCCAACCTGAACGGCTTGTTATGAGGCGAGCATTTTCTGGGATCCAGTTTCGATCAACTTGAGTAGATGCAGTAATCTGAGAGTCAGGAATAAGCCCGGACACCATACCCAGCATCCCAGAGCAAGGATAATCTACAGAGAAAAAACCAAATAAATTAAATAGTTAATCTGAACAAGCACCTAAACAGAAACAGGACACATCAGTCATTTCAACTATCATAAGCAATTACTTCTTTCTTTCTTATATCCCAAATAATATCTTTGGATTTGTATATAATTTTCATTTGTTCAGACTTGCACATCCTAGTTTTGGCAGGAAGTACCAAAATACCACAAGTATTTCTGGCTTGATGGGAACCAAAAGGATCAGAAAATCCTATTCTATTCTTGTTTTCTATTTTTCTTGCTAAGGCAAAGAGTGCAGGGTCACATCTCAATTTATGAATATTCCCCTAGAGAAAACTTCCAAAACCAGCCAAAACCTGGTTAAACCTGGTTGCAGATTACTTAATTTTGGTGACAATGTAAATGGAAATCTTTCATACATTCTGTGAAATCTGATTTATTGCTGTACTTGAGATTTTCCTGTTGTATTTCTTTGGTCTCTCAGGCTTTTCCAAATGACACAGAAGCTAAATAGTTGCTTCTTTTATGGACCCAGATAAATATAAATTAGAAGATCCTGATAACAAGGAATGAAAATTTCCAATATGGAATGTAACAGCAGTTCTGTTGACATTACCTTCATCTAATCTGAAAAGATCTCATAGATGACCTTGAATTCTATTACATAGAAATCAGTAATCTTATTTTCCTGTTGTATGGAAACCAGTCCTAAGAAATATTTTCAACACTAAAGAAATACCTTTAGGGGAAAAAAAGATATCCCTAGAACTATTAAAAATGAATGCCAATGAACTGTATTAAGTGCTATAAAATGACACAAGTTGTTTTTTTTTTTTCAAATCAGCTTTACAAAAAATATTAAATCATTAATATTTTCTTTAATCTATAAAGTTGTATTTTTACTTTACATATAAAAAGCGTCCATTTTGTAGCAATTGTAGAAATCCTAAAACCAGAAGTAAAAAGACTTCTAAAAAAATTCCTGCTTGTGCCTGTTGGTTGTTCTTTTCGTTTCCAAGATAGTATTTTGATGATAATGAATGCCTTTTCCTGTTACTTCAGAAAGCACTTTGGACAGTTATTTTAGTAGTTAACTGTGTAGTATAAAGGAGTTACATTCCAATACTGATCACCAGTGGGAACCTGACTATGTATATTTAGGTGCTTGAATAGGTTTCAGATCTATGTGTTTTGCAATGCTTTTAAACCTAGTTATAAGTATTTGTTCCTTGGGAAGCCTGCTGAGAACTACCTACAAATAGCAGGCATGAGAGAGAGGAACTGGAGGGTTAGGAAGGAAAGACAGGATGGGAATTTGCAAATATCTGTGTGTCTCAGGTATTTTGCATGGAGCTGTAAAGTAATTGCAAGAAAAGTAATTAAACCTTATTTTTTTCCCCACTTCTTAAAGCCAAACACCTAAAAGATAATGGCAGAACAACATTCAGATAACACTGGATGTTTGGGTTGTCGTGTTTTATTTTCTTTATGTTGGTGAGGATTTGTTTTTTTTTTTAATTTCTACATACAGACCACAGTGGAAATAGTGAAGATGCATTTCACTCACAAAAATAAAACTCACAGCACAGACGCAATAAATTCCCTTGGTTTTACAATCCTTCCAAAGACCTACCTGTTATCTTGCAGCCATAAACTTCAAATCTCAGTGATACTCCATTTTCCCAAGACACAGGTCTAATTCGTACAAACCGTGTTAAAACTGGTTTTGCAAAAGGTCTGTAAACAACCTCGGTGGGATTGCTATTCCCTTGAAACACCTTTGTGTGGAAAGAAAAAGGATATATTTGTTAGGCTTTCTCTTAAATGGTGTTTATAATTCTGTATTTCACAGATAGTTATGATACAAGATCTAACCAGCATTATTTTGGGGGTGGGGTGGATGAGACAAGAGACTTGCATGGGGAACGATTACATTAAGCTCCTAACACAATTTTTGCAGACAGAGAAGCTTTCCTTGGAAAGGAAAAAAGAAGTATTTTTAGGAGGCTAAAAAATACTTGCCACCTGCAGCGTGCCACAACACACCAAAAGAGCAGGCCAGGAGAACTCAGTGCCACCTTGATACCAGGAGCTTACCTGAGTGCAACAAGGGTCTGCTCCCTGCCTATTTTGAAGTCCTCCTAATGCCCAGATCTATATGCAGGGATGACAGACACTGATCTTTGTCACCCATGGACTGCCATGTCCTGGAAGAATCCCTCAGTACCCCATTAGGGCAGTTTTATTCCTTGTACACTTGTAGGTGATGCAAAAAGCTACAGAACCTCAGGCACAAATTAAAGGTTTGTATTTCAATTAGACCACATAAAAATCCTATATGGAGTAAGAATCAAAACATGTATTTTGCTGTCCTTGGGCTTAAGAGTTTTGCAGAGTGTATGGTGCAAACCTCGCTTTGTTAACCTCATGTTTTTAAATCCTTTTTAACGAGTACTCAGACTTTCTTTGTCCTTGCATACTGAGATGGAAGTCTATTTAAAATCTATATAGCAGGCTCTAAGATTTTCTCTGCGTCCCCTGAGGCTAACAGTCAAATTAGATGAACAATGAGACTTCCACAAGAAGGGACAGGATTGTGATGTGCTTTCATGTTGAGGATCCTGCAGACGCGCTCCTTCCTAGCAGAGCCGAAACCTTGCAATGTTCTAGTCCAAAGAAGGTGATTCAGCTTCCTGCTTCTTCCTCACATAGAGAGGACCAGTTTCCTGTTGTTTTCCATGGATACAAACCCCTCTCCTTTTATGGGAGATTCTCCCATTTCTTACACACACTGTCTACTTTCCTGTTTGTTACTTGCAATAACTGCACTAATTTGGAGCAGAGGCCAGCAGCGCACAGCTGTCAACTCATCAGGCTCAGTTCTATATCAAGTAATTTGATATAGGAGTTTCATACCTAGCAAGATATTTCAGATGGAGCTACAGTTCTCTTCAGCAACGTTTTTTTTCTCTACTGCTGTAGTTTTCTCAAGGTCTACATCTGACAGGGAAAATAGTCTTTTCTCAAAAGTACACAGCTTCTTACATGTGGTTAGTGCAACACTTGTGTGATGCTGCCTTGAAGAGATGTGTGGCAGCCTGCTTTTGTTGTTCCTTCAGTAGCCTAGTCTCCTTAACTTTTCATTTGAATGAAGATACCAGAGGGAGGCTGGTGCATAGTTTTTTCTTGTCCTGATCAACAGCAAAATATTGCCATTTTAGACACCTGATTTTTTTATAAACTCTTTGAACAAATGACACAGGTTTAGGAAGTGTTCTCACTAATTAAGGACAGCATGTACAGGAGAAACTTATATAAAGCATGCTCTTGGAGAGTTTACAAATTGAAGCTGGTAATGAAAATCAGGCATGGTCTGATTTTGAAAGAGGTATTTGTTCTGGTATGGGAACTAGAGCCAGGAACCCTGTGTCTCATACCAGCCACCGCATTGTCTCCTCTTGTGACTTTGTGCAAGTCAGTTATTGTACCTTTATACATCATGATACAGTGCCCACATTGTGGCATTTGACCTACTAAAGTCCTTTCTCTGTAAAACCAGCATAATACCTGTCAAAAAGAAGCTTTCAGGATTCATTTTTTATTGTTTTACAAAGTGCTTCAAAGAAGAAAGAGGTAGGCCTGAAACACTGCTACCATTTTGATTAGATAAATGTAGTGGACTTGGCATAGCACTTACAGATGAATCAGGGACAAACCTGTAACCAAACATTTAGAGCTAGATATGGTTACACTGATAGAGTTTAATATTACACTGCTCTTTTGGGTCTTCACAGATGGGGCACAAAAAAGCTATTTTGAAGAGAGGTACCACAAAACCTTTCCACTTGCATCAGCCCCTGGCAGCCTCTGGGGATGCTGCTCCCAGGCACATCCTAAGCGAGGTGAGAAGGGAGGCACAGCCTCACTGGGACTACTCATGTGAGAGTTAGAGCAGAACTGACTTCTCAGTAACGAGCTTTATGCTCATGGTAGTGGATAATGAAGATTTTTCTTACGAGTGTCTGAAGCTGTTTCATTGAGAGGTCACAGAGAGCAAATCCGCTGATAAATGGAAAGGTGATAAAAATCTATAAGGATGGAAAGATGTGCCTAATTATCTGTCTGCATGACCCCCATCACTGAGATGCTTGGAAGTCTAACAAACTACTAATCACTTGCTAGCACTCCTGCAAGACAGCATGGCTATGCATGGGGAGCTGAGGTGCTGACACACTGTATATCCAGACTTTCAGTGCAGATAAGGGACCTACATATTTTTTTACAGATTCCCATGTTTTTCTCAAACTCACATAGAAAATACCTGGCAAACGGAAAAACAGCAGCACACTTCATGCAAAACACACAAATCACTCAAATTACGGTGGGTACAACACACAGGGCAGCACCTTGCAGTATTTTCAGCTGGTCGAGGCTTTGAATAAACAATTTCTGTGGCCCATTACTACTGAGACAATAGCTATCTTTCGGATTTGGGATACTGTTAAACCTGATCAGCCTGATTAAACCTGTGATACCTCATTCCTCTTTTCTTAACAACTGATAGTAACTAAATAGTTCAACAGCCTATTTCTTGGCCAAAGAGAGGTAAAAGAGAAAAGACTTACAACAGGCTTGTTTCCCTCCTTCAGTGTAATCCAGTCCTCTCCGTTGGAGCTGACATCTACGCGATATGTTTTCAGATAATATTCTTTCTTTGTTTCTTTTGAGATGGCTCCTTGGGTTCCAATTCCAGAAACAAAGCGGAGAAGGCCTAGATCTACCTGTGGTAATGAATGAATTGGGACATGAGGACAACCAGTTCAGAGCATGACAACACTGCAGAAATGACACCCCCTCCATCCCCACCATGTTTTACAAAGATAATAAGGATTTTATATAAAGGAAATTGCAACATATTGTTGATAATAACATAGCCATAATCTCCTCTTTTGTAAACAGTGTCATCACTGGAGATATTTGCCTAATTAGCCAGGAGGGTTATTCACATGCCAGAGAATTATCTTTCCTCTGTGGGGGAGGAACCAAAGACCCTATCAGTGGGAGTGGGAACCACCAGACTGCAGAGAAGTTACTAGAGAAGTTCCTCAAGGACCACGCTGATGAACAATCTTACTTAATACTTTCATTAACTACCTTGCATAGATGCTAATGAAATTCGCTAAGGACACAAAGCTGCAAGGCATTGTCAATACAGAAGAGAGTCATGCAGTGAGAACTGAATGGCCCTAGGACTGCAGTATTAGAAATGGGATGAAATTTAATAGTACAATATCAAAGTCGCACATTTAGGAAATGATAACACGAATTCTGCTAAAACCCAGGAGCTCATCACTTGTGAACAGAAGAGGAGAAAAGAATCCTGTGGTGCATTAGTTAGTCACGAGATAATTATGAATCACCATGTGATTTTGTTGGGAAAAAGGCAATTGAATTGCTTGTACCGTATGATGTATTGAAGAAGAGAAAGAAGCATTAGCAGAAGTGCAATAATTCTGTTCCAACTGTCTAATGTAGTAAACTTTAATCATTAGAAAATAGTGACATTTTGAACTTGCTGGAGAAATGAATGCTAGGGTATGCACACGAATGTTTGTTAGAGGCCTTCTCTCTTCTTCACTCATTCTCTCTTTCTCTTTCTCTCATGAAGCCACGTTGCAACCAAGGGGACAAGTGGTGATTTAGGTTAACCTCCCCCCCCCCCCCCCCCAAGTTATT
>JAVJGI010000050.1:65933287-65960948 GCA_035590275.1 Ibycter americanus | reverse complement strand
GGGACAAGGGGTGCTTTAGGTTAACCCCCCCCCCCCCCCCCCCCAAGTTATTTATCTGTCATCCAGATCTGTATCCTCACCTAGTTCATCATGTGGCAGCACAGAGGATGCACGGGCATAGATGAGAGGGTGATGTGGGGTGCAGGAGTGCAGCTACTCAAGTCAGCTCTGCTGGCAAAAGAAACCTTTGTCCCAGTGCACAAGTCCAGCTGCCAAACGACTGAAACTAGGCACAAAACTTTCTCACAGCCAGGTTGGTGACCACAGCTTTGAAATGCTTGCCATTTCCTTACAGCCTTTCTTTAGCCATAACAACAGGTCAATTAAAATCAAACTCATCACCCTTTTTCTCTGCAGCTAGAACCTTCTATTTGTTTCCTAAAGTAAATAATTTAATTTCAATATAAAACAACACTATTCACAAAATATTAATCAGACTAATTTATACCCCTAAACTTCAGCTGTCCAGACTTTAGGAGGATAATAATAGGTTGAATTAACCTTTCTCAAGTGAATGTCCCATGAATGTCTCAGGCTTTTTCATTATTTCCAAAGTACGCAGGATGCAGAATATACGTCCCCTGTGTCCTACAGGCATCCTTTTTCCTGGATGTATGTCATATATCCAAAGGCACTGGAGCAGTTAAATCAACATGCTCTGCATTCTCTCTCAAAAGGCTGAAGGAAGTGCTATTGAGGATAGACTGCTTGCTCTCTCAATGCCCATGTCATATGCAAGGCATTTTTTAGCCTTCCAACACAAGAATAGTGGCCTTGTGTGTGACAGATAGAACTAGCTTTCAGGGCGAAGCCCCTGCCCCTGCCCCAGTTTTTAAGGCTGGTAAAGTCTATATGTAACATTTTAGCCCTTGTCTTTAGGGGTGAAATAGTGCAACATTTTGTTTTGTCGTGATAAAAAATTCAGTCTTAAAAAAAAAAACCCAACCATATCCCAGCACCACCTTACAAAAACAATCAAGTGATTTAAAGTAACTGGAGAGTCTCAGATGTTAGATTGTTGCAATCTGAAAGTTAATGGGGGAATCTGGGCATCATTGCGCTGAGCAATCTCAGCTTAACTTCAAATGCTCTCCAAACTGTACTCTGCTGATTGTAAAGTGTGCTGCACTGAGTTGTGTCCAATACCACATTCACTTCCAGGCTGAAGTGCACTTGAAAATCTGGAAGTCTGAGGGAGTGCAGAGCTAAGTTATTTAAATGATCTGCTTCTCTTACAATTTGAAACAGCTCTTCAGTTTTGAAATGATTAGGGTCCCAAGCCTGTACCATTCCAACTGATTTGAAATTATTCTAGTAGGGGCTTTTTAATATACAGTAAGTACTTCATTGTGAATAAAGTCAAGCAATGGCCTATTACAAGAGTTCTAGGTATTTGAAGCCAAGTTAAAATTTAATATCGGGGGTTTAGGGGAAGGTTTGAGTAGTTGATGCCTGAGCTAACAATTACAGCTACCAGTCGCTGACTGTTCAGGCGACTCAGGCTTGCCCCATCAAAGAACTTCAGGCCTCTAAATTTTGCTTGGTCACAAATGCTGGTATTTAATACGCTCCCTTAACTCTTGGGGAACGGAATCTGCATCTATCCCACTGCCCAGAACTAAGTCTTAAACACACAAAGGGTATAGACACCTACCTTCATGCCTAAACCCTGGCAGAATTCAAAAGGCAGGCAGAAATTCTCCTGCCAGAAGTTAACAGCTCACTAGGAGAGACAGAGGCTCTGAGAAGACCTCTAATTTATTGCCTATAGGTAGGGAAAAGGCAACCTCATTAGCGCTCCTGGCTCCAGTAACTGTGTAATACAGTACAGGAGGCGGGAGGCATCTCTTGTTGTTAGGGAGAACATCTCTTCACATTGATGTGCTATCTCTGGATCAGCAAATCTTTATGTGCTTCTTGAAAACTGGAACTATGTCAACAGCAGAACTCTTCCTGGAGCGCCCAGAGGCTGAGGGCTCAAGTGTTTAGCTGTGTGCCACAGCTTTAAATACCTTGCAAAGGCGAGCTGTAAAGCCCAGACCTGCTGCACGCCAATGGGTGTTTGCTCACAAGCTGATAGAGGAAAAAAGGAATAACCTTTCTCCTTCAGTGTTTCATGAGAAAGTAGCAGGGCAAACAAGAAATGTGGGGCTAAGCAGCAGGGGAGCAGAGGGGTTGAAAGTTTTAGTACTGTGTCAGTGCAGAGGTCCAGGAGAGAGGTAGAGCTTAAGGCATTTTCCTCCCTTTGGCAGTTCTCTGCAGTGGCCTCTGGAGAGGAACCGCTCCTCTCCAGGTGCACACAAACAGAATTGCAACAGTGAGCACCCCGCTGCAGTGCCTAAGTATGTTTGTAAATTAAGCTCTACATGTACCAATCTTCTCTACGTAAGGTGATAAAAATAAATTATGTAGAAGACTACCTTGGAAACTGCATGACATTTTAACGGGCTGCTAAGCTCACCTTCATTAATCACTTTGTGAAGTATTTTGTTTTCTTTCTAATGTCTTTTAAAACTTTTCTTTCTGTAAAATGCAAAAGTGTGCATAAAATACACTTCTAAATGTCACAGGGACTGCTCAGAGTTGAAGTTAAATCATATCAACTGCTATTAACAAATGGAACCTGAAGGTACCAAAATGTAGCTGCGGTAAGACAGAACTCTTCTGTACCATGTTATCCAGAGGAATCATTGCAGAGGGCGGTAGCTCTAGTACAGCTGTGTCACCAAACAGATAGGAATTCTTACGCATTTTGGAGGCTTAGGCTTATAGAGTCCAACTGCCTGTGTAATTTCCAGTCAGCTTAGTATGTCCTCCCCACAGAGGTCTCCAAGTGTTAACGTGACCAGAGGAGACCCATTTTTCTCAGATCCTGTCTCCTCCAGCTGAGATAGTAATACAAATCTTTAATGACTAGCATTTTGTTTTGGCCTTCTTGTCCTTTTTGTTTCAAGAGCTTGTGTTTCACGTTAAAATGAACTGTGGAGAGAGGTGGTGATGAAATACAGTACTTTTGAAGATGAACATCAAATGCATTTCCCTGCAATTATTTGACATTTAACTTTCTGCACATATGATAAACAAACATCTGGTATTTATTTTAGAGGATGCAAGTGATTTTGTAAGTTATTGCATGCTGTATGGCTGTGATCCGAGATAGGCAGCTGTCTGCAAATCTGAAATCTTGACATTTCATTTCCATTACCAGAGTTTCAGCTTTGACTAACTGCAGTATGTTGCTAGTTCTTTTTTCAAATTTTGTTCACTTTCATTCAGATTAAAAAGCGTATCTCTCTTGGAAAATGATGCCTTAGGGCCTTATCCAAAAACACAGCCTTTGATAACCGCCTGTGCTGCTATGTGACTGCCTTTATTCATAACTACACGACTGAGAGCAGACTTCCCTACAGGAATGGGCCTCTAACTTACCAGAAGTGAGGAACATCTCAAATGTGTATTTTTTTTCCAGGACAGAATGTTCACGTGAAAAAAGCCCCAGTTGTTCCTACTTCTAAAATTAATTTCTTTGCCATGAGAACATGTTGCAAGACACTAGTTGTTTCTACATATGAATTACTTCCTCTCTATTTATTCCGCAATATTTTTAAGCATCCAGGAAAAATATTTTTATTGCTGTCTTACTGTCTCCAAAAAATGTGAGTGGGTGACACATTTTTAAGACACAGATATGAAAGCAGTGGCATACGCATTTTATTAGAGAGCAGTTAAGGAGAAGGAAAACAAACAACATTTAGCTCTGCACAATGTATCAAGTAGCAAATCTTAGCAAACTGCTGGATAAAGAACAACATAAAACATACATGAATTGAAATTAATATTGGTGCTTCCTCTTGTCATACACAACTATGTCATAGTATGGAAAACCTTATTTTTGGAATGAAAATCTGCCTTGCTAAATAAAATACAGTCATTGAGGGAGCTGTAGCAAGGGAGCAGTTTTACCAGCTTTTAACACTCCTACTGTAGGTCTGTTCAACAGCCTGAGAAAATAAAGGACAAAGTGCTGGAGTTTGATTAACAACAGGAAGCTTTTTGTTGTGGGCATCTCTTGTGGCTTGAAAAGCTGTATAATCCATCACTTGACACAACATACCAAAGTAAATATTTTTAGAGAACTGTGTCATTTCCCTAGATAGCATACAGTGCTCTGAGTCATGTTAACTGTTGTGACACTTCACTGTTCTTCTGTCAAATATTTAATTAAGTAAGAGCTGACCTTTTTTATTAGATGTTGCTGTTGATTTGACCAATCATGCACTCCCATGATGTATATACAACTGTCACTTAATTCCTTTATTTATTGAGCTTTAAGTAAAGAAGACTATAATGCTAAGTAAAAATGGTACAGGCTCTAGTAGAAATTCTGAAAATAGTCTAATTAATTTGGTTGGAAAATTACTGCCAAAAGTCTTCGCCCTTGAAATGAGTAGTCATTACAAAAGCACAACTCCTTGATTAATGGCAGGGTGTAAATATTCATCCTGGGTTTAAGTGAAAATAGTTAAGGCTGTAAATGATCTCAGATCATTGTGCAAAAATCTGAGTGATATTTGTGGCAGCTCCATAAAGAAAGTGAGGAGAAAATATTGCTGTTAGTAAGATCTCTCCTGAGTCACTGAAGTCTTTCTCATTGACCTTGACAGCAACATCCTGAAAGCCCCAGAAGAGAAAGCAGCTAATCACACGCTCAACTTCTAGTCTGTGCTAACAACTGTCCTCAGTCAGTATGCTTTACTGAACTGATGCTTATGTGACTTGGCAAAAATGGGGAAGCATGAAAGAGAGGATGAGCAAACATTCATGCCAAGGAAGTAGGAATGCTTGGCAGAAAAAAGGAAATTAACTTTAGCAGTGGAAATACTCCTCACAGTCTTCACCTTCTGCTCAAATCCTTTCTGCAGCAGAAAAAACATAAATGTAAAGATTTCCCCAACTGAAAACAAAAAATAGACTCAAAGGCCACTACCACATTGAGATACTGATGCTGAGATCGCAGTACTGAGTACAGTAATTTTTTTTAGAGGCAGATCAGCCAGTTTCTACAAGAGAAAATTTAAGATAATCATGAAAAACTCTGATGAACATAAGAGAACCTCATTCATTGTTACAGGGCTCGTTCAAGAAAGAAAAGATGCAGAAAGTGTAAGAAAAATGAAATCCAGAAACAAAAAGGAAATAAGAAAAGACAAGAAAAAAAATGAAAGAAAAGGCCTCTGTGTCTCTGACAGAGAAAAGATAATGCTTGTGTGGGCTGTGTTGCATCTGGATTCATGGCACATTCTCCCACTCTTATGTTAATTTTTTTTTGCATAAATCAGAAGCAACTAATTAAAAAAGAAATATTTAATTCTGACATGTTCTTTGAACTGGTGTTCCATCTGGTTCTGTTTGAATAGTAAAATCTGCTGTAGTTGTAAAAATTGGCAAGCAGCACTCTGGTAAAGAGAAACAAAAGAGACTCAGTACAGCAGGTTAATACACTAGCATTTCAACTTGAGACATTTCCAGAATTCAGCAAACCAAATCGCTCCAGTATGGAAACTATAAAGATCAAATGTGAAAGAGAAATGCTGCAAGTAGGCCGGGAAAAGCACTGCCACTGGTACACATTAGCTCTGTGTGATATTTTTAGTGTGAGTCTTTGAAGGACTTTAGTTTAAAAGCAAGGGCAATGCAATGCTCCCCTGAAATGGGCTCACTGTATTGTATGAAATGCATCCAGTGCACATGCAGTGATAGGGAACGATCCTTCTGCTATTCATTTGCAAGCTCCACCTTACGCATTCATGTGGTGCTCTGATGTAACACGATTGTTATTCAGACGACTCAGAAAATACCTTCTTCTTAATTTATTTTTTCACTTGAAAACTACTTAAAACCTGAACACCAAGATACAATAAACTCTGATAACAAATGGGGGAAAATGTAATCGTATTGGGATTTCTATAGGCTCTGGGATCTAAGTAATCAGCATCTTATGCCATTCAAACCCTCTCTGTAGCAATGAAGAGAAAGGCTGATTAACTCCCAGTGCTTTAGAAAAAGATTGTTTTACATCTTGCAGGAGCATATCTTGCTGTGAAATATTACTTCTTTAAAATGAAAACCTTTGCTTTGGCAGTACATTAACTTGCAAATGGATAACCTAAGACATGTACAATGACTTGGTCAAAAAAGGAGGAATGTGAATGGCCCCTTTCTCCAGCTAAGATACTTAGGAACCCTTGCTGAGCAATAAATGAATCAGGAACGTAATACTTTTAATTAACGTTTTCTGAATACTTATTTGTAATTTACATTTAATTTTAAACCTGAGCTTAATCCTCTGATCTGGAATGAAGACAACTATTTAGTGCAGTTTGAATGTAACCTTCCCCAGTTTGTGTTAGAAACTATAGAAAAGGGAAACTCTATAGCAATACTTGCAGAACCACTCTTTTCTGAGAGAAGGACATCATTGTAGGACTTTTTTTCCCCTAAGTGTACTGAGCGACTAATGCACAAATGGGAAACAAGTAAGCCAAAGCTTCTCTATCAGACTGCTTCACATGTGAATAACAGGGCTTTGGGTGGAAAACGCTGAATTTTGTCTATAAAGTTCTTCTCTAGTATTTTTTTGCCAGCTGCTGTACTGTTAAAACCAGAGGGCACAGGCAGAAGGGCTTGATTTATAATACATTTTGGTATTTTGAATGTAAGTACATTATTACACATGTGTAAACACACAGAAATAACCTCTGCTTCTTCCTGTTTCACAGCATACCTATGCTAATTGGGTAGGAAGCTGGTAAGTGATGGGATGATATGCTGTGCAGAATTAAACTCTCCTGTCTCAGACAGCACACCTTGATGGTTTAGCTAGATCTGACCGTGCGATCACTGTGTTCAGAGTGAGTTCTACTGAAATCACTGGAATTTGCTATACTTGGATATTTTTGAAAGTTCAGGCTTTGGGTTTTCTATAAAAAGTAGCAACAAAATGAGGAAAAAGTACCAGTGTCTAAGATCTGATACATTTTAAGCCTAATTTCACTGGCAATTGGAATGGGTGTATAACCTGTGTCACACAGAAATATATGTATTTTCTTGTGATCAGCTTTCTCACCTTGGAAAATCGGCACAGTCTCTTTAAATCAGTCATTCATCCACAGGAGTCTGCATTCATTTATTCTCTGTTAAATGGAACTGTCAGTTTTGTTGCACCAAAATTCGATTTTCTATTTCATACACATTGTGTATGATGATTTTAATTTACTACTGGGTCACCAAGCAAGTCACTGCTTTTTTAAAATATGAGTTTCTCCTACCTTCTAGAAAAATATCAGGTACCTGAGGTTAGATGGTGTGGTGAGGGTACTGTAAATGTATGGTGAAAAATGAGAGACAAAGACTGTACGCGCAAAGATAATTTTGCTTTTTCCTTGGTATGTCCCTCATAACTCTGAGGAAATGCACACACAGATGAAATACTTCTGAGGCTGTGATTTGGGAGACCCACTGCTGAGAGTGGTGCTCTTGTCCCGTGCCAGTGGAGGAAGGGGGACAGCAGATGGGGTGGTGCAGGCCAGTGACTACCAAGACAACTTCCCCCCTGCTCCTAAAGCAAACCAGGGAGACTGGCTGCCTCCAGCTCTGCCCTTCTCTCAATAAAGCCTGCTCAAACTCCAGCCATGCGGGTATCATTTCCAGGCTTCCTTTGGCCAGCTAACGGTGCCTGGTTTGTGTACGCCCATTCTGCCTCTCCAAAAGTTGCTCTATATCCAGCTATGTAAAGAGCAAAGCTATTGATTTTTAAGTGCTGTGGCTTTTTAAAATAAACATAGGATGTATTTTCTTAGTTAAGCATATAATGTAAGGGGGGAACGCTTCTATGGACAGTTAATTTTTATGGCCTGACAAGAGGATTTTAAAATTATTCTGCGCTATGTTAGCCCTTCAGCCCATAGCTGGAGTTTAATAGGATTTGCAATGGAATAGGTTGGTCCTGTCTCTAAGACTGAAAGCCACCTTAATCTGTGGTACAATAATCTATAACCTAAATATGACCTGTTCAAATATGTCCTGGTTTTATATGTGATAGGACAAATCAATATTTTCAGCAGCTTCAGAGGATCAGCACCAGAAATTAGTTTGGCCTGAAGTGTTCAACACAGGAGGCTGCAATGAAGAGAAAGACCAGACTGCATAGGTACAGCTGGCTGGTGGAAGTTATGTGTAAACAGTGCTTCTCTGATGAGAAGCCAGTTATTCCTGAAAACAGGGGAACTGAACCTCAGCTTAATGTTTGGCCAAATGTGTTTTCTCTGCTAGTAGGTTTTGTTTATCAGACAGCTGTGGAGTTTACTCTGATGCCTTTTTAAAGAGTTTTTTAAAACCTTGAATGAAAACATCAGAGAGAAAGCAAAAATGGAAGTATTTCCTTGTTGAAATACAACTTTTTTTTTCCTTTCTTTTCTTTTTTTTTTTTTTTTTTCTTTTTCTGTGGGAAGAAGACAAATTGCTTTTTGAAGGGCAAGTATTTACCACTTGGAAGAAATCTCATTTATCCTTCCACTTTACCTATTTTGCTACTGCTGTGAAAATGTCATCTAATGGGCAGAACAGAATTAAACTGGGATGGAAAAGGAGGATGATACAAGGACAGGGAGGCAAATAATAGCTCAGCAACAGAAAGTCTGCAGCATGGATGCTGGGATGGGGAAGGGCCCATAGGACTCATGAACTCTTCAGCTTTATACTACTGTGCAGGTGTGGAAAGAGTGAATAAGAATGCACAATTGTCTCTGCAAAGCACTCAGCAGTACACCTATCATCTCCAACCCAGGGCTGGCCCCGTGAGAACAGGGACCTTTAGCTCAGTAACAACTCTGCTTATTATAACATGCCTCAGCTGTGTGTTCCTACCCAAGGCTGTGTTTCTAGCCACTACCCTTAGTCACTTAACTTCTAGCCTTGAGCTCTACCTCACATGTAGTTTGACACCTGCCTCGTCTTGTAGCTTAATTTATTTCTGCTGGACGCAGAAAAATCTCCTTCTGAGATACCTTCCTTCACAACTGCAGGAAGTCCTGGCTGTGGTGGAGCAGATGTGTTGCAGTGCCTGGTAGTTGGGTGGGCAAGGCTGCCTCAGTCCCCATGGGGTCTGCAGGTCATCTGGGAGAGAGCTCCTCTACCAAGCAGAATGGCACAAGCAACTGATTTTTTAGCTTGATGGCAGTTTAAAGACCAGCAAACTGTAACAAATGTTTTGAATCAAGCCAAACATGTGAACCTGGTGAATGGAGAAAAAAAGAGGGAGAAAATAATTTTGTACAGAGATTTTGAGTGGCTTTAATTCCTGTGAAAGAAAGTAGAAGAGAAAGATGTTGTGATTTAAAAAAAACCTTGTGGTGTTTAGTTTAAAACCATATTTAAAGGTTTTAATTTCTTTCCCTCCTGTAGCCAACTAGTGAAAGTAAGATAAATTTACAAAATTATTTTAGTAGTTGCTGAATCAGTGCTTTTGCTGGACACATTTTTAATTCGCTATCTCAGCTCTAAAGGGCCATCTGTCTTGCAGCCGTTCAGGGGATGTAGGGCTGGACTGGGAAGTGGATGCATAGGTAATTACAGAGCTATATACAAACTACTCAGATCTCTGCATAATGGATCCCCTGAAAGAACTGAAACTATTACAATGATTAGGCTGGTAGTGGAGGCTCGGAGGGGCTCTGCTTCTGCTGCTCCTCCATATGTTGCATGCAGGATTGCTCGAAGCCACACAGGACTCTCCTTTGTATTAGGGCTGATGCTGAAACATGTCAGAGGGAGGTAGAGAGGATTTTCTTCTAAACTGCATTTTGCACCTGCACTTCTGGAGCAATAACGCTGCCAACAGTTTTGCATAGTTCTCTGAGCATCTCTTCAGCCTCCCCAGAGTGATAAATCTATGGCTGGGAACTTTCTGGTACTAGAAGAGCTCTTAAAGCACTTTGAATAATCAAAAAAACCTTCATACTTTGTAGGACCCTTTTATTTATCCCTCTCCCACTTGTCTAATTTCAGCCTTTATGAAACTACCATTTATTCCCATGTCAGAGTAAATAAAGGTACGAACGTATCCTGCTGGGTCAATTAACCCTGGTTCTGTGCTGTGTCACAGTCTGTACTGGCTGTGATTTCCAGAAAGGAATAGTCTTTTGTCATTCTTTGCCCATGTGCAAAGTATGTTAAGACCGTAAGATAACTGTAATACTTTTCTACACAAAGCTAACTCTGCTTTTTGTAATTTCTGAGGTGCAGTTATGAACTGTAAATGCCATGAACCAAATGCATGACTTGTATTTTAAAGTGGCAGAGAAGACAAAGGATTGACAGTTTTTGTGCTTTCATGTCAGTGTGCTCCCTAATGACAGGCAAGCCCTACCACAGATCCTCTGAACTTCAGCTCTCGGGCAGTCCTTCAAAGGCTAGGAGACCTGGGAAGCCTCAGCTTCCCAGGTTTCATGTTATTCTTTGCACTAATATGATACACTTCACTGCAATATCAAACTCCAAAAGAAACAGAAATAATAACAGCAGACATTGTTGACTTGCACTTCCTTGAGCTTTCATGTGAAATATTTAGATCGGTTTGCTCGGTAAAGTCAACCTGAACAGCTGCCTCATGTAAGAATAAACCTGTTAATGAAATAAATATGCTGTGCAGCAACATATATAAATACTGACTATATTTTACAGTGAATACCTGATAAGGAAATAAGCTATGACACAGATGAAAGGTCAAGACACGAAATGATGAACTGCAATTATTTTCAGAAGTGCTACAGGAATAAATCTGTACTAATCTATATACCAGTTCACATCAGCAATGCATGCTCCTGGGTTTCACTTACAAAGCAGTGAATAATGAAGAACGTAGGTTACTGCAAATGTAAAGGAATGAAGACAAATGTGGAAGGAAAATTCCAGCTCAGAGGTCCCTCTCATTCTGGTGAAGCAGTGTATACATAGAAGTGTTTTAAATCAGTGGAAGTATATTTTCCTTGCACAGGAGAGTTAGTGTTAAATAAACAACTGATATTTCAATCAGTGGAGGCAAGGGGGATCTCCCAGGCTGCTTTTTGAAGAGGGTTATTCTTACCTCTCTGGACTTTCTCCAGATCCCTAAATGCTGCAAGATGCAGAGGGAGAATTTTACACCAGATCAGCTGATATTCCTACGGCTGACTGGTCTAGAAGTCTAGAGAATTACTCTGCAACAGTTGTGCCAAAGGGATGGGTGGAGAACAAGGTGGAGATGGGCAGGCAGAGGCCAGAGGCAGCAAATCAAACCTGCTCCCTGTGCTAACCTCTGACTCCGGCTGTTTACACGTGATACAAGATCTGTGCCCTGCTGAAAAACCTAGCACTACAAATTTGGGCTGGATTAGCCATTTATTTCGTATTAGCCAGAGCACACAATAAGGACTTCATCTTAGTGTAGTTCAGTCTCAGCTGCAGAATGACAGATAATACCCAATGCAGAGTAGAATGTCTATTTATGTTAACCCTCCTGCTAACGTTTTTTGAATAAATTTGAACTGGCAGAGCATGTTTATATCAGAGTAGTGCTTTTTGTTTTATAGCTGCTAAGTTTTGATCTGATACTAGGATTCTTAAAGCTGGAATTATGGTTTTATCCAAACCCAGCTGTAATATGAACTGAAAATTTTGTGTTATTAACAAACATGCTTTGCTTTCTGGGAAAGCTGGAGGTCTCAGTCTTACAGGATGAGAGAAAAACTGTGCCACCCAGAAATTATCATCCAGCTTGACGGGAGTGTAAAGATTTGTGTTATATGCATTAGAAGAAACATTTTGATAAAAACCATACAGATTCTGCAGCAAAAGTACCCAGAAGGTGTTGCTCCTTGTGGGTTTGGAAACCCACACCATTATGAGGATTGATGACAGCGCAGGTTCCCAGTGACCCTAGTAATAGGCAATCAGTCTCCCTTCAAAACCACACACACGTGTGTCTCAAGCGTCTTTGGCTGATGGCACCTATCCAGCCGGGCACTCCTCCTGGAGCTCCCCCTGCTCCTGCGCTGCCCTGGGGGGCTGCTGGCCATGACCCATCGGGGCGTCCCTGAGGTGCAAGGGCTTGCCAAGCACAGCGGCCTGTGGCTCCTACTCAAAGGCCTCAGAAATAAGATGCAACAAGTTCCCTAAATATAAAGATTTCACATGTTACTTTTTCAGATGAGTGTAAGCGTAACTGCTGTTCTTAAATGCGAACATTAAATCTACTCTGTAAAAACACAATTACTGCTGCCATGGCAGAAATCAGTCATCCCTTTTGAAGGAATGCCTTGAAAATGCAATCATAAAATCCCTGCACGTTATGGATTTCATTAACATTGTACTCCCCTAGGATTCCCAATTGCACAATAACAGGAGTTCTTTAAATTTTAAATACCACAGACAGGAACAGTTTCACTAAAACCAGATGTGAAACCCTCGCACTGGCCTTCTTACTGGTTCTAAGTACTGAAACTGGCTGGTAATTGATACCTATTAACATGTTTGTTGTTCAGATTACAGAAATGGAAACATTATACTATTTTTCCTGTGAAAGGATACGTTAATGAGGGACAATGACTTACATTGCAATGGCAGTTCCCTGCTCATGATTAAATTAAAAAACTGGATTTTTTGTTGCCTTGTTTTTTTTTTTTTTTTTTTTTTTTTTTGAATTAGGCTATTTCACACTGAAGGGCAGTCAAGTGTGCAAAATGGAAGTGTAATGAACAAGTAGGCTGACCTTAAGGTTGAGGAGCTAATAACATCCCATATGACAATAAACTAACTTCATGCTTATTTTTGGCAGCCCTTGCCTCATGCATATCTTTATGCCATTCATATTAGAAAATCCACAGACTTTATTAATGTGTTTTTAAAGGAGAAATGCAATCTGGAGTGACTCTGATTATGGAGTCACTCCAAATCTCAAGTTAGTTGAGCAATTTTCAAAAGTGTGTTTGAGGGTAAAAGTAAAATGGAGAAAGTACTGTGCAGACTTATGGTGTGACTGTGCTATGGATATTTTGAATTTATGCTTTGACATTTATTTCCAAACAACTAAGGAAAGGAACGGAAAAGTGGCTTTCACTTAGCAGAGCCCTGTAAGCAGGTGGCATTCAGATGAACTCAGGAGTTAGTACCCTCTCAGCCACAAAGGAGCAATCTAGTTTTTTCACCAAAGAATGGGTTTCAAGTCCACAGATGGAATTCATGCAAATCCATTACTAACAACAAGCCAACACTATTTTCCTAATTATTTTCAGTGAAATGGTCCAAAAGACATCAACACCTCAAATGAGACAATCATATCACATGCCCTCTAAACGTCCTCTGTAGATACCAATCTCCCTTTGCTGATACTTAACTGAGGTTTTCTGTTTCTTTTGTCTTAGCAAAAACATTAACCTTGAAGGGAGGGGTAAAAGGAAGGGAAACGAGAACTATTATGTTTCCTTTATGCAAAAAAAGATACACTAAGGAAATTAGTATTTGGAGCTGGATTTTCAAGCTGCTTTTCCCATGTGTGATTGTACATATCTCATACATATGCCCTAGTTGCATATGCATATTAGCAGTTTGAAAGCAGACATCACTACTTAACCAGCTGCAGTGTGTGTGCAGGTATGGAAACCTGCTATTGTGGAAAAAATCAATGAATACTGATATACACAAAATCTCTGTCTCAAAGACAAGGACATATAGGCAGAAATTTTCACTTTAAAAGTTCCAAGTTCAGCATTGCAGTATCCTTCAGCACAGTTTTTTCTGTTAAATATTTTCTAGAGTTCTCACATGGTGCAGCAATCATCCATTTACATTGTACTGCACCAAAGCAAATACTTCACATAAATGACTAGTTTGCAGTAGCTTACAGAACAAAACAGAACAAAGTGACCTTAGTCCTTCATATACAAGTGCCTTCCTCCTTTTATAAAATATTATGGTTTGGTTTTTTTTCAATGGGTAATTTCAGAGTATTCTATCAGTTACATGTCCTTGGTTGTTTGTCTGTAAGCTCTCATGGAGATGAACTTCTGTTCCTGGGGATATTTGTACAGAGGCAACATGGGATTTCAATATTTTATCCAGATACAAACTTGCAACATGTGCTTACTGCCAATGGCATCAAGACTTTGTAGAATGTGGTAGTCTGAAGCACTTAGCACCCATCTGAAGATTGCCAAAGTAAGTTTAACAGGAAAGCATTTAGAACACATTTGGAAGTTTGAGTTAGCGATGTTATTATCAGAAAAAAACATAATAAAGAAGTATGAGAATATCCTCCTAACACAAATGGAACCAAAGATTAATTAAACCCTTGTACCCTGTGAAAATCCTGGGGATGATATACCCAGTCTCCAAACTAGCTTGGTTGCTTCTGCTACATGGGTTGAGTGGTAGAAACGATTTAAACAGTTCTTCTGCAACATCTGTTGCCTAATCAATGAAATGCATTGTCAAGCAAGACTTGCAGGCTCAGTCCTGCAAACAAGACCCAGCTCTGCAGCAAAGGCTGCTACAGCCTAGTTGCTCTGTCAGGATATCTGCCTTTGGAGTGCCGGTCCCTCTGCACGGAGCCTGGGCAGTGGAGGAGATGCCCTAGGGCTAGATTGCTCAGGGAAATGGTTCATGCTGCCTTTTCCAATCCAGGGGCTGGGTGAAGTAGGTGAGAGCTGTAGCGTGAGCAGTACAGCATACAAATAACCAACTTTTTGGCTGATGTGGTAGCTGGAGGCAGTGTAAAACTGCTAAAAATTATGCTCAGTGGTTGTTTCAGCCCCTGAGCATCCTGGTTTATGGCAGAAAGCAAAGGAGGCTGAGAAATTCATGGGCAGGAGGCCTGAGGTACCCTGAGCTGTTTTAAGCATAAATCCCAGAGTAGCTTGGATTCTGTTATGTGTTTGTTATTAAAAAAGTTAATGGTTAAAAAAGTCCTTTGAAACTTTTTCTCAGAAAGGTCTAGTTCTAAGTGAAAGGATTAAGCTCTTTCTATATATAAGTAGTCATCATAACTTAATAAAGTTAATAAGCACACAGAACACACGAATGAGATTTGACTAGCTCTCGTTTTGATTATCCAGTCATAAATGCATAAGTGACAGCAGAAAAGAAGGAAATAAAGAAAAAGTGGCGGCCCTCTGACCAGATGAAACACATGGAATTTGATTCTGATGCATTCCACTCTTTTTTCATGTACATTCCATGGATTGCAAGTGGCAATGATTAATAACAAGCCTTGCACTTAGATAAGGCTTGGGAGATTTTAACATTTATTCCTAAGTAAGGAAAAAGGATCAACAGATTTTTTTGCCACTCTGAAGTCTGATTAGGTCCATCATACACGATTACCAAGTTGCCAAGAGCTCAGGATATGTAGGGGCGTCTAAGCAGGACACCTGAGAGTCCCATTGTGTGCCAAGGATCAGAAGATTTCCCCCTCTTTCTTCTCTTTACTAAGTACAGCTCAACATGTTTTTAATGTTTCTTGCAGACAGCAAACCTCACAGGAAACACCGATGTGAACATTTGTGTGAATGGCTAATAAGGCATTGTTTTTATATGTCAGTTAGTAATTTCCTATAGAAAACAACAGAAGCAGGAGGAATGTTTCAAATATATGAACAAGTTTTCAATATTAGTAATATTGATCTAATATGCTCAAGCCTTTCTCTTAGCTTTTGCCAACAGAAACAGAATATAGGTTACAATTAAGAAGTCTGCCTACAACTGAGACAAATCAGTGTTTTTTTCACCTAATGATATTAATGCTTGCTAGTATACATTATTTGTATACAGTAATTCATCTTAACCTGTTCAGGAATCATGCGCCATTAACCTATGTACCTGATAACAAATAGCAAATGACAAGCCCAAGCAGACTGACTGATCTCAAGGGGTCTCTTCATGGCGACAAATGTTTGCACGATTTCTCCTGTACTAACAGAGTGAAGCCAAGGCAGCCAATCTTGCTAATGAATGTTGTGTTTCAGGATGTGGAAGAATAGCCACTAGACAGAGACCATTGAGCTCACTCCATGGCTAACATATTCTAGAAGGGACATAGGTCTTCTGAGGTGAAATCTGAGTGCATGAAAACACCATGCTGTATTAATGCTTAACTGTAATCAGCAAGAGACATAGCACATGCTCAGTTTACTGGGACATTCCACTTTAAGTGCATGTTAAACTAATATTGACTTTTCCACTAAACCAAAATCTCTGTTATTTGTGCTCAGAAGACTGAAAAAACAATAGACATGGGAAGCAGAACAATTAATCTTCCTGACCTTTTCTTTTTTTATACCTTTGGGAGTCAGTCTTTTTTTGTGTCTAATAGGGAATGTGAACTATTCACTTGCAATGATTCTTAGATTATGCAGAAGTACTTTACTGTGGTTTTTTTTTTTTTCTTTCTTTTGCATTCTCCGCATTCAATAAACTCCACAGAGTATTATTAATAATATCTTTAAAACGTTATCTTTTTACCTGTATCCATTCTCTGATAGAATCTTCCCCTGGGGTCCATCCATTCTCAGGGTAATTTAGCCGGGACCTTTCTGAAGACCAGATAGCGCTGTACTGGGAGGAGACAGTGATTTGATCAGAGTGAATTTCTCCTGACTCCATACCTAGTGGTTCCATGCACTGGAAATCTGAAGAAAAATAAATTACCATCATTATTATGATCAGCTTTTTGATATAGACTTTGAATAATGAGAACGTTTTCCTGCTTTGAATATGAATATCTAAAGATTTTATTTTTATGTGACTTTGAATTCTTTAGCAACTTTAAGTGAGGCAGTATTGGGCTTATGGTGTCATTCTTAACACTGTCATTCAAGTTACCATGGCAATTCCTGCAATAATAATGCTATACAAATATTTTTAGGCCAGCATTGTAGCCATTTCAATATAGGACAATAGAATTCTCTTTTCTAGGGTAGCACAGGCACTTCTGTGGATTTATAATATAAATCAACGTATGTTGAACTCATAATTACGCACAAAGCCAGGAAAGACAAACCAGATGACTGTATAAAATAATTTTATTTTAAAACTATTTACTCTAGTACAAAAAGTATAAAATGTTTTAAAAATATTATTAAAATTCCAGCCATTCTCTGTGGATCCCGGCCACTGGAAAGGAACAGATCAACAAAATTTGAATCCAGGCTAGAAGATTACTAACCTAAGGGAATTAGCACCTCTTCTGCAACATGCAGTATTTTAAACGAGTTGGTCATCTCCATGCAATCTTTTCTTGTTGCCACAAAAATTACCTAGATAATTTAGAATCGACACCCTAGTCTCTATAGTGAGTTCAAAGGCTAATAGAGCATGGAGGCTAATTCTTCCCTCACTCTTCAAAAATAAAGGCTTCAACCCCCACTGAAGCAAGAGAGGCCGGTGTCTTCAGATGGATCCTCACACCCAGCTGCTCATGCACCACCGTGTCAGAAGTTTACCAATCCTATTGCAAAAGCAGGAGAAAATAACATGTGCCTATGCTTCTCCTCAAGGACTTCATAGTATATAAATATAATTAATTCCTTCATTAGCAGTTTAAGGTAAAATACCAGTGTGTGAAGCAGAGGCCCTGACATTTGGGTACAGACTCTTTTTTATCACACCTTCTACGGAGCTGACATATCTCTATCAGGGTGGGTGGGTGCTGAGCTGAAGGTTTGAAGCTTTCAAAATCCGTGAGTTGGAGAAATGAGCTTTTAATAAGCAAAGTTCTGATCTTTCAATGAAAATTAAAACATTCTGAAAAAAAAGTATAAACTTTTTATGTGAGATCCAAAACCTTCTATTCAGAAATGCTATCAGGGTACCTTATAGGAGTTGTAGTTAGGGTGTCCCATAATTGAATTATCAATCTTGTTGCCAAACGACATTTCCCATGGCATACTACCCTTTCCCCCATTTCTGTGCTGCTCCAATGTATTAGGGGCCTTGGGTGAAGTACTGAAACTGAACTACGTTGGGGTAAGACTCAAAGTAAATTAACTTCTGTTTGGAATTGGAAGGAAAGCCATACATAAGCCACTACAAAGAATGTAAGACACGGTAGGTGGGAGTCATATTAAAATATCTAAAAAGTAGGTGTCTAGTTTGATCTGGACGTGTGAGCTTTCCCTGTAGTCTACTGAGAGAGACAAGTATCTCCGGGGGACACCTCACATGTCTGAGATAAGTAGGCTGAGTTGTTCCCTGGAGGTGACCCCTTCTCTACTGACAGCACAAAGAGCAAGGGTGGGTGAAATGAGGTGAGAGGAATCTCTCCTGTGTCTAAGCCTGCATCCCAGCAGAGCAGATACTATTAATTCTGGCTCCAGTGTGATGACACCTCCCTTTATAGCCCAGGAAGGACGACTGGAGGAGATAGACAAATTGCTTGTGCTAGCTAATGAGGGGGCAGAAGAAGCCATACTAGCTGGAGGTACAATCTGAGACAGATGGAGGAGGATGCTTCTCATTCACAGAGACTGGGTATGTCCCTCCCATTCTCTCTTCCTAGCTATGCAACCTACAAGAAAGCTATTAAAGAGGCAAGGGGCAGAGGAGAGGTGGGGAGTAACAGGAATAATTTCAGTTTACTCAGTTTTCTTTTGTTTCTTCTTTGACTAAACAAGTGCATCAAATCTGGGTGGATCTGCTCAAACCTCAGTAAGCTGCAGAAAGGAGAGAGAGTTTGATTTAAAGTGTGTGTTTTATCATCAAGCAAAGCAAGGAAGTCTGCAAGGACATGGTGTAACACAGCCTGTTATTTTCCTGTGTCTCCCTCACTTCGTTTCATTCTCTGTCCAAAGGGTAAGTATGAAAATGAGGCAACTGGGAAAAAAATATGAGACAGAGAACAAAGCTTAGATAGCTTATGAAATGGTTTAACAAGAGCACATATATTAAATGGGTTCTTTTTATTTAAGAAATCGATCATCAAAGCTTATTCCATGTAATAAAAGGCGGCTTTGGATCGCGCATTCATTGTTCATGTTTCATTGTTTTAATGCAAGTGTTCAATTGCTCTGCATTCCTGTGTTTCCTTGGTCAGTACAGTGTTTCACAATAATTATCCCAACTTCCTGGCAATACTGCGGAATAAAACTGTAAGGAGAATTCTGCTTCTTGCACTGCTTTTCAAAGGGCAGCTGTTCTTTAAAAAAAAACAAGAAAGAAAAAAGAAAAACATAACCAACCCTTCCCCACCATCTTATTTGTTTAATTTTTCTTTAAAGTTTCATGGAACACCTGGTCTGCAAGAAGACGTAACAGATAATATTTTCCAAGAAGCTCTGCGGGATACATAAATACTGACCTTCTGATACACTGCTCTGTGACACGCTGTAGTTTGCTGAGAATCCCTCTTTTGCTATTGCACTGTCAGTATAAAATACCATTGAAAGAATCCCTGTTGAAGACCGGACACGTCCTGGGTTGTTCTGCCCACAGTAACGCCCTATGTGCGGGCCAACTGCAAAGAAACAGGATATAATAGTAAACTACCAGTTCTACTACAACAATAGATGCCACTACAATAGCCTCCTAAAGACAGCCCCTCAGCAGGAAATAGTGAACCTCTACAACAGCTCAAAAGCACAATCTTATCAATAACATAGCAGTGAACAATAAATGGCTTATTCTACCCTAGTAACGTTACTTCTAAAATGTTCCAGATAGCACTCCATAAACCTCTGAAAATGTAAAGAACCAGGATTTCAAACAAGGTCCTTTAAAGTGTGCAGTGGGGGCAATGATGCACAAAATTACATGTACAAAACAACAAAAGTATTTTCCAAAGTGTGACTGAAGCACCTATTTATGCCTGATTTTCCCCACACAGTCTACAAGATGCTCTTGGAATAAGAGTTCAAACAGCACTTTCCAGGTTTTATGCTCAATACTGCAGATAATCTGTTAATTTTACAGCGCACTTAGAAAAACCTTTTTGCACTCATATTGAGGCTATGACCAATGACTCTTTATCCCTTCCTGTTTATGCTTTCAGGACACCTTCATAGATCTTTTGCCCATATACTCAATACTAAAGAATACTGTAAAAGGATTCAAGCGGAAAATCTGAATACTTTCAAAAGAGTGAGGATTTATTGGGTACATCTTCATGTCACAGAACACACACACATACATACATATATAATCTCTCTCAGTGTTAATAATGTATAAATCAGTTCCTGATATTTTTCTGGATTTCCTGTGCAGTGAGATAATCCTTTTCCTTAATTAAGCTACTCAATTCACAACCAGCATATGTGTCCTCCTAGCACTTGAGTATTCCCTGCAGATAGGTCCCTAGGCTGTTGAATAGTGGTACATCTGTGCTTACAAACAATAAGAAAAGATAATGCTAAAACCCATCCACGGAGTCAATCATGAAAACAATCATAAGATGTCATTCTAATGCTTACACCACTGGCTTTCCAGGCTTAAATTAACACCTTGTCATTTCTCTAGGAAGTCCATTTCACTTTCAGTTTGAAATAAAAAATGTTTATATATCCTAATTATTCACAGTTCAAAGAAAATCCTCAGCTAACATAATTTTGTAGTCATTTATTGGCGTTTTCCAACAACTAAAACAGTTCCAGCTTGGAATAACTTTATTATGTAAGCTACACATTTCTGTAAGGCCCTAGAGTTGCCAGAAAGAGGGAGCTCAGATGTTATAGTTCTTCCTGCCAGCATGTGCTTTTCTACCCATATTCTGGCCACAGTTAGTCTTCAGTTGCCTTGGCAATCCCATGGCATTTAAAGTACCTGCCAGTTCAGTCCTTTTCCACCACCATTGTTCAACGCAGTATTGATAGCATGAAACACCCTATAGAGGATATCAGTTGAATTCTTCCTCATCCTAGAAATCATTCAAGCTTTACAGTTTTATTTGGAGTGAGAAAGTTGTTTTAGACTTTTTTTTAACCATTAGTGGCTTTTTAAAAACACAAAATAATGCCTCCACTTCAATTGCTGTAGGGTTGTTGTTGCTGGGTTTTTTTGGGGTGGTGGTTTTTTTTTTTTTCTTTTGCATTTTCTGTGTGCAAACAGCTCTGATCAGGCTCTTTCCCTTGATGGCTTTCAACATTATAGCTGCTGATGTTTCTCTGAACTGCAAGAAAATAAGGAGGATAAGGCTACCATGTTGTGGCACTCTGAGCCTCCCTCCTCCCATTTCCTGTAGGGAGGCCTCTTTGAAATGACAAACAGAAGAGAACTTTGTTTAAAGCAGACAGGCTTTAAGATTCCCCATGACTCACTGGTTTATAATTTTTAAGACATATTTAGTGATTCTGAATTTCAGTCTTCTACAGATTGGCCTTGCTATCACAGTACTATTCCCTTTGCTAGCTATGTAGATGCAAGAGCCAAAAACTTGCAGAATATGATACAAAGAGGTATTGAATTTTTTTGCACATGTAAGCCTTAGCCTAGTGAGCTAATACGGTATTGATCTGAGCAGAACTGGATGAAATAGAATTTCTTATTCTTCTTCTTGCGCGTACTCTTATATCTTAACAGCTTCTTGAAAGAGTGTAGAAAGCAATCACAACAGAGAAGAAACACACTTAGATTAATAGCAGCCTTCATTTGCAGTGATGTTAATGACTGAAGTAAAGCGTTCTGTTTTGCTCTGTAATTCAGTGGAAGCTCTTGTGGCATTGACCAAAACAGCAATGCTTAGCCTGTGGTTCTCTAACCATATGTAAACTTCTTTAAATTACTTTTGAGTCCCTAGTAGACAGTCTATAGAGCTTCAAAGAGAGCTGCATGATGAATATGTGCAATTCATCACTTAAGCTAGTCCTCATTTTGAGTGGGCAATTTTTCTTCAAAGTCATCAATGGGCTGTTCTCAGCTGAGGTTGGCTAAGGTGCATTTGTGCCTTGGACAAAGACATTTTTGGTGTCTTGTTTATTCGTGCAAAATCACATATTTCTATTTTGTGATCTACTCACTCTCCTGCTTTAATTCCACCTGCTGTCTCCTTCAAACCACGGTTCCTCTTCTGCACAATATTTGCAACATGCACCTGTAGTTCCCGAATATTCTCCACCAGGGTTTGTTTCACTTATTGCTTTGTTTTAAAGAAGAGACCAAAGGGTGCTCTTGATATGCAGTTATGCAGAAACAAAACACCAGGTTTGAGGCATTCCTGAATGCCTACCATTCCCCTCCTGAATCAGCAAACACTCACACCAGTGGTACTTCAGACCCGTAAGTGTCCTTGGTGAATTCCTGTTGAAGTCAATCGAACTGTTCACATGCTTCAAAGATAAGCACATGCTTTGCAGAATCAAGACACAAGTACTCAGCACTTGCCAGATTCAATCTACTAAAAGGACAGCCAGGTAGGCTGAGGACTCCATGATTGTGACAGAGCATTTCAGGATTAATGTCTTTGTGAATGGCTGTTATAGTTGTTGTCAAATTGTCTAACAGAAAATTGTTTTCCATCAGGAAAATGGCAATTATGTAGAAGGAAAATGTAAATGGAAGCATATTGATTTTGACACATCCTTTTAAACATCATTGTGAAAATTTGTTTAAGAGAACATTTCTCTCTTTTTTTTTCTTTTCTGGGGGAAGAAGTAAAAAAAATCACATCTGTAGAAAACAGCAAATTCATTTCCTGCCGATCTCTAGTGACTGCAGCTGATCTAATTCTACAGTGAAAACATTTTCCACTTATGTTGGGTTTCATCTTCTCTATCTTAGGTATCTTTTTAAATTTACATCTGAGTTAGTGTTCCATAGCTCTCAGTATAGTCGATGAGATAAGAATCTCCAGAGGTCCATTAACTGCACCCTGAAGTAGATGTCTGAGACAGATCAGTGGGGTGCTGTCCTCTGCTGAGAAGAGAGGTAGTGAAAGTGCCTGGCTCAAACATTGATGCCTGGTTTCCAGAGTTGGGTGAGAGCAGCATGTTCAGGGGGTTGTCCATCTAATTCTGCCCTGGTTGTGGCCACAACTGTTTTCCATCAAACTGTCCTCTGTGTCCTATTAAAATACTGCCATCATCCTGGCACACCACAGCTGTGTTGCTGTGGAGCAGGGGATTTGAACTGAAGATTATAATTTTTTTCCAAACACTTAAAAAATCCTTCTGCTCCATGTGTAGTGCATCTGTAGTGCAACGGTAGCTTTAACCTCTAACACAGCTGGGTATGTGAGCAGCAATGCAGTATAAGAAAGCAAAACAGCTTCCTTTTTTATGGCTATGTCTATATCACCAAACAGACCAGGCCATGGACCACCCTCTGGATCTGCAGCCAGTAGCCAGGGATTGTTCCTGGACCACACTAATGGAGTGACACAGCTTGCTCCTGTAGGGCTTTCCCACTGAAGCATGACAGCTGTGTCTGACATGCCTGTTGGGAATGATCCCCGGCTTTCACTTTCCTCCAAACTGTGCTTAGGAATTGCTTGGGAAAGTGCAAACTGATGTGGGCTAAAGTTGTGCAAGGTAGTATGCCAGTAATTAAGAAGTACACACAATGATGCCTTGGCCCTGTTTTAACTAATAGCGTAGATGTAGCTTCAGAATATTTTTTCATGGACTAATGGGAAATTGACAAATGGCTGAAAGACACCCTGGGTGAGCCTTTCTTCGTCAAAGGCAACAACACTGTCTAATGTTTTTCAGAAATGTACTACTTCCATGTGGATGCAAATTAGATTTATTTTGCCTGCCTTTCTCCTTTTTTTTTGCAAGATTATCTGGATACTCTCTTTTTGATATCTAGAAACTTTTAATTTCTATTTTCAGTTTATCGCCAGGTCATACCAGTGGTTTCCTGTGTCAGCTTTGCTCTTTGGTTGAAATAGTTCTTCTCCCTCCCAGGGATTAATCCTGTGATGCATTTATAGAGAAGCAATCATGTTCTCTCTGCTTTTGTAGTGTTAAGTTAAACAAGAGAGACTGACTGCTGGCTAAGGATTGTCCTACAGTGAAATGATGCAGCAAACATTTCCCTATAACCACCACAACCTCCAACAGTTTGTATCTAAGGAAACATTTCTTTCTACTAATTCAGTTGAATATTTACAAACATGTAAGCACCCTTGTTGGATGTCAGGATCATTCTGAGTTCAGACAGTTTGTGAGGGAATTGGAAGCCTGATAAGCCTGTTGTTAATTGCTCTTCAGTGTGGCTCGGTCACTTTCTTGAACCAGGAAATTACTGCTTTGAAACCCTCTGACACTAACAATAATGCATTTCTTTTTGGTAATATTACACATAAATTGATTGATTGGATCATCTTTTCACATGTCAGTTTAAATGCAAGTTCTACAGGAATTCAGCTTGGACAGATTTGGCCTATATACAAATAAACCTATTATTAAATGTTCCAGACATCATTATTGTAGTGTTACAATACTGTTTTCCTAACTGAGGCATTAAATACTAAATAGTCTTTCAGCTACTGTTATGGCTTTTTCTTCACTATTTATTGGAGTGGATTGAAAAGAGCCATGATAAACCCATTAAGTATAAAACAAAAAGGAAAAATAACTATACGTTAAAAATCTTGTACCTATTTACTGCAGCATCAATAAAAGCTTTAATTAAAATTATATCAGGAATTTATCTAGGAAAAAAAAAAAAACAGGCAAGTTTAAATGTGTTACTAAAATATGCTCCTTAAGTTATATGTTTTCATTTAAATGAAATATTAACGTAGGATTAGCATTTTATAGAAACTGCCACTGCTGTTCATAAAAGCAAAGAAAATATGTATTAATATGGGTTACCACACCAGTGGAAAACTGAAATAGCTGTAATTAGTGCCCAACACAAACAACATAAATCTTCACTTGCTGAATTTTGCTACAAGTTACAAAATTAAGAAGAAAAAGGACAGCTTCAACATACTTCTCTTTATCAGCTTATGCCATACATAGAAATAGTGAAAAAGACATCACAGTTTTACATAGCTGTTTGCACAATTAGTGTAGGTGTTTGGGCACCCTAAAGGTTAGATATTCCACTTGAACAGTCCCTTTTAGGCTGGAGCCGCAGCCTTTCAAACTGGGGTCCTTGGTGAACCAGTACACAGCTGCCCAGCCTAGAGGGGACTTGGACCTTGTGGACCCATTGCCATATATGAAAAAAATAGAGAATTCATGCAGCTATTTTATTCATCAGTCTCAGTGTAAAACAGGGATATGAGATTGGGCAGAGGGTGAAATGAGGGCTCACAGGCTCTATAGGCTTCGCTAATATCTAGCTACACACTTAGTGAATTTGCACAAGGTCAAACGTGGCCAACAACTAAGTGGAAAATTACTGAGGTGGCAGAGAAGTAAGTTCTAGAAGGTACCCAACACACTTACCCTAACACGTGCCCAGCTAATCAGAGATTATAGATTAACAAATTAAGATAAAACCTTTGGATTTGCTGATACTGTTGGAAGACCGAGCACTGTAAGGGAGGAACCCTGCAGTGCCCAGTCACCGAACTCACCTGAATGAATGACTCAACGGCTGTTTACTGTAATCATTTAGTCACTATGATTTCAATTGTATGGACACCACATTTTCTCTGGCAAAGAAATTATCTGATTTGACAGGTGGTCTGTAACCCAGTTCCTTCACAAGCTGGAGGGTGAGTTTGTGCAAGTTGTTGGAAATTTCTGGACAATACTCATGCATGAGCTGTGAAAGTTTTGGGACCCATTATAAGGCTTCATATTTAATTAATTTTAATGTAGGAGGTCTGTGAAATATCCCCTCTAAAACCAGTTTTTCTCCAAGCCAACTGTTCAAAATTAAACATATTTCATTAAAAAAATCACTCACACTGTGATACGTTTTACTGAATGAATTTACAGAGCATTTTTCCTATTTCTCTTTAATTCAACTCATTTCACATAAATCAAGCAAGGACCTCTCTACTATGACATTTAAAAAAATGAGAATATGCCTTCTGCAGCCCACTACAGAGTAATGGTTATGCATATCACAGTCCATTTTTCTCTTACCATCAGGGAATCCATCCCAGATTTCCAATCGGTCATAGCGACAGAATGCTCCCCCTGGAGTATTTGAATCAGGTTCTAGCTCAAAGCTTTCAAATTCCAGTATAATCTCTGACATCTTTGGTGCAAAGATAATATAAGTGCATTCAAGGCTATTGGGGTATTTTTCAGGGAATCCAGGGGACTTTATCACTCCACTTGATGAAGTAAAGTTTCTGGAACATTCAGGTCCTGCAAGAGAAAGAGAAAATCACCTGGGTTAACACTATGCTACTAAGCAAAGTAGTTAGCTGGAAAACAAATTAGGTCATATTGTCTCTCCAGCAGCAAAGGTGGTTTTTCAATGAAACACCTCATTTTAATCGCTGCATTAATCATTCAGCCAGCTTGTTCCTATTATTGATAGTCAGGTTTTAAAGTGCAATTCACATATACTGTCTGATCTCCAATTTTCAATTTGTATGGAACAATACGAAAACTTGTACCAGCTCTAGAAAAAATTATGACAAATACAAAGTCATGTGGGAACAATGAAAGTGTAAGCTGCAGAAATCTCGACAGAGCCCTAGAGAAATAATTATAGCCCCTTCAAGCTCAAATCTTTAAATCTTATGGCTGACAGGATTTTATTGGTGAAATAGAATTTTTTACAAAAGTGGGTGAGTGAATTCAGTAGAGGGAGTAGTGGTTTCAGATTCCTGGAGCACTGACTCAGTAACTCTGCCAGATGTGACCTATGCCTCCTTGACAAACTAAATGTGAAAGGTAATTCGTACATGTACCAAGGGTGAGTGACTCATTCTGAGTGGTGTTGACACAGGTGCACCAGTAAAATGTTGCTGTTAGTGCAGGCATGATAAACTGTGTGATTACAGGCAGTGTTGCTAGAAGTCACCTAATGTCAATGTTGACACACCAGCTTTCCCCAGTGTCCCCACCATGGCATAATGGGATGCTCCAAACAGTGCTTTTGGTGGAGCAGGAAAGTGGCAGTAAAGATGCAAGGGTATAAAAGTCCAGATCACTGGATTTGCCTTTGTGAATACAGGGGACTAAAACTGGAGTTCCTCACTTGTTGACAGATTGCATTTCTCCTTTTTTTAGGTCCCTCAGGAATCCTCTCTGTGGATCCCACGTCTGCAGGTGTGCTTGGAAGTCAGCCGCAGGCGCTGCCCACACATCCTCCCACAAGGTCAGCATAGGTACCCCTCTCTGACTTTTGACACTCCAAAATTAAGGGAAAGTGATTTACAGGATTTGGGGCATTGGTGGAGAGCAGCTGACCTGGGGAGTTTCAGTAGGATGACTCAGATGAAGGTCTTCAGAGACAGAGTAGAAGAAGGACACGGGCAACAGTCTGTTGCAACAGGCAGGTCTGTGCTGGAGGATGAGCATGTGTGAGGTTTCAATTTGGATGAGGATGCACAGCATCCTTAGAGACTGTAGCCAGAAGCCTTACAGGAGTTCCAATACTGAACACTGATCATTGAAGGAAAACAGTCTGGCTTGTTGCATATATGAATACTCTTATTTCACCATAGAAAATGTTTTCCTTGTGAATGTGCCAAATGTCTTCCGGGGGGGGGGGGGGGCGGGGGGGG
>JAVJGI010000050.1:65883403-65933277 GCA_035590275.1 Ibycter americanus | reverse complement strand
CCCCCCCCCCCCCCCCCCCCCCCCCCCCCCGCGATCTGGCCACCTCCCAGCTAAATTCAGCATGCAAGAGAGAGGTCTGAATGAATTTAGTCAGTTCAGGTATTTTTGTCCTTCAACAGACACTGATAGGAAATGCTTGAGCTATCACATCAATATTCAGAACACTTCATGGCATATTTTGGAAGATGTAGATATTAATGCTCACGTAACCTGACCCATTCCAATTTGGGAAATTACATTTTGCCTATAATTAAATTGCCCGCTTACACATTGGTCGGATATTTCTCTTCTCTCCCTGTCATTCCCTTGTCTCCTTGTCATGTATGGGAGGGTTATATTCTGGTTGTTGCTCCTTACTCCCACCAGTAGCTGCTGTTCCAGGATAAAATAGCTTTGCTATGCCATTCATAGCAAAAAGTGCTCTGTACTCCTCTTGGAATCCAATAAAAGATGCAATATAAAATGTAAGCCAGGATCATTATTGCTTTATTAAATACAGCCAGATCCTGGCTCTGTGAGTGCACGATCATCAGGCTCCTTATCCTGACACATGGTATCTCAATACCGGCTTGCTTTATTTTAAACATGTTCAAGTCAATCTGGTGCAAGAAACAAAAACTGTTTTCAGAAAAGCTGCCTCAGGAAATTGCCCTCCACAGATTTTGACCCTTTATTGACACTGTGAAGAAGCTCCATGAATTAAATCAACACTGAGACTATGAGGAACTCCATGGCACAATCTTCTTGGAAAACTGGCAGAAAAGATTCTAACAGAGACCTGACAAAATAAATACTCCTGAGAGGGAGAAACTACATGTGTGCATGTGCATGAAATAAAGGAAGATAGATGAGCTGAACGAAAGAGAGAGAGGAGGCAATAGAGTGAGCAAGGAAAGAGATGACACTGGGTATAATTTCATTTGCTCGATGCAGGTGTCACTGAGCCAGAAAGTCATTTGCCTTCTTAGTTGACACTGCCTTTTCTTTCAGTTTACACCATAAGTTTAGTTGACTAAAGTCAGGAATGTTGAAAGTGTACTGTGTAGATCCTCTTCTAGTGAATAGACCACTCATCCGTCCTATGATAGGCTGGCTGCCAAAGCCAAGATGATCAACATTTCAGATGGGCTAAATGTTGGGCAATATGGGTTTCATGATTTGGTCTAGAATTCAACTTCTTCAATGTCTTTCTGGCTAAGGAGCTAGATGAGAAGTAAAGGCAGCTCCTACTCTCAAAACCCATACTTCTTTTACCACAGTCTTTACGTGTACTGGTCTCTCCTTACAATTTCCATGTTGTGCAGCATTTTAAGCATCAGGTTTAGAATTCAGCTTAGAACGCAGGTAGCATAATGCAGTTTTTCTTTTCAAAAACTAAGGTTGCTCTCACAGCAATAATGGGCAAAAATATAGTGTGTGGTGAAATGCAGCTCAACCTTCAGCTCAGCAAGACAGGACCTAGGGCTTGTGATCATTTTAATACTTCTCATACCTGGGAAACGATGAGCTAAGTTGTGAATATGCTCGAATGAAGCATATTAGTCTGGTGTGAGCAACTGAGCTTCACCTGTGTAACAGGGTGAACTGGTCAGCTTTCTTTGGCACAGATACTAAAATTTAAATTTGGAATAGCATATATGCATTAACTCAGAAGTTAAAAAGCACTGTGTTCCCACAGAAACTATAACTTGTATCCTTTGTGTACACCCAGCATTTTCTAACACTGTACCTGGTGATAACTTTCCTGCCTTAATATACAGTTTATGTGGAATGAACTAGAGTTAAAGTTGCTCTGGGAGCCATAATTTTGAGTTTCCTGACTTCTGTGTGTGTAAAATCACGTTCATAATGCCATCTTAATATGGTTAATGGGTATCATTGAGAGATGTAAATGACCACACAAGGAAATAAACACAACATTGCTGTCAGAGCTCTGAGTTGCCACTATACTATTAGGAAATAAATAAAAGCTTTTTTCTTGAAAAAGCTCAGTTGCTAAAATAAATTTTTTCGCAGGTCATTCTTTCACTTCTTCTTGTGTTTCAGCCTTGTTCTTTACGAAAGGTGGTACTATATATATAAGTACTGAGAAATTTCAGGACACAGTTTCAAGAGTTTAGCCTCCTAAAGACATCAAAATAAATAGAGATATGTTTTCAGGAAAGCTTGGTGTCATTTGGATCCTGAGTTCTTTCAAAAAATGTGACCCTGAAGGTCACCAAAAGAATTTCTGGGAGCCAAGAGTGGATTTACAGACAGGGAAGATGGTGAACGAGAGGTCTGTGGCCCCAATTAGCACTGTGCAGAGCAGCAATAGCATGCAATAGGAGAGACACTTCACTACTGTGCTTCTCCTCATTAACAGTACAGCTGCCACCAAGTGTGTGTGCTCAACGCAGCTGAAAATCTGGCTCTAGCGTAGGTGTGTAAAAGGAACTTGAACTGGTTTTGAAAATGGGGCACTACCTGGATGTGGTGTGCATTGGAAATTTGGAATTTTTGAACTGCTTTTGTGAGTATAACCCTAAACACTGATGTTGAAGTCAGTATTTTTTTCTACTAAGTTAAGCTTATTGTCTTTTCATATATTATGAGTTTTTGTCCTATATTCTCCAGGCATGGAATACATGAATTTATCTCCATCCAGCTATAGGGAAGGTGTATGCCAATATAAGATGATCTTACTGCCCTTCTAGCTATTGACTCAGAATTATCAGAGAGGGACTGTCTACAGATCTGGTTAATCCTGGACTGTTTGTTTCTCTGGGCTTTCTCTGTGCCCTGTACAGCTATCTGTGCTCACCAGCACCGAACTGCTGGCGCAAGCATCGAGAAGGTCATGCTTGTGAACAGTGTAAGCTTCTCCTCTCCTTTACCTCCCAAACATGATTTGTGAAAGCAACAGCAACATCATCTGCTGCCCATGTGTACTCTGGTCCTTTCTGAACCCACAACTACCTCTTGGGAATGCAGAGCAAAACACTAACCAAAATAAGTCAGGGACTCAGAAGGTTACAGTGCTGTTAAGGCAGTAACATTGTAAATCATACAGTAATTATTATCACCAAAACACCCCAACAAAAACGGAAGAAAGCTAATGGTTTTAAGATGGTTGAAACAAACAGCTGATGCAGATCACATTACACTCAGAGGAGTCAATCCTCAGATGCAGCTAACCCATTGGAGTGATAATGATTTACACCCATTGAATACATGCCCCACCTTGGAATGACAAGGGTCATACAAATTTCTCTTTCAAGAATTTTCATGCATTCTCCCCATTCCAAAGAACTATGGTGAACTTTACGATGCAAGCAAAAATCACAGGTTACGAGCTATATAATAATGAATTGTTTCTCACCTCTTTTGAAAACTTCGTAACGGATAGAAAATCCTGCGCCATGTGTCTCATAGTCGGAAACAAATTTAATAAAAAGGTATGGTCCCGAAGACACTAAAGGAGGGGGAGCAATTTTTCCACAGTACTTTCCCCATAAGCGTCCTTCAGCATTATCTCCATCAATCACTTCAACATAATCATACCTGGTAGATAAATGGAAGGAAGAAACTTTTAACTTCCAGGAAAGAAGGAGACCTAATTAATTTAGAAACCATAACACAACATAGATAATCAAGAAAAATGCTAGCTTGCTTGGAAAATGCATTATGCTGAAAGATGTAAGCAAAATGAAATAATTAAAATGGACTACATTATGTCTGTAGACATCATCTGGCAACATGGAACTATTAGGAAGAATGGTGTCCATTATGCTTGCAGACAATGTCAGCTAAAGTAACCAATTAACAAAAAAAAGGGAAATCTCATGAGCACAATTCTGTATTATTAAATTGTGTTCCTTTGTCTGTGTAGTGTTGTTATCAATACATAATGCATAGCATTCTTTTCAAACTGTGAAGTTCTGTTATGAATTCAAAAATGTCTTTTTGGCTGCAGCTCTTTATGAACAATACTTTGATTTCCATATGCTGTCCTCCAAACATATGTCCACAGAATAATAAATAAATCCCTAAACATTAGATTTTGTTCAAAACTCCACCACGTTTCAGACCAGCGGTAGAAAAATCTGTTATTTTCCTTGTTAGCTAGACAAATAGTTTGGAGCAAATCACAAAATCCACACGTCAGTCACAGCACTTGGTTTTTCTCAGACAAAACTTGCTTCATTACAAATCATCTTTGCTTAGGCATTTGAATCAAGAAGTGCATGTTATCATATTCATACTCGTACAGCATGTGATTACTGAACAGGCTGGGCTAAATCCTCCCCTGGTTACCTGCTTCATTCCTATGGACTTCATAAGGAAAAGCATAGAATAATGCAATAATGACTGGTAGTAAAAGTTTGCCTGGGAGCAACAGCTGTGTTAGGGCTCCTGAGCCCTGTCACCAGAGATGCCAGTACGTGGGGGCTGCTCTGGCACCTGGTTTTAGAGGGCTGAGGACAGCCCAGCAGCCTGGTGTACTGAGCCCATCGAGGGAATACAAACGAGAATCAGTCACAGGGAGGCAGAAGCTGCAGGTGCAGATACAGGTCTGTTTTTAAGTGTTATTAGCAGATGATTTCACCTGGCCCGGGCAGAAAGGAGGAGCAGACCCAGTCTGTGGAATCAGTTTATTCTTCTAACAGGTGGTGGCATTCGGAGCCTGGGCTGTGCTCTGAGCCTCTTTCAGATGGTGGCAAAAAGCTTCTCTCTGCCCCTGTGTCTTTGTGTCTCAGCCGTGCTGCCGTTTTATTTAACAAGTTGCTGTTAGCCAGACAATCTCATTTACTTTTCATTATCCTACTACGACTGACATTAAAATGTTGCCATTAATTTGTTTAGGCCTTTATTCTTCTACTGTTATGTTCACTGAAATGTTCCAAGCATATTAATATACAAGGAAGAGCTAAAAATGACAGGACAATAAAGCGTGCCTGACATTTTTAAAGAGATCAAAGGAAAAAAAAATGTCTTCATGATGACCAATGTAATTTTTAACAACTCTCCTCCAAACCGTCCAGGGCACATTACTTATGTTTACATGAAGTCCCGTGAGACAACTGCAAAGATGATATCACTAGTTAAAGTGGATGGCTTAAGGCTCCTTAAATTAAAAATGACATTACCTCATCTGTTAAAATTGTGTGCCAGCTTTGGTGTATATCAAGTAGAAAATAAAGCTGACACTGATGGAACTGTAAGCATTAACATATGTGAAATATTGTGTTAACTGCATTTCCTCTTATATATTTGATTTTTCTAGTAGCAATCGCTCAGCTAGTTAGCTTCACTGTCCCATTTCAGATTGGGGGAAATAAAAAGCAGAAATGTTAATTTCTGAGATAATTTTACAGATACTTTAGGTAGCCTGCATTTTTTCAAATGAGACTTCTGTTCTTTCTATAATTTCTTTATGATATATGTATAACAGGATTTGAAAATTAGGATGAGAGTTGTAAAAAGACATCAGAACTGTTTTTCTTTGGGTTTGGGTTGTTTTTCCTTTAGATATATCCTTAAGAATACTGGCTCTAGGTTCTCTGCAAAACCTATTGGAAGTCCAGGATGCAGGCTGCTAGTTTTTAGACTTCAGGAAAAAAATGAATGTTGAGAATTTTTAACAAGACAACCTTTCTCCAAATAATTAACTGCTCATTAAAGAGTAACCACGTAAAACTACAGCATCTGAGTGAGCCTTTGCTCTTCTCCCCATGATGACATTATTTCACCAGTTTTCCATGCACCATTCATTGCTTAAGCCTCAACAGTAGATAATTTTTCAAATGAATATTAAAAAGAACCCTATTTATGAATTATTAAGTAATAGGAAAAATTTTAACTAAAAATGCTAAGCAAGTTTTTACACGCTTTTTTTCTTCATGTATAAAAAAGAAAAAAAAAACCCACAAAAGGTATTTTTATTCTGCTACATCTGAAAAATAGTCTTCTATAGTCTTACTAAGTCTTTTGTATACAGCCCCAAAAAAAATTAACACGTAAGTACTGATTCTGCTTACACACACACACGCATATATATATAACTTTAACACGTAAGTACTGATTCTGCTTACACACACACACACACACACACACGCATATATATATATAACTTTACTGAAAAATATTCAAATTATTCCATCACTCTCCTCTCCTAGGTTTCCTCCTTTATAGTGATAGACTGCCCATACATTTCCATTGTCACTTTCCACTGACAGAATTGTAATTTATGGTGCTCTTTCCGGCTGCTGCGCAGTTGTAAACGACACAATTTGGTTACTAAAAGGCTGTCTTCTAATGGATTTTGCAAGTTATAGGTCATGCAGCCCTGCAGAAGATTGGAGGATTTTTCAGGTTTTTTTCTTTTGTTTTGAATAATTACTGACAGAAAAGAAGTTTAGCTGTGAGACAATAAGTACAAAGTATGATTTGAAAAGAGGAAGCTTTAGAGATCAGTCCGATAACTTTCATATTGTAAGGATCATGTCTTTCACTTGGCAGCTAACAAATGGATTTGGATTCTCCCACGCTGGTGGCAACATCTGATATCGGGGCTGCAGTAAATGGGTATCTATATCATTTTTTTTCTTAGGGAAATGCAATTACTCTGGATTTTACTAGCTTATACTTGGAAACCAACATCCTGCAGTCATTTTTCCACTTTTCAAAATCCTACCAAAGACTATAGTGTATCACAAACAACTGTTCTTGTAAATAGCAGAAAGTACAGTCACAACTTGAAAATGGAGTTGCTGCCAAGGAAGCTCAGAAAGCAGCTTGCATATCCCTCTGGACTTGGTAACAGTTCTTCTCCATAAGTTTGTCAGGAGAAGATGCTGTGCCAGGGATGCAGTTGGCACATTGGCATCCCTGTGAGGAGACTGAATGTGTCACCTCTGCAGCGCCCAGACAGTCTTGGCATGCAGCCCAGAATACTGAGTTTGCAAATTTGGATTTCCCACTTGGCAATTCTTCACTCAGTTACTGCTGTCAATGGTGTGGCAAATATTTCTTGTAATGTTATAGTCCTTTAGGGTTTATGGCACAGAGATGTAAATATAAACATGGCACTAACCATCGAGTGTAATTTCAGGTGAAAGACTAGAGCACAAGTTCATGTGCGAAAATAGGAGATGCATGCCCAGAAGAGGGGGTAATCAACAGATAGATTCATGGAGCCACTATGCCACGATGCAAAAAGCCCTCCCTTTTTGCTTGTCTGGATATTCTGGATATTCCATTTTTGTTCGCTTTCTGTTTGCACCCTCTGTGGTGTGCAAGGACCGTGCGTGGCTCTTGGGTGGGAGCTGCTGAAATGCATTGCAGAGTTTGCACACTCCCACTGCTCCTCCCAGCTGGTGGCTGAAGACACCGTTACTAGATGGTCCTCATTTTATGGTTCAGTAAAACAATGTCTGGGGCAGATTCCCATTGGAAAGATGAGGGAATCTAGAATTCCTCTACAAATTCTTGAAGGAATTGCAAAAATGTTGCTCTTTTTTTGGAAAGTGTAAGTTAGGGGTTCGAGGAACAGCCCAAGCAATACCTATTAAATGAGCATTGGGCAATGAAAAACAAACAGCTGCAGAATACAGATTTTGGTTAATTTTCTACTTCCACTTTCTAGTAGGTGATAAGAGTGCTTACATCTGGGTTTGGTTCTGAACATCCTGGCGACCCTTGAAATGCACCATAGCACGTTGTACTGCAGAAAATGAAGTGGAAGTGCTTCAGAGTGGCCGAAGCCAGCCACTCTGGAAACTACGCTCCGCTTCTACACATTTTCCTATTATTAGGACAGTTAGATCTTAAGCCTTTTACCTAAAAAAATTCCTTCCAAGACATCTGCAGAACTCAGCTGAAATCTAAATATCTGCCATTTAACCTTATGAAATAATCAGTGAAGCATATACAACTGTAATTTACATCTGAATATGCCATATTCTTCTGCAGCCTACTATGTATGATATGCATCTATAGGGTGGTTATGAGTATTTTGGTTATTCTCGTGTTAGAATGAAAAGATTTTCCACCTCTCTGTTTCTTTTATTACTCTGATTCCATTTCCACCAAGCTGCTAAATCTCTCCCTGACATGAATTATCCACTCTGGTCAGACTATCTTTGGTTCTGAGAATTTGCTTCTTAGTATGTATCTTTCTTTTACCTTTGTTTTATAAAGAATTTATTTTTATTCCTTGCAAGGCTCCATTTCAGCTGAACAGAAGGCGTTGCAAGAAGAAATCTAAATAAAGAGTTTCAAGTTTTTCTGCACTGTGGATTTGTGCCCCATTAGTGACTGAGGGTTAGAGGTGTGGGATTTACTGCAGCGCTTGTGGCACAAGGCAATCTGTATCCCGGAGCTAAAAGCTTAAGAACTGCAGGCACTCAAGGGACACCAACCTTAATCCCAGTTTATTAGCAACAAGAAAAAGAAGTACATGCTGTTAAAAATAAAAGATTAAGCACAGCCCCAAACAGGCTGTTTTTCTGTCTGTAACCTCAGCGTCTGTTGGGTTGCTCTCCATCTGAGCCTCTGTGCAGCCTGACTGCTCTCCGTGGCCTCCTGTGCCCTACCCGGGTAAGGTGACCTGTCTAATGGGTGTTGGAGGGGCAGCCCCCTCCTGTGGAGACACATCAGCCTTCCCTGGAAGCTGGGACTGTCAATGCAGGTACCTACATGGAGGGGATATAATTCCTCATGCATGGGCCTCAAAATGCACCTTGATGGATGTGAAAGCAGCATGTGGCCCTTGGAGGATCCTGGATAGCTGCCATGTCTGCAGCAAGCCACCAGACCTAAGCTGGGCACGGCTGCTCCCTGAGCACTGGGAGGCATGGGAACTGCAGGGGACTGTGGAGTTTTTTTGCTTTTTTTAGCCCCTTCCCACTGTATTTGGTGCCATGGGGTCCTGCATGGTGTGTTCCTGCCTGGCTGCTGGCTCCCATCACACACCACAGTTTTCTCAACAGAGAAGTCTTTCTTCATCCCAGCAAGTCAACTGTTGGTATGGACATGTTTTTGACAGGATGAGTGAAGTGACCTTTTTTCTTAATCCTTCCTTCCTTCCTTCCTTCCTTCCTTCCTTCCTTCCTTCCTTCCATCTATTAAAAAGCCCAACAGATCATTTCTCCAAGTGCAGACACACAAACGGTTGAATTCGCACCAGCCAGGCAGTGCAAACTCTGTGAGAAAGGGGGTGGGAGTGAGTGCCCATGGCAGGAGGCTTTTGAGCTGGTTTTGCTGGTACTGGATTCATGGTGCAGATGAAGCCCCCTAAGGGACACAATATATCATACGAATCCCACAGTTCTCTGAAGTGTTGGATATTTAAATACACAATTTGCAATCGATTAATGATTTGTAATTTACTGAAATCCCTGTCAGTTCGGGGGGTCTTTGTTTCCATTGGTCTTTTGTGAGCTGGTGCTTTTATGGTCTTCACTCAGGGCCAAAATTCACTGAAGTTACTCATACAAAGGTCCTGTCAACCTAAGAGATTTCTGGGAAAAAGGCCATTGGGATTTGGCCACTGTTCAGTAATCTACCAATGCCATTAACTGACATTGGGTCTCCATTAAGAATGAACTAGTGAGGGTCTATTTTAGTACAAGACAATGCTGTAGTGAAAAAGAGAAAAGATGTAACAAAGACATCGATGAAGATCTACAGCTACCCACTGTAACAGTTTGATTGTGACTAATGTTAGCAACAGTTTTGTTATTACACTGGATTCTGGAATCATCTAATGCGTTGGGATTTGCCCTTTCATTTTAAAATTAAGCTTTTCATTCTCTGCTGAACAGAGGAATCTGAAATACAACATACCTTAACCAATAAAAGTTCAAACCCCAGAAGTAATAAAAATAATCACTACTATTTTAAAATCTGATTATCTTTCATCTTATCACATGCTTCTGGTTCTTTGGCTCATGCCTTTTGAATACCTGGGAATGGCAGAACTGAAGAGCTGAACTAAATAAGCAAGATTATATCTGCACTTTTATCTATACAGCTCCACTGAGAACAGTAGACAGATCTTTAGCTGCTGCAAATGAGATTAGCCCTTTATGTCAATGGATCTAAGCCAGTTTACACTGATATATGACTAAAGAGGGTGCAGGAGGTGACAGAATATTTTACCTTCTATTTACTTAGTTCTACCCTATTTACACTAAATAAAACCTGGAAAATTCTTCGATAGAAATGTGAACACCAGGATTCACTCCAGGAATGAATGTAACAATGTCATGCAGAAAATGAAGAAAAATCAGAGGTTGTGGACCAGGTTTTGCTATTTTAGTATTGCAGTGTCCTATGGGAAGTAAAAGCAAAATTCATCTGCTAAGGTCTTCAGCATATCTATCTGCAAAAAGCATTTTACCAATGAAAAGATTTGATCTTGAAGTTCGGGCAAACTCTACTGATTTCACTGCTTGCCATATACTAGAATAAATTATAATATAATCAACCCAGTATATAAAAATGAAAACCTCTTCTGGGAAGAAACATTCAATTTTAAACCTCTTCAGTAAGGAACTTCAGTTCATAACATTCTGGCATAGAAAAATGCTATCTTTTCATGGAAAAAGGTTTCTGTCTGTCAAATAAGACAAATTTACAAATCCATGACTTCCACTTTAAGTGGGGGAAAAAGAAACACTTAGCAGTTTAAAGACTTCAGAGACGAAGGAGCTTTCTAGTGTCAAACTGGTGAAGTTTAGTATTTATAGGAAATTCACATGCCTCTAATTACTCTAAACTCAGTTCCCAAGTAAAATATGCCATCTGGAAGATATTAGAGTCATTTACAACTTGTTCACCTCCCTATTTCACTGCAAAATCTTACCTCTTGCCAACTTTCCAGTGTTCTTCACAAAATAAAATGCAGTCTAATTTTTACTGGTTGTTTCATAGTTACTTTATCTACATTGAGACAGCTAAGGGCTTCAGAAACTGGGTAAAAAAATACTTTTTTTACAAGTAATTTTCTTATTACTCGCTATACCTCAGGCTTTATATTCTTTCATATGAACATTTCAGGTGTGAGGGTTATTCCTTGGCTTAGCTTGGTATTTAGCCACTAATTTGACATGGCTAGATTTGAGAAGATATTCTAGGTGATAAAAGAGAAAAAAGATGGCACAAGTAGTCATCTTGCATAAGAGTAGGCTCTTGTAAGCCAAAAAACATTATTTCCAAAAACTCAATTATACAGTTTTGTTTTTGTTTTTATGACCTCCCAGGAGGCACCCATCAATCAGAAAACTTCTCGTTAGTTAGCAAGCATGCCAATCTGTTTATAAGTGAAGCTTTGCAACATTCCTCTGAGGTAAAGTTGTCATTCTCATTTTACATATGTGGAGACAGAAGAGAGAGACTGAGTGCAAACAGTCTCCCAGAAATTTTGCAAACAGCAAGGAACAAAGACTAGATAGCCAGATACCGTATTTTAAATATAAGAGCCCAGTCTAGCTCCTCCCGAAATAATGGAAAGATTCCTAACAGATTCTGTGGCTTTTGAATAAAGCTTCTTAACAGAGGCTCAAATCTTGGAAGTTTTCTTAAGCCATAGAACAACTGGAAGAAGGGGCTGCAAAGTGTCACACAATCTCACAAACATTTGTGTGATTTCTGTAGAACTAGACTAAGTTACTTGCATTCAGACTCATGCATATATACACACTCACACTGCTGCAAAGAGTCAAACACTAACTGTATGCCTCTATATCCATTAAACATCATTTTTAAGTCCCTAACTAGTTTAAGGATTTGTAGTTGGATTAGTGCTGTTAGTATGTACTGCTTAGTTCACTAAAAAGCCTGCTTAATTGGTAAGTTATAGAAGCTTCAGGTTTGCTTCCTTGAATGCCTAAAGTACCGAGAAAGAGTTGTATCAAAGATCAGAATCGTTTGTGATTTCTTTTTCTTTCCATGAAAGTAGAAAAGGAATGCTTTAAAGTGATGGCAACCTTATAGTACTCCATTTGGGAGCTCTGAACTACTGATTAATTTGTAATTATTCTGTTGGGATCTACGTGGCATATTAATCATAACCTTAGGAACCTGACTTTTTAAAGTATTAGGTAGATGTTAGCTTTTCACAGAATCTGTGAAAGTTCAGAACATAAAATAAGTTCCATGCTTTTGAAACTCAAATATTTGTCCCTTGTGGGCTGTCTACAACCTCTCTGAGCAACACCCATAATTAATGAAACAAAAAGAGGCTAAAGGAGAAAGGAAATTGCAGACATACATATCAGCTTTAGAACACAAGTTATGGCAATTTTCTTCCATGGCAACCATGTCCTGAAGCTCTGTAAATGCAGTAAAATGATGGGTATTTTCATTTATTTCCAGTTAGGAACTATATTAAGAGAGTATTAAGGATGCAGTGTTAGGCACTTGAAACTCAATATTTCTCAGTGTTGCTCCCTTTGTTCTGATTTCTGCACCCCATTCCCTTTGGGCAGACTGTTGGCCAAGTGAAAAATCCACTGTGCGATTACTGTCTTCACATATCTAGTCTGTATTGATATAAATGATTGCTATGGGTCTTCCGTGCCTGAAAGTGTGACACGTAAACGAGTGGATTGATTTTTGCTGAGACTGTATCTAAAACCTGTATATAGCCACATGACTAGGCATATGTACAAACAAGTGGAGTTATCGGAAAAAATGCAGCTTTGTTGTTGAAACTTTTGACTTGTCAGTGTTTAATCATGTACAAGTATTAGAGCTTTTCCTGTGGTTTTTTAATGGGGGGAGGGGGCCAGAACTCTCTTAAGCTATCACCAAGGAAAAAAGAGTTGGAATTACATAGAGGAGATAAAAACTTTCAAGGCTTTTCTGGATTAAAAGCAGAGTCCTAAAGTGTGTGAAATGTGTGGTATTAATAACTACATATTCTCATAATTCTGAGAAGACCTTTGGCAGTCTGTTGCAACACTTAAAGACGAAAACTGTCTCTCCTTACTTCTTTCATATAATACAAACTTGGAAAGACAAAGTGCCTGGCCATAGCATCTAGAAGCACTCTCTGGCACAGGAGGCACACAAAGCTGAATAAGAAGCATTTGTAGTTCAGAGATCAACCTACTTACGATGTCTGCATGTTTCCTGGCGAGCCGTTATCTCAGCACAAAATCATTTGGTTGTGTACATTGCCACTTTAACAAACAACCCTTAAGCAGCATGAGTAACAAGCATAGCCGGCAACTTTAAAGAAGCCCTGGCTTTGTGAAATCTAAATGATATTTCACAAGAGCAGTGCAAAGAAAAAACTTAGTCATGGATGGTGCTTTCAAATTTCAGCCTTCTGATCTTAGCGAGTGTGGTTGAAGAGCTGCCTGAAAAAGTCCCACAGTTGTTCTGTTTTGTAACAGGGACGTGTGTATGCACGTATATGTGCGTGACTCTGTGTGTATATTTTTATATTCTTTGAACAAAAAAGACCTGAGTCATTTTAGCTGTCTCTTTCCAAAGTTCATTATCAAGCAGAAGAGCAGCCTGGGAAACTTTCAACTTGGAAGATGTGCGTTGCAGAACAACTAAAGCAAATGAGAACAGGGAAGCAGAGTGGAAACCTCTATGCAAATTTAACTATAGTAATTGCTACCAATCCTTTTTGATTAATTTGTTGTCCAATTTCAGTACAGACATTATGAATAAAACTCCTATTGATAACTTAGTGTGTTTCCTTACAGCTGTAGTTGGTTTTGCGCACATGTCAATCCAGCATGTTAGTACAGACCTCTCAATGAGTTTCTGCTCTTGAAATCTGCATTAGGAAATTCAATAGCATCTTCAGCATCATTTTCTTATAAAGTATGTGAATACTTAACATTTATTGCAAACAGATCACTATTTCTCTTAAACTCAGTATCATACAGTTACAGTACATTGTTTTTGTAATAGAGCTCACAGTTAAACTGTACCAATTTGAAACATCAGTATATAAAAGTTTGTCCCATTGAGCAATTTTATTACCATTTTATTGTGTATCCTTGAACTAAAAAGTATATATAACTTCAATGAATGTATTTATATTTTGATAAAATATACCATAGATGTTTAAAGCTGCTAAGCCTGAAGTTAGTTCATTTGTATCTTATATCACAAAGAATGCCACAGTTTTTATGAGTTTTGTGACCTTATGATTTATATGGGTCTTGAGAAATAACTAAGTGTTTAGAATAGAGGAAAACAGTGGCCAATAAACATTCCCAGTAGCCTAAAAACAGGAACAGCTTGTTAGCTGAGGTCAGCCATATGACCCAGTGCCTAGTGAAACTGCATTGTTATAGCTGGAGCATGGGGCAAACCAGCCATACAAAAAAACCCACCCCAGTGATCCACCTCTCATAAAAATGTCTTTCTTAGAAAGAGAGGGATGTGATAATGACTTACAGGAAGGAAAATGTGCTCGGCAGATCAGCATCATCCCTGGTACAAATTTACAGATTTCAGTGGAGTTGCATCAGAGGTGCATTGGCCTACGTTATGTTTAAATGGAAAACTGAGCTGAAAACCTGACAGAATTCACAAGTGTCTGCTAAAGAATTTTGCATAGTTTTCTTCTGGTACTAAATACCTATTTGTGAAAGCAAGCAGGGTAACGAACATACAGACAACACAAACACATACACAGCTCATGGGCTTCAGTAATTGGGACCATACTGCATAAACGCGTGCCAGCTTAAATCCCCAGCGGGAGCTGTGAAAATGTCAAGGAAGCAAGCATTCATTAGATGGGACCAAGTCTGTCTTCTTTCCACTTCCTTTTCCTCCCTCATCAGTGCAACTTCTTGAGATATGCTCTCTGAAATCTGCTGAGCATTTGGACCTGTACTCCATTTGAAGCCGCATGGCTGTGAGATGATCTGTGCCTTTGGAATCACGGCAGTACAAAACCTTAGTCAGGACTAACACACTCACACAGAAATTGCTGCTTTTGAGGTCAGCAGTAATGTTCTCCTAGAACCACTCTCTCCCATCCTTGTCCTAGCTGCTTCGACAGCTGTGATCTGGAAAAACAGAGTCTTCAGCAAAGGGCTGTTACTGGGTCCGAGAAATTATGGGTTAATGATGTTGATTTGTCTTCTGCATTTCATGGGTCAGGCTTCTGTCCTTGCTTTCCACTCAGGGAAATGGACAGTGTGACATGGAGCTATAGTAATGTATTACCTGATATATCAAGGGGACCTGTAGTAACTCAGTGAATTGCAAACATAAATGGTGTTGCAACTTCTTTCCTTTTGTTGCCCGTAAGAGAGTGATGCTCCAAGTCTTCATTAATCAATTATAATAAATAAGCCTTGAAAGGCAATAAACCATTACACGACTGATGAAAACACCTACTCTGCAATTAAATGGATAAAATCCTGATTTGATGGCTTTTGTTTCATTTATACTTCTAGTCAGGTATCTATTAACATTTTTACTTTTGTTTGTCTACTTAGTAGTGATAAGCATACAAGAACAATCTGTATAAGACTCTGTGGTATTAAGCATTGATTCTTTCCTCTCCTTCACTCATGGCAAGCAGCACACTAACCCAGACAGACAAGCCATGAAATGTATTTGGGACAGATTCTCTTGTACGTGCAGAGAATCCGAGTGAGATAACACCATGCTTTCCTCTGCGGTTTAATAATGCAAAAGACAGGCTTTCACACACTAGGGAGAACAAGGTTTGTTTGCCTTATGCATTCTTAAAGGTATAAATTGCCCAAAACAGTAGTAGGAAGTCTGGGAAGGAAATGAGATAATGCCCCATCCCTTTCCTCACTTTGAGCCCCCTGAGATGGCTTACAGACATGTCTGGCTTGCACAGAAGGAATCAGGGACTCCTTTAGGCAGCGTAGCCTCCATCCTCCTGTTGCAAACCCTCCTGGCGCTGTGTCTGAGGTGATGCAGCTCCTAGGGCAGTGCACTGCAGGTTGCAAGGTGCATTTCTGGAGCCAGCCTCCCTCTGCCAGCAGGACAGCCAGACACCGTCACCTTGTAGCACATTAATGAAAATGAAACCTGCAGTTTTGCTTTCTTAGTGCTAAGATACCTCAATAACCAACATCACACCCAGCTTTGAGTCAGATGATATACACATCATGTTTATCCCCTACTCTGAATGAAACAGTTGGTACCTGGCAGGGGGAGGATCTGTACCTGGGGGAATACAAAATTTTTTGGCAAAAGCACTTGTTTTTCTCGAACTGAAACATTATTTTCATAATTTTTAAATACAAACCCTTCCTGTCTGAATAGCTCATACGTTTCATGCCATCGAGACTAGGTGTCACCGCACAGTCCCCTTTAAAATTTTACAATGTAACATAACCTCATTTTGTTACATTGTAAACATTTCCAAGATACAGGATCCTGTTTTTTATTACAGGGGTGAAATGGTAATAATCCCCCCTCTTTCCCGAAACATGCAGAAAACCCCTTTAACAAATTAAATGTATGCATTCCTTATTAGCTTTAACCTGAATTTGGTCTCACGGGCACTGTAAAGCCAGTCCTTCTTTCTCCTCTCTGAACAAAGGGATGTTAAGAGACTAACAGACTATTGGAGAGGCAAAACCCTGCCTGACTCACAGTACCAACACATGTTGAGATGAACAGATTCCTGAAAGAGCTCCAGTGAATTGAATTTTCACGTATTTGGCATATAACATCCCATATTTCAGCTTTTCCTTAATTACTGCACATTTCTCCTCAAACAGATGCGATGAAATGTCCTCTGCCCTTGCATGATTGCCGCATGTCTAATGTAGGAGCCAGCCAGACAACTCTGAGAAATATTTCAAACCTCTGTCCCTTCCCCCAGTGAAAATTCCACATGGGAATGCACAACATCAGAACTAGCAGAGGGATAAGGCAGAAACTGATGAAGGATTTTCTCTTTTCATCCCATAGGGATAAGGATCATGGAAGAGCCTCTCATGCCAGCAACAAAAGGATATATCAGCTGGAAAGAACCTGAATAAGGTTTCTATGCAGCATTACGCTATGGGAAAATCACTGTATTGCCCATTAATGATGCTGCTCAGAGCAGTGATAAACTACCAAAAATTGCTATTCTTGCATTTGGAGATGTGATTACAACACAGGGACACATGTCTGAACTATTTTTATTTAACTGGCTGAGGTACTAATAATGTCATAGACTCTGCTCAGTGTTGAATGTTCCCTCCAGGGACAATAAGACCTATGCCACCACAGCTTTGCCACTAACTGGGTACGGATTTGGCACCATTATGGATGCTGCAGTCATGCCTTCGACTGCAGCGCAGATGCAGATGTCCAACACAGCAGGTTGGAAGCCAGGAGTCATTCTGGTTTTGTGAGACCCAGTGTCTGGGAAGGCAGGAGCCATTGGAAGGGAATTAGGCTGCTCGGGGGTTGCCTGTTTAGTCACCTGTAAACTTTCTGTGTTACAGCTCTGTACTGTTCCCACAACAGCTAACAGGACCATAAAGTTGTGAGATTAGAGAGAGAGTTGACATTTCACGCTTCAAATGTGAGCTTAGATGGCCCTCTGTGTAATGGGACTTAGGTCATTTAGGGAGATGGGACATGATGGGAGAAAGTGGGCAGAGGCTGGACTGGATGGCTGAAAGCACAGGCTTCTGTTCTTGTGCTATTTCTATTCAGTGAAGCCAAGTGTTAGCTAATGTCCCCGTGCCTTAGTTTCCCAGTCTGGAAAATCAGATATTGCTATTTCCCCAAAAGAGTTTGAAGGCATTGGATGAACTGAGATAGCTACAATACTAGTGACATTGACATTACTTTTGCGATTTAATATGTCTTTTGTAAAGAGATATATATAGTTGACAGCTCTGCATTCTTGCTGCTAACCCTTTTTAGCTTTGATTTAAAATGTTTACCTTTGTAGGTGGACAATGAACAAGAAGGACAAAGAGAGTTAAAATACTATGTATTTTTTGTGAGCCTCCATTTCAAAATGTTCATAGTGCAATATGACATTTTGCTACTCTTGCCACTACATCAAACCTCGTTCTACTAAGCACGTTGTAACAAGCAATAACATTTCTTTATAACCCAGAAATACTCATAGACGTAGTCTTGTCTGGATGTACAGGGTTATTAATACTTCTAAGTATTTGAGTATTAATACTCAAAAGTATTAATAAGCCTTCTGCATAAATCCATAGGTGTGGAAAGAAGCGACCATGTATCCCTAAGTTCCTTAAGATGGGTACTTAAAAGGGGCCTGAAGAACAAAATATTTGGGGCAGAGTCTGTTTTTCAGCAGAAAGCTATTGTCTAACATCTGAGGGACTCAGAATTACCCTGAATTACCCGGTGCTGAGCATCCTGCTGCTCTGGAGAACTGGTTATCTGAGGGACATGCTGTGGTATGTTGCAGTAGGGTGTCCCGGCAGGTTATCAGCACTTGTTTCACTCCTGACTAAACACATTGGACAAATGTATTCAAAGGATTTCTTATTTGAAGAGGAGTATGTCCTATACCTGAGTTCAGGTGTGAGATGTTGGCCGCCTTTCCCCCAGGCTTTCTAAGTGATGATGGTGATTATACTTCAGTCAGTAAAATGGAATAGGAAACAAGATGTGCTACTTCCTTCATAATCCTGTCAGTATTTTCTATTTGAATCTCAGTTAATTATGCTTTTTCACCCTTTGATAATCAGCATACAAACCCGTAATTGTGCTGTGGGGTGGAGTCTTTTCACATAACGTTATTGCAAAAAATGTCTCACATAAAAGCCTTAGCTAAATTGTATACAGGATAGATTACATACACACCATGAAGTTGTCAAAACATTGTGATTTGATTAATGAGGATGTTAATTTTCAGACCTGTCTCCCATACAGATATCGAGCCTCTTCAGTCACATCAAGACTTGTGAGGTTAACGATATTCCCTGCCAGCCTTAGCATGAGTCTGTCACATTATAAATGACTCTTGTTTGCCATGTAGGAACTGTCTTAGATACCTGGGGCAACACGAGAGGAAGTGAGCACATTAGCAAACACTTCACTATGGCAAGTCATTCTGAATGTGAAACGCCTTTCATCCAGCATGACCAGTGCCCTTTACACCCAGAACTTAAGCTTGCTGTTCTCCAACACCAACACATTTTATCTCCTGATGCTTTTAATCCTTAAGGTTGCAAGTCTTGCTCACTTCAATTTTGCAGTCCCCTGCCCATCTACCTTAAGCCAACTCACTTTGTGAGAAGAAAATAGGGGAGTTGCTAAAAGGTAAGTGAAAATTATTTCATATGAATTGAATCCTAAAAATAGCCCATCCTGTTTTCCTTAATCTACAATATCTATGTTATTCTGTAAAAGAATCCCAAAGGCATTAACTTAAGTAAGAAAGACAGAATGGTGCTGAGATCTTCTTTTCCCTCATTTCAGCTCACCCTTCATACACACAGACACACAGACATGCAAATCCATGATTAGGAGGCATGGTGAAAACTGCTTTTAAGTGTGGCCATTAATCATGTGTATATTGATGACCTTCTCTTTGTATTTCTTTCATTTTAAGCACATAGTCTTGGCTGATTGGTGCTTTATTAAATCAGTACTATCCATTAGTCATATGATTTAGAAACATGAATTACTCCATAAACTGAAGAATTTTAATATTCAGCCAGTCTCATATTCAGGCCATATGCTTCACCTTACAAAATCTGAGATAAAAAGGACAGCATCAAGAATTAGTATGTACACCACACGTATTCTTAAAATTAGACTGTACAGCCTTGCTTCTGCTGACGTCAGTGAGACTACTTGTGCACAAGGATTTAGCAGCATAGAGGTTGCACATAGAGCTTGGGAGTAAGGTTTTACTGTTCTGCAGTATGACATCAGGTGGGGACAGTATCTTCCTGTCAACATAATAGCCAACATTAATAACAAGAAAAATTATCTACTTATATGGTTTTAATGATTTCAATTGTTGGAAATTAAAAAAAACACCCACCATTTAGCATATGTATGTGAATTAGAAATGTGCAATTCTTAAAACTGAATCACTTAACAGAATTAGAGATAAGCCGCCTTATATTCCCTAAGTGCTTATCAGCCTCACCTAAGGCAGCTTTCTGTTTTTTCATGAAATTAGTTTTATTTCAGTCAATACTGGTTAAGAACCTGTTACAAATCCTCCAGCTTCTACATGATTCAAATACCTTTGAATACTATGCTGTTTTACAAAAACACGTTTTCAACTGTTGTCCAAAGTGATGCTGGAAAGCAAAAAGACAATTTCTACATGTAATTTGCATCAGACTGTCAAAAATAGCATAAAGGGAGAGAAGAAAACAGGCTATGTGATGTGTTTGGCTATTGTTAAAAACAAGAGGGCATCTCACCTAATAATTTAAATAAGATCCTGCTGCCCGACATTTTTAAAGCCTTTTGATCTCTTTTTTCTGGTCCCCTGGGTTGTGGCTCTGTAGGGTGAAGTAGATGGAAAGCTACGGATTAAATTTTGTGTTGTCTATGCCCCACTTGAATTTGCCAAAACCCCTGTTAGTGGGCAAAATGAATGTTTGCTTTTATGAAGCACCACTCTACCGGAGATGGTGGAGAACCACCTTTACTAAACTTTTTAGACACGGGCCAATCTATAAAACTGCCATGTTCAAATTTTCTGTTATTATCAAGGCAATAATTCTTTGGCCCTTTGTTGAGATGATTTGCCAATTTTGTTCGCACAAATTAAGGACTGAGATTTAATCTCTTGTAATCTGATTTTGAAAATTAGTTTAACACACACTGCACCCTCAAAACAGTGTAGAAGTAATACATTTGTTTTGCAATTTGCTGCACTTGGATATAATGCTAGGAAATGACAAGTTTTATCTTTCCAGAGCAAAGACAGAAAGAAACATACCTTATTATCGCTGGTTCAGTGCAAGCGGATAAGCCTGAATAATCTTAAGATAAAAACCTTAGCAGAATATTTAGAACTTGAGCCACACATCTAGCTTATGCATTTTCTCACTGAATGCAATGTTAACACATTCATTAACTTTAATAGTGGAAGAGATTTGTTAAAAACTTAGAAATATTAACTATAACAAGAAATTTGTGAAAATAAATATGAAACAGGCATAAGAAATCATGGAGATGGGAGCAGACTTTTTCGCTGTTGTAACCCAATTAGTTTTGAAAGAATTAAATGAACCATTACTATGGCCCCTTAAATTTCTAGTGGGTCAAATTTAGTGTAGAAGATTGTAAACTGCTTTGTGTCGAACAGCTTATAGTATTTGCATTCAAATTACATTTAGAATATGTAACATAATCTGAGAAGAGGCTGGAAAAGTCCTTTCAGAGAGCTCAATTTTATCTGTACATACGCATTAATATGCAGTGTGTCTGTGGGATCGGTAGGTTCATTGGTTTGGGAGAAATGCTTATTAATTATTCTCCAAACCAGCTCTGATAGAAAAGTGTCACTTCCAGCCTTGACTGCCTCCCTTGACAGCCTGCTACTTTGCTTAAGTGATCTCACAGTTACAGCGTTTTTCATAATATTTAACCTAAATTTTCCTTGCTGCAGATTAATCCCACTTCTTTTATCGAGTACAATAGCTTCACAGCTCACAGTCAGTATTTCTAACATGAAACAGGGATCCCAGTGAGGGCTTTCGCTTAGAGTACGTGATGTCAAATTGACCTTTGACTCTCACACTTTAAATACATTTCTTGGCATCCTGTGCAAAAGAAAACAGACACCACTTGTTTCCTAAAGATTTTACAACTGGCTTGGGCTAATTAATCAGTCTCCAGCACACACGGCTCTGCGCTTACCTGTCTGGAGGAAGTGCAGATCACAGGAGCAAAGCGAGGTTTCTATCGTTCACCAGGTACTTCATTAATTACTGAACAGACAAAGTAAAATCTGTTCATGGCTGCTTCTTCCTTGCTGCTACTGTGCAGCAATCCCATTACCCATTTGGCTACTTCATTATACGCAAAAGTAGATTTTGGTTCCACGGCCTATTTCAATTCCTGGTGTAGTATAGCCAAAGCCAGTGAAATTCCAGTAGGAACAATTTGGCCCACTGTGTTTAAGTATTTAACCATCTGCACAAAAACCACAAAAGAGACGCTCAAACCAAAACCACTCATTTACATAATAAGGATGTGAACCTACTACAGCCATGTGAAACTATCATTTTTCACATGTACTTGTGAATCTTTTCCCAGGCTTCTGCAGAGGGAGGGGCAATCTGAGGGCTGGGATACATGAAGTGAAGAGAAATGTGTGGGTGGGGAAAAACAAGGGTTTTAATTTTTTCCCCCCTTTTATTCCTTAAGAAGTACGCAGCAATTACTGCTGTATTTTAAAGAAATGGTAAAAATACCCAGAGGTTATAGATTGATGCTTTTCCTTCATGTTTATACAAACATAAATACACAGTTAAAATAAATACAGAAGTAAATGGAATACACCCACCTCTACAATTACAAAATCACTTTCCCATGGGGAAATTTCATCGTATCCCCATCTGTTAGAACTTGGATTGTGCCATGAACCATTATGGCTTATATTCCTTAATTATTTTGTATCATATGAAATGCAATTGTGGATATTCCACATCTTGACTGCAAATCCTTCATTTTCTTTTGTAAAGCTACCTATGTTCTTGGCCTACTTCTGTGTTGTGGAAATGAATTCCCAGGGCTAATTAGGTGTAACAGAGTAAGCTGCAGTCCCGATCCCACAGTCTCTGCATAAGTTAAATTCTCACAGAGATAACAGGATGTTTTCCAGGCTAAGAAGAAAAGAGGAAAATGCGCCCATGACAGTCTGCCACACGGCTGAGACCAGGAGCTCCAAGGGAGCTGCACAGCAGCTGTCCCGTGTACAGGACCATGGCAGACACCTTACCCAACAGGGAATCCAAAAACCCTACACTCTGCAATCGTGCTCTCCTCTCTGGCATTTTGTGAAACTCTGCAGACTTTGGTAGCAGAGAGCATGGCAGTATGCAGGTCCTGCTGGCGGAGCCAAATATTCTCAGGAGGAGAAAAGGTGTTACCAGTTGAAAAATCTCAGCTCTTAAAGAGCAATTTGAAATCTGCAATTTGAAAATATGTTCAAGTCCTCACAGAGCTTTTCTGGTCTGCTTGCAGGACCTGCATGGTGTCCTGTCCTGCTGCTCCAGCTCTGCTGAAGCTGAAAACTGACACAGATCTATTAATAATGTCAGTGGATGCAATTTAACCCACTGAGGCCTAGCCCAAGGCAAGTCTTCCTTAGTAAATCTATAAACATGTAGCAGTAGGTACATTTAACAGCTGCTTTTATACCTTGCAGCTGATATGCAGTTTCAAGTGTTCTTCCTCCACTGAAGAATGTGGAATTTGTAAATTGTGGTGGTTTGGCAAAACGTGCATAATACCAGAAATCGCAAACCTCCCTATGCATCCTATGAGCAACTGCACTTTCTGCTTCTAGAGTCTGTATATCAGACTCCTAAGAGCAAAGGGAATCTATACTCCCAGGTAGTATTCCCAAAAGAAATACTGCTTGTGATATTACCAGCTAATGAAAATAACAATTTTGTGATTTTTACTTGAAAACATGGATTTTGTTATTTTTCTGACAAACAGCACTGTTTCATGACTTCGAACTAATGCCTGTTTTACAGCTCTGCCCATTTTTGCATACTGTATAGCTGCTTTGTCCTCTTGGTCAGAAAAGAGGCTTATTATGGCAGACATGAAAATATCATGAAGGTATTTTCATGATGGTTCAGCAGAAAGCCTAAGATCCTCAGATCCAGAGGGATATAACAAAGAAGACATACAGCCTCTGTTTGAATTACAAGGCCCTCCTGCCAGAAAAAAGGTGATGGATTTCTTACACATTATTTCTTACTAGACATTAGATATCCTCTAATAGACTCAGAAGAAACTACAGCAGGTGTTTGAAAAGAGCATAATTTGCAATTGATCATACACATATATCACAAATCAGACATTGTATAAATAATAGTTGCCTTGTAATCATATTGCTTTTCTGAATCAGAGATTCAACCATTCAATCAATTGTAAAAATTTTGTCACCAGTCCTCTACAGTGTCCTGTTTTCAGTTGTGATAGAGTTAATTTTCTTCCTAGCAGCCGGTATTGTGCTGTGTTTTGGATTTAGGATGAGAATAATGTTGATAACACACTGGTGTTTTCGCTGTTGCTAAGCAGTGTTTACACCAAGTCAAGGACTGTTCAGCTTCTCACACCACCCCACCAGTGAGTAGGCAGGGGGCACAAGAAGCTGGGAGGGGACACAGGCAGGACAGCTGACCCAAACTGACCAAAGGGATATTCCATACCATATGATGTCATGCTCAGTACATAAACTAGGGGGAAAGCTGGCTGGGGGCCGCTGCTCTGGAACTGGCTGGGCATCGGTCGGCGGGTGGTGAGCAATTGCATTGTGCATCATTTGCTTTGTATATTATTATTATTATTATTATTGTTATTGTTATTTTCCCTTACTTTTCTGTCCTATTAAACTGTCTTTATCTCAACCCATGCATTTTATTTTTTTTCCCCAGTTCTGTCCCCCATCCCATCGCAGGGTGGGGCGGGGCCAGGGGAGAGGAGTGAGTGGTGGTGTGGTGTTTAGCTACCTAATGGGTTAAAGCACAACATACAGTAAATATAACTTTGAGGTACTAATACCTCCCAGCTACAGTGACGTTTAGGATACAAACCAAAAAGTTGACCTGTGGCTTTCCTGTATGCAAACACATTTTGCATCCGCAAAATGAATTGACCAGACAAGAGTAGTGGCATTTGCATTACTTGAATTTCACCTGCAATTCATTACTTAGCATGGGATCTATTCAGGTATATGGATAAGACGTGCTAAGAAAAAGAGAAGTTATTCTGTTTTGCAGTCAGGTAAGAAGGGAAGCTGGCACTGGGTTTGGCCTTCGTGCCTGAATCAGATGGAGCAAAGGAGGAGGCTCAGAGATGGAAACCCAACACCAAGAGCAGAGTGTCAGGCTGGAAGGGTTTGAAATGAACTCGTCTGAGCTGCTTGGAAGCTGTAAAAGGAAAGGAGGGATTCTTCTGAAGATTTTGAAAAGAAGAACAGATGCATCATGATCACTTCAGTATTATTCACCTACTTTGACATAATCTTTGTCTCCTTGGTTTCTTCCTGTCTGCTTTCACATGAACTGAGCAGTGTTGAAAATATACAGACATTTCCACACAAAAGAGCACAAATATATCATTTGAATGTGAAAGAGGTGCTAAACAGTGCTCTCATTTAAATGATGCCTAAAGCCAAGAGACACAGGGTCTAAGATATATGAGAACAAGAACAAGACACAAAGCCATCTCTACCATGTTTAAAATCACATTTAACTACTCCATGCTGAGATTGTGTTCAGCATTTTTCCCTAGGCCTGAAGTTGCTGAGACAGACAGAACATAGGTGACCTTTGGAGTGGGATTTTTGTAAAATAAACAAACTGGATGTCAGAGTATAAAAGTTACAAACCTCTTCAGAATGCCATATGTGAAAATCTTGTAAACAGTCCATAAATATCACCTGCTGGGTAGGACTTGCAGAAGCTGCTGCAGAATTCTCTGCTAACATCTTCCCCCCTGAAACATTGAACCATCTGGTAATGACAATTTATTCTATAGCTTTTCTGTTGGCATGTGCCTATAATTATAAAACATATTATTACCAACTTCAGTCTGGAAGCAACACCATTTCATGGCCTGGGATCAGAAGCACTGACACTCTGACCGAAATGCTGGGGAAGGCTAAAGCACCCGGAGTGACACCAGCACATTTGTCTTCCTGTCTTTGGAGGCAACTTTACTGACATTATAGATGAAAATTCTACCAAGTGTTGTGATTGCCAAACGGAGCTCTTACTTTTTCTTCCAGAATTTAACTGCCTCATGAGGAAGTTAGCATTTAATCTAATTACCACTGAAGCAAATGGGTTTTTTCCACTAGCAACAGAGATCTGGACCAAGCTCAACTGTGCAGCAGTAGTTTTAAAACTTGGTAACTTGTTTGTGACTATCTCTGCAATAACTCATTTTCTGAAATAAAGCTATTGACTGTTTCAAGAGTTAATTTCTTATTGAGTTAATTTTTGAAATAGATTTACTTTTCAGTTACAGATCCACAAAAAATATTTTAAGACCTTACTCCTTTTTACACATAAAACTTCTAAACTACAAAAATTATGTCTTTTTATTTTAACAAATTAGGTTTAAATATTCACTCCTTGGCTGACTTTTATCCTGTGAGTGAATTTTTATGGCTGGTATTTAAATCCTTGAAAGCAGGGGCTTATAACAGAATCTCTGACACGCTTTAAACTACTGTGCAGCAGTCCTGGCTGGCACTGCTCTAGTTAGCATGCCTTTTAATCTACTGTTTGAATACTGCTGAAGAAATGCTTTAGATTTTAGTGGACAGAATAGTTGTGGATCCTAAATGACTTGCCATGAGAAATGGAATTAAGAACAGTACATATGGTTTAATAGCTTTATCATTATGAGCAGGCACAAAGGCTGACATTTGAAAGTCATTATCCTCTTGCACAAGCTGGTACAATTATACTTTTGATCAAGAATTTCTACTTCTTTTGTTACTTCCTGCCTTTCCGAGTTCCTGTGATATACAGTTCCCATTTTGGCCTCATCCTGTTTTGCCCTGCTTCTTGTATATTAAGGAGTCTGGCTCTACTGTAGGCTAGCATTTTTCAAATGCAGCAGCATACAATAAACAGGAAAGATTCCCTTAGAGACACTGTTGGTTTTAGCTGATCAAAAGGCCATTCCGGCATCCGCTTCTTGCTCAATAAAATATTATTTAAGGAAAAAGAGAAACAACTTTAGCTTAGCATTGCAGCCTCAGCTTGGCTAAAGCCTCAGCAAAAGAAAATGATGGCGTCATTACTGCTTAACCTATTGTTGCTTAAGTCCACCTTATTTTAGTTAAATAAAGCAGAGACTAGGCAAACTGACTAAACTCAGTTTGTAAGTGAAAATGCAGTGCCCTCTATTTCTTCTGCATTTTAAACTGCAGAACTACTTACTACAATTTAGCAAAACACCAGAAACTTAAGGACACTGCCCTGACAGTCTGCCAGGAGTCTATGAACTGCATCCGATCTGCATGTTTCAAGTCCGTGGGAGTTTTGCAGCAACAAGAACTTCAGGATTTTGGCTTCATAACTTGGTCTAAGACACAGTCATTGCTTTGACCCTGATTAAGAAAAAGTTTTGAGCTCAGACCTAAACGGATGCATGTGAACAGTCTTCTGAACAGAAACATTTCATAGTGCCTCATCATCCATGCGGTGCGGTCTGCAGTGATTACAAATCCAAGCGTGCAATGCTCCATCTTAATGGAAACAATCTTGTTCATGTGTTGAAGCAGGAAAATTTGGGCCTTAATTCAGTCATGTTACTAAGCATATGCCTAATTGTAAGCACCTGTTGGCTACATTAAATTAAGAGTGATTCAAGCATATGTTAAACAGGGCTGAGTGTGTGCTGAGAGAAGAATGAGGAAGCTCAAGTGAATGATCTGCATTTTTGCTGAATTAGGCAGTCTATGTTGTGTGCACTTACAGTGTTTTTCTTTCCATTTCCTTCCACTTCAGGGATGTTGCTCATATCCTCATGTCCTATCAAGAACCTTCTTTGCTACAGAAGACCTCTAACTGCTGACCAGTGTGCTCCTGAGGTGCATGTGCTCTGCAGGAGTGACTTTGAGTGCCACAGAGCAGTGAGCACAGGTCTGTCAGCCTGCCCCATCAAGATTCAAAACGGCTTTGAGCCAAGCCACAGAAGCTGCAGGTAAAACTGCCAAAGAAAATGCAATTTTACATTGTAAGCACAACAACATGTGATATACTTTAAGAAAACAGTTTCAGTTCTTGAAGAAAATGTTTACTTCTATATGAGCAGAACACAGAGGTCTTGTCTTGTGCTCATTTTCTGTTTTCATTTTCACTTGTAAATCAATTATACTGCTTGTTGTGCTTTAAGCCTGTGAGATGGCAAACAATTTCCAAACAGTTGCAAGATTTTTTTTACCTCATTGACATGGGCAAGACTGTACCAACTCAGGCAATCAGCTCTGTGTCCACCATGACATAAATGAGTTACTGTAGCTATCTAAGTCTGCCAGCTTTCCTGTCCACTTTGGGCAGCCATTTCTGAGGACTTTGGGTAGAATTTATTTCACCTTACTGTAGTTGTCGAAAACCCAGGGAGATACTCTGAGCTAGTTATCCCTTGGTAGTCTGGGGAGAGAGATAAAGGCACCTTGAAAGAATGATTTATACTGGTGATCAGTCTTAAGGTGGGATGTATTTTTGCTGGAGGTCTCTCTCCACATAAGCCATAGGGGAAGCTGGCACATCCAGGTTAAAGGAGACATCCAGCTTTTGGAAGGATGAATTAGGCGAAATTAGGTGCTCTTTCTGCACTTTCTCACTATTTTTCTCATAATCATTTCTAAATGACACTCACTTATCACTCTTGATCATGCCTTGCACTTCCAGCAACTCTGCAGCAAATACACTGTGTTTATTTCCTACACACATGCCAACACTGCTTTCTGCTACACGTTTCCTCCACATGGTAATTAATACTGTGCAGCACTTCTTTTGCCAGGAAGAATCCTCTTTGGTGGATTACTCTTTCTCAACTGTTTAAAAGGCCATTATTAAGCTCAGGTTTGAATTGCCAGATGAAGACAGAAAATTGCAAAGAAAAGACAGGCAGAGAAGTTGTAGACATTAGCAGACATCTTCTGAAATTTAAATTGGGAATGCAGTTATAAGGGTGGATGAGAAAGGTGTCAAATGCAATTTAGCTTGTAAGTTTGGCTTCTGGCTCAAACCTTCATGTGTGCACCATACAGTTACTAGACACCTGCACTTGGGACCTGAAACTTGGCTGGTTGTTGCATCCATGTGGTGTAAAATGGCATAGTAGACTTTGATCTAATCCTGTGACCTAATCTTGCAGGAAGGACAGCTCTGGCCCTGATACTCTAGGTCTGGGTGAGCTAGTGATTTTTGTCGATGAACATGCAGCAAGTTCGGAGAGTTCAAAAGTGAGGGTAGCTGCTCTTGTGGACAGAGCCAACAAAGGCAGGCGCTTGGCAAATACAACAAATTCCTGCCTCTCTTATCTTTGACACGCTGCCACGGCTTTACAAACACCTTTCAAAGGAAACATGTTGCAGTCAGGCCAAAGTAGCAGTGTGTGCTTCCACTGGTTTTGGTTCACCAGGGTGCTGAAGTCGTTGTGCACGTAAGCATGGAGGATGCTGGGCACTCCCAGAGGAGCACGTACTTTGTGTGCATCAAAGGAAGCTGAAACCCAGGAGCTGGCCCACAAAGCATGTGTTCCTGCTGTTTGTAGCCGGCAAAAAGGCAACGAAGTACTCCCAGACGACTGAGGTACAGATGTGGGAGCTCTGGTTCATGAGAGAGGACTCCAGAACTGGTCTTTCAGATAGCAGCTACAGAGATATTTAAAGTCTGATTTACTGCAAATTGGCTGTTTGTTGTTTGGCTGTTGCATGTGATCAAAATGGGTCATCCCCGCCAAGGGAAGCAAATGCAATTCTGTCAAACAGCATCTAAGTGCTTCCTTTGCTAAGTGGAAACAATTGCTTCTCCTCACTTCACAGACTCTTCTTCAAGTTCCTTAGGTGGCACTGACACACTTCACAGATCAAGCATGCCAGTGCTGCTAATATTAAAGAAATAACTGGAAGGAAATGTAGGAATGTTCCGTCCCCCCCCCCAGTAAAATTTCAACTTCTACTACAAAGAAATATGCAATAATGTTACCATCTGTGTCACTTTATTCAGGCCCGATCCACATTACAGCTAGAACAGTGTTCCCATGCTGAAACACTGCATCATTATTAACAATTACCAACATAGCTCCATTATTAGCAATGGGATGTCTGCAGCCGCTTTGCATGGTCTGTGCTGCTTTTATTTATTTTGGAGAAACAATGAACATTAAATGTTTCTGGTGGACTCTGACATGGTGTGTACAAAGGCAGATGTCTGTTGCAATCTAGGGGGCGGACAGGGAGGAGGTGATGGAGGGAACTGCTCAGCCACTGAAAGTTACTTTCATCAGTGTTTCCTTTGGCAAAGACTGCTCAGAAAATGCTAGGGAAAAGGTGGGAGGGAGGCAAAGAGGAGGGAAAAAGAGGGAGACAAAAAAAGCTGAAGATGAAAAGTGTTTTTCTTAGTGTAGTCGGCTCAGAAGCTTTTTTGACAGATAATTGCTAATTATTTGAGAAAGATGGGCATTTTTCTGCAGAGAACTGTCTCTTATGCTTTAAAACCCTGTAGAGTTAGGCTGGAATAGCCTTTAACATCTACTTAAAAAAAAGAAAAGAACAACTAGAAACCAGCAGACAGAAAATGGTCTATTTAACACCTGGGAAAAGTAGATACACTGCAAGAAAATATTAATCTCTGTTCAAACACAGATGATTCAAGAGCTTATTTTTACTGTGCCTTTTAACTTAGACACCAATTCAGTTTTCTAGTTACTGGGTCAGGATGCTTAATGGCTGTGTCAAACACAGGATGACGCACAAGTGAAGTCCCTGGCTCAATGGCTAGGATATGAGATCTGCTCTAACATCTGAGCACACAGTTGTGACTGCTTCTCTTCAGAATTTGCCAAGAATGCACATTAAAAGAGGCTGCAGGGTAAAAAACTACAGCTGCCTGACAGACAGGCAGCAGCCTCATTTTACACAACTCTTGTCTGTACTCCACTGAAATAAAAACAACAGGCTGATTCATAACTTCCAAATTATCCATGCAAGAAAAGTGGATTTTCCCCTGCTATAATGAGAGTATAGGAGCCTCCTTCCTCAGTGCTGTGCTGGGGAAATGGTCCGCAATCTGCCCCCTCGCTGCAGCTGATCCAGACCACATGCACTAAAACAGCCTTTAACAACTCACTTGTTAAGAGCTTTTTCATTGCATGTGCTTGATACGGTCCTTAAAAAAAAGCCTAGTTTTGATCCTTTTCTCCAGATCTCAGTCTTGGCCTCAGATACTCCGGGAGGGTTTGTCATGCTGGTTGTGGCCATGACCACGTGCTTTCACCATGGACTTGGGGTGGCTCCCAGGGACTGCCAGAAACCTGCAGCCTTGGTGAGCTTTGGGCAAAACTTACCTCCACCTGGACCAAAGCTGACTATTTTGGTCCTAAGTCCTGCCTGCCCTGAGCCCTGGTACTGAGACAGCTCACCTTCAGGCTCTTTCTTTAAAAAGGTCTTTTCTGGGCTTAACTGAGATGGCAGACCATGACCAGCAGGGCCCTGTAGCCACTCTGCAGGGACATGCTTGTGGCCCTACCCCTCAGCCCTTCTCCTGGGGTAGGTCAACACTACATGATATTTCCATGTATATTAAAGTGGAAAAACAGAAGGGAGCCTTCTTTTCAATAAAAGCATGCAATCTAAAATTTTAAAATTAATAAGGAGAGCTGGTGAGAAATTAGTATTTACTTGAGCAGAAAGGCTGGAATAGGCCATGAAATGAAGTTTCTGAAACATCCTAACTAGGTCTTTGGTTTTATGGAAGCATTTAGTTTTACATGGATTGCTTGATTTTGACTTTTGTGTTGTATAAAAAGTAATTCCTTCGAGCAGTAAGTTGGACGAGGTGATTTCCTGAGGTCCCTTCCAACCCTATGATAGAATGAAGCAAATTTAATACAGCTCAGTAAACTTCCATTTTCATATAAGAACCAAAGATGAATAATCAAATTAAAAGGTTTTTCAACAATTTATAAAAAAAATTAACAAGATTCATGCCAAAAATGGAATTGAATGTCACCACTTTGCTTGCTGGGGTAAGAGAACTGGACTGTTTGAATTTAAGCCATTCCATGGCAATTGGCCTCAGAGCCAGACAATGGACTTTGCCTAGTTTATATACTGCATGTTTACAGTAAAACTTCCTAATATTATCTGAACTATCTTTTCCCATGAAAAATACTTTTTCTACAAAAAGTCTTCAACTAGAAGCAAACTGTGTTGCATATTTCAGTGCAGTTCCCACACAAGCAAAACCCACCAACCATTTAAGCAACACTTTTGCTGATTCCGAGACTGAACTCATCTGGAAAACTCTTGTATTTCTAGCAAAAGCTATATAAGATTGTACTTTACTAGAAACGCATTTTTCCTCCAGGTTCCTTAGTGCCAATACAGAAAAAAAGGTGTTCCTTGGGATACAATAAATAAACATGTGCATGTGTACGTGTGCAGATGTGTGAGATTTCTCCAGCACAGAAACATACAGTTGAGGTTACAGCAGTGACAGTTTCATTATAATCCCATTTTCACATGCTCAAAGCTTTCTGAGCTGTATTATTTTGTCACAGAGGTTTACATTTGGCCCCTAGCTCATAGGTGATATTTTTCTGAGGTTTCACAAAATCTATTAATACATTTTAGAGTTACCAGAGGGTAAAGAAATGCTTTTACTTCCTCTTAGATTCTTGTAGTCCTGTTATGGCATTGATTTTTACACAGAACACTCTGCAGAATTTAATAGCAATCAGCAGCCTGATGTGCCTTAATGACTTCCTCTGTGTGTTCAAAAAATGGCTAAACTTGACAAGTTGAAACCTTCCAAGGGGCCAGTGCTCACTGAGTAATAGCTCCCAGGTCAGTTTGGGATTATTATTTTAAAGTAATAACAGAACAAAGACATTAAGATTTCCCTGAGTTTATAATGATGTTTTGAAAATTACTTTTGTCCTCAGAACAGCCCCTGAGTTTAAAGCTATATAGCCACTTCTTAGCTTGTGCACATGAGATTAGACCCACTGCAGTTATTGTAACTGCAGCAGGGAAGGATCCAAACCGTAAAGGAAATACAACACAACTTCACTGTCTTCATTAGAAACATGCAGACATAAAAATGGTATAGTTAGGTGGAGGATGGGACTCTTAATGTCAATGTTAGTTATTTTGCACAGTGGTTTTGTGTAATATTTGAAAGAGAACAACCCCCTGAAAACATAAGCCTGCACAACATGTAAAAGAACATGGCATAAGAAAGTTTTTTATATGCCAGTTCACCTTTTTATCTGCAACATGCTTGCCAGGGGATAGCAGTGGGACAGTGTAAGGATCCTGCAGCAGCTGGTGTGATTGTTGTCCCAAAAATGTCAACGATTTGCAGATCAGGGTCTTCCTGAGCCAAAAGTCATGTCCTTGTGTTTAATGGCTTTCAATAAATTTTCTTCTCATTGGTACAAACTGGCTTTGAAGGCAAGCAAACATGTAGCCTCCATAACAGTAGGACTCCTAATGCTGTTTTATGCATATTCAGAGAAAAGGGTGGTAAACTCAGAGGGGTTTTTTTTGCTGAGATGAATTTTGCTTTCTGAAAGTTTTGATCATACAGTGAGGGGTGAAGAAACATAGCCAAGCAGTGAAATCAATATAAATTAATACTTCCATTTCCTTTTGGTCCTATTTTTCTTCTGTAAGTCTACCACTGGAATGGGAGTTTCAGGGCCGTGACTAAGAACAGAAACAGCATCAGGAAGCTGGAACTTTAGCAAGAATCCAGCAGTGCCAGCTCTCATGATTTTTATCATTAGTTTCATGAAATTTGGTCACAGATTTTAAAGCATCAGTTGCTGGTATCAGGATATTGCCAAACTTCTCGTTTAAAGCAGAGGAATTTTCTGGCTATTATTATCACAGAGGAAATCCCCTAAAATATACTAGACAGAAAATGAAAAAGAAATCAACAGTAACTTTGGAGATACAAGGATTTTTATAAACTTTCACAGTTTTCTAAGGCCTAACTTACAATGTCCAAAAATTGGGAACGGACAATATTGAGAAAGAAAACTGCTATGTTTTACTCAGGAGGGCATGAGCTTTCATATCACAGAGAGGAGATAGGGAAGGACAAGGCATCAGGGGGAACAAGCAAACCACAAAACGGCTTGAAATGTTCTGAAAGGAGGTTAAGAAACAAGGTAGATGACCTAGCACAGTAGTTCATGCATTATGTGTATTCTAGCAACAGAAAATCGGTTTGGCTTTTTTTATTATTTCATTATTGTTCTAGCAGTACAAATGCATTTGAAAACTCACAGGCCTCTCTGTTCCCCTACACTCACTGTGTCCACTGGAAGGAAAGTAACGCCCAAACTGACAAAAATTCTATGAGATACACTGGCACCCGGAAAGTGCTCTTCAAAAAAGGGTTTTCTGGAGCCTAAAATATTTTTTTTTTCACTCCAAGTGAGATTGGGGAGAAATTTTGCCATTGTTTTGAAGGAAGCCAGAATTTTACCTTATGTGCAAGGATGGGGAATGCCCCCCCTGCCTCCATAGCACACAGAGAAGGCCCAAAGTCTATGTCATCTGCTTCCACCCAATAACAGCTTTATAGAAGCAAGTTAAGAATGAATAACTTAACAGCTGCCCAAGGCGGCTCTAAAGTGCTGCTTTACCTCACTGCACATGAGAAGACAGCCATTAGCGTTGCTGCTGCTAGGTTCACTACTCCGCGGGGGACACTGCGTTTGCAGAATGGCCTGGTTTTGCACTGGCAATATGCACACATTTGAAATTGCTTGCATTTGGATGCTGTTTGGTGCTCAGTTTTGAGTTAGTGCCGTGTCTGTTACAGATTCTTCTCATTGTGGATAATGTGTCTCTTGTGAGCATGAGTCTTATTCTTTATTTTTGTTTGGATAACACTTCTCTATGAAAGTCAAAAGATTGCCACATGCATTTTTACACAGCAGTATATTGTTAAAAAAAATTATCAGCTAGAAGATGAAAAAATACAAAACAATGGCAAATAACTATTACACTGCACTACATATCCACCCAGCAGTCTCTAAGGACTTCACAAACACTAATAAGTGCACCCTCAGGTATTTGCAAACCAGAGAAATATCACCCTCTCTAAGGAAACTGAGGCACAAAGCTGATGATTGACTGGCCCAAGATGAAGCAGTATGAGAGAGTTAGCACTGTAAACAGCCACAGTACCCTAGCACCCAAGCCTGTGTACTTGCTTAAAGCTGTTAGAGGAAAGAAAGGTTTATACACATGACAGAAGGACTTTGGCCTTTACTCCACCTACTTTTAAGAAGCTCCTGCCCTTTCTGCATGAGTATTAAAGTCTGATCTTGCTGAACGGCTAAACTTTTACTGACTTCATTCTGAGTTAATGCCGTTTCAGCTACAATACCGGCCTTTCTTCCGAGAATTTCTAGGGAAATGTAGAAATGTAGAGTCAGCTCCTCACTCAGCTGATATAAATCACTGGTGCCCCACTAACTCCAGTAGAATGATCTTTGGACAAATTAAGAATATGGAGCATGAAAAGAAGCTTCCTTTCTCTACATATTTAAATGAAAATTATCTGATATCTTTCGGATGAGAAAGAGCTGAAACTGGGATGTAGCAGGGAAGGATACATTTTTCTTTCTATGCTGAGCATATGGGGGCATGCAAAAGTTATTCAGTGATCAGATGTTTATTTTCAGAGCACTCAGAGTTTGATTTCAGAGCATTAGCTGAGCTGTGGTTACACCTATGAGCATATTTTTACTTTGTAATGTCAGGGGTGGGGGGAGGAATAACTAAGAAACAGGATATACTACCTTGCATGTCATATGGAATATCACGGGGTGAGAGTGTGCATACGGACAATTTCCATGGAGTAAGCGAGGTGCTTGAAGGTCACACCACAGTAATTTATCTAGCTGCCTTGTGAGGCAAGTAAAAAAAAAAAAAACACCTTCCTGGAAAGCATAAGTTACAGCAGGCAGAGGAACTGCTTAGCTTAGATTAGATTGCCTAAGCTTTTGTTCAAAGAGAAAAAGCTGGGAGAAAATGGATGTGTCAGTAAGTCCCCCAATATACACATATATATGTCTATATTGCAATTTGCAACTTGCAGTCAGTAAGGCAATCAGATTAATTTTTGCTAATGAGTTTAAATTATACATTCTCCAAAAACCTCCACCAGCATTTGTGACCAGTTATGTAACACAGAAGTAGGTCTATATACTCTTGTTACAGCCACTTTAGCTATACCAGTTTAGAAACCATTACAGATGAAGCAGTACAGCCGCTGCTACAAACTGCTGACACTAGCAAGGTTAATTTCTGCAAAAGTACTGACATAAGACATCATACTAGAATACGTGTCCCCCAGTGCGTGCTGAATTTTTTTAACTATACACAAACAAAACCATAATTGAAATAATTAAATCAGTACAAAAATCACTGTATGAAGACTAGGCTTTAGAAGACAAAGATTCAAGTTGCAAGGAGTACACAGGTATGGTTAATGAAAAAGTGTAAAAATGTGCAAATTAAAAATGTAATAGCTGGTAGAAGGAGTTGAATTGTCTGGGAAATGTCATACTGGCTCTTGGAATTAAGTTTTAAGTTTAGTTTAGGGGAGAGCTATTTGTGTGGGAAAGGCTGAAGAGCACTGGTTTTTTGAATAATGACATGCTATGATGGGAAGAATGAGAAGCAATTTGGGCACTATTAGCTGCACTGTTCAAGAGTAATAAGGAGCTTGAAAATGATGTCAGAGAAATGAGATAAAGACGACTATTATACTGTTTGAAGGCCATCATCCAGTGAAGGATAAATGAAAATGGAAAACAGTAAGGAACATAACACGATATGCTTATGGTATTTTGCATTTGAGCTATTAGCAGGTGCAACACTATTGCCATCAGTAGAGCTGTCTTCACTTGCATTGCAGCTCAACGTGGTCCTGTATCTATTTTATATACCCAAATTATATAGCATATGTGCTATTGAAACACAACAGAAAACTTTTGAAATGCATTAAGTTAGACTATACAGAGTGGTTGAAATGCATACCTGCTTTAACTGCTTGCCATCTGAAACACAAGGAGATGAACCTAAATTGTCTTCTGTAAATGCATGTAAAGAAGTTTTGGATTTAAGCCCAGATACAAATATAGACATAGATAAAGTTTATAGAATTGTGACACAAAGTCTCAGGGGTTTTGTGGAATGTCAAAAAACACTCAGCAATCAGAACATATGCCTGTCATGTTAATACATCTTATGCCTCTGTCTCCAAAACAGATTATGGAGATGGCTGTGAAACAGAAAAAAGGAGCTTTTATTTAAGAGCTACCTTTGCATATTTTTCCAGACTTAACTAAAGCTGCTCAAATGGAGCGACAGCCTAGGATTTCCTCTAAGAAGGGTTTTTAGCATGAGGGATGGAAGTCTCTCATTTTGCATCTGGCAAAGTGGAGTGATCGCTATGGAAATAGGCAGTGTAGCCTACGTTTCTGCATGGTGATCAAGCTAAAGCTTTTCTGAATTGCTGATCTGCTTCCCTTGCTACAGATGAATACATCAGAGGAAAGTCAGTAGAAGTTGTCTGGCTTAATGACAGATTGGCACAAGATCCTACAACAAGATGAACTTTGATTCTTACCCATGCACTTAGCAACTTGTTCCAGACCTTCACTATTACAAGCTAAGATTTGGAGAAGATATGATAACTTATTTATGGTAATTTATGAATTGAGGGGACAAAAAATAACGAAGCTTATTTTTCTACTCTGTTGTAAATTACTCTGCAAGTATCTGAAATCCATTGTTATAAAAAGTAATTATGAATTTGTATAATGCCATAAATGTATGTCCTAGCTATTAGCGCTGGACAAGTGAGTCTGTTGTTTTAACTGACTTCAGCAGGACTGTTGATGTGAATAAGATGAGCAAACCTTTGGCTGTGAGGGAGCATTTCTCAAAGCTTGAGGCAAAATAATCACATGGGTGTGAACAGACCTCTCTATTTTTCTCTAGGTTACCAACTTCCAATTTAAGGAGGAGTGTTGTAAAAAAGAAAAAGAACTATCTGTATCCTCTTTTCCAACACGAAAAGCAGTGGGGCACAGTGCCAGCACAGGGCTGAGCTGGGAGGGCAGTGTGTGACCCCACCCGCATGGGGTGCTCCAACCCCCGTCCCACCCCACAACTCTGATGGGCTGTGTCTTCACATGGGGGCACGGAGCAGCCCACAGTGCAAAAGTGCAATGCAGCCCAAGCTGCTGGGAGTGTAAGGAAGGGATTAACCCAGGCTCTCATTCAGTGTGAGGCTCAGCCCATCTGTATTTAGGGGAAGCATGGGGCATGTGGCCACTGCAGTTCCACATCAGCGTGGAAGGCAGCAGACGACCGCCCAGTTTCTCCTGTACAACAGCTAGTTATTGCGCTTCTGGGATGTACATAGTTTCTTATGGAAGAAATCACCATGTCAAATGGGTGTCTCTTCCACATATGGAGATATTTTCTCAATGGTCCTTTGAGCCATTTAAATTCTTCATTTTATAGCATTACGTAAAATACTTGTAATGCTATTAACATGCAAGATGAGTAAATATGCACAGTCCTTTCCTGCTTAAATGAATTATTATAAAGCTCACATAGTCCACAACCAGCTTTGTGGATCACAGAGTTTTGCAGTACCTTACGTGTGAGAAACAATCAGAAATTTAATTTTTTGAGGTTATGTTTTTAAAAACCTTTGATATTGCCCATGAAAATCAATTTCCTCCATGGACATTTAGAACTTGGGAAGGGGGTTATTCTCACATTTTAGTGAATTCCTACAGAAAAGCAAGTGACCTATGCTCCTGAAAAGTTGGCAGGTGACTTATTAAACTTCTTTCAAATCTCCTTCAGGAAGTTCATTAAAACTCTATTTGGAAATGGCCAGGTGTTTGCTTCCCACAGTGCAAGAGGGAAATTTGTCACCCTGTTTAAAAAATTGTTTGGTTACTTGGGATAAAGAAATAATCATTATACCAAGCTGTGTGGTTTTGTGATGGAAAACTGTGGCTTGGTGAGAAAAGTGCCAAGGTCAATGCAATGAAAGACCCACAGCGAACTCAGACCTGATTTCAGAAGTCAGCGGTGGATGGAGGCCAGGAGAACAAAGTCTTTTCTGTGGTTCACTTGAAAACACTTTTTAAGATTCTGGATAAAAAAAATTCTCTAGCTTCAGAGAGTTTTTAGCTTGAGAAAATACCATTAGAAAAGATTTTTATATATTTTATGAGGATGGCTAAGGCTGACAAAATTACCTTGTTTGACACTGGATCCTGACCTAAATACTACGGCCAAGTCAACTAACAGGAAAATAGTAGGGCTAAGCCTTTTTCATTCTTTATTCTGCCAAACCACTGCCTCTTGCAATCAGGATTGATTACAAACACCCAATTAAGAGGCATTTGGAACATGATCTGAACACTAATCCTGTCTCTTTTTCTCTTTATACCTAATTATCAGCCTTAAGATGGGTATTAGCACTTTAATTGGTAGATTTACTTTAGGAACTTCTACATAAACTAAGAAATCTATACTATATGCATAAATGTGTGTATATATGCACAGTCTTAAAGAGGTGCATGTAACACATGGCTATATCCAAGTAGTTCTGTGTGATATATAAGTCTAGACATATACATGTGAGTGCATGTATATCCTGTTTTCAGACATAGTTTCATTCTTTGGAAATACTACAAAAGAAAATAATTTAATTTGGTTTTACATCAGCTGCATAAAAACCTCTATAGCGTAATTATCAAATTATGATCCAGTGTTATAGCTTGCAACAAGCTATAATTAAGAAACTAATTTTCAGCAACCCATAGGTTTTTGTTTTAATTACATTAGCACAGGAGAGGGGGTGGAAAGGACAGCAGTGTGGAGTTGACTGAAAACATTGAGTTTCATGGGGCTAATGCCAGCGACTCTGGTTTTCAATTTAGAAAGGACTCAGCTCTGTGTTCTGATTTGTCTATCTCTGTCCACAGGGAGGATGAAGGATTAGGCTTATAGGAATTCATATTTGACCCTCAGATTTTTTCCTGTCTGAAGGGCACTTGCTTGTAGCACATCAAGAATCCTCCCTACAGTTCATTTAACTGTCTGGATTAGTAGAAACACCTGCATATGATTGTTATTATAATTTTAATGTGCTACTGTGCAGACCCAAAGTCAAGACTACTGTGCCAGAAAATGCACCCATACACATAGAGTGCAAAACCAGGCTCTCCATCCAACACCTCAGCACTAAATGCAGGCCAGCACAGACTCTCTAGCTATGACCAGGCAGTTTGGTCATGGTTTCTAGGATACCTTTTCCTAAGAAAACTCAAACCCAAACCACTACTCTAAAATAAAGAATTGTTAAACGGTTTGACAATAGAGACTTTCACAAGACTTAACTACTTGGATAAACAACAAAAGAATTGGGTTATTACACTGTGTTATCAGAAAAACAATATAATTTCCAACTTCTTTCAACTCTTATTTAGTCTCTAAAGCACAATAAAATAACAGCATTATCTTCAGATACTTGCATCTGATACTTGTATGCAAATACATGCTGAATCCTGCAGCAAAAAGCACATACTTGTATATAGTTTAATGATACAAAGCCTTTAAGTTAAGGAAAAGTTTTTGGGGCTTTTGTGTGTAGGAGAGGTAACACGCTCCATGTCTACTGCAACAAGTGTCTTCTGCTTCCCTGACCCTGCCCAGGCTCTGGGTTGATTCCTTTCCTTGGCACAGTTTACTGTAGCCTTCCAGAGTGTATCAAATAGCAGCGGTCACCAGCAGGGCTGACTGGAATCTAGCAGCGTGCTCCCTGAGAAAGCCTTTCATGTGCTTTATATAAAGCAGAGAAATGCCCTTGCAGTGCACCCAGAAACATGAGATATCACATGGCCCCCAAACCCACTGCAACGACTTATCCTAAACTACGCCAAAAGCGCTCGTTTCTTGTTTTGGGGACAGAATGAAGGATGGTCCACTTCATCCCTTCAGTAACTCCCAAATGATCTCTCAATAACCCCAAACAGGTTTTGAGGGATAGATTTTTGAGGGAGACAACAGCGTGGAGACGCTGCCCCTTGGGCCCAGGTACGTTCTTCCTGTCAGGACGGTGCTGGGCCCCATGTTCTGCTCACGGCTGTGTTAAACCTGGCTTCGACAGAGAGACATTCGGGCCTTTGCCAGCCTTCTGCTGTGAAGTCCACAGTGGCTGAAGGCGTGTGGGCTGGGTGATTTAGGTAATTCAAATCAGAGCAAACATGGGAGCGTGGGCATTCCTCCATCTGCCCTCAGCAGGGAGGAGGGGGCATTCCCACCTCTCCTGGGTACCTCCTCCTGAGGCAATCCACTAAAAGCCCGATGCTGATGCTCAGAGAAGCAGGGCCAGGCCATTAAAACCATATTTCTGTTTGAAAGCTCAGAGGCCTTGGCTCCTTCAGACTTCTCTGCTCATGGGCAAACATGGTCCCTGCCTCTCACAGGCCTGAATGGATCTGCTCCTTTGCCAGCTGTGCTGCTCACCTCCTGTTGTCAGCTGCGGTCACCTCACTGCCCGCCCAGCTCAACAGCAATAGCGGCGGAAGGTATTAGGAAGCTCCGACTGACATTTGCCATCAAAACAACTGATACAGTCACCAGCCAGTTCTACAAGGCCCGTGCTGCATCCTTCCTCACAGCCTCAAACAACAACAGGAGACAGTGCTGTGGAAGTGGCGGGCAACATTCCCATTGCTTCTCATGATAACAGGCCTGCGCTGGGCCCAGACCCTCCATTAGAGCCGAGATGCCCTCGGTGCGGTTTGTGGGAGCAGTTTGGGGCTGGCAGGCCTGGAGCCAGGCTCTAGCTGCACCTCTGGGCAGCCTGAAAGCAGCTCCCATGCGTGCAGCCGCTGGCAGGAGCCCTGCGAGAGGCTGGGCTCGGCGGGCACCCAGCAGTGCCCTTCACCGGCCGCTCCCTGCCAGCCACACCGCTGGGACGCGCCCGCCCGCTCCCACCGACCCGGCCCAACGGGCTCAGCACGCCCCTGCGCCAGGGAAACACCAGGCACGACGAAAATTCTTCTGCATGGAAGATGAGGACCCCGGGATTTAGACAAAAGCAAATGAAAGCTTAAACTTTGCAGAAACTAGAGAAAGGCCGAGTCGCGGCTTGCCTTGCTCCTGTTTATTTTACCAGCCTCGGTTTGTTTTACCTACAGATTTATAGCATAAATCCATTGACATTATTTAGAAATAAAATGGATGGATGAATTTCTAACGTCATTAAGGTCTATAGGAGTTCTGTGGGGGCTACAGTTTCACTCTGTAGGCCTGGATAGCTACACTTTCTTCCTTATTTAAGGATCTGGAGGAGCTGTTTTCTTCTATATAAACAAACATAGGGTTTGGGTTTTCTTCTCTGTGTTCTATAACCGACTGCAATTTCTACATGGCTCTAATCTTATCAGTGTAACTAACCCCTGGTAAATGCAATATAAAGACTAATTATCCATGACATCCCTCCTTCTACAATTTGAATGTTTCCAAAATTGGCAATTTTTCCATTCCATGTGATTTGACAGCATTGAGTATACACTCTATAATTGTCAAGCAACAATGATATTTACTCTCTACATCTATAAATGATGGCCAATAAAACAATTGTGCTGTGTGGTATCTCTATGAAACCCTTGTAAAACAATACAGTCAAGTCTGGCAACAAAGTCAATAATTTGTCAGTAAGGAAACCACTGTTGGACTTTCTCTACGCAAGCCTCCACCTTTCTTAAGCCCTTTTCTTCTGAAGCTTCACATTCATTTTCTTAATGTTTTTAACCTAGTGTCTGTGAAATTTTTATTGCTCCCTAGATAATGACATCTGATCTGAATGTAACCACACACCTCTTTTGCTCAGCAACATTTGTCACAAACCATTATAAATTATCATGCTGATAGTGTGCATTGCTGGGAAACCGGAAAAGTTCCATAAATTCAAAGTACTGTATCAGTGACATTCTTGTTTATTATCTAGGTATAAAGTTTTACTAGATTCAAGATGGCTACATTTACACAGTAGGATACTTCAGCAACACGAGACTTGTACAGCTTGCCCTAAGTGCTGAAAAGCGTTTACCACATGCAACAAACACTGGAGCATTTTAACTAATATGTAGCCATATGTTTTGTCTCTTCTATTCATTTTAACCATGTTCCTGACTCCAAAAATGCATGGTTATTATTGGGGCTTACTTGAGAAAAGGCAAAACGGCAAACAGAAACTTTTTTCTTAAAGTACAACCATAATTTCTGTTTCTTGGCCTCCTGAAAAGGAGGCATAACACTCATTAAAGTTAAAAGTTAAAAAGAGACTGTGTGTTTTTTCATTATGTATGTCCTTGATAACAATCTGTGGTTGACATGATTGTATATTTCCCGTCGAGACCCAGTATTTCCATTATGCTGCTTCAGTAGTTCTGGCTAGAAGATTTTTTATTAGATGAACCTAGCTTGTGTGAACATATTTTTAATTATTTGCGTATCTTTATTCTTCAAAACTGTGAAAGTTGAGTCCTTTGGAATGCCTCCAGAAAAACAGGAATTTTCACCATGTTTGGTTGAAATTTAAAACAACTCAAATGCTTCTGATAATCAGAAAATCATACATATATGAATTTTATTAGCAGACATTTGAGAAATACTTATTCATTAAAGCATAGCATAATAAGTAGGTAAATCAAAGGCATATTTTTACAATTAATTCCAAACCCTAACATACAAAAAGACTAACTGGGAACAGCTTCATGCTACAGCTAATGCTTAAGTTTGCTGCTTTTGATTCTCCCCAGAGAATCAACCTTTCACCAGTTTTACATTTCAATACATCTAGCCCTCTATACAGAATAATATTTTTAAAAGTTAGATAAGGTCTCTTGATTTTCTTGTTGGCACTACAGAATAAGAAGGTAACACCTCCAAAGTCACATTGTTTCCCTCCCTGGGGTCAGGGGGTCCTTGTTATTAAAGTTGTTTTCAATGCTAACTAAGGTCTAAGATGCAATGAACAGCATCACAAAGAGGATTTTGGGAGCTAGGCCAGCAAGCTAATCTTCTCCCCTAGTCCACTCTAATTGTATGGGGCACTTTTTATTTCCAGACATGAATTCCCCTATCTCTTATTTTCTATCTGCATTTAATATTTAAGTGCTTATTAATTTCCAGTGCTAAACCTTTCAATAAACTAGAGTGTAACCTAAATTGCACATTTCTAGATCGTAGACTGAGTTTCTAATAAGCTAAAGTATATTAGGAAATCAAAATGTACTTAGCTGCAAACCTAAAAAAATCTTGTGATACGTTTTATTGCATTAATCTCCTGTTGTAGCCAGTATTTGGTACAAGGAATGTGAATTTTGTAAGTAGACACTGAAATTTCAAACCACAGAGATTGTTGACAAATTCCTGTTACTGAAATCATTTTCTATTATTCTGGTCCTAAGTTTTTTGGCACAAATACAATCCCTCTCAAGTTAAAAAGAGCAATTTTCAGTATAAGTGAAGCAGCAGCTGAGTAATTTCGCATAGCCTAGGAGATTAGCATTTCAGCATAGACCAAATAACGGTAAAGTCATCACCATCACATACTGCAAAGACAATGCAAACAACCTTGTTTAGAGACTTCCTTCCACCCACTACCATCTCATTACTGCACTGGGCCCCCTTTCAGAGGAAGGAATAATGCGGGGGGGAGAGCGGACAATGAATATTGAGAAGGGAGCAACGGAGGGAGGGAGTCAATCTCTTCCCTGGACCCAGTTCAGCTCAGTCTAGCACTGTTTAGCACAACACCATGCCACAAAGATTACTTGTTCTTTAAATAATTGTATGCTGTACACCATTTTACTGCTGTCAAAGAGCATGTTGGTTTTACAGCATTGGAAAAACATGTATTCTAGTGAGGAACAAAAAGGAATTGACACTGAAATATGCTTGATTTAATTTCCCAATCTCTATCTAAGAGGCAGAGACAGACATTTTAAAGCATTAGCACTGTCCCACAGAACGAAAGCAAAACCTGTATCAAGAAGACATGGGGAAGTGAACCATTGCCTGAGTACAAATAATTAAAAATTAAAGAATGGGAAGTCAGCGTGTGAACATATGGTGTGAATATGAGCTGCAGCTCCAGTACCACAGTAAAAACTCATTTTAACGAAAAGTCAGTTTAGTTTTATGAGCCTAGGGTTTTCCTGCATTATCACTCAACTACGGTACTGAAATGCTGATGCATAAGAGATTATAAAAAGCAACAAAAAAGCAACTAAGCACCACACTGCATCATTAAAGAACTCAATTTTAAAGGAAATCAGTAACTGTAATAAGTAATAACTATAACTGTAATAAGTGATCTGAGTAATCAATTTATTTAACAATAGGAACAAAGATGCGCACGATAAAATTTAATGATTGAGGACAGTTGCTCTCTTTCTCCAAGTCCAACACTCTAACCTCATGGTCTGTTAACAACCACTCCTGACAATGCCAAGCATCATCTTACAGGACCAAACCCTGTAAAATCCTGAATACTCCCATGAAATGCCAAACACCAACGACTACTGAGTTTAATCTTTCTGACATGTAGAGAAAACCTTGACTGGTAGCATTAATGAACAATAACTCTCTCTTGCAGTTGTCAGAAGGGAATGAAAATCCGTGATACTCCAGAAATTTTAAGATAATGAATCACTGAAATATTTTCTTCATGAAACAAGTAGGCTGAATTTAGAGGGCACGTTGAAGAGGGGCTTGATCTGACCATGTGTTATCTTGTGCAAGCTATGTGGTTTACAGATTTGGGGAAAAGTGGAGAACAGCTGCTGGGAGGCTCTGACTCCCCTTCTCACTCTTGGAAATAGATGGCCAAAGGTAATTGCCCTGGTTTCTGCTGGGATAGAAGACAGGACCAGGACAGGAATGCAAGCTCAGAGGAGCAGAGGAAGCCTCAGCTATCCCTTTCCTCCTCTCAGGGCATTGTTGGAGAGCAGGAGGAGGGGAAAGAAGAGCTACTGGCTATAAATCAGCAGCAAAGGGAGAAAGGGGGAAACACCACTATCAGTCCTGCAGTCCACTGCCCCTTAATGGGTGAGAGTAAATGCCGCACTAACTCTGCATTAGGAGGATTTGGCAATTTATAAACTGCCTGCTTCTGCCATCGGCTGTTTGTAGCAGTGGGGGTATAAAACAAAAAGGAGCTAATTTTAAAACTCTAGAGACTTACTCAAAAAAGCAAGCAGGCCAACAAACATGCAACGGCGCCTCGCCCTAATGGCAGCCCCATAACACACCTCATCACCATCACCCACCTGCACGCTCATCAGGCAGATCGAATTCAAATATACTTTATAAAGCTCAAAAAGTTGCAAAGATCTTTTTAAACATCGCAGCGCCACTCCCCCCACCCGCCTCCCCGGGATGCCCCGCTGAGCGCCTCCTGCATCTTCCCACAGCAAACACGGGCCGCAGCCCCCGGNNNNCGCGGGCGCGGGGCGGCGGCCGGCCGGCAGGTGGCGCCGTGGTGCTCCGGAGCGCGGCGCCCGCACTTACTTGCAGTCGCGGTCCTCCAGGTCGAAGGGGGGGTTGAAGTTGATCAGGATCCTCTGGTAGGGCTCCGGCGCCTGGATCAGCCACTCGCATTTTTGGCTGGGGTGGTAGGACTGGGGATAGCCGGGAGAGGTGAGGTATCCGGGGTTTAAAATTTTAATCGTGTCGCCGCACTTGTCTGCAGGGAAAAAAACAGATCGGCTTTTCTCAGTTCCCCCAAAGCAAGCGCCCGTTTCAGCCTGCAGCAGCAAACCAGCCGACTGCCCTGGGAATGCTCTGTGTGTGTGTGTGTGTGTGCAGCCTTCTTCAGGCAAACTTCTGCTGCATCCTTATGCCTTTTACACAAAGGCATCTCTGCTACACTTTACCAGAGGGAAGAGGCCTGCCTCTCCATGCCCACCCTGCAGTCCAGCAGCTGGACAGGCAGCAGAGGATACCACATTTCTAAACCGCATCCTTTTACAAGTCCTCCCATCCTGAGCAAACAGTGCCCCTTACAGTGTTAAAACCTTGCATTCTCACAACAGCGTTAATGGTGTGGCTCAGAAGGGTGTCTGAGACGCAATTATCTCCAAAAAGTATAATCTTCTTAAGTATGAAGTTTTAAGGCAAGCTGGGAGGAGAGCTATAAAGATGCCATTTGACCCCCTGCCCAGCTATGGGATAAGCCTGGTCTGTGTCACTGACCACTGGGATTGTCTTGGTGGATCCAAGCTCATTCGCAGCAGACCCTCCTTTTGTTTTATCAGTCCATAAATCTAGGCAGGTTGAAGCTATCTGTGCTCTTCAAACCCAGGGTAGCAGAGAACAAAGTGGTTTTAGTGAAGCAGAAATCATCCACTATTTATTCCTTCAAGGAAGTTTGTTCATGCTCAGAGACTGCATCAAAGTAATGGAGCAGAACAATATCCTTTCCTCTTCCCTACGTCCCTTCCTCCCCCAGCAACAACAACAAAGATTCATTTCTAATAGGAAAATAATTGCAAAAGTTTCCACAATCACCAAGTGTGATGTGAAATGTGGTATGCTGTATCTTGCTCCTTTGGCCAGCATTGTCAGGGCTGCATTTTAAGGTTTATAGGAAAAATAAAAAGGGACAAGAAATTCAGCCTACAGGTCACTCACTTCACTGTCCAGTGCAGGTTTGTGTTAACACTTTTTTTTTTACTACTATGGATTTCTTTCTGTAGACCTTCAGGGAGGAAAAAACTTCTTCCACACATGGATTTTTTAATTTTGAGCAATAAAATATGACAGTAAACTACAGACAGGAAGAACGTCCACACTAAATAGCCAGCCTATATATCACTATGTCCCAGGAATGGTATATACAGGCTGCAGTGCTGCATCTAATACATTCCCTGTGAAAGCAAAATGGCATTTCTTGCTCTCAGCATGAATTTATAAATGTACGGGATTTTATTGTGGGAAAAACAGGTCAAATGGAAATGAATGAGGAAGTGCACATCAAAAATGCATAAAGCTACATTCTTTAGAGAAATTATTTGCCATAAATTAGGAGGGAAGGGGATGATAGGCACTCAGCTGTATGGTCAAAACCCAGTTATTGCTAAGCATGTTGCTGGGAAAGGCTATCTTATTATTTATTTCTGCTTTGCCTTCACAAAACAGGCTATTTTGCTCTGACCAGAACAAAAGGCATTGCAGCTCAAAGCTTAAGAGCTGTCACTGGTGATCTTGCTAATCTGCTGTCTGGGGCTCTCAGGGAATCTTGCTTTTTCCTCCCTGTGTAAGCACACTCGGAAAGTGATCCTGTCTCATTAAGCCCACTCCAGCCCTGCAAACAACATGGCAGAGTCTGGCATCTGTTAAATGCCTGAAATAAAGCAGTGCTGCTTCCAGTCACTTGACAGAGTCACTTCAGAGGACGCTGAGGTGGACTCACTACCACCAGCGCTCCTTAATCTGCGACTTCTGGGAAAGTGACAGTGTAATAAGATAATGCGGTCTGCTAGACTCCCTGGCTCTGTGCAATCTCTCTCACACTTGATTAAGAAGAGCAGTTTCTAATGACTTTGGACCATTAGTTCTAAATAAGGTTAATGAATTAATTTAGCGGACACTAGTACTGCATGTAGGTGAAGGTGGCATTAGTAGGTCTGGTAGGTTACAGAGGAGGTTAATGGCCTTGGTGACTCCAACAGGGCCACCACATTAACCGCTCATGTTAGAGGCTTCTGCTAAGCAACTCGCCCTGCTCCCCTTCTTTTAATGGGGAGAAATGATCAACAAGAGCACTGGATTCCCACACCCACCACCCGTACCCCGACGGTGCAGGATGAGGGGCAGACCTGGTTTATGTGGGTGCCAGGGAGGCAGCTGCCCGCACCCCTCACCTGGGCTGGGGGGGGATGAACCAAGTGCACCTCTTGGAGCATCCCCAAGCCAGGCTTAGTGCGCACCTCTAGTGCCTCGCTCCTGCGCCACAGCGCTGGAGGAGGCAGCTCGTCCTGATTAAATTAAGCAGCCTTCTCAAAACATATTGGGAAAGAGATTAACTTCCATCATAAACCACACAATTTTAATACTCTCTTTCACGACACTCAACTTGCAGTCCCTTATTAAAACAATATACCAGCGTAAGTAGAGGGTGTTCTTTTTTTTTTTTTTTAATTACTTTGATTGAAAACCCAGTCAGGCAAAAGTAAATATTTGATAATTAGTTAATAATAATTGCTCAGGATTTGTCAGGAAAGGAAAACTCACACGAGCTGCTTCATGTGCGAGAGTTAAACATCAAGCAGTCCCACAATTAGACCATCTTTAAAAATGCATCATGCAGTGAAATATTCACAGCGCTCTGGCATTGTTCAGGGAAGGAGGAGCACGCTGCTTTTAATTAGTTATGTTTTCAAGGGCTGCCTGATAGTAAACTAGCTACATCAGTCATTCAGTTACGGGATTTCTTCTCTTGGAAGGGAGTTTTGAGCCTTCACAGAGAAGCCCAGCTTCTCTCTTGGCACTGTGCAAGTTGCACGTAAACGGCAGACTTGGGAAAGGGGGAGTCTAGAGAGCTCTCCCTTTGAAGACTACTCGCAGGTATACACACAGCTAGTAAAAAGCACGATAATCTGAAATTTTACGCATTGGAAAAAGAAAGGAGGGGGAGATAAAGCCTTCCCTTTAAAGCGTTCATTATCCTTCAGATATCGGAGGCGAGACTTATTTAATTGCCTATGGGAGGAAACATTATTAAGATAATTGGCTGTCCTGATCTAGCGAGAACGAGCAGGCTGCTTTATACAACAACGCCAAGGAGCAGAAAAGGCAGCGGGGAGGCAGTGCCGGGCGGGCGATCCCCGGGCCGGGGCCGCGCCGCCTCCCG
>JAVJGI010000050.1:65773725-65872080 GCA_035590275.1 Ibycter americanus | reverse complement strand
CACATCACAGCCAAAACACAGCACAGCACCAACTACCAAGAAGAAAATTAACTCCATCCCAGCTGAAACCACGACACCCTTCTCATGCCATATCTCCTGCCTTCCTCTTCCAGGTCTTGAGCCTGTCCAATGTGGTGCCCATCTTGCCCCCGTATGCTGGATCACCCACAGATATTTCCTATGCCTTGTGTAAGGCATGGCTAGATCCTTCTAAGTTCACCTGGGCCAACTACGACTGAGTTGAACACTGGAATCTGGATAGATAATCAGGAAACTGGGCAAGGTGAAGGCAAGGAATGTCTTTGAGACATTGCCTTTAGAACGCTTTCAGGATAACTTTGTTGTTTTTTGAACTTGTGTGGTGCTATCAATATGGCCTGCGGATGGTGCAATATTCCGATGTTTCTTTTAGGGCGCGTGGCTGGCCCTCCCCTCCTGGCCTTTTGTTTTGCATGCTGAAAGGAGGTTTGCTTGCTCTGCAAGGCTCAGGCTGGCTCCACCGTGCTCCTCAGACATTTGTTGACATGGTGTTAACAACACTTGTCATCAGGACGGGATCCATAGGCCAGGCTGCTAATGAGGAAACTGCCTTATAGCCCCAAGAGTGGAATTTTAATATGTGTGATACAGAGAGTGTACATATGCTCTGGAGTGTTGTATGAATATTTTGGGTTGTATGTGAGAGTACAAGGTCTTCGGGGTTAATGTTGGAGGATGGTGACAGATACAGATAGCTTAAGGTGGTATAGCCTTATCCATGCTGCTTCTTGGTGGAAGCTAACTGCAGGATGAACCCAAACTTCATCTTGAAGGGATGTTAAGAGGAATAGTCCAAACCACTGCAAAGGAGAATGCAGAGCGGACATTAAGGGCTGAATTCTCAAGCTTGCACACTCACCTGTTTTAATTTCACAGGGTATGGATATGCACTGTCAGTCTTCACTGGAACTTCTGCCTTGCCTTGATAGAAACCATGATACTATTGCTTTAATAAATGACAGTGTTATTAGTATCAGGCTAGAAACACAATCTTTAAAGAAATTCATTAAAAAAGCCTTACTAGCTTCCCTATGATCCAACTCTTTGTGCTGACAGAAGAAGGTGTCTGAATTTCAGAGCTGGCATGGTTTGAGTCACATCCTGGTGAACCATGGTCACCATCACTGCTGTACACCGTGTTCTGATTGCTGTTTTGCAAAGACATTAATGAGTTTCCCAGATCAAAGCCGGCTCTTTCTCAGCATAGTTTAACATATATAAACAAAATCTGTTGCAGTAACTGTGAAATCATTTGCATTCATAATTATAGTGGTTTTTCTCATAAATTGCAATCATATCCAAGAAAACATATAAAAATAGAAATACATTACTTATGCTTTATTGTTCAAAATGGGCTTCTGTTTTATCAAGCTGCAATGATAAAAAAAATACATTTACTCAAAACAAGAAACCTGGAATATCATACTGTGGCAAGGTGGTGACAGATCAAAATCAAGAATAGTGCAGTTATCTCTTAAAAAGGAGGTAGAACCTTTGAAATCACTATCACTGTAGCATTAAAAGCTCCCAAATAAAAACAACACCATGCCATATAGACATGAGATGACATTATTCTAGCTGAGGGCCTCAAGTGAACCAAAACATTTGAATTTTTTATAAGGTTTTACATTTTTGATGAAAATATCTTAGTAAGGAACTGTTAGTAGATTCAAAAATATGTCTGTCAGATAGATATTCAGGTCTGTAGCATTGTGAAAGCTCTTGGAAGTGACGGTGGATATGCAGTTGATCAAAAGTCTCAGCCGATTTAAAATGCTCAGTAAAATCCAATTAAGCAAAGTAGAGACCAAGGAATCGAAATGTCTCCTTTTTCCATCCAAGCACCTGCATATCTTTAGGAATTTAAATTATCATTGATATATGTAGTCTATATAGGAAATAATGAAATATTTTCCCTTCCAAGAATTATAAATTACGCCTAAATCCCATTTACTCAGAATATCTGTGACAGAGATACTGCATTCGGATAACAAGGTCTGAACTGGTCAGCTGGAGCAAAGGAGGAAGGAAATGGATTCTTGGTCTATTATCATAAAAGATGGATTCTGCCACTGTTACTCTCATAAAGTTGTAGCTTATTCCTCAGTATCTTACACCATTTTGGCAGTTTCACTACTAATGGAGAATAGTGTTACTTGACATGGATATAGATATATTTGTCTAAAAGAAAAAAAATTCAGCATTCTGCATTAAATACATAGTAGTACAACTTCTGACTGAGGCATTTTACTTAAGATGTCCCCTCTAATGCATGATTTCACTGCAATAAGAAGTGACAGGCTTTTCCCATCTTTGGACTAAACATAAAGTCCTTCTGGAACTGGAAAGGGTTTTTTTTTTAATGTCCTAAGAATTCTTCTCTGTAGGTTCTGGTTTTAGCTAGAACTAGAAAAAGAAGTGCTGAAATGTAATAACTAAGACTATTCTCTTGAGCTTTCCAAACCACTTTTGCTGACCCAAGAGGCAGGTCAGAAAAATATTGAATCCTGGGAGTGCTTATCTGAACCACACATTTTGAGGAGCAATGGGTCACGGATGGAATCTTTAATATAAGAATCCAAAGTTCAAGGCTGTTCAGATCGAGTTCTTGGTGTCAGTTTAGTGTAATTCCATGGGGATCCCATAACTCTAGTGCAGAATTAATGATGATGTTAAAAAGCTCATGAATACAGATGCAATTACTATGAGATTCCCCAACCAGTCCTTTGTGATAAGCGTGGTGATAATCCAAAGGTAGGGAAAAGTGAAGGGTCATTTACTGTGCCAAGCTTAACACATTTGGGCTCTGTTGGAGTAGTTGGGGAAGCCAATTTTGAAGCTGAGAGCTGTTTGTTTTAAAAGCATTGCTACTGCCTCCTATTTGTTTAATTCTAGAGCTCTAACATTATACTGTCAGAAATTGCTTTGAGACTTCACTTGGCAGGAGATGTTTTCTCAAGAAGATAGGACCCAGGTCATTTAACACTAATTCAGTGTAGGAGCCAGATTCAATAGGGAGGGAACCCTCCCTTTGGTGGGGAGGGAGGCAGAATTTTTACCAGAGAAGCTATCTAGTACGTGCTCAGTGGCTCCCGTTGCCAGCCAGGCAAGCAGCTGGTTTCAACACGCACTATTGTTTCCAGTTGGTCCTCATCTGTAGCCCCATATAGAGCACATCACAATAATTACGTCTAGAATTTACAAAGGCATGGATTGGAGGTGGCAGTGTCTGAAGCCAAGAAGAAATGTGATAGATGTCTAACCGAAGCAGATATGAAATGCTGTCTTGGGCCCTTAAAACCACCTGCAATTTTAAATAGCAATAGGAATCCAAACACACTCCAGGTTGAAATCCTCCCAAATGGGAAGTGGAAAAGAAGTAAGATCATGCCTATTTTCCCTTACACAATAGCACCTCCTCCATCTTGTCCAAATTAAGCTTCTGTCGGCTTGCCCTTATCTAAGTATTAATCTCTGCCAGGCACAGGCAAAGCAAAGATGCTGCACCATCTGGGTTTGATGAAAATGAGGCATGGAGCTGCGTGTCATCTGCATCTTGATAGCACAACAGCCCAAATTGTGTTATTATCTCTCTCAGCATTACATAGAAGAGGGGCGCTAAAATATAGCCTGGCAGAACCTGTGTGAAAGTGTTCTTTGGGCAGACGAGCAATTGATCAAAATCACTTTCTTTCATCTCCTGGGGCCCAAACCTGTTTTAGTTGAAGCCTAAAGCAGTTTTGCAGTTGAGTTCAGTGGGAACTGGAGTTGACATTTGGAGAGGAGAGAACAAAATCACTCAAGTGAGTGATAGCATAAAAGCTATGCTGTTTATCACAACCAAGGACCACAGGTATCAAAGCCTGCTGACTGATGTAAGAAATTAAAACAGGTATCTGAGATTTTGCTCATTGCTAAGGACAAACCAACAATCAGTGAGACTAGAACAGTCTCTGTGCTATTCTCCTAACTCAAATTAACCTGAAAGAAAGGACGAAGGACAGCTTAAGGTTCCAGACTGGTTCATCTATCCTCATCTTCTTTCTTGAAGACCCTTAGAAAGGAGTTTGTGGAGCAATGTGATAGCAAATGAACTGCAAGTTCTCAAGAACTGAGACGTGTTTTTTTAAGAAGACCAATGGCTATACAGTTTTGCAAAGTTGCTATCTTTAGTCTTATGAGGAATCAGAAATATCTGATCTAATTTGTGCTTGACTTGGTTCAAAAATCCAGGTTGCACAATGAGGTCCTTCCTCAAACTTCAAAACCGTTGCCTCTTAAACTGGCTGACATATTACCAGAGAAAAGGTCACATTTATCTCTTCTAGTCTCAGCTGTGTGATCACAGTTGCAGACATCCTTTGTCTTGGAGAGCACTGAGGGTGAAGAGTTCTTTTATCCATCTCCTTTGCCCCAGGTAATTAATTGCAATGAAGTAGATTGGCTTGGCTTCCTCATAGGGTCACCTTTATTCTTCTGAATGGAGACACAGCTTTCACTACCCTTCAGGGTCTGCACAGCTTAAAAACCTTATATATTTCTCCTAGGGAGACTCTCAAAAAGTGTAGAGAAGATGGGTGACAACATAGGTACAGGATAAAGGTGAAGGGAAGAAACAGCTGTTTGTAACAAAATTCCCTCAGTACTTTTTTAACTGCGTCATGCAAGATGTGCGAATGTCCTGATGGAGTGGACACACATGTACTAGAGATGGTGCTTTACATCAGTCTGCACATATGTCCTTTGAATGGCGTAAAAGATTCTCTTCTAAGCAATCTGGGTTACAGACTCACATGGGTTGAAAGGAAATCTCTATGGTATTTTAATCCTAGCAATTTTCTGGAAATCTGTGAGGGGAAAAAAAAAGACTCAGATTAAAAACTTAAGCTCTTATACTAGTTAAGAAAACCCAGCATTCTAACATGATTAACTTTAATCAGTAGTGATTTTAAAAGCGGCAAAAGTGGCTAAGCCATGGTGGAATTGCATTTTAGAAATTTTAAGATAATTTGAGTACTAAGCTGTGAGAAATTGGTCTGTACCAGAACAGAGCAGCGGGTTTGATAACTAATGCAGAAGATGAAGTGAAGATGACAACCCCTCCTACAAAAATGATGATTTAATAATAATCATGTGGCGTTATGTGTGAAAAGTATGAGCCAAAGTACCTATGTCAGAAATGGCTTTTTTAGAAAACAACTAGTCTTCTGATGATCCCTGCGAGATAAAGTACTAAAAGACTGAAAGAGAAAAGGACACTTTAACTCATGCTAATATCTCTTTTTAATTTAAACACAATTTTATGATAAGCACTACTTCCTTGGAGTAGTAATGATATTTAAAAAAGAGTATGCACATTAACTTTTATGGTGTCATCATGACCTGTAAGTATTCAAATGTGGCACATGAAGACAATGTCCTAGCTTTGTAATTGTAGAAAGCCAAATCTTTTAATAGTTTATGGACAGTAAAAAGCATTATGGTTTGTATAGGAGGGAGCAGGAAGTTCTTACTGTTATCTCCTCTGCATTCTTGGATTTTATATAAATATTTTCAAATTTTTTTTATTATTAGATTTAGTAAGTACCCAGAGTCGTAAGAAATAACACTGAGAAATGAAATTTCCTTTTCACAAAAGCTTCCTTTTTTGTGCTGGTGCAAACTTTATAATGTGAATGTGTTTCTTACGATTTTAGGTTAAACTGTACGGCTGTATTCAATATACTTACATTAAGATTTTGATGACACAGAAGTTCAGAGTTCATTTTGCCTAAAGCATTCTTTCTCTATTGAGATTTCAGTGAAGAACAGTGAAATGTGACCAGAATAACCAAGTAGTGACCAATACTCTAAGTTATCAGAAAGATAAAAAGGATGAAAGTGGCACTTTGAAATATAGCTCTGAATGGGGAACATATTGGAGAACACATTTTCAAAGAGAGAAAGGAGTTTATAAACTACCTATAGATTAGCAAAGTGCTGTTAAAAGAGGTGGTTGAAAGGTGAGCTCTGTCCTTGTTGGTAAAGGAAATCAACGGAGAAAAACAAGAAGTCAAGAAATCTTTCATTATTTGAAAAACTTCTGTATTATCCATGCTTACTCACAGTTTGTATAATTTAAACATATAGTTCTATAACGTCAATGGAGTAATGCAGCACACAAATTAGAAGCATTTTCTAGCCAAAAAACATTTTAAGGAAGATAACACATCTCATCCTTTTCCTCTCACTGTAATAAACTAGATTATGTCTGACTGGAATCTACAAATAATGAACAAAAACATTTGATCCAGGGATAAAATAAATTTCCCCAAATTTTACATTTCTTTCTACCAGTAAATGTACAGAATGCCTTATCTTGGAGCATTTAGTAGTGCGAAGGGTGCATCCTTGTTTCCAAAGAATTTAGATATCTTACTAGTGGGACTAGGCTGCATGTGCCCTCAATGTACGGGGGTCTAAAGATGACAGTTCAGAGTCAGCCAGGTGTGGGGGCTATAAAAGGAATATCTGGAATCAATTGTTCATGCAATTGCATGGTCAGCATGCCTATAGACATAATTACTTCTATTCACTTCTATCTGTGCATAATTTTCTCTGTTTTAAATTGCCCAACGCATACAAATGGGAGAAATTATTTGGGATGAACACATCTGGCATTTCTGCCCTTGCTCCCCTAAGGCACCCTGTTTTGTAGGTGGGCATGCTGAAAGCACACCTAGCACATTGACTTCCACATGACATGACTTTCACAACAAATGTGGTCGGCAGGTTGCTAGAAACAGTTCAGATAAAAACCGATTGAGTAGTCTACTCAGAAATTAAAGACCTGAACTTTGGGCATGTGGAAAAGAATGTCTTTTAATGCCTTAACTAGTCCCAAGATTATAGGTCAGGATTTGGGCTGGAAAGCATGGCTTTAGCTTGGTGGCCACTATATTCTACTCAGGAAAGAGAGGTAAGAACTGTGAATTTGAGATGCTCTGACCTCCTATATCACCAGGATGTAACCATCTACATGATTGTGTTTTGCAGGTTTTAGCGCTGCAGTCATCCTTTTGCTGACCAGTGTCAGAAGGAGATCACCAAAGTGATCAGTGTTCCCATTTCTAATATACTCAAGGCATAATAAACAGTTCTTTATTCCAGCTTCAAAATAATTAAAGATCATGTCTTTTACAAACATAGAAATAGTGTGTCAGTATGACAGATTTGCCATAAGGTGTCTCTGACAGTAGCTACTGGGATCACGTCTCTTTTTTTCTCTGGGTATTCATTAACTTTTAAAAATCACATTACTTTAACTGTGTTTACTGACCTGCTGGGATCACCTTCTACATACATAAAGTACATTATGGGACAAACATTCACAGAAGAGTGAGAATAAGGTCTAAGCTCCTGTGAATTCTGCCTAATCCTGGTAGTGCCTGTTTTCCGTAGCAATTTTACTGGCAATCAAGCAATTTTAAGTTAATTTTAAAGAATTAGTGCTGACAGAAAATTAAAGAACCAAATCAAGCACAGTCACATAAAAAAGGTCATAGTGGTATCCACATTATCAAATAAAATATTATCAGGTCACCTACATATCTATTATTTTTTGGCACTACCATTTGGAATTTTAGTGATCAAATATATGCAATTAATTGTTCACAGAAGAGCTACACAGCAAAAATTACCTGAAAATTGTTTTGAACAACGGATGCATCCAAGGAAGTTGTTACCTGTTTCTAGACAATGCATAGGCATAAAAGAAAAGGCAAAATTAGTCAAATAAATTATGCATTGCAAATCACTATCTCAGCTCTTCTGATATCCTATCCCTTTACTGTAGCTCCTGCTTTCACCATATGGAGAAATAAAATGCATTTCTAATTTGTTTTCTAATAAGTACTAATTAGTCCAGGCCTTTGAGATCCATAAGGAAATAAAGTGTGTCCTTGTAGCCTTCCAAATAAAGCTCTAAAGCTGCAGCTGGTACAGTCCCACATTACTGTGCCTTCCAGCCTTCAAGAAGAAATTGAAATCATCCCTCATTTAGATTTTAATATGAGATTAAGTTAAAATCAAAATGACTAAAAGTAGTGGTAGTCATTTAGTCAATGGGCAATGTATGGAAGCTGCATCTTTGTGGTGACTTAAAAAGAGGATGATCTGAAGGAAAACACACAGAAAATGTTAAAATAGGAAGAAGCAAATGATTTTAAACTGTTTTTGTCAGCTGATACTGTTAGAAGCAGGAGTTTCCTGGGAAAAACCTGTTTTGCTGTGGAAGCATCCACTCCCTCCACAGAGCCACTCTGAAGAAGCAATGTGCAGGGCATGGGGAGCATCTCCCAGCAGTCATGGTTGGAATGACCGTGCCATGACTCATTCATTGAGTCAGTCTCCCTTGACCCACTGAAGAATTTCATCATGCATCCTTCAGCATTTGTCTGCCTAAATTTTACTATAAAACTGGACTCTTCCTTTAAACTGTGGACACTTTTGTTAAGGAATAATAATGTATTTGGATACTTTGGCTGTTCGTCTTCTTCCAGTACAGAGCTGCTTTCTGGGATACGTACTCTGGTGCATTTTTAGGGGGCTCATCATGTCACACTGATGATCTCTGCAGATGTACTTATAGTGTGTGAGAAGAAAAAGGGAAATGCTTTATCACCTCCACTATTTCCTCTGCCCCCTTTAGCCTGTGTTTTGTTGTCTCCACCTGTGTTTTTTTGCCTACTCTTGACTCTGTATCATTTTCTACTGCCTGTTCTGATTTACATGGTCTCCCAGCCAGTCCCTGCAAAGTTTCTTTTGTCTCTCACTTCAAATGTTTTCTAAAATCTCCTTTCTGACATAGGGAAAAGTAACTGCTCATTAGTCCATTACATGCAAACTGTACAGATAAAGGTGATTTTGCCTTGTAGAAGATTTTAATATTTTAATTATTTTCCAGCTGTAACTTGGAAAAGGCAAAAAAAAAAAAAAAAAAAATCAGATTTTTGAAAAGGAGGAAAGAGAAGATATCTGGTGAGAGGCTCTGCTCCTGTGGGGTCACGCTGAGGCTCTCCATGCCCCACAGTGGCTATGGAGACGTTGGGCAACTGCAACGGCAGGAAATTAAAGGAGATTGCTGACAAAGTCTTGGTGGGCAGGTAGGTCTATGAGACCTGGTCAGGGCTCCGTCACAACGTTGTCAAAACCAAACCACTTCTGTCAGGCCTTTCATTTTTTATGAGACAGCAAGTTCTTAGGCAAAAATCTTTCCCTGACAATTTTGTGACCTAAGAAAGTGTGATTGTATCTGAGGGTACTTGGGAGAGCACCCCCCATCACGTGGAGCGGTGTTGGACTTGCTCCATGGCAGCCCAGCTAGGTGCTTGTGTAGCGGCTGTCCATGGGGCGTGAGCCGTCCTCCTCTCCCCTCCCTGTTGCCAGTTGGGCTCTGCAGGCCACTGCAGGCTCTGCTTCACTCAGCTGAGCATTAAGCACGTGCTAAACGGAAGCACATGATTCATCCTGCTGACATGAACTTGAGCTGATGAACAGCAAGCAGTGAAAAAGAAACAACAAATACTCTCGTTCATGCATGAAGCCCTGTGGTTGTGCAAGAATACTGTTATCTGTATGAATCATACCATATCTACCAATGTTTGTTTGAATGCCTGAGGAAAAATGGGAAAAGGGCAGGGTACAGATACCACAGAATTGTAGTCTTTGAAATTTTACAAATAAGATCACTGACAAATGTTTTTGTGAGTTGGTCATCTGTTGTGAGGATCATCAATAATGTTTTCTGGCATGCCCAATGAGCTGAGCTAATATTTCTTTGACTTTGCTGGCCAGACTGGACTAAACCAAATTTCTACATTCACCTTCTTAATATTACAAATGCACCCACAGCTGGTGTATTTTGGTGGCACAGCTAAACCAAACAAACCTTTCTAGGCACAGCCTCAAGAGTGTTGGGGAGACTGCCATCCAGACATCCAGTGTTTGTCACTGTGAAGATCCCCTGGAAGAAATCAACCCTGAGTCTTCTAATTTATGACCTTAATTATTACCATCTTTTTATTTGTTAGGAAAGTAATTGCCACCACGTTTGAAATGAAAAGTGTCTGTATTTGTTGAGAGCCTGATTCCATGCTCCAAAGGAAGCTGAGGTGGATAAATATCTACTTGCAGGTACCTGTTAGCATTACTGATAGGAAATAAAAAAATGGATACGTAGAAATAAATACCTGTAGGTGAGGGAACTTTGTAAAAAAGTAAAGTGCCTAGAGAATTCAGGCTGTTCTTGAGTTACGTGGCAACCAGGGGGAGAGAATTCAGCACAGCGTTTAGTGTAAAGGCTACTCATGCCCCATTGTATATGCCTGCAGCGTTTGCTGTGCCTAGCCTGCGGGGACATGCTAAATTTCATTTTGCAGTTACCCTTGTTTTCCTCTTCTCTTTCTGAGAACAATAATTTTTAGAAAGAACACTGGATGTCATATCCATTTTTGGTACATGGGATCTTAAAAGAGATAGACTGTGATGTGGTTTCCGAAAAACTGGTTGTGATCCAAGCTCATGTTCTTCGCTTGTTTGTTGTTTTTACTGGTACCTATTTGGCTGCTTCTAGCTTGTGTGTTACTTTTTCTGCTCATTTCCATAAATAAAATGTTCTTTCTCTGCCATGTTGCTGTTCCCCCTGATTATTTCCCGCTGTGGCCTTGGTGTAATAGTGTTTCTTCTTTTACTTAAAACAGCATGCAATTGCATTTTGAGTTAAGTTAATGGGGGATGGAAAGGATGTAGCCAAATCTCTGCAGGACTCCCTGAGTCTCACCGCAGTATCTCTACAAAACCTTTCTATGGGTCTGGCTCAGTTTTACTGCTGATTTCTGTTGGCTTTGTTTATTACCTACCAAAGTAGAATATTTTGTATGTCACTTGCTATTTAGTGAAATACCCTACGGTAAGTTGGATTTCTAGTATTAGCTTCCAGGGAACCAGTAAGAGCCCAGTTATTATTACTGCTGTTGGGGCTGTATTGGTTCTTTGCCATCATTAAAAGAATAAAGTATTACATCTGCTACCCTTGCATTACAAAGCAGCTACATAAAGCTCAACGTGAGCTTTATTATCTGTTGGACTTCCCATAATGTCTAGCATACAATACAGTGCACCTATTTAGCAAAAATGTTCCTTCTACAATTGAACCTTCTCTTAGAAATAGAAAAGGATTTTCAGGCTGTGAATCTGCAGGTAGTAATTTTAATAGCCGCTAATGTGAATTAATAATTCTAATAGCCTCATTTCTGATGCGTTATCATAATACTGGAGAGTGGGTTGCCATGGCTGCTATATTTTATCACTCACAGCTGTGTAAACTCTTTTAGGCCAGCTTTTTTTTTTTTTTTTTTTTTCCTAAAAAAGCTTTCATGTGACTTCTCACTGGGGTTGCTCTTAGAGCCCTCCTTCAGCATGGACTAACACAGCTCCTAGGAAAGTGTTTCTTCCCCCTCTGGGAGACTGAGCCATATTACTAGAAAAAATTCACTATCCAGGGAAACTTTCAAGGTAAAACCAGTTGTCATCACGCCAGCATATTTATCATTAGGAATGCATGGTCTGCCCATTACTCTTCAAGAAATTCAATTGCCCAGTGAAATGACCAATGAGACAGAAGAATATATTCTCTGTTTTCCAGGATGAAGCAAGCTCCAAAAAACAAAGCACATTTCTTGATTTGCAAAACTGTTACATGCAGATGGGATTTGCATGGATATAAATTGCAAATTTTGAATTATTTGTCTAATAGTAAGACAAATCTTTAAGTATATGAGTAAATTCATTCCTGCTTGGCAAAGCCCTTGAGCACGTGGAAGATCTTGCTTAAAGTAAGCCCCTAATTGCTCTTTGTATCAGTTTCTCATCTAAGGTAAAAAAGTAAAAGCTCAGTAGGCACAGCACTCAGTGCATGGAGTTTTTTTATCTCTGATCTTTTATTTATCAAAATAAAGTAATTCCTGTGCCATCTGTGGGCAGCTCAGTGGTAGCTTTGATTTAGGGAGCATCTTAATCATGTTGACTAACATCACCAGTCCATTCATATTTATAAACCTTTTGAAAGCAGTGTTGCAAACATTTGTGTCAAGGAGACCCTACCAAATTTGTGTGAGTTATACTTCAGTGTACTTCAACAGTCTAACCTGCTAATGGGTGGATCTTAGAGTGGAGATTTGCATCTGGTAATGAGACAAACTTTCAGTTCCTAATCTGAAGAACATCCAGATCTCTGCAGTCAGCAAAACATCTCCAAATCTCACAGCAACAGACTTTATAGAGATAATGATGATATTTCCCATGAGTGCAAGAATGGTCTTTCTCACAGAATTTCAGCACTTCTATTTCTGGATCTGGATTCAAGAAGTTAAAGGAAGGGACATTTTAAAAAATGCAACTCAATGTCTTAAAACCCCCACTTTGTTTCTGTTGTGGTACTAGAAATAGAGACAGGGAGAGGAAAGGATTCACCTATGCTCCTGTGCTTTCTGTACACCAAAACCTACTTTGCCTCAAGATTTCTACAGAACATTTTCAAGCAAATCCTGTTCTGCTGTGCTGGGAAGGGCTGCAATACCTGCTTGTCTGAGGGTGAGATACCTTAGACACCCCTCTGTAGCATTACTTTTTTGGGGCGGTGGTGGGAAGACCTTTCTCTGCGGTTCAGGTCCTGTAAGGCAGACTGTGCTGCCTTTCAGTGAATGCTACAATTTGCTTCTCAGCATCTCTGCTCTCATTCGCAGCATATTCACCTTCACATGATGCCTCATTTGCTTTCACAGTTGTTAAGTGTCACCTCAGTTTTTGTACGTACAGTTAATGCACATTTTGTACCCTTAAAACACTAAAAGAATGACCATGGCAAAGCAGGGATTAAAAATCTTTGATAGATGACGGTCTTTTTCTTCACAGAAAGCATTTTGTCTGTTAAATATTAGGACAGTTAGACAAAATTACATCTTTTTAAATGTCCCAGAGTATGTCCTTCATTATGATGAATCACACCGGCTACATACGGCAGGTAGCACGGCACTAAAATGGATCCTCACATGACATATCTAACCGACAGTATCTCCACTTACTTGGACACAACAAGACTATTTTATGTAATGTATATCCAATATATGCAAATACACACACACATACATACAGTTAATTTGAAATATAAACTAATATAAACACATTCACTTTTTAGCTATGGAAAAATACCTGGGGAATTTTTTTTCTTGACTCATTCTCCTTCTTAAAAAGCAGTTGACAACTGAATCCTTTTAGGTTAAAAAAAAGTATCTTTCTATGGCAAATACAGATACCCATACACTGTCCCTCAAGAAATAAGTATATAATCGGATTAGAAGATATTTCAGATTTGGACAACTCTAATTAAATTACTTCTAACTTTTACTGGCCTCTGTGGATCAATCTCTTCTTGACCTTCACAGTCCATCAATATAAGCAAAAGCAGAACAACAACAACAAAAAAATCTTCTATCTCAAAAAAAAAAAATGAATCTGTTTTCTTATTAAAAAAAGAAACCTGCGGTTGGCTGGATGACCTCATCATGTATTAGCATTAGCTTAAAAAAACACACATTTTTTTTAAGTTAACTTTCTTCCATGGTACAGACCCTGTGTAAAGAAATTTCTTGTGCATGCTGGTTTTCTTTTGCATACATCATTTACCATTTTTTGAGGTGAGGAATTTAAATGTATGCAGATGCCTTTATCATCTTGACAGTTTAAGGATAAAAGTTCTGTCCAATGTGATTAACAAAAGACTTTTCCCTTCAAGTGTATAAAGTAGAAGACATCGTCTTTATATCTCTTAGAAGATTAAATGCCACATATTATTTTCCATAACATTTAGGAACTCTTTTACTTGAGAAGCCCAGCATATATGTCTTTGAGGTCCTATTCTGATCCTTTACATTTACACAGTGTAATTGAAATCTGATCATGCATCTCCTCACTTGCCACAGTAATGAATGAGGACATACTCTGCCAGAACTCTGTCCTTTTGCTGTAGATGATGTGCCTCAACGGTAGGCAATTTAAGGGGTCTGGAGGTAGAACTGTGCATTTAGTTGCTTGGCTCCTGCTGTGCCTACTATGTGCTTAAAATTTTCAATGTTAGCATTTATATAGAAACAAAAAGAAATTAAAAGTTTTCAAAATTAGCTTTCTTTTATGAATGAAATTTAATTACCGTGATGCCAGTATGCATTAAAGTGAGGTTGCTGCTCTGAAATCATACAGCCAGAATCAAAACAGTTTTCTATCGACAATGTACAACCACTATCACAAATTCAATCTTGAAGTAAGCTCAAGCCATCTCAGTTAGAGCTATGACATTCTGTGTGTCTCAAGACTGATTTTTTCCCAGTAATTTTTGTGTAATTTAATGAGTGCATCTGGAAGAAAAATGCAGTCTAATGCCTTTATCCCATGTGTAGAAATGATTCATCATAAGCTTCACACTGTCACTGCTGAGGATAGTGCACTGACCTTGGATGACCCTGGTTCAGAAGGATGACCCAGCTTCAAAAGTTGAGATGTGTTCATCATGTCACATTTAAAAATGTGCAAAATATTCTTTTGGACTGATAAAGAAATTACTAAAGCTTCTGTGAAGTTTTGGAACTTCACTGAGAGCAAATGCTACATTTATGGTAAAAAAACCCCACCACACTGTTTTGGTTGTTGTTTTTTTTTTTTTTACTGCTCAGAAAGAAGATGCTTGCCAGTAAAAATAAAAGTTTTCCAAAGTGCAAAGTCAGAGCATTTCACAATTTTATTTTAATTCACACTTATAACTTCTTGGAGAAAAAAATCTTTAGTTGCTAGGAGAAATATTGCGGCCTTTCTCTGAAAAAACCCACACCTTCACAAAATGAAAAATGGCAAATCAGGCAAACTCGAGGTTTGTCTTTTGCAACAGACTTCACAAAGACATATACCTTGGAAAAATAAAAGATAAATAAATCATCCCTTCACTTCTGTTACTCACACTTTTCTGCTTCTCTAAATGCTACTCTACATTTAGCTGTCTCTTCTGTTCTCCAGATATTTTTCCTTCCTTTCTACTCACTTCTTTCTCATCAAGCAACTGGAAATGTCTTTACTTCTTGCCCTGAGGGAATTCAACCATTTGACATAAAATTACCCAGGGATTCTCCAGATGGAATACAGGAGACGTTTCCTAAAATACCAAGTGAATGCTTTCTATGCATGGTGAGCTGAGAAAATAGTCAGTTCCTGATCAGTTCCAAAACTTACTCAGCAACAATATAATGGATGTTGGGTACCTGAAGCCTCAGATGCCTTCCTAACCACTTACTCCTTCATCCTCTGTCTTTCTTTTTCACGTAAATGATCACTATCACTGTAAAACCTAACTACACCCCCCGCCTCCTTTTGATGCCTCCACCATGAATAATGAGAAACAATTCCTCATGAACCTTCTGTTCTTCCTAATTTGAATCTAAGCAGGGCTAACACAAAAGGAGTTTCTCAGCAATGACCACAATGGCTGTTGAATTAACCCCCATGTAGATGGTCCCATTAGGTGCAGTCCATGTGAGCTGGGGTTCTCCTGCATGCTCTCTCTTGGGCAGCCCTGCTAACAAGCCACATAGCAGTCTGGGAATGTCACCACATGTCCCTTCCTTTGTTTCAGAGTCCCAATTTGTAAAGTATTCTCCATAAAATAACAGTAAACAAAGATGTGGGAGTTGTAGGAAAATCCGCAATAAAACTTCCATTAGTAAATGAAAGTGGCTGTCACAATCGTATGAAAGTTCAAGGAGGCAATCTTGTTAAACAGCCATTTTGCATAGAGAAATTTATACTGCTACAGACCTTTTCAAATAACTTAGATGTTTTCCAGAACAATTTATGAATGCTGAGCTTTGGAAGAAGAAAGATCAATCCACCACAAAATCAAGTTGGCTAGCAACGGACATTTGGTCACCGCTCAGACACTCCATATTCATTTATAACACACTTCTATACAACTCAGTAGGGACTTCTCTTTGCTGAAGAGCTCCACAAGCTTCTTTGATTCCATTTCATATTGGGAGTTGTTTTAAAACATCTCTGCAATCACATTAAATGCTCCAGCATCACAGTGTTCCTAACACAGATGACAAATTGCTCTTAAATGAAAAGTGCCAAAGCTAATGGCCTCACCACAACTAAAACAGTGTGTTTTCATTTGTATTGCCCTCTGAACCTTTCAAATCCGTCCTTGTCTGGAGGTGACCAGCCTTCTGAGGTTAACATTCATACTTCGAACTCCAAATTTCTTGACCTACACAGCCTCAAAAACTGCAAACTTCAAAGACAAAGGACAAAAAAGCAGAGTTTTAATCTATCTCCTCAGCCAGTTGTCTCCAACGCATCTAAATTTAACAATTGATCCTCAAAAGCATACAACCAAACCAGCCAAACACAATCAACAAAACATTAGACCAAACACCAAAGCACAGACCCCTTTAAAGGTACGGCGCAGACAGTACGTAAGCGTGCAGTGGGCACTCATGACTCTACAAGTGTAAGGGCAACCAGTTGTTTTTGTGGCGGTCTTGTAATAAATACACCTCAAAGACACCTCATGTATGCTACCTGTTATAGGCAGCTTCGTTAGGCTGTTACAGGTGTGTACAACAAGCAGCCCTGCTGCCTGCTTGCTGGGTCTCTGCTCCCCTCCTCTGCCTGTAATTCCAAGGTCTCTGCTCCCTGGTTTCCTTGGGGGTCTCTGCTGCAGCCTTGTGATTGCCTTCTGCTACATCAGTCCTTACCCAAGAGCCACCAGTTATTTGTTCTGCCCAACCTTTATTGTTTCAAAACATACACATTTTTTTCATTAATTTATAGCTATTTGTCTCTTTATTGCTATGTTAAGGGATTTGATTTCGGTTCTGTTCAGGTTCCAACCATCTCTTCCTTTACAGGGACATATTTGGATAACTGTGGTCTTCCGATTCCGTTGGCTAAACCGTACACTCCCTGACCTGCATTGCCTGGTTATTGCTATGTGCTTGCTGGCTGGACAGTGTATTTTGAATGCTTTGGTCTTGCCTCATGAGATGCTCACTTTTTGATAATTATTTGCAAATAACCATGCTGTAATATGCAAATGTTTTTGATAAACGCTTAAATATTATGATGATACATAGCAGAATCCCAGCCTGTATTATTAACAATACAATAAGTGGATGAAATAATACATGTAATAGTTTAGATGCTGTGGAACTGTAAGATATATAATCCCATATAAGATCACTGTATATTGTTTCCATTTATTATACCCATGTTGTGACATTTTGCTGGATTTGTTCAATCTTCTTTTAATTTTTCTGGAATTCAGTTATTGAATAATTTACTGTAGACATAGGTACAAATTTTTTTCCATAATTTCTTCTATCAATTGGCCCTGTTGAAGTAGTTTTAAACCATTGTAAAACCTGTATGTTGTTTTCAGTTACTGTAATGGCAGAATTCTATGTTTGATTATGCACTTGAATCCATCTGACTGAGTGCACAGAGCACCAAACATCTTTGGATGAAGTTTCGTTTTCAATTACAAAGTGTGATCTAACTGCCAAGATACTGCATGACAAAGTACATAAAGTGTGTGTTTTTTCCAGACCAAAAAAGATAACTTTTGCATTGAGTGATTCTTCATGGTGACGGATATTTGCTGCTGTTTTCCTGGAGCAGAGGAACAGTTGTTGGACATTGCTAAAGCTACTTGATTAGCTCCTTGAAAACAAAAGAATCTTTCTACTAAATCGGTACATGCTTGCATATCATACAGATTTGTAGTGTTTTGATTATCAGTATATATGTCCACAGTTAGGGAGTTTATGGCCTCTACTATTTCTTAGCATTTTCTTAAGACAATCGTGAGGCCATTAGCTTATGCATACTTATTTTGAAACATTCCCTATATAACACTACACAAACCATCCTCTTTCCCAGTCATAATGCTGTAAAGCTGCATGTAAGGGTGCGCAACCTTCTGAAATAAAATTTACCAAAGCAGACATTTCTGCATTTTCACTTCTTTTAAGCTTTGGAAAATTATATTTTTTAACAAGCTTTGCATGCCAGCACATCACACAGGCCAGGTAATAATCCAGGTGGATTCTTGTGCTGTTTTTATAACACTTGAAATTAATGAAGAAGTAGATTTTAGAAGGAATATGGGTATCCTTTGTTATGTTCTAAAATGTGAAAAATTCCATTTCCCTGTAGCAATGCTTTCATCATGTCATTGCCCATCAATGATAAATGCAAATATATTAGATATGGATCTGAGATCTATATTATTTAATGTCCCACTCAATACCCCTACACTTCTCAATAAAGTACTTAGGTCTCTATCTTTCCATTCTACTCATATGTTTTTTAATCTATTGTCTGCATGGGTTTAGGCCAAGTTATGTTCCAGGTGACAATTCAGAAATTTGCACTCAAAGGAATATTTAAGTTGATTTGTGCGGTATGCAACTCTAAAATTGAAAAACCTTTCAGATTTCCATGGTGGCTTCAAATATGTAGCTTCTCTCCACGGATTTCACATCTCTTCAAGAATAACAATCAATCATTGAATTCCTCACTCTATTGCTTTCCTGTTTCTCTTGCCATCCTGTGTTTTTGTCTGCAGTATCTTTTAGGACCAGGCACACATTTTCACCCTTGTTGCTGGTTACACAGTTGTTTCTATTACAGTCTTATCCATGATCCTGTTTATCTGTGATTTTTATTTTGTTTGAACCTTTAGTCATTGATCATAGAAGGTTACTGCTTGAATAGATTTTTTTGCCCATTATTACCTCAGTAGGCTTTTACCTCTCACATCCTTCTTGCAAAATTTCTTCAGCTCTTCGATGAATATCTACAAAATTCTCCAGTTTCATGGTTGCTGGATTTACTGGGCTTAGTCATCTTCTCAGCCTGATTTAGCCCTGTGTATAGAGCTAGTTTGAAAGCCTCATTATAAATATTCCCCAATGTTCTCAATCACTAACCTGGCTGTAGTCCCCAATAATTTCTTTTCTTGTTCATATCCCTTGGCCATTTTAATTTCCTTTTCGTTCTGCAGTGTGAAATGACTTATCAACAATTTACCATCACCTTAAATGAACAGTCAAACTAGTCAAGTTCCATTGCTTAATACACTTTTACCTTTTGTATTACTTTGCATGTTTGAGTAATTACTGTGGGTTTAACCCCAACTGGCAACTAAGCCCCACACAGCTGCTCACTCACTCCTACTCAGTGGGATGGGGTGGGAAACTGGAAGAGTAAGAGTCAGAAAAACTCGTGGGTTGAGATAAAGACAGTTTAACAGGTAAAGCAAAAGCTGCGCGCACAAGCAAAGTAAACCAAGGAATTCATTCACTGCTTCCCATGGGCAGGCAGGTGTTCAGCCATCTCCAGGAGAGCAGGGCTCCATCACACGTAACCATTACTTGGGAAGAAGACAAACACTGTTAGCTCTGAATGTTCTCCTCTTCCTTCTTTTTCTCCCAGCTTTATATGGTGAGCATGATGCCATATGGCATGGAATATCCCTTTGGTCAGCTGGGGTCAGCTGTCCTGGCTGTGTCCCCTCCCAGGTGTGTCCCACCTCGCTGGTGGCGAGGGGTGAGAGGCAGAAAAGCCCTTGGGGCTGTGCAAGCTCTGCTCGGCAGCAATGAAAACAGGCCCGTGTTATCAGCCTGTTCTCAGCACAGATCCAAAACACAGCCCCATACTAGCTACTGTGGAGAAAATCAACTCTATCCCAACCAAAACCAGCACAGCCAAACTATGTTGGGGTTGCTTGATCAATTAAAGTTCGATCTTCAGTGTTTAGCCCTGGATATTCCTTCAGTGCTTCTAGGCAATTTGTATGTTTTTCCTGTTTAAGGATCCCAAGTCCTTTTCTGGTTGTTCTGACATGATTGGTGTCCAGTTCTGTTTCAACAGTGATTTGTTCATTTGTCCTTGGTTTTGAAATTAATTTGGTGATCAATAGTTCTACTGTTTCTTGTGCTTGTTTTAATGTTACTAATTTGCATTCTTGTCTTAATGAAGAGTGCATTATATTCTTGTGCACTCTCATTAAGTCCTACAGAATTTGGGTCATACCAGACATCTCCATTCAAGTTAAGTTACTGTGTGCTTGTACAACTGTTGCAATACCGATTTTTATTTTTTTAAGTTGGTACTTTAAAAAATGTTTTCAAACTGTCATATTTCCTGCTAACATGGCATGTGATCAGATTTCTCCTCTGATTCCTCTTTTTATTTTCCAGAGCAACTAGAAAGTAGCCTGGGCTTCACTTAATTTTTGGTTTAGCACTTGCTTCCTCTTATGGGAACTGGTTACTCTTTTCTTCTAAATTATGCTCCTTTTTCTAGAAACATCAGCATTTCTGCTGCTTGGAATCCTTTTGTGTGGTATTACCTGGGTTCATTTTCTTCTACCTTCTGTTTTGACTCCCATAGTTCATCTTCTGGGCTTTGGTTCTGATTTTATTTAATAATCTGATTTTATTTTCTTTAATCTTCAGCTTCTTTTATTCTACTTTTTTTTTGATTCTTTTGTTCCATTTTTTGTTTCTTTTGCTTCTTTGGTTTTATTTTCAGTGTCTTCTGTTGTAGCTCTGGTTTCTTCTCCTGTACACTGCAATACCCAAATAGCTCATCTTTTGAACTCATTGGATACTTGTAATTGAATTTCTCACTTCCTGCTAACACTATCAAGAATTCATTCTGTATTTTCTAATGACCCATGGAAAACATCCTCTGTCCATGGATTTGAACCCCATTGTGAGACTTGTGATTCTAGTTGAGAATTCATTTTCCCATGTCCTAGAGATGATGAGACAAAGGTTGTGATCCTTTGAATCCATTGATCAATTTTTTTCTGTTACAGGTCTGGTTACTACCTGTGGGCTAACTGATTCCTGATTACATAGGCTGTTTGGATACTTAAACTTGTTATTACCAAATGGTGAAGGTGAAAAGACAAATGTTTCGGTTAGGTACGTAGGCTGTTGAGGCTGAATTGCAGCTAGATCATGAGAGCAAGATAGAGGATGTTTCCTTACTCATGGCAGATTTTCAGCAGTACTCACCTTCCTAGATTGCCTACATCCTCCATCCATTGCTGCATGCAGAATTAACAGCCAGCCCTCAGGAGGAGGTAACCAGATCAGTCATGCACAATGAGGTACCGAAACACAGTTACGTTTATGGTAGTGAGACAGTATTACTGTAGTACTAAGTACTGTTGTGCTACTACCACAGCACTAAGACAGGAGTTCAGGATAGGATCTGAGCCACGTGTTCTGCACACCCAGTTCTGAAGTACAGGATAAAGGCAACCAATTGCTTTTGTGGCTGTCTTATAGATAGATCTTAGAGACACTCCACCTACGCTATCTGTTACAGGCAGCTTCATTAAGCTGCTACACGTCTGTATCATTGACAACCTGTGTGTCTGTCTGCTGGGTCTCTGGGTCCCTCTTCTTCCTGTATTTCCAAGGTCTTTGCTCCTCAGCTTTGTGGTTTCTTTCTGTTACGCTCAGCCTTATCCTAGAGCCACAAGTCATTTACTCTGCTGAACCAAGGTGTTTCAAAACACATACGTACATGCATGTGTAGTAGTTCCTTGACTTGTCATTGATATCTATCTTATTCTGGTAATGTTATTATTATGGATTTGGATTTGATTCTTTTCAGGTTGTAACACCCAGAAGAGTAAGTACAGAATATTTTCACTAAAAATGAACAGTGTAGAACTGTGACAGATGGGCATTAATCTGTCATCAATTACATCGGACGCAGAACAGAACGAAGTTGTGAAGCTGTAAGAAAACATGAACCCTATCTTTTTAAAAGGAAAAATGAACCGGACACAAATTGAAACCTCTAACCAGAATAAATAGGTTTAAATGCATGATTTTTTTTAAGACAGGAACCCAGGGCAGATGGAAATAAAATGTGGAAGCCAGCTCTGAGGTAAAGGCGTTATCCTCGTTCAGTTTCAGAGAGACTCTCCATGACAAAGGGCCAAAAATCCAGTATCACAAGTTGCTCATATAAGTGTGAGACTGTTGGTAGCATTTTCAGAGAGCCGCCTCGTAGGTGCCTTTGAGAGGTGAGCTAAAGGAGGCAGACAAATTTCTTATGAAGTGTGACTGGGTTCACCAAAGGAATGTAAGCGAGGGGACACCTAACAAATAGCATCTGTGCCAGTGGCTATGGTAGTGCTGGAGTGTCTTTGGGGCAAAAAGATCAAACATAAATTAAGAGGCTGGACTGTAAGACACTCTCTGTTCCTGTGGATGTTTCCTCACAGGGTTAATGTTTTCAGTGTGTGAGTTAAGTGTAACTACAGTTTGTTTTACTTTCCTTTTGCTCTCTTATTCATAGTAAGTATCGTATTGTATTTCTGAAGTGTTTGAGGTTTGGGAACATCATAATAGAATTGTCTCAAACATATAAAATCTACTTATCTACCTATCTGTTTTGAATAATGCCATATTTCTAACACTTGCCTGGTATTTGTCACTCAGAGAAATGCAGGCTGAGATCCACCCAGTCTGGGACAGTTTGCTATGAGGTCTAAGAGCTGACAAGTGGATATAGTAAGTATGGCTCCTGAGCTCAAAGGAGAGCTGAGGTTGCAAGGTTACGAAGGGAAAAAATTGTATTTTGTCACAGGTTCCAAACATACAATTCATACTTGCAATTGCATGGAGAACTGCTTGCACTGATTTATCCTATATATTTGTTTTTTCTCATACAAAATCAGGAGTGTTTTTACATTTAATTGGTAATTGTTTGTAGGCTCACTGAAAAACTCTACCATTTTTACAGACAGAAGGAAATCCAGTGTAATTATCAGTTCACATAAAGACATAAACTGATGCCCCATAGCAACACATATTTTATTGCTGAGAATGTAGATTTTGTAAAAATATCTGGAGACAGTGTTGTAAGAAGACTTGCATGACTAGCAATGCAGATGTCCTCATGATATGGGCGCTGGATCCGATTTTCAGCAACATTAATGTTTCTACTGATTTTACAGGGAGAGTTGGGTACTCTGGACTTCCAAAACCCCAGTCTGTTTCTTTTGTGGGTCAAAATGTGGCACCAACGGAAAACTATAAAAACTCTCTGGGTGAGGCTTTTATTGCTGAGCCAGTGCCGGGTACTACTTTGGGTGCAGCAGTTGGAGCGGCACTGAGCTTCAGCTGGTCACGCAGCAGTGAGGCAGAGCTTATTACCTCAGGCATGGAACAGCACTAATGTAATTATACAGCTTTTAGGACTAGAGCTAATATTTCCAACAGAAATCAGAGCTGTGTTATACCAGATTGGCCAGTACTAGCTCAGGGATCTCTTTGTGAAAGAGGATAAAGATTATCTCTTCTGATGGATATAAGGCTAGATATCTTCCTCTTCTATGCTAACGCCTGGGCTAGGCAACGATGCTACTGATATTGAAGTTATCAGCAGATCTCACTGCAAATGTTAGTCATGGGACAGAAATCTCTTTTTTGGAACTATGGTAGTTAGGAATAGATTTATTTATTTTTTAAAAAATTAAGGCTTTGATTGAAAGTAACTTCATGATATGATTCTGAAAGCTAAGACTGGAGGCAAGTTGCTAGGCCTGAGTCAGTAAGAGCTAACTTCTGCAGTATCTCTTTGTCAAGAAAGGTGCCCAATTACCTGCTAAAATCATCATCAGAGACAGAGAGAAGGAACAAACAGAAAATCCCTGATGGGTAGAATACCTTTCTGAAAATGCTGGCTCTGGTTTGCGTCCATCATAGTGTATTCTCATACAACTTGTTCCGCTGAAAAGAAAAAAAAATAGAGGAGCAGCTTTCATGAGTAACACAGCAAGACAGAGTCATTTAGCACAGGTAGCACAGCTAATTTCAGAGTTATCAAGCTGAGCAATGTTCCTTTAACTGAGCTAGAACTATCAAACTCATTTTGTTGTGGGCTTTGTACTGTCATGTCCCAATTATTGAGCTATTTCTGGGGGATGCTTTGCAGTTACTGTCTGAGATATTTTGTGCAATTCTTCCGCTGCACCAAAAAGTGTTTGCCTGGTCAAGCAACACATACGTTTTCCTGTCAAACAAACAGATGTGCCCGTCTGCTCACCCTTTAAAGGCATACTCTGATCTTTACCTGACTAATATTTGAGGCCTCGGAAACATTTTGGAGATAAGGAGTTAAATAGGAATTGAACTGTTACTTCACGGGGACCTCGCAGCCAGACAGTCTGAACAGGCCTTCTGCTTCAGGTCACTTCTACTCTGCTCGTGCCTGCATGGATGGAGTATATCTCCATCTGTCCTTGCTGAGGTGGAAGTAGCAAAGTATTTGCCCTACTTTCTAAGTTACCAACATAGAATTGCTGGGTTTTTCTGAGTACTCTTTAGCCACAGCATACCTCTGCGGCGGTGGACAGGATCCTGGCATAGTAACTGAATAGTGCATAGGACTTTTTTTACAAATTTCATGAATAGATAATGCCTGTGTCTCCAGTAATTTTATCTACCTGATAAGGGACAATGAAAATGTAGTAACACAAAAGCAATTTACATTTTTGCAACATCTTTCAATAACAGAGCTGTGGAATTGTAGCACTACAACACAGTGTGAAGTTTCATTTGCTCTGTCCCTGCCCGAAGACCACACTGACTATACTTGCCATTCCTGGCAGATGTCTTCTCCTTCAAGAAGTCCAGTGATACAACACATTATCACCAAGAAATCTGCTGCATTTCCCTGTTTTGTATGTCACTAGAAGATTGTTTACTTTCATGTAGCTTTTGTCTCCTTTTCACTTTCACCTGAAGCTTGGTATTGTGTTGTACCTTAGTCTTCTCTGCTTTAGGCTGTACGTCGCCTCTTCTGTCAATCTTTCCTGATAAACCATATTTTCTGCACTTCTGATTGTTTTTGTTGCTCTCCTCAGGGCTTTCTGCAATTAATCCACAGCTCTTTTCGGAGTTTGGTAGCCCTAGAAGAAATACTTCTTCTAAGTCCCTGTCATTGCTGAATAGAAGTGACAGATTACTTTACGTATGCTATAGGCTACGTTCCTGCTTATGCATTCATATCCTAATAAAATACACACAGTTTGTACAGATGAATCTACAGAATGTGATATGGAGCATTCATGAAATCATGCCACAGCTATGTGATGCATAATACCGTTGCTGGTTTTCTTTTAAAGTTGTTGTTAAACATCTTGCCCATTTGTTACACAGTGAATCAGTACCAGCAGCATCCCAAGAGTTTTGCTTCCTATCACCCAAAGCCAGCCTTAAATCACACTACAAATACCAAGTCTATCATTATTAATTCTGAGCAACCTTCAGTCATACAACTAGTTCTCCTGGAGTTAGTGGGATTCTTCACACAAAGAGGGTGGCTACCATGAAGCTGACCAAGGGATTAATGCTATTTAATTTGAATGAATATTGACCTATGTGAAAACTGAGGAAGACAAATGCCAAAATAACCAGGGATGGCAAATGATACAGTGTCTTGTATGTATTGTGGTCATATTGGCACCCTGTAACTGAAAATCAAGTTTCTAGTACACAGTGTCTGAGTGAAGCTTTCAAAGAGCTTGAAACTTGCTCTGCTCCCATTGGCTTTTTATGCAATTTGGGTCTCTAGGACAATGCAGAGGTCCCTGCCCTAACTGGAGGTTTGGTGGTTATTGATAAAACATTAGAAAAGAGCAGACATTAATTATTTGTGCTTATAATTTAAATTCATTTTTTTAAGCATTTCAGCATCTTGTCATTAAAAATACAGATGCTGAATGATTGCAATCTAGAGCCCCACAGAACTCGTCAGCAGATTCCATGGTAGGTATTCCCTTTGGAATCAATTAAAAACGTCTTCTACAAATCCGTTTCTTCTTATCCTCATTTAAAAGGAATACACAAACAGCATATTAAGAAAAAAGGCTTTAACATCAATTACATCAAATTAGGTAAAGATTCTCTAATAAATTGCTAAGCTTGACACCAGATGAACATATTTAACTAAAACCTTAACTTGATATATTCAAAGTATTCACTGTGTGCCATGAAAATAATTTTAATGGGTTTGCCTGTAAGCCTTTTACTGTTTTAGGAATGAAAAAATAGACTTAATACTGAAATCGCTCCTCCAGACCTACCCTTTATGCTATATTTATAGAAGGCTACCAGCAAAATATCTGATTCTGCAAGAGCCTGAGCATTTCAGTGTCTTAATTTCTGTGACTAATGGAACTCAAAGGTTATTTGTTTGCCTAGATGTTTATAAACTTATATTTATACAGACTGAGGTCATCAGGGCTGTTTTGGGCCTCATCTACTGTAACTAAGTTGTGGTTATTCCTGGGGTACTAGCAATGAGCGAAATAATAGCAATGCTTCAGTAGTTATTTCTTGAGAGACTAAAAATTATTTTTCCCTTGCAAGTGGCAATTTCTTCCACTGGCTGGAAGATAGGCACGAAGGCCCATATCCTGGGACAATCAAGGAGCTGAGCAATGCCCTGGCAGCAATCAGCTTCTGCTCAGGTCCCGGTGTCTGCAGAAAGCCGCCTCCACATAACCTTCAGGGTGGGCTGAAGGGGCAGATCAGACATTGCCCCATTGGTTCTTTATTTTACACTACTGTTGTTAAGGAACTGTGCTTGTTGACAATCAGAGCAGCACCTCTTACTGGCTTTAATTTCGAGGTGATGGCTCTGAGTTCAGGGTGATGCCCTGCAAAGCATGTCTGATTTCTGTGAAACTGTTCTGGCTTTATGGAGTTGAAATCCAGGCTCTCATCTAAGTCTGCTCCAAACGGAACAAAGTTTATCTTTCTTAGGTAATTAGGCTATGGAGCATAGAACTGAGTAGATTAATTCCATAAATAAATAATTGATATTAATGAGGAAGGGATATTATGGCAAAAAAGATAAATGGAGAACTATATTGTAACAAAATTATGTTCTGAAAGCAGTGTTGAAGCTCCAGGGTATTTGTCTCATCAGTACAACGCATCTAAATAATTGCTAACCTTACATACTTTTGTGGAACTATTAAAAAAAAACAGTGACAAAATGCTTTTTAAGAAACAAAATGTAAGCTAGACCTGATAAATTCCATCCATTTATTAAATCAAGACATGATTAATATCAGGGTTTATTATATTTTAGGACTAGAAATAAGTCCTTCAGTACAAAAACTCCAAAAAAGGTTTATTCTTAAAAAAGAAAAAAACAACCCCCCTTCAGTAGTTCTCTATTTAAAGTTTTCTTGCAGTAGACATGCTTCCCCCTTGCCTCCCTTTTCCTTTTCTCAAGGGTCTGATGAAGACATTCTTTACTGTCTACACCCAGGATTAAGAAAATGACCTGGAAAGCAGTGATGCAGAAGACCCTCTCATGGGGAAAAGTGCTGGAAGAATCTCTAAAGAGTTTTGAGCCTTAAATATATATGCCACAACGTATCAGCCAGTTTTGTCAAGATCTGAACCACTCATCCCACCTCTAGCCCTATGGGAATACTTTCAGTACTTCTGCCTGCAGCTCAAGGCAGATCATTGATGATCGGATATGTATGTTTCACAGCTTCCACGCTTGTGCATGCTGAGATTTCTACTTGGCTAGTAGGTCTCACAAGTCTTGTGGATGTATGAATGCAGAGAGCAGACTCTCATGGCAAAGGTAATTAACTGGCCAGTAAAAAGAAGAAACTGTTGCTTCTTCTTAGAGCTGTGATAACAGGCTTCCATATCTGGCAAAGTATAGAAAGTGGTGTGACATTTCACAGAGCCACCGTGGACCAGAGCAGAGAGTGGGGAATCAGGAGATCGAGGCCCTTGATCAGTGATCCTGGGCAAATCACCTCACCTTCATATGTTTTAGTCCTTAATCTATAACATGAAGAAAAGGTACCAAATGCTTTTAAAACTGGTTTGGGATTGAATGGTAAAATGTAGCTGGCTATTAGAAAGACAAGATCTATGAACCGATCCAATGTTTCTAAACATCATGCAACCTAGGAAAGAGTTTGCAGTTAAAATACAAAGTAATCTTTTGTTTATACCTTTCCATGCTGTGATGATTGTTCAGATATTAAATATTAGACACTATTCTTACACAACTAAATGTATAGCCACTGATTGGTTTTGTCAAAATAATTCCCTTTTTAGTATTTCTTTCCAAAATTTATATTTCTTATTGTTTGCTTTGCTATTGAATGTCAAGATAAAAGTCACTCGTATTCAGTTCTGTACACAGAGTCAATAAAAATTGTGTGCGCACGACAGGGGAAATCAGACTACTGTAACTGTCTTGATTGCAGTTGTTGATGCAGATATTAAAAATCGTAAAATAGCATAGGCACCCTGTCCTTCCCATTGAGGTATTCCTCATGGCAGGATTAACCTGTCTAAACAGAGATGCCCATTTGAGATACCATCCGAGGTGTCTAGGGTAGCTGTAAGAGCCAGCAGACACAAATCATGATCTGCAGATACTTACACCCTTTTGGAGCAACAGCTGGAAACTGGGCAGTGCACCGCACTGTAAATATTTTGCACATGTGAGCCTTAAACACAAGATATTTTTAACTTTGAAACTATTTCTAGGAAGGACAACAAATGCAATTCACATGTAACACTTCAAATGAGAAAGCTACCTCCAATCCTTCAATGGTTCTTGTCATATATTTCTTCTGTCAGACAGAAACATACATCAATTAACCATCCCTGAAATATGGATCCAAATCAAGGTCTCACGAAATGTGTTAACAACACATACTGGTGGTGTGTTTCCATTGCATCAATTGTTTTAATGATAAATAACCCTCACAAAACAGTATGGTTTGTTGACAGACAAAAGCACAATCTAACAACGGACTATTTAGACTTGCAAATGACAGAACACTTAATTATTCCAAAATAACATTTCCCCGTTAGACTATGATCATTAAATCCATCATCCTTCAGTTTATATGCATAAAACATTTATCATGTCTTCTACAAACAGGAGTCAGTCATCTAAATATAGATTTTTGGACCATCCATTTCATCATGGCATTTCATCGAAAGCCCAGGATTTCATTTATTTTCAGTTACAGAGATAAAGTGTTTGTAAATGATGTGATAAGGCCATAAAGAAAAGAGAAGTGAAATTCAGCTCCATACAAAGATGATAAATACAATACCTACTTTGAACACTGGGATTATTGTGAGAGAAAAATGAGATATCGGAAGTCAGCAGCTATGTTTAAGATAAGAACTTTTTCTCCTGTGAATTTTTCATTAAAGTCAGGGGCCAATAAAGAATTGTCTGAATGATTCTATTTTTTGAAATGGGCATTACAGACATCAAACTAAAAAAACCCCAACAAACGGAGAACAACTGGAACTAAAAGGAAGCAAATTCTATGGTACTCTACCTCTTGTGTTGTGGAATAACTAAAGGGCTGTTTTTCAGTTACTGAAAAAGCCTGGAAACTTTTCTATTGCATTAAAATGTGCTCTGGTGAGAAGTGGTGTGATTTTCAAATGCTTGTTCAAGACAATCAGACCAGAATCCTTTTCTTCAAACAGTATTTAATCTGCGTGTTCCTGGGTATTTTCAGCAGAAGCCTGAGCTTCCAGTTCAAACCCTTATTTGGGCAGTTTGCTTACACACATTTGGGACATTCATAAGAGTACTTAATCTGTACCTTTTGGCATTTTGGCTTCACCTTTGCATGAGTTCACTTTGGCAGGATTTATTTCTTCCCTTGCCCCCACCTCTTCACTCTCTTTTTCTATTTGGCAGGGTGGCAGCTTCTCTCCAAATCACTGCACCCAAGCTTATTTGAATGATTGTTTTTACTTTTGTAATGCAATCTAAATCATAACTATCATAATGAGAATGTGCTTGCACAATTCCTGTGGGACTTATTTTGAACTGACTGCAGAGTGGAGAACATTCAACATTCTTATTTGCCAAGTTAAAAAAATCAGTTCTTTTCTATGCTTTTTCATACGGCGACTGTATAGCAGAGGAACTTTTTCCCCTGTTTCTACCTGTTGTGGCTTTTTTTCTTGATAAGATCTAAAGAAGAAAACCAAATAAATAATGGATATACAGAATGGTCTTGGCTTCTGTATATGCCTACAGGTGTCCTTTCATCATATTAATTTGACTGGCAAAGTGGGAAAGTGCTTGCAACCTGAGGGTTGGCTTGCATAACAAAACAAATTCAAAATATGGCAAAGAAAGGGAAGAAAACATTAGGTTTTCTATATAGTGCCTCTAGATGGCCCTTTTGGGGAAGCCCATCTGGAGAATAAACACATATCTCTATCATAACAAAGACTATATTAAAAAAAAGTTAGGGTTACAGAATGGTTGAGGTTGGAAGGGACCTCTGGAGGTCATCCTGTCCAACCCTTTTAACAGACGAGGATTTAAAAGTAAGGAAATACTAGACTGCAAGTAGTCTATGTCACCTTAATTTGTTCTTCCCCTGAGTGTACATTTAAACAGAGCTTTGATTACGTCTTAAGCTTCTTTTTTCCACTTGGCCCTCATATTATTTAATGTCCTGGATTCAGAGAGCTCACAGAAGAGGAATTAGATGTTAATGGTTTTTTAAGCTGACTCAATTCCTTTTGTGATGTCTCTAAGCCTTTTGTTTTTAATACACAGTACTCAAACTTCTATCACCAACAAAATCATTACACTTCCTCCTGTGCGTTTATATCATGATCAGAGGGTGAGAGTCCATTGAGGTACTTTGGCTTCTAGTTCTTAGCTTCAGTGCTTACAAAACCATAGATTTCTACCTCGCTTCCTCACACCGGGATTCTTGAAAGGACAATGTTAATTCAAGTACTTTCTCACTTCTGAATCCTTCGGAAGTTAATGATCCTTCTATATGTTTACTGCTCATTCTTTTTACTATGTGGTTCCTTAAACTTGTTTGTAAAACACCCTGCGAGCAATATCCAATCCACCCAGAGGGTTCAGCAAAGTTCAGGTCAAAGTAGTTGGCTGCTGCAGTCATACAGACTAATCGGGGCAGCTCCCAGATGTCTCTGGGCATGTCCTCTTTAAGACACTAGGCATTTGATATCTTATGGGTTCACTGTGAGATGAAAAGAAGTCTTGAGAATATACTTAAGCACACTGATCCATGGTGCAGGTGCTTCTTGATCCTTGTTGCAAGCGCTTCTGTCCTCATTGCTGTAACTAAAATCATCTACATAGTCCTTAGGAAGAGCTGAACTCTAATACTACTGATAGATGGGTCTATAGGGCTATCGTCTGATTTATGCAATGTGTATGAATGACATTGTGAGTGGACTTGGGCTATATATTTTTTTATATATATGTCTATATGTGGGTATTCTCCATAGAGAAGACAAGACTGTGCCCAAGATGTCATAGTTGTATGAGAAGACAGCATGCTTACTGCAAGTACAGTATTTGGAGAATTTACATTTTAACAGAGCATGAGTGCATGAGAATTTAGTTTTTTAGGAGATTACAGCTGGATCAGATTTCCACAGGAGTGACAGAAGATAAGTCTTGACATCAAAGTAATTTCCTTACGCAGTTTCAAACTTCAGCTCCAAAGCTCAGACATGCTAGAATCTCTCAACATAATGGTTGCAAGAGTTCTTAACATGAGTAAAAGGATGTATTTTTACTAACTGTGTTCTTGGAATTATCTGAGCCATTTTAGTGAAAACTTTCCAAAACAAATTCAGTTAGAGACAGACAGCCACCATGGAAAATTTAAGCTGTAACAGTTAAATTTTGGCAAACTGTATAAGTAATTGAAAGTAAGTTCTTATAAATGAGCATTAGCCAGTCTTAACGAAAGGCATTACTTCTCCTATTATGCATACACATACATGAATAACTAATACATTTACTCCTGCTACGCATGTACATACACATTATATATGCATATGTATAACAGGGAATTAGTGTAATAGTTTTTAATGCAGCTGGCAATCAGAAAGACACAGCTTTATGTGGAGCAGTAGATTGTACTTTTTAGGCAGAATGCTGAGGTTAAACACTAACTTCCAAAGCCTCCAAATTTTTCACATAAATTTAGAGTTCATGAAAAGTGTCAGCCCTATGTTTGTTAAGAAAGAAGTCCTTTGTTTGGGTATGGCACAGGGCAGCACAGAGAGCAGCAGCCCGAGCTTCCTATGTGGCTCTATCAGATGTCTCATCCCTGACCTGGAATAGGGGGGAGGTGAAAGGTTAGTCCATTCTTCATGCTCATTCAATACTTTGCTTCTCTGTTGAGTGCCAAAAGAGTATCAATTACTGCCAGTTGCGTGTTGCTTTTTGTATTGTGGATTCTTGCCCGTTAAGAATTGGACTGAGGCCACAAAGCCATCTCATTGAGCCTGTTGGAAAGTCATCTTGATGGTGATGGCTCTTCCATCATTTCCACAATTGTTGGATTTGAAACAGGTACCTGGATTTAATGTAGTTCATTACTTGAGTCATACAGCATCCCAACTTTTCATTTGTGTTTGGAGAGATGTCAGCGCAGGAACTCTCTCTACTAATACTGATAAAATAGAACAGTAATTACAATCTTACAGTACAGCCAGCATGTCTGGTAAATCTATGCTTTTCTAGTCAGGACCTTGTTGCAAGAAAGGTCATGAAACATTATTCAGATAAAATTGCTCTAGTCAGGCAGTGTATGCACATTCTTAATACTCCCTGCAACAATTTAATTTATGGGATACTGCAGTGAGAAACAGGCTGCGATGGTGCTAGTGTAACAGTATCTTAGCAGCAAATAAACACAGTGTGAGAAACTCTTCCTTTTAAAAACAACGTAAAGGAAAGACATTCAATCCCTTGGGCAATTTCTTTTCAAAGCATTTGCATTCTACAATACTAGAGAGATTCTCAGTGCATCACATGGGGGATATGGACAAATGCCATCTATAAGTTAATTAGTTTTACACATGCATTTCACAGACATTTCAAACACTTTGCCCTTACTGTCATTACTTTTTGGTCTGTGTGCATGTAATTTATCTTAAAAATGCAGAATTGCATTTATAATTATGGCTTTATCTAAGCAAGAACGCCATACTGATTTAACTCCAGACGTTTTCTAACTGGATATAGTTATACTTTTGCAAAAAGCTATCATGGGTATTCTACAGCTCAGGATCTGAGCCTTTCCAAGCACAGACTTTCTGCAGCCATTCCCCTGCCTCTCTACGTTCTTCCCCATGACCCATATTTCAGACCTGCCCTTCTCAGCTCTCTCACATGCATATATAGCAGCGCTGGGAGTTCACAAGCTCACCCTTCTAACTCTTTGCCTCAGGAACAAGAGGAGCAGAAACAGTGATAGATAATTCAGAAAGGAGTGGCTAGTGCTAACAAAGAAAATTCTCTCTGCCAACACGAAGACTCCACCCTGGTGTGCTGCTGGAGAACGGGAGGCTGTGCTGGGGAAGTATCACGGCATGCTTGCCCTGTTTCTGTACACTTTTTTAGGCAATGGCTATAGGACAGTGTCAGAGCCAGGGTGCTGTGCTAGCGAGCCTTTCATTTCGGCTCTGCTTGGCTGGTTTTGGTATTCTCACTGCTGGGCTACTGCACGGACAGTGCTGGCAGCAAACGTTGAGCCCCTCTGTAACCACAAGCCCGGTTTGTGGTTAATGCATGGCACACCATGAGAGGCTGAAATTTGGGCCTGCTAATTAGCGAGGGCCTCAAATCATGGGGCTCAAACCTGGATCCAAACTCCTCCGAAGTTTCAAGTTATTCAGGTCTATGGTTTTGGCTCTGGCTCATCTGTCCTAAAAACAAAGTGAAGTTGACAAATGTCTCTTTTAGGCAGCTGCCCCGAAGGACTGAATATCATTACAAAAAAGACATTAAAATACAAAAGGCCTTAGTAATTTGTGTAGGGTCTAGGTTCCAGTAATGCTCTAAGAAGCCTGCCAGCATTTTGGTGAAAAGGGCCTGCAGCACAAATCTTATTAACCAAACTGAATGAGGAACAAAACAGCCTCGTTTCGCGCTCCCTCTGAAGTCAATGGAAGAACTCCCACCGGCCGCGGCGGTGCATGATCCAGCCTTTGCAGTGTGGAATATGAGCACTTTCCATTAATTACCTGGTCAATTAGTTACCGAGGGCTTTTCATTCAAGAAAGTAACCCTGTTTAGTGCTCCATTTATGCACCGTGTTTAAAAGTTTGGTATGATCTCAAACACAAATAGATTTAAACCTACTATTTTTCCTCACTGTGAACCTCTATGGATAGCTGTAAAAAGTATAATGAATTTAAAGCATAGTACAACCCAGGACCTGATCATTTCATAACAGACTAACCATGCTGTATTCCAAAGTGAAAATTAGAGAATACTTTCTGCTTAGCACAAGGTCTTCATAAGGACATGGTGAAGCAAGTTTCACTCGTCTCTCCAAAGGTAACAGCTACTTTGCATGTAGTGCTCACCAGCTGCTGGATTCACTAAGGTACTTAGAAGCCAAAATCTTTCTAGCCCCCATGAACCTGTGTGTAATCAGAGCACCCATGCAGAAGGTGAGAGAGATGTAATTGGTGTGCTCTAAATCCATGACCTAACTTACTATTAGAAATTAGAAATGTGATAGAGCAACATTATTGTTGATTTCATTGCTGATCAAAGGTTACAGGTAAGTACCAATTCACTACTGTCATGAGAGTGCACCGTGGGCTACAGACAAAGCTGGAGAGAACTCATTTTTTCCCAGACTTCTTGTAGATCATGCTATTTTAAAAAAAAATCATCATAATTTATATTGAAATTTTGACATTAATTAATTAATTAAAAGAACATCCTGCACTGGTTTCTGAGTTATTTTCATTTTTAAATGTAATTTATGCTAGGCCAGTGATTAATTTTTATTTATTTAGCTCTTTTTGAGTTCGGTGATCTTGTAAAAGCTTTTAATTCTATCTTGTCTTCCTCCACTGCCAACACAGCTCAGTATAACCCAGACTCCTTAGCAAACATTGCTACACATGCCAGTATTCTGTCTAATTTTAACTAAACATTCAATAATGCTAAGCTATTTTAGTACTTTGGGCCCACAGTCTTGAAGGTATTTAAGCACAGAACTCCTGTGAGGATCTTGGCTTTGTTGCTTTCTAAAAATGCTAGAATTCCCATACGTGATAACATGGCAATGGTAAATGAACAACTAATACTGCTGCTGTATTTACATAAACTATTATAAATTACATTCTTTCAGGGTAAAACATGATTATTAATCATCCCATTCAGTTCTGTGTTACATGCAACTAAATAAGGAACACAGTGGACCCTTTGTAATTACTTACCCTAACTTCAGTTTTGAAACTAAACACATTGTGACCTCATGCTGATTTGGGGTTTATTAAACAGACTCCTCTATTATATGAAAGAAAAGAGAAGAAAATGTTTACGTAAGATTTTTGACATTTATTAACCCCTCCGAAATCTCTCTCATACAGTAGTCAATAAAATGTGCAGTATGTACATATGGGTATAGTAATTAGCATGTATGTCAGAGTAACAAATGAACTCTTTCTGTCAACCCAGAAAAGGCTGAGAGAAGGGTAAATCAAGATTATTCTCTACTCATGTGGAATCTAAATAATTTAAAAATAATCTGCTGTCCTTAAATGCTACAAATCATTAAATCACTGAAAGATTCAGGTCTAGCCTCATGATTGTTTGTGCACTAAACTATTATCACCCAAAGTCCTCAAACTGATAACCCAGCTCTCCCCTTCCACTGCCTACTCCCCAAATCTGTTGCATTGCCTAATTTTGTCTTGCTTAATTAACATTGGCACTAAATTTAGAATTGTCACAGCCCGAAAGGACAATTTATGATCTATGCATTCCTGTATTAGCACTAATGGAAATAGTGCTTGGGGAAATATTAATCTAAATTTGAACATTAGTTTAGGGTCATATTTTTCTCCATCCTGCCTGGTATATTTGCAAGCAGCTGATGTGCCCATACAGATAATAGACTTCAGATAACAAACTTTTAGCCATAGGAACTCTAAACCAATGCTTTGCATAGAGAGATACGCTTTGAATGGGTGAGTCTGGGGTATTTACAGCACTGCCTGCTAGGGAAATGCAAAAGATTGCACTGCCCTAGAAAGAAAATCTGAGGCTTTTGGTGTTACACTTTCTGGAGGGGTACAATAAAGCTTCATAAGCAGTTTTAACAGTTAGAGCGGAGAAACCTGTACCTCCTTTGCTATGGGGCTGATTGAGATGGGAAGCAAGAGGGTGCAATCCCTCTGCTTAGCGCTGCAAACACCCAGCTGCAGGAGGTGAGAGACGCTGCTTCTGTGTTCCTCCCACACTGCCTGCCTGAACACTGCTCTTGTGTAGTCTGGCCCATAAAACCCATTTCTTGAGAACCTGGCCCTGTGTCTTGAGCTATCTTGAGAGAATCAAGCCTTCTGGGGTTCAGCGTCTAATAAATTCTGCCCCTAGGCAAGGAAGTGGATGGCCATTTCATCTTTTCTGCAGCTGCCCAGCCAATGTATGCAGAGCAGCAGAAGGAGGGAGAGACAAGCAGGAGAGGTAAATGATGACAGAGGGAGAAGACAGTTCATGATTTTAAATTACTGGACCTAATGAGGAGCTGGAAGATGGCTGTAGGCCTAAGAAGAAAGGCCCAGGCAAATAATAGGGGGGATCTGGATGTGTGAGAGTCGTGGAAGATAAGACTCATTAAAGTGCCTTATAAAATAGGAAGAGGGGGGGTGGGGGTAGAGTATGAGGGAGAAGTAAAATCCTGAAAGCAGATTTAGAAATAGTGATATTACCAAGGAACCAATAGGAGAAGCAAAGAGCAGAAGATTAAAAGTGAGGTGGACTGAGAAAGGCTGTGCACAATGCAGAGAGCAGCTGCTAGGGGAAGTACAAAGAGGTTCCAGACAGGAAAATCTAGGGAGCACCACCAAGGATCATATCTTGGGGGGCTTCCTGTGAGGCACAGAAGACATACATCTCTTGTTTCTTCTGATGATTTGGTGTGGTTTTTTTCTCGTTATTTCCTCTGACACAAGATTAGTTTCATGAGACACAACTGAGGATTTCAACAGCTTTCCATGAAAGCCATCCCAAAGAAAAATCTTTCATAAAATGTAGAAAGTCTCCTGGTACCCTGCTAGTGGTTCAAATGTTCTCCCAGGAAGTATTTTTTATTGTAGAATAAAAGCTGGTTTGAGTCTTGTGAAAAAGATAAGAAGGCATCTAAGCTGTTAGCCTGTTTAGTTACCAGTGTACAAGAGTTCTCAGAAACTACGTAGAACTCAGTGTGGCTGGCAAGTCCACTAAAAAAAAAAAAAAAAAAAAAAGAGAGAGGAGAGAGGTGTCTCAGGTAAACCTGGCTTATTCTTCCAGAGAGCGATGTTTTGAGATCTATGTGGAACTCATCAGCCCAGCCTTTCACATAGATGTTGCTTGGATTGCAACAGCCAAGTAGATAAAAATAGTCTTCCTCAATACAAATTCAGAGAAGTAATAAAATTCCATTTCCCATTACAGTAAGAAAACCCACAAATAGTCTCCTATCACTGAACTACGCCTTTTTTATGCATTTTTGATCATGATTATGCATGGAAAATGTGTTCATGCTAAAAAAACCCATTATCATCTGCTTCAATGGCCTGTGGTGAAATGTATTTAAAACAACAACAGTAACAATATATAATATTCCCTCTATTTTGGCCCTGAAAGGTAACCTTAGGCAGTGTTCCCAAAGTATTTCAGCTAATTTTGCCTTAAGAAAAGGCAATGTTCATTGAGCACTGCTGGCCAAACCTTTTAAAACCCCTTATTTGGGGGATGCCACTGTTTCTCATCTCACTGTGCCTGAGATAATGCAACTTCATACTCCTTTGGTTTTCTCAGTCTGACTAAAGGTTTTTGATATTTGTTATGAATTCTTGATTCTGCATCTCAATCATCGAGTAGCTGAATAACCAAAAGTTTGAAAGATTCCAACTATTACACACCATGACTAATTTCTTCAAAAAAGAGCTTTATGCCACATATGAGTGACTCCTTATCTGCAGTTTGCAGGGAAAAAAAAGTACAGGGAAATAAACACAGTGATCTGTTAAATTATGGATAAAGAATGCACTATTTTATGGCTATTTATAAAAATAATGAGCAAAGCATCAAAGAAATTTTGTTTTTGAATTCTAATGAAGGAGATAGATTATTTTCTCCAGTTTTCCCCTATCACAATACACACAGAAAGAAGGAAAATTTCTGAGGACAAAGAAAGCAACTCGTTAAGTGCATGGTTTTTCAAGAACTTCTCCACAAATTGACCTGGGAGTTGCTAGAAATGTTTGGATTTGTGTATGGAAATCAACCAAGCATGGGATAGTAGGAATATAAATCATCCACAGAGAAGGAAAGGCTCTTCTGAAAATATTTGTATGGTATGAAGGCAAACAGAGAACTGCATATGAAGTATAAGCTAAACAGAAACACTAGGCCCAGTTTTTGGCTGCTTTTTTCTGCTCAGCAAAAAGAACTGGTAAAGCCAGCTTAAATTATTCTTTGAAGATTTCTGGTTATATTTTCCATTGATTTTTTTCCTTTTATTATTCCACTGGAAATGGATTTCTGCTTGGAAAGGGGTCGCCACATGTCAATCTCAGTTTATTTTATAATGTCCTTTATAGTAGCTACTATATCACCTCTAAGTTTACTATTAGCAGGTGCTTGCGAACTAAAAAAGCAGATGGTAGAAGTCCATACAAGCAGTATTCAGAAGCATGGTGATCCTCGCCTGAATAGATATATCATTGTGCTCAGCTCCTACCACAACCTTTTCCCGCTGCCTGCAGATACTGACTGCAGATGGAGTGGCTCAAACTGGATACATGCTGGACTGAAATAATGCTGGCTGAAAGGGGCTGAGCATTCGGATGAGTGGCCAAAACAGAGTATGTGCCTCAGTTCATTGAATGGCTGAGTTTCTCTTATACATTACTCCCGGATACTTTGGATTGTCAAGCAATAGGAAACCCCCCACTCTTCTATCTCTTCTTACTACAGGTGCAAATCAGTGGCTTGTCCCATTGGCCTTGGCTATGCATGTAATCAGCATGTCCATCTGTTATTGATGAACCTTCCCGTATCTGAAGCAGCACATGAAAACTCTTCAGAGACTTTCGTTTATTCAGTTTATTGCTGCCATAGGCTACAAAGAGCACATTGCTGCAGCCTCAGCACTGCTCAGCATTTCCCTCCCTTGGCTGTGATCCCTGCAGCTGCTGACAACTCTAGTCACTGCTATCTCAGAGACTATCTGCCTGTCCGTAGACCATGACATCTGTGGAGATCCTGTAGCTCTGCAGACATTATCCAAGGAATGTCTGGCAAGTGATCACACAGAGTTTTCTTAATGTGTATGCTGCCTGGTTTGGATAGTCACAACTGATCTTGTAGTGTTGCTTTATTTCTTTGACTGGGCAGCCTACAAGCTAACCTTGGACAATCAAGCACCACAGCCATTTGCACATCTGACCTAAAGTGTGGCCTCTGTGAACACTTAGCAAAGCTCAGTCCCTAAAGCAATTAGGGAAAGTGAAAAGATACAGCACACCTGAAGGGAGTCCATTAATAAATCAGCAACTTATTATTTTGCTCCCTCCCCCAGCAGTGTTACCTCCAGTCTCAATGCTTTTGGCATACAAGAGATCCAAGAAGTGAGGTTTTCCCTTACAGCTCAGGCAACCAGGTGGTTTCCCTAAGGCTCAGAATCAGTTGTGAAAGGGGCTGGCAGTGAATACCAATCTGATGGGGATGCAGGGCAGATGATTTCAGCCAATGCAACTGTGGCACGCGAATGTGATTGCCAGAGAACTGAGAGCTTTGGTAAATCCATTTCTCATATGGTAAAAAACACCACTAAAAGATCCCAGCAATATTTAGAGTAGGAAGTTTATTTTTCCCAGAATTGCTTTTGTTTTCTTATTCCATTATTCTTATAATTTTTCTTCTGTTTCCTTTCAACATGATCATTTTTCAAATCCTAAACAAAAGCGCAAGACAAATTATTCTGCAGCAGTATATGAGTTGGCATAGAGTAACAGAAGGAGCCATTATGATCTGTCAGACAACTACTTATTTAGGGACTTTTGAAACCACTGATAATTGACTTAGTAGAATAAAACAGCTTCTCTGGAACTGATGGAGTCTATTGTTTAAGTACTTACCACATTTGCTGCGAGTCATTTAAAAAATGTTATTGACCCTGGTTAAACTATTACAGACATAAAGGAATGGTGAAAGTGTGAGGTGCAATGGTGCCATTTAATGCAGTTTTACTGAACTGACTGCATAAATACATATTTGAAGACTAAGGTGGGGTGGGGAAGGGGGAGTTGGTCACAAATCTAAACCCCAGTGGCAAACACCATCAGTAACAGAGGCAGCTGGAGACTGGAAGAAGCAGATTATAATATGCAAGGCACTCGGCTGTGTCAGCCTGACAGCCTCTCTGTCTGCTCCACAGGACTCCTGTGAAGGTTGCCATGGGCTCAGATCCATGTGTCCCTGATGCATATTCAATACCAGACCCCATCTCACTCTCCAGAACAGGGTAAGTTGTGCAGACGTACAAGACTGACACACACACACAAGCAGCCACATCAGCTGGAGCAGGGAACTGGATGCCTTGTGATATCCAGGGACCTAGGGGATTCAGTCCCTTAGGTCCCTGGGAAGCATAGAAATTCTGAGAAGGCATTTGTAAACCTAAATCTTAAAATCTGGGCACCTTGTCATACTGCGCTGAACAGTCTGATCGCAGTGATTGCTGTTCGTGGTGAAAGACATGGGCTTGCTTTAATACAGCTACAGTGTGGCTGTTGCATTAAGGAGCTCAGAGGTTCCTCATTTCTAGTTCTATGGTTAGGACACCCTTCTGGGAGGTGAGAAATAAGAGTCTGAATAATGTCCATCTGAGAAAGGCACTGAACAGTCTCCCACATACTGTGCTCCAGTCTCTGAGAATTCAGATGCAAACGGTTGTATCCCTAGAGGGAACTGCCTGTGCTTTGTATTAGAGAGAAAGGATCAGTTCCTAGTGAGAGTCCATTGCTTTGCCTCCTTGGTGAGGGGACTGCAGATAAAGACTCGCTGGCACAGTCTTTTCCAGATTTTCTCAGACAGAATGAAGTACGCAAGCTCAGCAGGTCCTGGCAACAGCTGATCTATGTGATTTATGTTCATGTGCTCCCACAACTAGTCTGTACATTTGCAAGAGGTACATTGCTATCTGGATGGGCCATTCTTTCTGTGCATGTGCCGCCCTCTTGATTGCCATATGTGCTGTGGACATAGCCAGGATTCCCATACTGCTCTGTTGCTGCTGTGACTTGATTCTTGGACACTGGGAAATCTTGTTTCTAATCTGATTGTGTGCCTCAAATTCCACTCAAGCAAAATTTCCATCTGGAAATAAAGGGTATATGTGGATTTAAACAATTCCTGTTATCTGCCAAAATGTAGATCAAAAAAACTCAAGAAGCACTAACCAGATCTTTGAAGAATTGTAACTTCTTCCTTTCAAAACCATTGTGACTGTTGAAATAGTGAAATATTTTAGAAAGATAACTTAGCACCCTGTGGCAATTTCAAATTCTCGTGTAATATAGACATCTTCTTACCTGAAGTATGAAAATATTCATGGAGGTACACGTGTTTGTTGAAGATGTTGTCAGCTACCACTAAGGAAAACAGAGACCCATCTACCTGTTTCAAGTTCGTAGCATGGCACTGGGAATAGAAATGAAGAAATCATGAGATCTGAATTTACTTTTACTGTGCTTGTACAAATCTGACTCACTTTGTTGGTTTCTGTGGAATTATGCCAGATTTACACTAATAGAAGAAGAGAATTTACTTTAGATATCTACCTACACAAAACAAAATAAATGGCAGTCTCAAGCTCTGGATGCCCTTGACTATGTTTAAAGAACATTAAATAAAACTGACTGGCTCCAGCAATTATCTCCAGATCATGATACCTCAGTTGCAACATAAATATAACAAAAATGTAATTAACCCCACCAACAAAAACACTAACTTTGTTACTTGCTAAAAGTGAAATAGCTCACCTCTGTATGACAATGTCAATGTTACAGGTTAAACCTTGGATTCTTGATGTAATGAAAGCAATATTTATGGAAGAGGCCATTTATCATCTAAAGACAATAAAGGCCACGACTAAATTCAGAGTCTGAGACAGAGAAAACAGTACTGTTATTATGAGAATCTTGGTAGCACTGTACAGATACATATTGTGCTGACACTCTACAGACATATTTACCTACATGGAAGTAAATATACTTCTATAGCTTAAAAATGGATGTAAAGCAAAGCAAAGGGGTATTAAGAACATGAAGCCTGAAGACATGGTGCATTTTTTGGCTGCCTTTTCCCATGAGAAAATCTGTGCAAAGGGATAAGAAGGACTGTTCCACTGGGAAAGCAGGTCACATCCCTATTTTGGGGGAACAGTCTGAATGATCCACCCTAAATCTTGTGGCAACAGACTTATCTGGCAGGGATATCTATGCTATAGCAAGCACCAATCACTGACCATCAGTTATAACCAACCTTCTTCAAAGCAGCTCCAGGATTCCCTTAGGACACCAATACCTCCACCTCTGGTAAGGGATCATCAAATGTGTAAAGGAGTGGGTTATGAGTGCACTGCATTACATTATCCATCTGTATTATATTTCTACCTCAAAACTCATAAGCCATCAGTGCACATTCCTTTGGACCTGTTGTTTGCAGACTAAGCTCCAGTCCAAATCTGCTTTGCTGGGCATCTCTCTGGAAAGTGGTCTTTCCTTGTAGGAGGAAAAAAGCTATGTTCAGAAGAGCCATTCGCATACAGCGCTTACGGCATGGTCCAGCCAGCTCTCACTACAGGCTCTTATAATGAGCTTCGCTTTTCTGAGATGCTCTTTTCTCATCGTTCTTATAATTACTCAGGAATGTCAATATGTTCTCATGCTGAAATTGCAACAACAGTGTAAGAGCTGTTTCAAATAAAGGAGTGAGAATGAAACAGGAGGAAGAAGGTGAGAGAAAGAAAAAAGGAAAGAGATAATAAAATTAAAAAGACAACTAATTCGTTTTTTCATGCCTTTGCTTTTTGGGGTTTGTTTGTTTCTTTCTTTGCTGTATTTTCCTGGAAGGAATGTACACTCAAAGAAGAACTTAGTAAAGATTCGGTGAACAGCATTGAAAATCCATCAACCTCTAGGAACATACCAGGCACATTCTAGTCTATTTTAAGCCATAAATGATTTGGTCTGGAATGGAATAATGAATGTTCCTTATGGAATCATCCTCTGATTAGCCAGAATTCATTTGTAAATAAAATACTCAGTGAAAGAGCATTGCATAAGGTCTATAGGTAGCGTAACTGTCTCTCTGCCTTGTCTTCTTTCTTTTGTCATTAAATACAACCTTTGCCTACTATTTTCAGTTCTCTTAATAACCAGTGTTGAGTTTTACTGTTTATTTGCAGGACAAGTGTATGTAAATGTATTTAAATGTTTATGCAAATTAAACTCAACCCTTAGGCTGTCAGAGTTGCAAATGTTGTATTTTGCAGCACGAAAGGGTAAGCACCTCTGGCTGAGAGTGATTTTTTATAGATGGGTATTGAAGGATACTAGCATTATCTTAAGTGGTGGCACTCCAATGTTGTTCGTGACTATTTCTTAGTGTTAATTAGGGAGGGACAAATTAGTTTGCAAAAATCACAAGCATAAGTTGAAGTAGGAATTTTAACCTCAAGCTTCTATAACTGCCTTGGTAAGAATAATTTTCTGACTCTAACTCCCACAATTGACTTACCCTTGGCCCCAGACACTTCTCTTGATATACCACCCCTCTGTCAAAGAGCCTTAGCCAAAAAGGGAGTCAGCTCTTGGCTGGCTGCTGATGTTCAATGTCACATGCACTAAGTGATCTATGTCAAAAAATATACAGGTTCACTCTTATTATGCAAACTTTGCAACTTCAGTTACTGCCCCACAAACAGTTTGGTGGGACAAAACTAAGAAGCTCAGTGGGGTTTGTCTGAAGGAGTATGCAGTTAAGGGTAAAAGAGAAGCCTTAAAAGAGGGTAGGAAGGGACTGGAAGAACCTACGTAAGTCAGCCAAAATGCTTATTGAATTTAGAATTCCACTAATAGACACAGCTGGTTGCAAGGTCAAAGACAAAGCCAAAGATATGACAAAAGGACATAGATTAGTGCTCAAAGGCAGAGTAGAGAATCTTTGTGGGACAAGGACAATCTCCCTTGAGAGACATGTATGACAGAAGCGAATAGGTAGTAGAAAACCTGAAAAAAACTGGGACAGTCTCAGTTAATCTTATGGCTCCTGCAAAACAAGATTGCTCAACCTTTTGAAGTTTCACCCCCCAAAATGATATGAATAATAACCATAATAATCTGAAATGGAAAAAATTCTCTCTCAGTAGGCACTAATTAAAAAGCAGTATATTATTTGCTGCTTGCTAAATATTGCCAGAGATATAGGGGATCTATTAATCAGAGAATCCATTATATCTGTTAGTTATATTAATTCTACAGTTTTATCACATGTGAACTATCAGGCTATAAATTAGACAGAAAGCTATAAAAACTTGATTATTTAAGTAGGCTTAGGTGAATGGGAAAATTAGGAATGAGTAAGGTCCCACTCTCTTAAAGCTACCAATCATGTGGCATTAGAAGTGATTTGACCCTTAAGTTCCAGCTCAGAGATTTGAGTTTTGTTAGTGAGATTTTAAGGCCACCCACTGTTAATTCATTTCCATAAATGTAGTAAAGCCTTGTTTAAAGGTACTCCATTCATACCTGCAGAGAGAAAGAATAAACCTGTTGCTGGTGTGTTCTCTGTTTGGGTAAAAAACCTAAAGGACCTCCTTTCTCTTGCAGAAATTTTATATATTCAAATTCCACATAAGCAGGAGTTCTCTCCCACCTCCTAAATTTTTAAGTAATGTCAAAGTTTTAAGAAAGGTAACTAAAGGGAATGTTTTAAAGGTGAGTTAATTTAGAAATAAAGGAGAAAACTAGAGTAAAGGAAAAAGAAAGTACAAATATATGGGAAAATTCTGGAACATGTCTCAAAACAAGAAGTGGAAATGATGTCTGGTAAAGAAGGCTAAAAAGGACCATAATCCTTGACAAGTTAAAACCAAAATCACAAAAAACATGCCAAAAAATTTGGAGAAACTAATCTTTAGTGATACAGCAGTTGCTTCTTATTCAAACCTATCAGAATAAAAAAGGTAGTCTAGTTCCAAGATACGATTAAGAAATAATAGGAATATTTGTGTAATATATAGTGACTGCAGAAAGGCTAACTGAATCATTTCCATATCACAGTCATTCTTTAAAGGGAATGAGTTTGAGGAAATGTTTCAGACTGGTATGTTAATGAAAGAGTTTTGAAAGGAGTTAATGCACTTAAGAATAACAAATCACTAGAACTTAGTAGTATTGTCTCTAGAATTTTAAAAAAAGGTAAATATAAAATTACTGAACTGCTATTTGACACTTGTGATGATTGTTTACATCTGTCTTATTGTCAGAAGAAAACAGATGGGAAACATAGCACCAAACTTTGAAGAAAAGCTCCACTCATGATCCTGGGAAATATGAATCAGCAATTCTGATCTCCACAAAACAGTAGAAATGAAAAAACTTGATAATGAATAAATTGACTAATGCAGTGAGGAATATGACATATTTGGGAATAGGCTTTTGATGAAAGCCATGGCTTTATTATAGCTGAGAAAAGAATAAATGAACATGTAGATATGGCTGATCCAAAGGATATAATGCATGCAGATTTTCAAAAAGCATTTGACAAAATCTCTCTTAAAGACCCTAAGCACTCATAGGATAACAGAACAATATTTCTTATGGATTAATGGGTGATCAAAGAAGGTTAGAAACAAATGACATGTTTATACAATGGAAAAATTGAGAAGGGTTAGGTACCCAAAATTTGCAAAATCTTCTTAAGATCAGTACAGGGACATATGTAAGCTCAGCATAGTCTGGATCTGAAAATGAGGATGAATGTTTTGTCAGTCACTGTTAAATCTCCACATTGTATAGACATTTTTGGCATAGTCTGTTTTGACGTTGACTCCGAAGAGCTACAAAAGGATCTCGCAGTCATGAACTAGAGAATGACTTACCATCTCAATATAAAATTCAATGTCACTGAGAGCAAGGAAGTCTGCACAAAAAAGTAAATTTTGCTCCAGGTACACATTCATGCGTTCTAAACATATTTTTATGAGATATAATCATTGTGGGTAGTTCTCTGAATGCATCAACCTAATAATGATAGTGAAAAAGGTAAGTAGAAGATTGAGCAAAACTCGATTAGTGGAAAAGAGTTTCTGTCTTTAAGTTGACCAATTTACATACATCTGTAAAAAGGAATAAAATATCAAAAACAGTTCAGGTCACCTACCCAAAAGCTGGAAAAGTATCCTACTTATTTAAAGAAATAAGGTGTAGCAGAACAGAAACTGACCATTAGTTAATAACACCACATAATGACGGAAATGTACATATTGAACTGAGATAGGTATGCCCTTGATTTTGAAAAATTTCTGCCCACTTAGTCATTCCTCAGCTTGAGGATGCGTGCTTTCTAATGTGCACTAAGGTGCTTTATCTCTTTTTCAATGTGCTTCTCTAAATTCTGGTTGAAGATGGTCAGCACATGAGAGTGTCTCTAGTCTGTGACTCCCACATTTGGAATGGGATGCCTCCTTAGCTGTCTTATAGCCTACACAAAGCAGAGTGCTGGCCCTTGGGTAGTCAAGAATTTCATCCCCACGTCACCTTTCTGCTGATGCTCCACCTAGAAATATTTGTTCTAAAGACAACTGACAACAGTTATAATTTTAAATCCCTTTGCTTTCTGTAACAAGCAATCTGCTCTATCATCAGGGCCCTGAAGGCACGCACGGGCCTTAGTGTCTTCTCCCCTGGCCCCATCTCAGCACAGCCTGGGGCCATCAGACCCTGCCCCAGCCATGGGATGCTGTCTCCAGCCCTACCACAGCTGTGCTCTGCCTGGCGTCTCGCCCCAGAGTGCCCCAACAGGCAGATGTCCTGCCCAGCCTTGGCCATCCCCATCCCCAGGGAGGCTGTCCTGCTCCCTGGCTGAGCTGGTGGGATGGGACCCACTTGTCAGGTCCTTCCCTGCCTGCCCCAGAGAGTTCCTGCAGCCCCTGGCCCCTCTCCAGGCAGGCCACAGCTCCCTGACACGCACATTTACTTTCTCAACCACGTATATGAAACAGAGTCAGAGAAAATGTGGTTAATGTTGCTGCCCTGAGAAAAAAATCACATTCTCCAGCCTAAGTCCCACCAGAAGTCCCTCAGCAGTAGTGAGCTCTGAACATCTGGACCCGAACGTTATTTAGATGAAGACAAACAGGCAGAACAAAAAGAGCATAAAAGTAGGGTTTTGTTCATAGGAGGCAGACTGGGTCTTCCCAGTTTTCTTGTTCTGCTGTGTAGCAGCCTTGTGCCTTGTTGAACAGTAGCATTGTTTTTACCCCAAAAGTGGCTATTGTTTGTTGAAAAAGACATAGTGATTTCTGTGCAGAAGTGTGTGCTTTTGTGCAGCATTCTGAACTTGTGAAGTACTATCTTAATACATAACAATTCATAAGCATTTCATCTTGTTAGCAAATCCTGAATCAATCATTCCACCTAAATCATAATTAAAATGAGGAAAAGTAACTGGTCCTACCACTCCAGTTTTATATTTGATCTATACAATTAAAGTAAAAAGAGTACTTGTCTAGTACTGACTAGTACTAGTTCTGACTAGTACTTGTCAGAACTGATGTTCTCTTTCTTTACACAAAATACAGATACTTCTAAACTTTCCTGCCTATTTCACTTTAAGAAGATGAAATTATAGAAAAGCACTAACCAATCAAATAATTGTGCAAGGCACTTAAATGTCATGTTTTGTAAAGAAATTTGATGTTTTGTAAATAGAGAGATCATCAAAGAGAGAATATACTGAATTCCAGGGTGGGAATCCCACTACAGGTAGCAGAAGAGTAAGATGTAGATGCTGCGATAAGTAATTTCTACTAGTACCTGAATGGCACCCTGAAATTCAGAAACAAGTATTCTAATTCTGGATTTGGTTGCTAAATATTATTTCTTTAAAATAAAAGACAACTTGGCAATGTGGCTTACAATGTATTGTGGCCTATTTAATAAATAAACACAGAAATCACTGATTGAAGATATTTAGTTAATTAGTGGAAAAGAGCTTTGACGAATGCCAGGAAATAATTTCACAGCCGAGGCATAGTTCTATCTGTGTTTTGAATAATTCATAGAAAATACTCCTCTAAAATGCCAAATATTTTATTCCTGGATAAAGCTGACTGCCTTATTGTCTACTTTATAAGTCAGTTATAGATTACGTCTATTTTTTAATTCCAACAAGGAAATGACATATTTTCATCCTGTTAAAGATTAACATTCACTTTGACCCTGTACTTTATGAAAATAAATTTAAAATCTTACATTTTTTGATAGCACCACAGCTCTAAATTTGCTGATTAATATCCATGGGGATATGCAACTCAGCCTGTAAGCTAGTTAAAATAAAAAAGTGCTCCTTGTGCTTTGGTTGCAGCTCAAAGAATAGCAGGTGGTCACTGCTTACCCTGCTAAAGCAAGTCGTTCGGTTACAGAAAGCTCATTTTGGACCCAAGCTGAACACCACGCCTGAGTGATTCTACTCCTAATAAAGCAGCCGAGAGTCTCATTCACATTGTTTCATTTGAATGAGAATTAGCTACTGGCGATGGCATGTCCAGGAGCTGCAATTTCAAAATGGTTCTCCAGGCATGCTTATTGATGACTCTCAGTCTAAGAATTTGGGAATAATCTCTTAATGGGTCCCTACTTTCCACGTTTGACTTTGCCAGTAAGAGTGAAAGTCAAGCAGATGCAGCAGAGACAAGAGCGGGAGGTGTGGGGAGTCAGCATCCTCTCTCTGTGGCAGCCACCCTTGCTGCCTGGTGAGCACCATGGATGTGGTGGGCCTATATATTTTCATTATGAAAAGGAAATGTATGTGCTCAGTGTGGTTCCAGTGAAACTAAATAGGAATCCATGCTCAGAGTGCACACTGTCAGTACAATCACTGCGCATACTGCTGTGATCACTACCAAATCTTGGACAAAAGATTGAAACAAGCTGAGATATAAATGCTATTATTTTTGTAGGTAATGGATTCCCCTGCACACACTTGAAAAAACTGTCCTGGAAAAGCTGGTGGCTGTAGATCTTTGCAGAGCAGGAGAATGTCACCCTACGTCTCTGAGGTCTGCTTGTGTAACAACAGGGTCTGGGATGCCTCCTCTCACGTGTGCAGTATGTCAGAGCTCAGCAGAAAAAGCAATTTGCGTGCTTGACTCTAAATATCAGGGCCACGCTTCTCTAACCAGTCCACAGCAAAATGAAAATTATTAGTGTCTAATTTCAGCTTCTCATGGGCTACCAAAGAAAGCTAAATGTTCTGCATGCTTCAGGAAGCCACCTTTTAAATTTGGACTATTTGTTTTTTATCTTCTGTAATATCTTTTTTCTTGTAGAGGGTGCCTTTTAAAATATGAAATTAAGAATGGAAAGAACCTCCTACAATGTTTAGATTGTTATAGTTCATCAACTAGTAAGTGTTTCCCATTATTTACTGTAGGGAAATGGGAAAATGGTAAAAGCCCTTATTTGGGTTCATTCTAGGTACATATGATATGCAGGTCATCACAAATACATTATGTAGAATCTACCCATGCAAAGTTAAGTATAAGGAGGTTTAAAAATTCAACGCTCCTAACAGGCTTGGTGTGGTTTAGACAAAACCTTTAATCCAAAGTGGAACAATTTTTTTTTAATTAACACATATATCTATGACCATAAGTGAAAATACCAAAGTACTTTGAAAGAGACTTGCATCTTGAGAAAATTCCAGATCATGTGTAAGCAGCTAGTATTTGAAATCTCATGAAACTTTTTGAGATTTGCAGCTTCAAAATCACACCGATGGTTAAAAGAAATTGAATTGACCCTTTAATGTATAGAATATTTATCTAAAATTTTCTGAAACTCTTGGAATTTTACTTTAAACAGGGTTTGGTTATTTCTATCCTTGAATGTTTTTCTTTTAAAACATTTTTTCAATACTAAATTAATCTTATAGTATTTGACAGTTTGCTGCCATTTAAGAAACACATTGCCATCTTAGTTAACATGCTTATCATTGCAAGAACAGTGCAATCTAATCAATCAAAGACAAATTTGGAAACCTGCGTGTGTTTTTTCTTTTAGTCTAGATCGCATGGTACTGTCCTGTCGCTCTTGAAATGTCTTATCAGACAAGATTAACTTCTTTTTTTAGATTTTTTTTTTACTTCAATTTAACAACCGTGAAAATACTGAACTCCTTGGTAAAGCAGTTTCTGATCAAACGATGAAAAATGCAGTGTGAGAACTAGGTATTATTACTAAACCAAGATCCAAAATAATGACTTGTACAAAGAAACTCTGGCTTATTACACTGTCAAACTTGAAATCCTTCCATTGACTTCCAATGAAATTCTTCATTAATGTTAAAAGTTTGTCTGATAACTCAGACCCTTTCTTGGGTTCATAGATTTTAGAACTACTGGAGCAACACACTCCATTTCTCCCTCTCTGATCTGCTGACTCATTCATTTTTTCTTACCAGTGAAGATAAGAGGAAGACTGCTGGGTTAGAGCTTTCACTGTTCTTGTCCTATGCATCCGGCATTTCTTCCTTTAGAGATTAGACTATTTCTAGCTGGGGAGCTTTTCAAATAGCAAATTAAAATATCTTTTTGCTTGATAAAGTATTTGATTACTGAAACATGAGGACGTGGTGTAACCTCTAAAGTTATTGTAAAAGGTAGGGTTTTTTTTCTCCCCTTTAATATTTCTTTTTTATTCACCCTTGCAAGAAATGAAAATCATTTGTTTCCAGAATATATACACTGCCAAATTCCTTGATCTTCTCTGTTGCTTCCATTCTGAAGATTTTTGCTTTTGCAATTAAAAGTTGAGACTTTCCCCTCTCACGGGTCTTTGCGATAACTTAAACATACGGCAGCAATAGAACTTTCACCAGTGTGTATATTCACAGAATTTTTAACTTTCTTTGCAGATTAGCAACTGACAACAAAAAAAAATCATGACTTTAAAAAAATACCACCAATTGTGAAAACTATTGAAGGGCTCTTCAAAATGTCTGGAAGAATTGGGGATCTTCTGCAGCATTTTTCGGAGGGGTGACTCACAGCAGAAGTTGTTGGGTGGCTGGCTCTGCTGGCGCACGAGTGACGTGCAGGAAGAAAAGAGCAAGATGCCAAGAGTACAGGAGGTAAGGCAGGACTTGACAGGTGCCTGGGGACCCATTCAGTCTCTGAAGGGGAGCCACAGGAGAAAGGGGATATGCATTGGGAAGCTTTCTGTTTCATTGCTTCGCTACAGTGCAGGGCTTTCTGGCAGCTGATGGTGTGAGTTAGCTGTTGTTTGGAGTCTGAAGAATCTTTGAATTGTTTGACTAAGATCAGGTTTGGACACTGATGTATTTTTTCCTTTGGGTTGGTATTCAGAAATTTGGTCATGGCTCTATTGTTAGCATTGGAGTCCTGTTTTGATGGCTTGTTCTAAAAGACAGATGAAACTCATGTGTGGACCCTGAGGAAGATAATTTCTCCTCCCATGGAACCTCTATTAATGGATTTAGACCTGGAGTTGAATCCAAGATATCCCCCTCCATGACTTTGTCCTTGGAAATCACATTGATTAGGATCATCCAGAGCAGTTTCAGAGGTCTGGAAAGCAGGCAGAGCCCTCACTGGAGGACTGTCAAGCAAGAGCTACCTGTTTGCAGCAAAAATGCGGTGAAAACTTTAATACCATCACAACACTGAAAGCAAAGAAGAGATTTCTTGCCCATAGGATTTACCAAATCTCACAGTTGCTTTAGGTTGCAGATATCTAGAAGGAAAATCCTACCTGGCTTTACTCCATGACTGACATGAGATATTTGTGAGAAAAATCAGACTGCTTTCAGATGGATATCGTCTCTGTGGAGCTAGTGCAGTATCTTCCCAGCAGAAATGCTGCAATATTCCTGCTTCATTTTTGTACTTGTCATGCTCTGTGTAGTAGTGAAGAGATTGGTGACATTTGGGCCATGATTTGGAGGCTGAAAACATGAGTTTCACAGCTATTAAATCCTAGCAGGAGGCACCAAGTCCTGTGTAAACGAAATAGTTACTTCAAGAGCCTAGGCCAGCAGCTTTGCTTAAAACAACAGTGATAGGGCTTGTGTTTGTGAGACATGGGTGGGTGGGTTGGCCAGCTTTGTTTTTTGTTAGGTCTTTCATTTTTTATGAAGCTTATGGACAAGGTCACAGTGAGACAGAAAATACAGGTTTTATGTCTGTATACACTCATATGTGCATCTATAATATACATATAATATATACATATACATACACAATTAAAGCTTCCTGTCATGGCACAATGTGAAGACTGACTTTGTTTGGCTGGCAAGTGACTTCTCCTCTCCTGATGGATGAAGTCAGAGTAGTTATGCATATATGTTTGGCTATTCATGGGATACTGTTAAAATACCTATAAACCTAAGTGTTGTACACTGGTCTGTTCTTATTCTGAACTATTTTTTTACAAGAGTTTATCCTGCTCTGTTTCTCTTGCTCAGCTTGAAAACAAGCTATTGAAGGTGCTGGTATGAACACCTAGTTAGGCTACCTTCAGTGAACAGACACATGTTAGCTTTACCTTTTCTCTGCTCCAGATGCCATGGTTAAATCCTTGTTCTTGGGTCTGGCTGGTGTTGTCACATGGATGTATGAAAGTTACTTGAGGCTTGTGTTGGATGGCATTTACTTTACTGGTATCTTCACAGTTATAAATATCTTCCCTTAAGAGAGTGGCTGGGTGATGTGGGGCTTGGGGAAAGGGGAGGTGGCTCCTCCTTAATCAAGCCTATGAGCATTTTTGGACACAATGTGATGGAGAAAGTGAGGGATGAACCTGTCAAAGAAACAGGGAGGTGGAGTCTTGTGGCATGGTGCTGTGAGAAGCCAGTCAGGCTTTAGAGTTGATAATAACTTTCCTAGGACCCAAAAGGTACAGGGAAAAGTTTGTTGCTACTCCACAGTAAAGGAGTTGCCTGGAAGCAAGGATGTAGTGGATGAGGAAAACGGTTGTGTACCAAAACCAACCCTACTCATTTGTCCTTGTTTACTTTGTTTTCCCTATTTGACAAGTTGCATAACTTTCCTCCCCCCTCCTCCCCCCAAACAAAAGTTGGGTTTTTTGTCTTTGGTCTTCTCTGAGAATTTCCCTATAGAGCAATGGTCTAGACCCAATCCCACTGTAGCCAATTTGGCATCGTGTCACTATGCCCAAACCAGATAAAAATAAAAAATCCCTTGGATTATTATGAGGAATGTGTCTTTCTGTTGGATTGCAGGTATTCGTCAGCCATTTGTTTTTTGTTTTACCAGTGAATAGTCTGATTTGATTCTCAGTTATTCCATGATTGTCTTAGAAGTAGCTGTAAAAGCTTTCTTACATTTGCAAGTGGACAAGAAGGTCAGTTTTCATGCATATGTCCATCTTCATGCACAGGTGCAATCTTCATGCACACTACAATGATTTATGCAAACTCTGTTTCTTAAATCTGTTGGAATAATTTTGTTGGTACAGAGAAGAGTTCCAGCTGTTCATTGGAGGAATGTCGAAATGATTATATTTTGGGTACCCTGTGATCTATGTTGATTACTTATTGATTTTTGGGTGGGGTTTGGAGTGTTGGTTTGGATTTACAATATGCTAACTGGCTTAATTTGTCCCTTGAGAAACCTTTTTTTTTTTTGCTGTCTGATGCAGCAGAAATCTGTGCAGACCCACACTTTATCTTCTGAGCCCTAATGAAAAAAGAGCCTGTTAGTGGAAGATTATTGTTTGTGAGGGGCTCTGTCTTCAGAATTTACTCATCTTCTCTGAGAAGGCCTCTAACAAAACTTGATTTTAAGGTGCCCATGCAAAGTCTTTCATTTTGGGGGTGCTTTTCAGAAAGAATTTATTCCATGAGCAAGTGTTGCACTTCAGTTTTGTGCTGGAAAGATTAACCTGCTTGTATTCAAAGCTATGGTTCCAGTAAGTCTGAGTATTTCAAACCTGAAGCTTAGCTGAGGCTCAGCAAACAGCATATAAAAATAAAACAGGCTCATTTGCTTAGTTTTTGAGATAAAAAAGAGGCTCAAGGTTATCAGAGAAGATAGTGGAAATTAGGAGATACTCGTTGTTTGAATAATGTATTAGGAGTCCAGGACATAAATTACAAACAAATATCAGAAGGTAGAAACAGCAAAAAGGTGAAGAATGCATACAGAGATATATAGACGTTATCAGGGCTCAGAAGGTAATGCCATTTTATTTGATTTCTCCATTTCCCCTCTGAGATTGTACCTGAAACATGATTTGCTGTATATTAATTTTCCATGCTTTTTTGACATTTTCATTAAACGTGTAAGTAAGCCATTACACATATAAAAACAAGAAGAAAAAGAATACAAAACTTGAGAATGAAATGGACAGATAATAATGTTTGAAGGAGAAACATAAGAAATAAGCTACTAGGTCTTGATAGAAGGCATAATATTTAGATGAAAATAATAGTTAAAAAAATTATTCAAAGCATTGTAAAATTCCTATTTGAAAAATAGACTCTTACAAAGTAAGCTTTCTGGTCAGGTTGTGGTCCACTATTCTGGTGTATAGAAATAACTGTAAAAAGCAACCCTAGCTGGGCAGTTGCAGATTGTCTTGGCATATGGGTGCATCGTGAGATCCAAGGGATTGCACTGGATGATGGGCTACAGATAAATTAGGAAAGGGAAGTGAGGCCAGCTGTGTAATTCTTCCTTAGGACATCTCAGTCTCAGGCCAAATCAGAGTCCCTGGGGGGATGCTCATCTGTTCCCAGAATCATATTGTATCCCTGTTGTATCCAGCTTTCCAGAGACATATATATAGCAGGATCCCTCATTCTCTTCTCACAATGAACCCATGTGCTGTTTGGCCAGATTCAAAAATCACGTCCTTTATAATACATTGTTATGGAGAACATTTAAGGAGCCAAAAACATTTAGCTATTTTCTCATAATCAGTCTGTCTAAGCAAAGGAAAGGTTTAGTCTGAAAATATACAGCGGGTTTCCAGCTGCTCTTTGCTGCAGTGATGCAGCCATTGGGAGGACAGAGTCCCTAACAAGGAGGAAGTGGTCAAGTCATCCTTGCAGGCATTCTCAAGCACTCTGTTATGGGCTTAGATTTTCAAGGCAGGCTTGTGGCTTGTTGCAAAAGGAATTCTATATCCCACAAGTGGGAATGCATAAAGGCCCTCAAAAAGAACAGGTAATCTGAAATGAAAGTCGTACTGACCCTTTAACTAGCAGTGGCATTGCCACACAGCTTGCTATAAATGAAGACTGACAAATTGTCTTAGCAGGATACAGGCTTTCAGTTTGCTGTGGGCTCACATCTTAGCAATTCCAAGCTACAAGGATGAAACATGCAATTCACATCTGTTATGGATGGACGTGTCCAAGGCAGGTGTGGGTTCAGCTGGAGAAAGGGAAGAAATGGGGGCTCCTGAGTTTACCATTCACTGGCAATAGAGTTCTGCACATTCCTTCTCCTGCCTGGGGAAAGGCCAGGAAAGGGTTTGAGAAGCTGAGAGCATTGAGATGTTATAATTAGCCTGAGTTCTTTTGCCAGACATTCAAATTCTAGAAAGTGAGTCCCTCCAGGTCCACTTGGAAAAGTTTGCAAACTCTTTTCTGTTTTTCTCTTAGATTCAAGGGGGAAAGCAGGTCTGAAAGCTGCCAGTACTTCTTTATTGGAATCAGCTGTTTTAGCTGAGGCTGAGCCCAGCCATATAAACAAAGAGAGCGAAAGAAAAAGAGTTCTGTGAAGGCAAAACCAAAAATAGCTTGTTTGAAATATTCTCTCCTTTTCTCTCTCTGCACCCTTCGGTTGTTTTAACTTAATTAGGATCTATTTGGTCTCACAGGCTTTTTTTTTTTTTTTTTTTTTTTAAAAGCAGACATGTAAAAGAGTAAGAGATGTTTTGCAATATTGGGTTTTGGTTTACTGAGTTTTGTTTGCCAAGATAAGCCTCAAGAGAGACAGCACCTCATTTTCACAAATATCCCTGGAGACAGCAGGTGCTTTCTGAAATGTCCACATTTGCATCTGGTGAGTTCAAATAGCCAAATTAGTCAAAGCAGTACTTACCCACTAAATCAAATACCTAAGATCCTTCCCAGTCATGTCCCAGACTAGCAAAAGTCATGGAAATGGACAGCTGTCCAACTGCAATTTTGTTCAAAAACATTGGCTGTGGACTAAAATCTGTTCAATTTGAAGGAAAGATTCCCATGAATTATGCCTTTGCTGTTTCACTGCGATATGGGATAATTTCCTCAGTGTTTATGGGATATTTGGAGGTGTCTAATCAGAAATCTCCAAGATTAAGGGGCTAAGATTAAGGTTTGTGAAACACTGTTTACCAGACATTTGCATCCTTTTCTGGGAGGATGACAGCAATCTGCCCAAAGATGGGAATGTAAACAGACACTTAATGAAGATGGCTTGCACTGATACTCACTCTGGTCTGTTCAGGACGCAGAAAATAAAGGTGGATTTGTTGGAAAAGATTGTACTGCAAACAAACAAGTTCAGGTTCATCTCACTTAACCTTAGCTATCCACAGAGCAGGCATCTGCAGCCACACTGCTCACCCCAGGCTTCCATAAGGACTAGACATATTCACCAGATACCCACTATTAAGGGCAGCCCAGGTAACAGTCACTGTAAATGTCTGCATTTAGCAGAGAAATCCTCCTTACAGTTACTGACAGTGGTGGTGAGCATCATGGTTAAGAATAGCTCCTTTACGTATGGAGTTAAGGCCAAAGCCCCACAGACAGGCTGAAAACATCTGCCAAGCAGCACAAGCTTTTTGAAAGCCACGATGCTTCCTATTACAAAATGTGGGCAGTCATAAAAAAACCCAATAATGTCTTTACCTGTCAAAAAAATGGCCAATAAATTAGAAGAGCACACATCTCTACTGGTTGTGGATGTCTTTTGTTATTCTACCTCCCTCATTAATCGTAATTTTTAATTATCAATCCTTCCCTGTGTGAAATTTGTGCCTGCTGTAGCAGAACTCCTTTGATTGCCAGCAGTCCAAGTGTATTCAGCCTGTCTGCCACACATGGACAGGCCACTGCATGGAAACCCTGTTCATTAACTGATTTCTGCAGGTACTGGGTGAAACGAGCAATAACCCTTCTGAAAGGTACTAGAACAAAAGCAGACAATGAATACTTGGGCAGGGCTTTAAAAAATAGATATAACACAAATACAAAAAGAAGGATTTAAATGCCCTTTCAAGAGCAAAGAAAGGTGGGTACAATTTGGCTCAAAATGCAGAATAACACTAGTTCCAAGTAGTTGGGCTTTGGGATGTTTCAGTAATGGATACATGGAGAGGAAACGCCTCTTCAGCTGCTGCAAGCACCAAGATCCTGAATGCTGAAAAAGCAATTCTTCAAATGTGTTAAGAAGTAAGGCAGCCAGGGGCTGCTATTGTTCCTGCCTGCCATAGAGAAGCTGTGGTCTCACCAGAGGTGTAGTACACCTTTATGTGTGGCTGAAATGATCTTAAGAGGTTGTAGTGAAGGTGAGGACATTTTGTTTATTGAAGGTAGGACTACTAAATCTTTCTCCACAACAGGGTGTAAAATACATAATTTTTTTTACCCTGCAATTTTACCCTCTAACTGGGTGCAGAGTATCCTCCTGGGCCTCTCTATCTCCCTTATTATGCTTTACCGTGTCAGCTGAATGAGCTCGGCTAATGAAAATCCAGAGACCCATGCTTCCTCTCTAAGCCTTACCATTACCTCTGGTGAAACCCCATTAGATTTTTCTGGAAAATACAGGTTGTGATGCTGGGAGTCTACAAGCTCTTACTGGACACTGTTCCTATTTGGCTCAAGGTTGGCAAGGTGCTCAGTGGCTGTAATCACTAACATGCTTTGAGTTGCCAACCCTGAAAGGTAAGAAGTGCAACAAGCAGATATTTTTCTGTCCTCTTTCAGTAGCCTGAGTGAAGTTTTTGATCTCCCAACAATTTCCAGTTTGTCATATTCACAAATATTTCATCTTGATAGACTTGATGCCTGCGAGTTCTTTTCTGCTGTAACAGCTGATCTGGATAAACACCTTGAGGCCCCAGACATTTCTCAGTGTGGGTTGCACACTGCTTTGTGGACAATGGTCTTGCATGGGAAGGAAAAGAAGGGAGAGTTTCCAGGTGGTGATGGTTCCTTAACAGGGATGATGTAGACAGGCTAACTGTACCAGCGTCATACAGGTGATTTGTTGCATAAGACCACAGATAATTCCTCAGTCAGTGTGGCAAAAGGGCATTATTCAAAGACTTGCCCTGCATTGGTTAGACTGGCGCCAGCAGAGCTCTTACAGGGTTGAAAAAGGGATGTTGCTAATTGAGGAACTGGGAGAGGCCAGGCATCCTCACAAACACGACAGCTTGGCCAGAGTACTTCCTGTGCCTCATCCTCCAGCTTATCTCCCAAGCAAACATGACCCAGCACTGCCAGATTACAAATGCTTATCTGCAGTAACCGGTGACTAACCGTGGTTTTGCTCTCCTAAAAAAAGTTGTTTGGGGCTTAGGCAGGGGAAGGGTCAGCAGCACGTGTGCGCTCAGGCACTGGTCTATGTTTGCTCTATCCAGTGCTTACGGTAGTAAATGAGAAAGCTGATTCTCATCATTGTGGCTTCTCCTGAAACCCCAGTGGGTATTGCTATGATAAACAATTGGACTCCAGATAACTGAAAACTCTCTTTTGGAGTTTAGCAGCCTGGGGAAGTCAGGGGGAAGCTGAGAGGAGTGCACGAAGCATGGCTGGTTCCTGGCATGCATGCTCAAAACTTTGTAGTCTGAAGGGACTTGGGTGTCTGCCTAAGCCAGATAACAACTCTGGGAGAAGGGAGGAGAGTTTTGTATGCAGGTTTGGCCAACAGCCTCTATGTGGGGAGGAGACCAGGGGAAAAGAAAATAAGAAGCAAAAGGAAGGTAAAGGAACATTTTCTCACATCTGGCCACAATAACATAAGTAGCACCAGCTGTTTGTGTGTTGGCAGGAAGGAGCATCTAATAGTTGTGCAGGATCAGGATGCTAAAAATGCTCCTTCCTGGCAAAGAGTCCTGGTTGCCGAGGATCCCCACACACTGTTTTTCCCAGTCTTAGCCAAGTCAGGTGCAGAATCTGCAGCAAAATATGACTTGAGGTGATGCCTTTGCAGACTGCACCATCTTCCTTTCTGAAAGTGGTTGTGGCACTTTCAGCACTGTAATGATGATTAGTATCTCTTATCCACCTCTGAACTTCTCAAAGTCCTTGCCCAAGGGCTGCTGGCATCTACCTGGACTGCAATAGGCTTGGCAAACTACATGTTTTAAAGGCCTGCCAGGCCTTTACTTTTCTCCTAAGCACTGAGTTTGAAAATCTTTATGAGGCACCCTGAGGGGATAGATGGGAGACTCACAGTGATCAGAGAGATAAAGGCATAGGTGAGATCCCAGAGTCTCCATCACTAGAATGTCTCTGGAGGTGGAAAATAGGCTTCCGTGCCAGAACATAAAGCAAGAAATGACAGTCTCTGGAACATCAGAGTGTTAGGGAGCACAAGGTGACCAGACAGGCCTGTCCTGAAAGGGTGCAGAGTAGTGGGGAAGTTATCAGGGGAATCATTAGGTGAATTAGAAGGTGACCATGTGTAAGCGTAATACAAAATACTACATTTTAATGTGGCAAATGTATTCCTGATCCAACTGGGAGTAAGTTTGTCACTACAGCATTGTAGAATTTATTCACACGGGCTTTGGTTTCAGATAACTTCCCTTTAAATGGACCATAAAACAACTTCCTAGTCAAAGGCTTGAAAAAAACATCACCGTAACAGCCATGGTCACCAGGAACATGAAGGCTAATGCTTACTACTTTGTCAATAACCAGAGGTAGGGGTTTCTCACTAGAAAGCTGCAGGTGATGGAAATCCTCTAGCAGAAGGAGGGCTGGCCAGAGAACTGAAACTAACCTTTCAGCCTTTTACTGGGTTTTGTACTTCAGTTTTTCCATATAACTTAGCTGATAATTTCAATGTTTAAACTAGACTATCTCACCTTGCAAAACCACATATCAAAGACAAAGTTAAATGCTTGGCAGCAATACTGCAACACTTTATCCTGCAGCATTTATTCCTCACCCTGTATTGCGAGGAACCTCTCCCTGCTTCTGTGGGGTCAGTGGTTGATGGGGTCTTGCCATGAAGCAGAAAATGAATGGATTCAGTTTGGTCCAACTGAGAAGAAGTCTAGGCTGTGTTTTTTTGTTGGATTTTTCTCCCAGGATTATTTCCTTTGCTCAGTCCAGTCTGCAGCCCTACAAGTGTTTGCAGTGGTACCATTGGGTAAAGAGCTGGAGAAAGGATCCAGCTCATATAGTGTAATGGAGCCCCAGGGAAGAGCTAGTTACAGTGATTCAGCTGAATTCTGTTAACTGAGTCATAAACAATCCTGTGGCCAGACATATATCCCTCTACAGTTTACACTCCTTTCCTGCTATTTACCACTCTTTACTGGTTTAATTTTATCAGCACTAAGGGGCTTTAGCTTCCTTCCAAGAGAGAACAGACTTGGGGAAGGTGTTTCAGTGGTAAGGTGTCTTCAGTGTGAAGCAGGTACATAATTCTGCAGCCTTTTGTTTCCAGGCAATGGATCTTATTATCCTCTCCTTTAGATTAAAGAGACCTTTAATACCGAAAACCTTCTCTGCACATAGACTCTAAACCAATCAGGGTGTAATGTTTAAAGGTGCTAATGGCCTGCCATTAAAGGTCACTGATGTATACACATGCAGACCCTAATTAAAGGGACTGTGTAGGTTAAGATAGTCTCTTTTGTCTGACAATTAAAGCTCGGAGGTTCCTTTGTATTGCAAAGTGGCACAAGGGGAGATCTGATATTTAGATCTCACCTTTGAAGGCCTCAAGTTTCCAGCAGCTTTTAGGTGAGGGGCTTTTACAAGGGGGCAGGAAGTTCTTGTCGAGGTCTTCGATTTAGTGTGAAACTTTAGAAGAGATAAGAAATCGCAAGCAGTTGCTTTTTGGGCAAAGCACTGAAGCCTGTGGTCTCTGTGAGTGGCAGACTGCCATTTGTTATCCCTGTTCACAATCCATTCCTCCCCACGGAGGTGGGCTAGTGAATATTTTACAATAAACTAATCACATCACAAAAATAACTAGCATAAGCTGACTGTTTATTACTGCCCCAAAGAGGACCCTGATTTACAAAGTGCAGTATTTTTAAGGAAAAGTTACTACTGATCTACAAAGCAGTAACAGTATTAAGAGCACTGGAAGAAAAAAAAGCACAAAACATTTCAATCTGTCTTTAGATGCAGCACAGGTTTTAGATGTAGCTTTAAGATTTCCAGCTACTGTGGAAAGTAATTATCCTCACTTTAAAAGGTGGAATGCAGAGGGGCTGATTTCTAGCTTTTGAAGACTTAGCACAAAAAAATGAGGTGCTTATGACTGTATACAAACTTAACCAGACTGATTAGGTCTTACAGAGAAAGGCTTTCTCACATGATTCATGAAACTTCCCACTTCCCTTGGACTTGAGTGTGGAGCCATGTAAAATGATTCTTTAGACCATATATTGAGTGACTAATCAGAGAAAGGTGGATGAACACTGGAGATAAAATAATTCAATATGTTAGCAAACAAAGGAGAGGAAAAAAAGAAAAGCAAACTGAAAAGTATACAGTCCATGTGCTTTACCAGAAAGTTGAGATTATGATCATCTGTTGTCACACGAACACTTTTTAGAAAATCTGTTTGATATCTTGATTTGATTGACTCTACTTAAAGTGTAATATTCTGAGGATTTTCTTTTGAAGATTTTTATGTTGTTCACTTGCCATATAATTTATTTAATAAGCCCATTAAAAAGTAAAAAACTATATTAAACATATCAAGCAATCCAGGTTCCAAGCCTCTCCTAACAGTCTGCAGAATAAGAAAAACAATGGCAGAATAAGAGAATAAGACATAAATCAAACACACAACTGAGAAAAACCTTGGAAAAGTTTTCAAGGTAGAGCACACCAACCGACATCCTCAAGCAAGGCATTCCAGCTCTGATGCTGCTAAGCTGCTCAGAGCTTCTGAATGAAGATAAACTTAGGCTTGATTTGCACATTTTAATTCTGCCCCCACCAAGCTTTGCTTATAGGTGATTTTTACGCTGAAAAGGTTTTAAAAGCAAGCCCACTGTAATGATGCCTAATTTATAGTTGTCTTAAACTGGTTTTATCTACCTTCATGCTGATACAAAGGAGAGTCTTGTCCTAAGAACAATTGAAACTGTGAAAGAGTTTGCTGCTATTGAAATGTTGATCTCCTCTCCACTCTCTTCCCCTCCCCTGTTCCTAGCCCTAAGGCCCTACTTTCTCCCTTACACTTGCTATCTCATTTTTCAGATGTGCCCCTGGGCTCCTTTAACGCACTGAGCCAACAGAAGTCTAACCCTCTCCCTTCCCTTTCTCTACCTCCTTGAATTAGTTTTCTGCCTGAGTAGTGAGTTAAACCAGCACAGGGAAGGGAGAAGGGCTGTCCAAACAGATGCCATAGCTAGCCCTAAACAAGGGGTAGTGTTTCACATCTGGAAAGGGGGGAGTAGAGTGGGACTTCCCATTTTTTTGGTAGCAGTGAATTCTACCTCATACTACAGGACTATCAAGCAATTATTTTAGTGTTAAGAAAGCTATGTCACTAACTTCCGGTACAGTAATACAAAATATATCAGTTTTGATTGTACATTTCTAGCATCTCTCCCTCACCATTTGGAACTATTCAACACCCCCTTTCCCTCCCTCTTCCCCACTCGGTGGCCACTGGCTGAATAATCCCTTCCATGCGAACCTTACGCAGTGCTCACCCTATCTGCTGGGAAAGAGGCAGAGCAAAATATGAAGTTGGCCAGAGCAGGAATTTGAGACTGTTGTTCTCAAGGACTGATCCAATGGCAGTCTGTTCCATTCCCATGGCATCAGGCAGGTCCTGGCAAAGGCCAGGCTGCAGCAGACTGCCGTACTGTTTCTGAGCTGCCAGACCAAAATCCAGTTTGTGGTTACTATATGATTTATAAATTGACATAAAAGCCACACATTGCAAGAGAAAATGAAATTGAACTGACCATTTCCTAGGCAGGAAATATGCGGAGCTGGAGAGCTGACAGAGCAGTGGCAGCCGCAGCAAGGGGCAAGCCGTTCTCCTGGTGAGATTTCTTTGGCATTAGCTGTCCCTTTTCCCTTCCCAGAGGTGAAGGATATAACAGCTACTTGAGAAGAATTGCTAAAAGGGTGGGGGAAAGTGTTCTTCTTTGCCTGTGATGTTCCCATCTGTAGGAAATGATGGACCCTAATTATGTAGATTTCCTTAGTGAATCATCTCTCACCACTTTCACTTACAGAAAATAATAGAAAGTAACAGTGTTCATTAAGTATGTTGGGCTGCTATCCTTGGAGACTAATATCTCCCCGGTACGGCTCGTATGGTATATGCAGTGCAAGCTCTCCGCATTAGTGTGCTTCAGTCCTCCACAATTCACTTGGGACAGCCACAGGAGAACAGCGTAACTCAGCCCATGGAAGTGCATGCATATTATTCCAGGAAAGCCCCATCTGCCCCTGGGGAAAAGAATAAACCTCCAGAAAACTGCCCACATGACATAGCACCTTGGCCTGAGGTAAAACTGAGCTCAAGGGGCTCGAATTTGCCTCGTTACCCCCCCCGAATAGCTACGTGTGTCCCGCCATGTGTACGTGCCTGTGCGCGCACGCAGGTGCCCTGCAATGGCTCCCCTCACACTGTGCCAGGTGGGTTCCTGTCCTGGGGTACCTCTGTCCAGGAGGGAAGAACCACAGAAACACTTTTACTTCCGGGGAAAACTGCTTTCACCCTTGGCCCTGGCTGCACTTTTTCTCCATTCCTCTCTCCTGATACCTCAGCCGCTCACTCTTTACACTCGTAGAAACCTAGCGCAGGTGAAAAGAGACTGAAATGGGTGTGAAGGAGAGGGGTGCAATCTCAGCAGTGTAAGAGGTGATAGTGCAAGGGGACGGCAGTGCAGACCCTGGGCAGTGAGAACATGGTAAACCTTGCTGCCGGTAGGCCTGAGGGACTCTGGGCTGCCTCCCCTCCCCTCTCACAGATCTCCCTGGCCTCTTCCTTCAGGCCTGTGAAGACGTTTCCCCGGCTGCCCGGTGGCTAGGACGGTGCCAGTCAGCAGTGGCTGCTCTCTGCTGCTGACCCCCCCCTTGAGAGGTAGCAGAGGCCGTGCCAGGGCCTGGGTGCAGAGGCAGCAGATGAGCTGATCTGCAGGCAGTCACTGGATTTCAATACCTGAACGGCCTGATCACTAGAAGCAGGCCTCTGGAGCTCACTGTTGTATACCCACTCTCCTGCTCTTCTGTATTTTGGCCTAAGAGAAGTGACAGTGGTGACTTTTGTGGTCACATTCAAGGCTGACGCTGGGGCATGTTCAGGGAGGGAAGCAGTATGCTGAGAGCTCAGTCGTGTGTGAAACCAAAGTTTCTATTTAGATTCGTGGATTTAAAGCCTTGGCATGTTTTTGATCTCATAAATACTGGCGTAGTGTACTTACAATATCTAGAGAGAACGTCTGGAATTCAGGTTGTTTTATGTAGTGTTTAATATAGTTGAGGTAGATGTGAAGCACTATGGGACACCATAATTTTCCACATGCAGTATTATTCCAGGATGCTTCTGAAACACTCTGGCTCCATCACCATCATACTACACTTGTTAAATAGATGATGTTAAATAAAAACAGGTGATCACCCAGTGAGGGCAGGATCGGATGGTACTTTGCATTTTGACATGATGTCCAAAGAAGCATATCCTGGTTTAGTACTGCGAAGACTGTTAGAATACAAGTGTTTGTTATTCAGGTGAGGCTGGCATTAATCCCCGAAGTCAGTGTTATCCATTCCAGGCTATGGGACTGTGTAGTGAACAGATGTGCCAGTGCATATGCACAATCCTTATGTGAAAATACAAACCACTTGTATTCTGTTAGAGCAAGGCTCTGGTATTGGCATTCTCCCCTTGCCTTAGACAGACAGTATTTCTAGATTAAAAGACATCTGCAAACCGTTTTTGTGGTGGTGGGGCAGGAAACATTTTATAGGCGTTACATGACTGTACGGTATGAATATTCAAGCTACACTTTATTAAAGTACATAACTCCTCTGACATAACTGGGTTATTTCTTTCTCTAGATTTAGCATACAGCAACACTGATTTGCTTAGTAAGGGGCAATATTTACTTTAAGGGCCCTGTGATACTTACTTCTGGACCCACATCAGTTTCTGATGACTTCAGTGGAGGTTGGGACAAATTCTTCGTTATATTTGTGAAAAATACATGGGACCTCTCTCAACATTTTCCCTTTCCAAGTTAGAGAACATATATCAAAAGCAGATGTCCAAAAAGTGCTGAAGAAAGACTAAATGAGGAGGAGGTAACCTGGAGAGTAGATACTTTTATAATCGCTATATAGAATTCGTAGCCAGTTTTCCATACTGAGCTTATTATGAGAGAGTTCCCAGAAGACAGAAACCAATTAACTCTTTATTTTGGCAGTGATCATTCTAGGTGTTCTTTAATGGGCATTATTCTTGCTAAATTATGAATGAGCTTTATAGTAAGACAAATGCCATTATCGGAGTTATTTATTCATGGGCTGTCATCCGTAACATCCCCGCACTAGTTTTTCTCAAAGTTTTGTATCGATCATTTGCTTTAATCAGATGCATCAAGGGACACTCAAAGTATCAGCAACTGCAGCTTTGAATATCAGCATATCTGTCCGGGTCTTTGCCAGGTCTAAGTGAGTACTGGGGCCATGTCAAGAATTAGGTAACAAGGGCAGTAAGTGGGGGCTTCCTCTCCTTATGTTAGGATAACTGTCTGTGTCCCCCCCAAACTCTAACTTGACTGATGATTAACGCCTCTGCACTGACATGCCCATTACTCTGTTTTTCTACTCATTCTAAGATCCCCCAGGGCTCTGTGGGGACGATACCCTGAAGAATTGCTGGGAGTGCAGAAGGGTCTTGCTCACCTTAATGGTATTGACTGCTGTTCGCTCTGTCTCACCAGGTAAAATCTTCTAAGATGAGAGTAAATATTCCCTGCTCCATGGTATCTAGGAGGCTCAAACCAGGTCTAAAATCAGCATTACGTTAGACGAGGCAATTTAAGATGATACAATGTCTATTACTGTTTATACTGCTTACAGAGCAGACATGAGAAAAGTATGGTGTCAGCATCTCGCCTGGCTCAGTGAGTGCTTGCTTCTGCATCGATCTACATGTGGCAGAGACTGCCTTATTTTCACTCTTTATTTATTTACACAAAGATTCTGCTTTACCATACTACATCCAGGCACACACAGTAAGAGATATGCTCTCCTTTTTCTCCTCTCTTCACTGATGTGTATGGTGTCCCTGAAACACCCTGGTTAAAGTCTAGGTGTGAATTAGCCACCATAGGCATTTTCTAAACTCAGTGAGGAGAAATGGACATCTCTAGGTGTCAGTTTATCTAAAAAGGGCATTTAAGAGGCATCAGACAGGCTTAGACACTAGGCCTATTTTTATACTACTAAACTGAGCCAGCCCTGCGCACCAGTGCATGACCATCCATATGGTCAAATTGCAAGCACTGTCAGCGGCATCCCAGCACTCTCCCAGACAGTGCCCGCACACAGTTCAGGGCTCAGCATGGGCCTGACACATCCTCAATAAATGTATTAAATGCAGTCAGTCTGTTTTGGGGGCTGAGAGAGTTTAATCATGTGAACGTGAAAAAGTTAGCCCAGAGCTGGAGAATAGGTCCAGACCCATGTTATTTTCTAATAGAGTGTGAACTTCTAGAAGTCTGTTACCAAAGATGAGCTGAATCCTATGGTAAGTGTAATTTTCAGCGTTTTGGAGGGCACTACAGCACACCGGTGATATACTGGGGTAACACATGACTTCCATCTCAGAGCAGTTTAAAACAATCTAAAGCCCTGCAACATGCCCTTAGAATGCAGATTTGCTGTAGTAGGATCAGATCAATAAATTAAGGTCCAACCCTTAGGTTATTCTACAGCAAATAGGAAGCTGTCCTTTGAGGATAATTTTGTTTTCAATTACCAGAGGACAGACCCAGAGCAATTTCACTGAGAGCTGAGTAGTTACTCTAGTGTAAAAGCTGCTGGAGACTCAGGCCTACTGACTTCAGAGTCTGATCCTTACACCAGCAAATGTCTTTCTGACTCAGGGAGTCTCAATGACAAATTTCAAATTCAGCTCCGTATTCAGACCTGATTTGTAAAATAGGACAGTACCCTGTTTTCCACATAGCCCACTTGACTTGTCCAAAATATGAAAGGAAAAATGTTTGTTCCTATTTATGTTTATTACCAGGATAATTATGCCTGTATAAATGATCTATAGCATGGTACTTTCGTAAATGTCTTCTACTGTTGCTATTAAAGATTTCAGCATATTTTAAAGTCATGGTTTACCACAGCTCATTATATTTTAGCACAGCCTGACCTCCTTATCTTCCTGCTGGAAAAGATAGTAAGAGACAGAGTGTACCTATTCCTTTTAAAATGAGATACACAATTCCTTCTTTCCCTCCCCACTAACACACTTTGAATTCTAAAGTCCCATCGTTTTGCGTAGACCCATCTGCTTCTATTTTGAGGCAACTATTCTTCTGGCTCTGGAGTGCTGGGTAGCACTCCTGTTAAAGTCTGTCACTGTCTCTGGTTAATCAGCTGGAGAAGCTGCTGCTGCTATCTCTGCAGCACTCGGTGCCCATGACAGCCTGGGGAACAAGAGGATTGGAAGAGAGCATGTTTCTCCCACATGTTAGTGGAGAACAGATCATCCGGGTGCCAGCCTTTTTTTCCCCCTGCTTCCATGTTTTTTGTGCTATAGCAATAAATAGTCTTGCTAGAGATGCACAGGAATTTAAACTATGGCCAGTGAAACTGGTCATCTATTAATTTTAAATAATTTAAATTGGAAATATCCACAGTAAACCTAAGACTTACCAGTAAAGCGGCAGAGGCATTTAGGAGACAGGCTACATAGTTAATCAGTATAGTCATTTTGCTGGCTAAATTAACACATATTTTAAAAATATTTTTGTGTACCCTTTGTGTGTATGCATGTAGAAATTCCACCAAAACAAAACTGTAAAGTTTTGAGCTGGATAAAGCATTTCATTCTCCAACCTTTCTAGTGAAAGAAAAACACATTTGGGAAAGAAGGCCAGACTTCACCAGGAGTCACAGGTGGCAGGTCCAGGCATGGAGGGCATAGGCTGGCCCAGGCTGCCACTGCCCCGAGCTCTCGGCCAGGCTGCCCTGCCTGGACGTCTGCTCCCTTTTGGAGCCGGCTGCCTGTCTGCGGCAGAGCGGAGCCCATGGTCAGGAGGAAGCTGTCTCCAGTTCCAGTTTGCTTAGCAACACCGCAGCATCGAGCCCTGATTTACAAGGAGAACAACTGCCAGTGCGCTCAAGATGGGGCGGGCTGCTGAAGGCAGTAACCTCAGCCAGAATTTTGTTCTTCATTTTTTTTCATCCATACAAACCCCCTTACCTGGATTCCACCTGTTTTCAGGAGGAGGTTGGTTAAACTGAAACTGCAGTCTGTGGTGCACCTCCATGACTTTCAGCATCTCCATCCTGAACATGTCACTCACAGGCATCTAAACCACTTAAAAACAAGGTTTACAGTTTTAATGCAAGTGCACACTGTGAAAAATGTCACCCATATTCTTCAGCTGTGCCTTTTAAAATTCAGTATGAACACAGCCTTTTACCTCATCAACCTCAAAGTGGAAGTCCTGTACTTGCATAAAAAAGAATTTTCAATGGTCACTTTTATTGATTTTTTTTTCTGGAAGGGGAACAAATTTGTTCTGTTTATTTCATTTTCTGCTTCTTGGGCTTTGTCAGGGCTTAGAATACTTTTCTTGTATAGTGAAGATAACATTTAATGAATCAAATGTTTGACAGCATTTTCTTGGTTGTCAGAAAAAGCATTCAGAGCACTGTTTTTATAAGACCAAATCTGTACATTCTGCACCAGTAGCTGAACTTTCTTTTGTAACCTATGTGTGATGTCTTTGCCTTCCTTCCTGCATTCTAATCTCTGGGCATATACGGTTATGAAATGTCATATATGCCATTCACACCTTTATTCTAAATGAGCTGCAGAAAACAGCCTTATCACACTAGTGTCATTTTCCTTTCAGAGCTTGAAACGAAATGTGTTAATTGCCAGCTATTACTTATTTATGATTACTGCACCAAATCCATGTCTGCTTTTCCGTAGTTCTGAAATCATGTTCTGGACCATTAATGTTTTTATTGCTATTAATGTTATTTATTTTTCTTATATCAGTGTGCATATGTGAATGATACTTTTCAACTAAAATTAAGACTCTTTTCTAGTTTTGATATATTTAGGTAGTGCTGAATGAAATAATGGCAATAATAATTTAAAGACACACATACACACACACACTGAAAGACTGCTGACTGTGAAGTTTGGTTAAAGCATGGTTAGGGGAAAATTGTCAAGGTACAGAGGGATTTATGCATGCATTTATTACTCGCACTAGTGGGAGTTCCACCAATAAATCCCTTGGGATGAATGTGAGCCTACATTCTTCAATGCTAGTGGAACAGACCTTATCTTCAGCAATCATTTTATTTCCACGCTTTAATGTTCCCATTCTACAGTGTAGCTCTCTATAATTTTTCTAAAATATTTTTTATCAGTCTTGATCAAGTGTGTTAGTTGATAAATGGTTGAGAGGTGCAGACTACAAGGAAAGATGCAATGAGTCATGCTGTCTCCTAGAAACCAGACAGCAAATAGCTTTCAACAACTATTTCAGCCTTCCCAAGTACCCTCCACTCCAGGACTCTCTCAAGATGTAATATAGACTTCCACATTACCTGTTTGTTCACCTGCCCAGGAAAATTTGGAAGCAACTGTAATGAAATGAAGTTTAAATTGAGTCCTTCAGTACCTGCCCAGAGGGATGAGACTGATGGTAAAAGAAGGCAAGAGGACGATGACAAAGTAGGTAGGTAAAGGAACTATTTCCTCAACAATTTAGCCCAGTCTGAATGTGGGCTGCTGCCAAATGCAGCAGTTAGCTCTTCCCTGGTGCCTCTGACCACACATTCCCTTCACTTGGGGCAGCTTTAGCTGTCATATTATCAATGATATGAACAAGCTGCTTTGCCTGAAAAACACACAGAAAGAAAGGGGTTAGTTTTCTGCATTGTGAGGCTATGCAATTGCTGCTGCCAGCACAAGTGATGCATCAAGAACATAAGGCAGGAAGTGTGGGGGAAAGACTGCTTTAGGCTACAGTGCAATCTAAGATTGCTCACTGAGAAACTACACCCTCAGCTAGAGTGGTTTATTTTGAAGGAACACATTTTTAATTTTACTAAATAGACAAGCTGAGCCTAGAAGGGGCCTGGGGTAATATCATGGATGGTTGAGAGTAACATTGCTGCAAGAGCAATTCCAGGGACCTCCCTCCTTCCCCCATGCGCCGCCCATGGTGCAGAGGTTTTGCACATGATGTAGGACACAATATTGCAGGCTGACTCTGGTTGGGTCCAACGCTTGGTGAAAAGTAAGGGTCTGCTGGGGGACACTCAGTTATTGCCCTGAGACACAAACAGGGGAAGGTTCCTAGTCTGGGGGTTTGCAAAGATTCCTTAGGCCCGAGTCTGGAACAGAGGTTGAACTTCATCGAGAAGTCACTCCCAAAAGCACTTGCGTTGTCTTCTCCAGTTGTCTGTCCACACAAAATGAGGCTTCCTCCTAGGACTCCGATGTGATGATTTAGGATTTTTATTCCCATTTAGCAGGTAGGAAAACTAAGCAAAAAACATAAATAATTTGTCTAAAAAAATGGAGTAAACCTTCATAAGTATTAATGTCACTGGAGCCAAGAAGCCGAGTCCCTCGTTTCTGTGCCCTGATGATCTGGCCATGTCTCTCTAGATCCTGTAGCAATAGTTTCTATGGCAATGACCTACAAGAAAAAAGTTATATTTACATATGCCTTTACTGATCGCATTTCCTTCAAATTTTATTCAAATAGTTTAGTAGTAAAGGATAAATATTGGAAAAGCCCTATGTGGAAATTATGAAGGAAAGCACCACACCACTTCTCCTTTTCCAGCTGCAGGACTCCTGAGAGCACTGGCATCAGCTTCAAAGCTGCGGTGACTCTCAGGGGTCTCAGTCAGCCATAGCATGGGTGCACTGAACATCTTGAAGCACTCTCCTCTCTTACTGAAGAAAGTGTAAGCACCATGATGCTGTCAACACCTGTCTGTGACCCACTGGGTCCCTGAGCTGCTCAGATAAAAGTGCCCTGCTCAGGCAGTGTCTCCTTCAGCAATTTCCCATAGCGGACCCTTCTCATAGATGTCCAGAGTGATATGGCCTAAACCTTGTGGCATGTACTTACAAGATGAAATTATGAAAACAAAGTCATTAAATGGGCAGATGATAGATGTTGAACAGAGCTGTCTTTGTATAAACTCAGTTTATACACATATTTGATTATAACTACTTTACCCTGTCTGCTAGGAATGTGTTTTACCCTGTCATCACAAAAGAGATATTTTTCTTTGTTTTGCCTAAGAATGTGTTCTAAAAGCCTGCCTGCCTTGCATCCCTATTCAGCTTTTTGTGGGGAGATCTGAAGGGAATCTTCAGTAGGTTTTTGACACTGCAGATGAGGTTATTAAGACACAGCAATCAGCAACCTGATCTCAGGTTTCCAGGACATGGTTAAGCCTGATCTTGAAAGGTCTGGGAGGATGATCTATTCATCTTCCCTGAGGATGTTTTGTTTGTCACAGAACCAATCTCTTTTTTCTGTTTGCTCCTACTTTGAGGTTGTAATGTCCTGTTTGTGATACCAGCAGGATTCCCACAGCAACAGATTATGATGTCACAAGCAGAGATTTATGAAGCCATGGGATGGAGAAGCAGGAAGAAGGGCTCTGTTGTGAGACAGCCTTGTCTGCAAACTCTTTTTGTAGTAATTGCCCAAGTGGGAGGAAACCTATCTCAAAGAAGTTATATTTTAACCATCTAAGTGACTGGTTATCAAAGTGTGAATGAGCATGGATATTCAACAGCAGGTTTTCTGCTTTAAAACCCATTCATAAATCCTGACTGATTATGCTAAAATCCTATGAGACGATTTCACAAATGTCGCTAACAAAACAAGGAAAATGCGTCAGCATGGACAACTATATCAAGTGTCTCTGTAAAATGAAGGAAGAGATGCTGGGAGCCGCAGAAGGCTGCTCAAGGGACACCCTAAGCAGTGACAATGCCTGAGGTGACACCATCCCTTTCACAGCCTCATGGCAATCAGGGAAGTACAGAGTCTGCACTTTTTCAGAAAAAAAATCATTGGTTCTCTGTGAATACCTCCTTGGCTCTGTCTTGGCTGGGTTGCCTCATTTTGGGCAATACTCACTTCCCATTGCAAACACATTCATGAGACAAGGACTCTAAGACAGAACTGCAGAACTGCAGGATTTTCTTCTCCAGTGGATGAGTGGTAGAGCTTCAGTTCTTGTGAGTGGTCAGCCACACGCTGTGGTGTAAGGCTCAGTTGAGAAATTCACCCTCTGCTCATTTATTGCACCCTTGTTCTGAACAGACAGAGACAATGGTAGATTCGGCTGTCCAGCTAGGTCTAGCACCTGGCTCATGGAACAGAAGAGTGGCTTTAGGGTTCTGTGAAGATGGAAGGGATCTATTTGCCTGTGTACATTTTGGGAACTGAGTATGTGGGGTTTGCTTTCATTGTGTGACCCTTGACTGGTTTCACACCCTTCCCTAACTAGTCCTTATTTGTCCTTACCTCAAAATGACCAGAATACTGTTTTGAATCTTACTGGCATGGTAACTGGCAGGCATTCGATCTGGCATTTTACTGAGATGTAACCAAATGTGACTTGAAGAAATTCCTCAGCAATGGTACTTGCACCCTTTTAGTGGGATTTTAGTGTAAGTTCTGGACCTCAGCTTTCCCTGTGGTTTAGCTTTGGGTTGAATTCAAACCAGAAGGAGCACGTTTTCCAGATCAAAATCAGGTGTCATAAAGTATAGCTAAATTTCCACAAAACCATCTGAAATACAAAATTGACTTCGTCTTGCGTATGAAATTTCCACAGGTCAATAGAACTGAAACCTCATCTGATTCAAAAAATGTAAAAGAAAGTCTCTTTTTCCTTTAGTTCTTTTCAAGAAAAAAAGTCTTTATAAAAATCACATTGAAAACTATAAGTTGGTGTCAAGTCATTCAGTTGTTGGAAGCTCATTGCTGATTTTCTCTGTGGTCACAAACTATACAGGATCAGATAAAAAGACAAGAGTCTTGTCATACAAGTCATAAAGTATGCCTTCATGAAAACAGGGTGGGTTTTTTTCTGCTGAATTTTAGATATATAGGATGAATTTTACAGTGACATGAGTTGGTGATGTCACTAAAAGGTCCCAGCACACTTCTTCATCTGCTGTTCATCACTCCCACTGCTCTTTCTGCAATGCTGGCAAAACTATTGATGTGAACCCTCTTATGAACGTGAACATAGAAATCACAGAATCATAGAATCACAGAATTGTTTAGCTTGGAAAAGACCTTTGAGATCATAAAGTCCCACCATTAATTTAGCACTGCCAAGTCCACCACTAAACCATGTCCCTAAGCACTGCATCTACACACCTTTTAAATAAATGGCGACATAAATGCAGGAAAAGGCAGCCTACAATGGTAGGTGCATGATCACTTTTGTTGGCATGAGTTCTGACTGATACTGACTTAAAGTGCTTATGAAATGACAGTTATATTTGCATATCTGTGTGTTGGCTTAAATTCTCCTCATGCTGTTGCTTGTACAGATTATATCTCTAAGAAATCAGAATTTACCCAGAATGTTTCACAGGCCTGTCCCAAAGTACTAATCCTGGAACCAGCTGAGTCTTGGTTTCTATCTCAGATCTTCTCTCTATATCCACTCCAGTTTGGGCATGATCTGAACATCCATCATTTGACCTAATGTCAGACTTTGACCTTCATACATGTAGGATAAATGTTGGGTGGCAGAGCGTTCAGAGGATTTGGTGACTGCTGCTAGACTTTGAAGATAACTCTGATTATGATACTTGATTTACTACTTCTTGTTGGAATCATATAGACATTCTGATTACGAACAAGCGCTAAACAGCTGTGGCACTAAAAGAGATGGGCAGACACAGCAGGCAGAGCCAACACATGGTGCTTGATGTAATTCACTAGACTGTTATTGATATATGCTTTAGTGTCATTCACTTTAAGAAGGTCACTCAAACTAACACTATTTAAAAAAATGTACAGAATTAAGTAACAAAATCATACTCATATTTTTGGAGTTCCTCATTTCTGGAAAAATGAGTTGTCATGCTATTTTAAATTCATCACAAGCACAGCCAGTAAGCAAAAAAAAAAAGTCCCCTTGAAGATTGTATTAATTTGTGCTCAAATTTCCAAAGTTCATGGGTTTTTACTTTGCTTATTTAAAACTTCGCCAACTTTTACAAACTACCGCATCCTCAGTCACAGGAAAAAGCATACAAAAGTGTTAAAAATTATTAGTCTCTAAATATTTTGAATGCCAAGTGGGAAATGAATAATAAAACAAAGAAAGTGTGTTTCTTGAACATGACTTACATCAGGCTTACACCCACACTTTCCTTAAATAACTCTTATAGTGGAACTCTAGCTATTTACTTTGTATATCTCTCAGCCCACACTAACGGTTCTTAGGACCCGTAGAGTCCTGCCATTTGAGGATGTGAAGTGCCTTTACAAATAGGATCAGATCACAATGCCTAAAGGTAGGTTTCACGATCTCCATTTCAGAGATGTGGGTACTGAGGCACAGAAATTTAAGTGACATTCCCAAGGACACAGAGGAAACCAGTGACAGAGATGAGAAGCCCAGAGTTCCTGACCTCTCTTCTGCTCACTGATCACAAACCCACATCTCTTCTGTGTACCTCAGAGATTTTTCCATTGCTGCTGGGGAACTGACTGTTCAAGGTGTCTCTGTACTTGGTTCCTTCTGCAAAATTCCCTATGTAGCAAGTATAACCTAACAAAGGTTTTAAGGTGAACAGTAAAAGAGCCAGAATTCTGGTTGAATTTCTGCCACTTTAGGCTTAAGAAATGCAAGAGATATGTTCCTGCTGAGTGGGTGACAGACACTTTCACAACATCAGGTCTCCTTCCCTTTGACAACAGCCCAGGCATGTACCTGGGAGAAGTAAAGATCTCTTAAGGCTGAAGGACCAGGGCACTAATACTGTAGAGGAACTGTAGAGGGTTAATTAACGTTGATAATATACTGTTGTGGGCCTGCTTCTGGGGTGGTGGGTTGGTTGAGGTGGATAATGTACAGCTGTGGCTTGTTCTGGCTAAGTAGCTAGATAGCACTGAGGAGCCTGGAAGGGAAGGAGCACTGGTGGAAGAGGAGCACTGGGTGAAGAGAGAGAGGAGACTGGATAAAGAAGAGCCCAGGGATGTAGCAGAGATGAAGAGAGGCCCCAGGAGAAGCTGAGAGAAGAAGGGGGCCTGGATGAGGAGAGGCTGGCTGGAGGAGAAACAAGGAACTCAGATGCAGCAGAGGCAAGAAGCAGGGTGGACTGGCCTGCAGAGGATGAAGAAACAGCATGGACAGTAGATGAAGTTTTGGAACCTACGGTGGGGAAGCCTTGTTGCAGGCTAGTTTTGTAGTGCTGCAACATAGTACTCATTTTCTTGCTTGGCATATGTACCAGCTAGACTGTGTGCACTCCACTGATTACAGAAGTGACAGAGCTGAGCATATTCTGGCAAACCACAAAGGATATGGCCGCCTGGGAATTAGTTCATAAAATTTACAGCAACCTTCAAGCTGCTCTAATTTTCTTTGTAAACAAAGACAAAGAATCAGGAGGTCATAAGAGACTCCCTTATGCCTCTCTCCTGATTGAAAAAGGAAGTCCATTGTCTATGAAAGAAGGTCCACCTACATGTGACAACACTTACCTATATTCCAAAGGCATTCCATATATGGTCCTATATTTTTTTCATATAGTCAAGGCTTCCCTTGAATTCAGTTCAAGTCTAAGAACAAAGACGCATTTCTTGTGTTTCCCAGAGTTCATTTCCCATAGTTGGGCGTGACTGTTCTTCAGGGCATTTTGACCCAGGTTTCCCCTGCCTGGTGCTAGACACCTTGTCTTGGCTCCTTGGTGATTACTATAGGGAGGGGAAAGAGTTGAAATTCTCCTTTAAATAAATCCTTTCTTGTTTCATTGCTATTTGTAATACTATTTTTTAGTTCTTTGCTAGCACATATTGAAATAAATGTAGAAAGTGACACCTCCTAAGTAGGCAGAAGTGGGAGAAACCTCTTGGGATGACAAAGTCCTTTCCACCCCCTGTTTAATACAGGCAGTCAGATCGTGTAATCCTTTCCATAAAGTTAAAACCTTTTTAAAACTCCTTATCCTTTTTTGGTCTTGCTAAAATGATGATCCAGAACTTCATAACTCTAATGGCTCTTTTGAATTTCTTCACTGCAGTCACTGTTGTTAACTTAAAGCAGTGTGAAAATACTTGAGCTAATTTTAAACAAGGAGTCTTTGAAAAATCTAGCTGGGCAGCGATACTCAGCATGGTCTCTCCTAGTTTGCTTCTCAGCAAGTAGACGTATTATTTAGCTATGTCTACACTAGCAAGAAACATGGTTTCGTATGAACAGATCTGTAAAATGAAACCTAGTGCTGAGTCGTCCACATCCACATTACAAACACTTTGGGGATTTTACCTAGTCTGCTTGGTTGAGCCTGGTCCTGTGGATTGAACTCCCATTAGTGGCTGGAGCTCACCAGATGAACCTTTATCACATATTCCAGGTTAATTTCATCTGAAAGGAATCCACCTGGTGTCCTCTAAAACCATTCTGCATGGTGAAGCAATGAAATCAGGAGATCTGCTTCAAAACTGATCTGAATCAAAACACTGATGTAAACAAACTTTCTGCTTTCTAAGGCTAAACAAGCCTCCTGCATCTCTGTGTGGATACAGACAAACTGACATCACCCTTGGAGCGCCCTGAATGGGCCAGATGTGACCCAAATGTGCCATGTAAGTGGAGTGCCAGGATCTGGCTATTATACTTTAGGGAGAGCTGAAGTCTATCTGAATCCTCTTACTTCGTCTTGTTCTCAGTCTCTTCTAAAATGAAATCTATTCTCCATGCCAAACTGGGAGTAATTTTCCTGGCCTGCACCATTTTTAATATGTCTTTTTGGAACAGAGATGAACAGAGGTAAACAGAACTGGACATACTACTTCAGATGAGCCTAGTGTTTGGAGTTTGTCATTTAGATCCTGCAAATGTTAGTAGACATCACTACATCAGTTACAGGCAGTTCCCATTTCAAGGCTATTTCAGCAATTGTATCAGATAGAAATTTAGCCATCAGCTACAAATAAGACAAGCAGACACTGCAGACCCAGAATAAAAGAATTACAGCATTCTGTACCACAGATCACCAGCCTACTCTGAGCAGCACCCAGACAAAATTGTATATATAGTTAGAACTTATCCATAGTCAAGACCATACAAAATAGCCAGGACATATTTTCCATGAGATATAACTCTATTCATCTGAGAAAAGTTACAGAAGGAAATCTGCTGGGAAAAGCACATGGATCTGCTGTTATGTCTCCTATAAGATATTACTAGGGCAGATTTTAGAACACTTTTCTCTCCAACTGCTCAGATCTCAACACTCCTGGAGTCTGAAATAGGCCATTGACAGGCCAATTAGGACTCTGATGTGGTGATTACGTTGATGAAAGTGAATATTCCAGGGCTGCACATTTTCATAGAATTCCTGTTGTCTAATGGACCCTCCATCCGTGCCCACATAATCCATTACTTTGCATTTATGCACCACAGGCAGAAATCTTAACTATCAGTAGGAGAGAATATGCCTAGTTGCGAAATAAAAGACTGAAAGGACAAAGAATAATGGAAAAACTTCTGTTTTTGACAGCAATACATCTTAAATACATAAAAGACTTAAAAGTTGGAAGGCAGCACACTCCTAAACACTTCACAGTTGCTGTCATTGGGCACTTCATGTCAGAAATATAATTCTGACTGACATTTGTGGGAGTAGCATTCACAGGAAGGATTGTACTGAACAGTAGCTTTGATTTGGCATATCCATATTGTACCATACAGCATACTATAGATATTCCCAAGCCAGCTTCTCATCTGGTTTCAGGGTAATGTTGTGTCTTTGATAATGAGCCACGCTGAGAGGCAGAGTTATTCTGTGAGGGTCCTGTGCTATGTAAATGTAGTTCTTCTGCCTCCAGGACCTGATCTAGGATGTCGGTGTCAGGGTGCTTTTGCTTGCAGTGGATTTGGGCAACAGCCAAAAGTGTAGTAGTGCACTGGGAGGTGTGGACACATCCTCAGCTAGTGATGCTGCAGAGAACGAGAGGTTTATCTGCACCACTTTCTCCATGTCTTGTCTTCCCATTTCTTCTTTCAAGGTAAGGAGGACCTTTGGTGTCCAAGTGGTTTTACCAAATTTTGAGCTTACTCAAACACTTTATGTTCAAAAGTTTACTTTCAGTGTTACTGGTTTGATGTTCTACCAGGACGAAACCGGGGTAGAAGGCTCTGAAAGAATAATTTTCAACAAACAAAAGAAAAGAAAGAAAAGAAAGAAGAGGTAAGTAAGGCTGTTGCAGAATTATAAACAAATGGTCAGATGAGCAGAATGTGAAGAAAAAAATAAAAGAAAAAGATAATGGAAAAAATAATACAATAAATACATTCCATATGGCCAAGGCAAGGGGCAAATTTGCTTCAAGGACAGTCTGCCACATACTGGTTTTTTTTTCAGCTTAAATTGCGTGTCAGTGTGGGTTGTTTCTTTTTTAATTAATTGAATTATTCTGGAAAAACAAATAGAGACGCTAGCAACCTTACAGCTCTCAGCAAATAGTTTTAGAGTGTCACAAAAATATCTGTCATTCTTTCTTTGATTTCCAGCCATGTCTTAGAAACTTTATTCCCACACTGGTGATGGGGTGAGAGCCCAGGACTTAACATGCTCTGTATTGGACTCTGGCCAGTGGTATTTAAACTGTGTATACTTTTTGCCAGATCTACTGAGAATCCTGTGATGACGTTTTTGGAAGGGCAAGATGTCTCTCAGAGTTCAGGGAATGGGTGGATTATCTGTCACTGTAAGCGTGCATGTGATCTAAATAATTGCTTGGCTTCAGTTTGCAATCTGGGCTGAGCTGCTGGTTCATTGCTCTGATCTCTGAACCAGGAAGTCTACCCTGAAAGCCTGGGACGTGTCCTGCTTCTGTCCACCATATTTTCACAATCATTTTCTGAATTAAAGGGAAGTTCTTAAAAATAAAAACATTGAGGTGGTTTGTAGCTGTCTGTACCATAAAATGAACTAAACTTCCATGACCTTCTGGGTCTTATACAAAGACCCTTGAAGTAGGGTTAGCCCGAGGGGTGGGTTAGCTGGGCAGCTGCCCAGCATGCTTAAGACTAGAGTGCACGACTGAAATTCTAGGTTAATGTTTATCCCCAGTCAATTAGCGTTTTGGAAAGGCATGAAATTCTGGCTTGCCCTGGGCACTGTTTGACTAAAGGCCAGCCGTGGCTGGGAGCCCCAGAAGGTTGCAGATCTTGGCTCTGTGGGAGGCCTGGCTATACAGCGACAAACAAGCTTTACTCCAAAGACCCTCAGTGCTCTGTTCAAAAGAATTTTTCATCCTCCACCTGTGGCCATGAAAGAGGGTTGACAGATGGGCTGTTGTAATGGGCTATTGTGTAAATAGCATGCATTTAGCAGAAATGCTGAGGGTCTGTATTTACAGGGGACTTACATGGATATTCACTGGAGATGAGGAAGGCTCCAGAAGAGTCACTGTAGGCCTGCTGCATTAATTCCCTGTGCAGAGCAAAGTATTTTCTTTTTCTTCATTAGCTTCTGTTGGAAAGTAAATACAGCAATTCACAGAGGGAGGGAAGGAGATGCTTTGAAATAACATTTGGCCTGGATATTAATGGTCACTTTTTAATAATCTGGCCTCTGAAACCTCAGACTTGCAATGGAATTTTTACCCATGTACAAAGGTTTTGGGTGATTCTACCTCATCCCTCTCCTTCTCATATCCCTCTACAGTATATTCAGGAATATAGTACACAGGGGGGAGACTGGGAGCAACAGGGTGGAGAGGACTGTCAAGTGTGTGTTGATAGGATGGAAGGAAAGGTGAAGTAATGTGTGAGGGAGAGCTATAAAAATGGCTGCAGAGGATTCATGGGAACCTGAAGATTGCAAGGGGAATCTGAGAAACAGCAGAGAAAATTTCAATAAAGAGATGAAAGAAAGGGCCATTTCAACAAAACAGTAAGAAACTGACAGGAAGGTGATCCCAAATAAAATTAGGCAGAAATAGAGATGAGCTGGAGTAGAAGGAGAAGTAATGGAGGGGCCAGTTTGAAGGACGCTGATGAGAAAGCAGGAGAGGTGATGAGCACTGGTCTCTGGGTGACCTAACAGGCAGGTGGGGATGGCTGGCCATCCTCTCCAAAGTTGGCCTCAGCAGTGTGTCAGCTGGCAGGGCTGGCAGCTGGCAATAGAGCACTGACAGGGTGATGAGCAACACGTGGTTTCACTGGCAAAGGACAGCTGTTCTCAAGGGAATTAAAAAATTTTGATATATATAGAAGCAGGTCTGGCTTTCAGGCACAAGGCCAGCAAATGAGAAAAGAGTCAGTACACATGTCCATGTTAGTACTCCCTTCTAATGGGGACCTAGCCCCTGTGAGAATAAATGCTCTCATGTCTGCCTAGAGCAGCTCCTGATTGTCGTCAAGCAAGTTCAGTGTGGGGCCACCAGAGATAAAAGTGTCCCTCATCTTTTCTCTGAATCCTGCAATAAGCCCACATTTCTGTTTCCAGCTCAGGATGATATGCTCGGGCTGACAGTACAGAACAATTGCAGCCAACAAGACGGCACCATGACAGCCCACAGGGCTATTTTTGGAGGATGAAAAAGTTTGCTGCTATCTGTACCAAATGCCAATGGGTTCAGCCAGCAGGGAAGGTTAGTGCCACTTACCTCAGGTGCACCAATTTTTCCAAGCCTTCACTACTGGTGTTTTGCACAGCAAAGGGCTGACTCTGTGTAAAATATTTAGAGGGGGTGTTAATGTTCTTCTTGTGCTGTTGACTGTGCTGACAGCAGGAGTAGCCCTGTTTCCTGGGAAGATGGTAGAAACCATGATTCTTGTAAAGGATCCACCTTTTTCTCCCCAAAAGTAGAAGTCGTGTGAACTGGTGGGGCAGTGAACCATTTTTAACTGGACGAGGGAAGAGTCATCTCTTGAAATTGTCATTGTATTAGTGTGGAATCAGGATATCCAGGTCCTGTAGAGGAAGATGGGCCTAAGGAAGAGGTCAGCTTTGGTTGATGTCTAAAGAGCAGGTCTAAGGTTGTCTTCCTGGGCACTGGATTTCAGTGCCATTGCAGCTTCCAGATGAAGGAGTGTACCCATTAAAGATAATTGTACTTTCGTGCGATTTAGTGAGCAATTTGTGCCTTCCAAACACACAAAAACGAAGTACAGTCAGTTTTGTTGTTGATTTTTCTTTCCTGATTCCAGTCAATTGTTAATAATCATGTTGTCATTTTTTTAAAGAGTTGGCACCAAAACTTCATTCATTCCACTTAGAAAGAACCAACACCAACCTATTACAAAACCTGTCATTATCTCACAAAGTCATATTCTTGACATCTGTTAAGTAAAGGTTTATTTTACACTTCAAAAGTCAATCTGCACAGCTGACTAAACTTCTTCAGAACTGTACAGTCTGCTTCTGTCAAATATTTGGGAAAATAAAAGTTCGTTTAAGAAAAATATTTGTTTTAGTTGGAAAATGAGTCACCTTTTTGTCTGTATATGGAAAAATATGACTCCTTAAAAATTGAAGTAGGGGGTGGAAGAAAGAAGATGAAGCATTTCCCACGTACTGTATCTGATTTTATCAGTATCAGAAAATGACAGCTGAATCAGTTCTCTGTACATTTCATTTCAAGCTCTGCATTTTTAATTTTTTAGCTATAACATACTGGAAAGTTGATGGGGGTCAAGCTAGGCTACTCTGGATAGTTTGCAAATAGCATTCTTGAAACTATTTGATTCAGGGTATCTGTGATTTGCAACCAAGTTTATGCTACGTGATGATTTTGTCTTGGCTGTCAGACCTGGTTACACCATTAACCTGGGTACCAGAATCTAATGTGTATAATTACAGGCCTTGGCAATGACACTTAGAAACACAAAACTGCTGGAAGAATCTTTCATGTTTTCCAGCAGTTGATTCCACCCTATTTATTTCTTTTTATCACTAGCTCTGGCTGTGCATGTGAGGCATTTACTAGACAGTCTTGCAACTCTTGAGAGCAACGATAGAAATGCTACTGTAGACAACTCAGATATTTTTTTACCATCACAGAACAAACCTCAACAACGTGGTGGAATATGTGGATGAGTCATTTCTGCTCCAGGTTTTGTCCATTTGACAGCCTTTGCCACACTGTGTCATTATTAGAGAACAAAAAAAAAAAGAAAAAGGTCTCTCGAATCAAAGAAATAGACATTATTTGAGAACGTTTTGTCAGAATAATTTATTAAATAGAAAATTCAATTTCCACAAAATAAAAAATGTTCATTTCAGTTTTATCCCCCTTCCCATAGGAAAAAATAATAATCATGGGTTCTCTCAGAACTCAGGAGATCTAGAGAATGGAAATTCCAGATATCTCTCATCTGTGCAGTCCCTGTCTACGGTCACCCATCACAAACCAGGAAAAGAATCAATTTACCAGTCAGTGGCCAGAACCCAGAGCAGATACTTTTCTGATGATCACTGAGATAAGACAAGGATGCAGAAAATTCAGTTAATAAGTGGCTATCTTTAGTGTAATACAAAGAAATTTTGATTGATTCTAGCCAGGTAGTCTTGGACTTTATCTTATGACTCCATGTCAGCTTTGGGTCAACACTGTTGATAACTGAAGATTAGTAAAGTACACTGGGTCTGGCACAAATAAGCACACCTCATCTATAGAATTAAGCCCTGAAAAGAAAGTTTTCTTGGGATTATGCTGGCGCAGTCAAAGGCAAAATGACAGGGAAGCCATGTGTGACCAGAAAACAGGAGTCACACTTCAAGTATGCTGTTGGACTTGCATGGTGAATTCCAAAGGGATGATTTTGAATTTCTGTGAAAGAAATCAGCAACATATTTTTCTTTCTTCAGTGCAGCCATAAAAGATTAGGCCATAACCAGAAGGAGTATTAAATGTGATTGGTCATCTCGGGTACTCAGATGCACAAATTAGCTTCACAACTCTCAGTAGCTGTCCATTTTTAAACCTGAAGTATATTTATGATTTCAAGAATAGGGTTCATTTTGCCTTAATTGAGCCTTTGTCGTGGTTTAACCCTGGCTGGTAATTAAGTACCACGCAGCTGCTCGCCCACTCCCCCCTCACCCCGAGGGATGGGGAGGAGAGTTGGAAAGGAATGTAAAACTTGAGGGTTGAGATAAGAACAATTTAATAATTGAAACAGAATAAACATGAAAGACCAACAATAACAATGATGACAATAACAGTTACAAGAAAAAGGGGAAGGGAAAGAATAAAATCCACAGGGAAAGGAAGAAAGGAACACATGGTACACAGTACAACTACTCACCACCCGCCGGCCGATGCCCAGGCAGTCCCTGAAAATGATCCACCCGCACCAGGCAACCCCCAGGTATATACCAGGCATGGCGTCCCATGGTATGGAACACCTCTTTGGCTGGTTCGGGTCATCAGACCTCCCAGTTCTTTGTGTCCCTCTAGCCTTTTTGCTAACAAGGCCTGAGGAACTGAAAAGTCTCATATCAAAGCCAAAACACAGCACCGCACTAGCTCCTAAGAATTTAATTAACTCCATCCCAGCTGAAACCAGGACAGTCATGAAAAATTAGGTGTATAATCTGAGTGGATTGTTTAGCCTCATTCTGTAGTTCCTGGAGCAAAACAGGCATGTGTGCAAGGTGTCATTTATACGATAGTTGGAGTGACTTGCCCTCTCTCAGAATGTATTATTTCACATCCATTGCAGAGTGAATCTAGACAACTTAGAATAAACATGTTACATACCAGTCAACTCAAGTTTGGTGAGATTTATCCTCCTTGGTTGTCTTAAATTCCCACTCTAGGCAGACTTGCAAAACAGTTCAAGTCTGCCTAAGTCTTGCCATAACTCACATGGATTCTCCTACAAGGATCAGTGCCATCTAGAGCAAACTGAGCAGCTGACCTGCCTCTAATAAAGCCATAAAATAGGAATGCAGCAAGTGACTTTTTTCATCAATGGATAGAAGACCAATCCAGGACAGAAGTTCAGCTTCTTCCTAAGCCAAGGTGGATTTGAGCCTTCATCTCCTGTCTCCTGGAATGTGTCTTTGCCACTAACCTGAGCAGGCAGGTGTGGACACCCTCATCCTGAATCTCTTCTGCTTTATATGGCTAAAACATTCACTGAGAAAGAGAAAGCAAGTACCAAGTAAGAGAAGTTGGGCTAGGGAGCGCTCTCATTTATTATAATGTTTTACTATTACACATTCCTGTGAGCGATTGAAACCCTGGGATTTAGAGTCATCTTTCCTTTTCCATTTCATTGTTTAAATGGGTCACATATAGTGGAAGAACTTCAGTATGCGGGAACAAGAACAACCCTTCACAAGCCCCCTAAAGCTCTTCTTAATCACTATGGTGCCTTAGGGAGTCAGGAGAACAGGGCAGAAATTCATTAGACAGAGAAGGGAATTGAACCCAAACCCCCATATTCTAGATGAATGCCCCGGGCCCTGGAACTCTGGAAAACAGGGGTAAGGAATAACAGCATTTCCTTCTCCAGCTGTTTTTTAAAAGCACCATTTATAGAAACAGTTTTTTACCTAGCTTTTGGAGAGAAATCAACACAGCAATGGGAGCAGTGTGTTCCCAGATCCTGGGGATCAAGGGGGGAGCATGTGGAACTCATGTTTTTATTGTCATTTCTTACTATTTAATTTAAGAAACTCCAAGTCAGGAGACCATGTTGTGTTAGGTAGAACTTCTTACAGGATTATCCATCTCAATGCTTTGGGTATATAGCAAACCTGGATGCATAACTTAAAAGACTAGATGCTACAGTGTTCTAAAGTGCAATACTCTTATTGACCTAATCTTAGGATTACAGAACACCAGAAAAACCTAAGTCCTATCTTTCCATCAATTTATTTGGAATTTGGTCATATGGTCTAAGTTGTCACACCCTAGAGTCCACTACTGATGTCTAAACCTATTCTACGTGAACTTTGGGCATTTTGATTACATTTCGTGTTGTTACACTTCTGTCCATTGCAGTTCAGGTCATAGAGTCATAGAGTCATAGAATCATAGAATCATAGAATCATATAGAATAGTTTGGGTTGGAAGGGACCTTAAAGATCATCTAGTTCCAACCCCCCTACCATGGGCAGGGACATCTTTCACTAGCCCAGGTTGATCAAAGCCCCGTCCAGCCTGGCCTTGAACACTTCCAGGGATGGGGCATCCACAGCTTCCCTGGGCAACCTGTTCCAGTGCCTTACCATCTTCACAGTAAAGAATTTCTTCCTAATATCTAACCTAAATCTACCCTTTTTCAGTTTGAAGCCATTCCCCCTTGTCCTATCACTACATGCCCCTGTAAAAAGTCCCTTTCCAGCTTTCTCACAGGCCCCCTTTAGGTACTGGAAGGCCACTATAAGGTCTCCCCAGAGCTTTTGCTTCTCCAGGAGGAACAACCCCAACCCTTTCAGCCTTTCTTCATCGGAGAGGTGTTCCAGCCCTCTGATCATGTTTAGGGCCTCTTCTGGACTTGTTTCAACAGGTCCATGCCCTTTTTACATTGGGGGCTCCTGAGATGAACACAGTACTCCAGGTGGAGTCTCATGAGAGCGGAGTAGAGGGGAGAATCACCTCCCTTGACCTCCTGGACACACTTCTTTTGATGCAGCCCAGGATACGGTTGGCTTTCTGGGATACAAATGCACATTGCTGGGTCATGTTGAGCTTCTCATTAACCAGGACCCCCAAGTACTTTTCCTCAGGGCTGCTTTCAATCCATTTTCCTCCCAGCCTTTGTTTGTGCTTGGGACTGCCCTGTCCCAGGTGCAGGACCTTGCACTTGGCCTTGTTGAACTTGTTCCTTTGGGCCCACCTCCCAAGCCTGTCAACAACCCTCTGGAGGCATCCCTTCCCTCCAGTGTGTCGATCATGCATTTTGGTATTGTTGATAAATTTGCTGGAGGTGCGCTTAATCCCACTGTCCATGTTGCCAACAAAGGTGTTGAACAGCATTGGTCCCAGTATGGACGTCTGAGGAACACCACTCATCACTGGTCTCCACTTGGACATTGAGCTGTTGACCACAGCTCTTTGAGTGCAACCATCCAGCCAATTCCTCACCCACTGAGTGGTCCACCCGTCAGATCCATGTGTCTCCACTTTAGAGACAAGATTGTTATGTAGGACAGCGTCAAGAGCTTTGCACAAGTCCAGGTAGATGACATCAGTCACTCTTTCCTGGTCCGTCAATGCTGTAACCCTGTCACAGAAGGCCATCAAATTTGTCAGGCATGATTTGCACTTAGTGAAGCCATGTTGGCTTCACCAATCAATTCCTTATTTTCCTTGTGCCTTAGCATAGTTTCCAGGAGGACCTGCTCCATCATCTTGCCAGGAACCAAGGTGATGCTGACCAGCCTGTAGTTTCCTGGGTCTTCCTTCTGTCTCTTTTTAAAAAAGGAGGTTATGTCTCTCCTATTCCAGTCCATGGGAACTTCACCAGACTGCCATGACTTCTCAAATATGACAGATAGTGGTTTGGCCACTTCATCCGCCTGTTCCCTCAGGACCCACGGATGCATCTCATCAGGTTCCATGGACATATGCACCTTCAAGTTCCTTGGATGGTCTCAAACCTGATCTTCTACAGTCGGTGGTTCTTCATTTTCCTAGGCCCTGACTTTGCCTTCTGTTGCTTCGGTGGTGTGCCTGAAACACTTGCTAGTGAAGACCAAAGTGAAAATCTGGAATACTGATTATTATTTCTGTTGCCTTTAGGAGGTTTTGGGGGTAAAGTGTTTTATAACAAATGATGGTAATTTTCTTTATCTACTAGCATAGTATTATCACTGGGACATAGGCTTTGGATAAATCTCAGTGTTTCAGGTTTAATGCACCCTTTTATATACTCACATATGTAACCATAATGTATTTAACATATTTTTTAAATAAACACACTCACGTAGGCTGCAGATCAATGAGTTTTTCTTACATGGGAAGATTGATTTTCTGGAAGCCTAAGGCTTAAATATGACTACCTGCTTAGTTTAATTTGTAGTGAAGTGTTTGCACTCTTACCCCAGTCATTTTGCTTGTGTAAGGCAGCCTCTTCACAGTGATGGATGCATTATAGATTTAATATAAGTTAGAATCAACTTAATACGAAATGACCCACAGAATTTCCACAGGGACAGAATAGTCTTTCAGCAGCTGATAGAATAATTCCTTATGAAATTATATCAGTTGGGATACTGCTACTTCCAAAAGAGTATAATATATTAAACGTCAATCAACATGAGTTTATGAAAATAGTTCTTGTCAAACCAACCAGATGTCTCTCTCTGATGGGATTACAAGCTGGGTTAATAAAGGTAAATAACATTGATACAGTATACATAGATTTATGTCAGGCGTTCATCTGAGCGCCCAGCAAACATTTCTTTAAGAAATGGTAATGACTAAAAATCAACACAGCACACATTGAGTTTATTAGAACTGGCTAACTGGTAGGTCTCAAAATGCAAACAGGGAATCATGACTGAATAAATATGGATTTTGTGATCCTTGGAAGAGTGAGAAGTTTGCCTGTTATATCTTATTTATATTTTGTATCTCTATGACTTTGACTACATTAACGGGCCCAGTCCTGGGGTTCAACATTTTATGAAGTCATCTGCAAACTGGTGAGTGGAGAGGAGAAATTTGTGGAAGAAATACAGGAAAGGTTAAAGGACAAGAAAACAAGGATTGTAAACTCAATGAGTTCAATCTGTTTAGTTTATCAAAGGAAAGGTTAAGAGATGACATAATCACAGTTTATAAGTATCTCCATGGAGATAATGCATTTGATAATTAGGCATTCTTCATTTCAACAGACAAAGACATAACAAGATGCAGTAGATGGACACTGAAGCTGGAAAAATTCAGATATAAAGGCATTGATTTTATAAAGAAGATGATTAACCTCTGGAACAATTTAACAAGGATTATGGTGAAACCTCTGTCTCTGGAAATCTGTAACTCAGAACAGGATGTCTTTCAGAGAGATTGGATCAGATTAGCACAGTGGTTCCTCACAGTTTTATAATCTAAGAAATACTTGGGTGACTTAACTATTCTGTCTGCTTATGTTTAAATGGATATCCGCCATTTGTATCTTTACGGTTTTCTCCTGGCTCAGAAGTGGTAGCATGGACCAGAACCCCTCTCTCAGATGAGAATGTGTTTATATGCTGGTACACTTTGTGGGTTGCCATAAAATTTAAACTACTCCTTTAAGTAGTTCAAAATGAAATACAGTCTTTGGCAGCAGTAGGATGTACACAGCTGTAGCATGTGTGCCTGTCATGTCATACCCCTAGCAAACACTCAGATCCTGGCATGCATTTTCTTAACTTAAATAGTTTCGAGTACATGCTCATGCTCTGAGAGAGAAAAAGTTGCTTAGTGTACTGTAGCAACCCTGGCCAATGGGGATTTAATGCCCTCTTTAGAGAAGCCATCTCAGTGACACAACTCTACTGGCTTAGTCTATCATTTAACAGCTCTCAGAAGCAGCTTAATAACCTGGTCAAAATTTGGACTACAAGCTGCCCGAAGGTAATACCAGGCTGTGTGCCATGTGATGAGAGTATGCAGTTTGTCTCTGAGAAGAATGGGATTTAAGGATTTATTTTAATGACAAAGGAAACTGGATTTGAAAGCCTCTTTGTTGGTGCTTCTTTGTGTTGGCGGTGTGGCTGTTAGCAGCCCTGACACAGGGAAGGAAAGGGGGCCTCATCCAGCCAACTGGCAGTGCTCGTTCCCACCTCCCCCCATCTGCACAGCCCCACACCTGAATGCTCCAACCTCTGCTTTGTCAGCTATACTTCTTAATGCTGTCATGTGGTTAAAAGAGAAAACATGTGTGTCACATTTTTTTGAGATTATTCCTGGCCTCTTGGTCATATTCTAATTTACATCATTGCCCTTCCCCTCTGCATTCTTCCTTGATTTCAGTTGGTTGCAGTATTTCTTCATATTTGCTTCCTAATAATCCACAACTACCATAACATGTAGAAAAAGAATGTAGATGTTTCAAAACAAAGCATTAGCCATTTTATGAATTATAAGGATAACTGTGGTTTCTCCAGGACATAAATCAATCCACATTCTTCAGGATATAAATCATACACTAAAAGTCTGAGACTTAAAGGAGAAACTTCGCTCACCAACATGTTGTTGCATAATTGCCTATTATGGCAGTTTTATGTCTTCCTCTGAAGCATCTGGTACTGGTACCATTAGTCTGATCTGGAACAACGACTCTTGTGCGCCTTTGTGGAGCATTCTTGTGACAGTTCAGCAGCTGCTTGATTCCATCTCGTACAGGGCAGCCAGATGTCCCACAGGTTTCAGGTTGTCCCACTTTTCAATATCCTACTCTACTTCCTTTTCTTGCCTAAACGAAGGCTAGCTAACCTTATATTTTGACACACTTGTGCTATCTAATGCCTTTCACATTGGGACATAAAGCTACCCGCAATGTGATTGTGACACAGGAGGAAACTGGTTGCAGCCAGGGAATTTTCAAAAATCTGGTACTCAGGAAAACATACAGAGAAAAAGTATTGCTCTCCAACTAAATTCATATCCTGTTTTATGTCTTTCTTACTGCAAGGGGAGGTATGTGTTGTAAATCACAATCATGGCAAGAGTGATCACTGTAATTAATTTTGTATAATGTTTTCCATTCCCAGTTCTTTGTTTTCAGTAGTTCATAACTTTCTAAAGCTTTCACTTGTTGATTTTGAATTAGGGAAGGAAATGAAAAAAACAAACCTCTATATTTTTCTTTATTACCAAACAGTTTTGGTCACTGTTTTCAAATGGTTCTGCTACTCAAATAGCTGTGGGTAAACAGTTTCCACTGAGATTAGTGTAGGCATTTTGAAGTAGAATTGTATCTTTTGAAGCATAGAGCATGTAACTAGCTCATGCTAGATATTCTGAGCCGATTTTTTTCAGGAAATATCTTGGTACAAGTGCAATAAGTGAAGAAAAATTGCATGTATTGTCTGTGATGTCTATCTTGGATGTCCTAGGATGACTGGAATGACCTAGGGAGTCATCCTGAGAAAGTGCTGAAAGGTTTAACCACAGGGTTAAACTTTAGTACCGATTCATGGGCTATCAGCTTATAAGTTATTTAACTTTTTCTAGACACAATCCAGGTGGAAAGACATAAGGTGGGGTTTGAAACGTCAGAAGATATCTACTTCTGAACTAATTGTCCCAAGCTTTTTTACAGTCAGTGATGACGTAATCAATATGGTCATTGGAATCCATTCTAATGTAGGCATGCAAAGGGGTTCTATGAATTGCTTCCTGAAAATACCCATCTTTACTGGCTAAAGGGAGATTGGAATGAAGAGCTTAGGTCTCTACATTAAGGTGTCTAAAGTTTAGAGAAATACTCCAACCAATATTCATCTTGATCCACTTTTCTTCCATCTTCTTCCTCGTAAGACCCCTGGGTTAACATTTTGCAGAGTTCAGTTAGAGTCTTGCCTTTATTTTTTTAAACTAGAATCTCTTACGCACGACAATATTTAATCTAAGTAGGAATATACAAACCTGTTCTTCTTTTCCTTATCCTTTGTCTTATTTGACAGCTGTGGCACTACATACACTAGCCGTGAAAGTTTAAATGTGTGAGTGTTGCAGTTATAGTCGATGAATTCAAGGTTAAGCTTGCCCATTCACCTCACCATTGGGGCAGTGGAAGAATAAGCTTCCATGTTTGACAGCAGATTCAATTTATGCTCTTCCTGCCTCCCTGTTTAAAAATAGCCCAGCAAAAAATTGCAGGTCACTTTCCCTATCCAGGTCACGGTGTCTCCCCAGTCCAGGTCATGGACAGCTATTCCAGCTATGCTGAGGGTGTGCAGGGGGTACAAACTGGTTAAACCAGCACTGCCTCAGAGAGAAATGTCAAAAATGACCTGAAAAGTAAGTAGGCAGTAAGGTAAGAAAATATGCTGATGATACAAAGTTATTCAGACTTGTAAGACAAGGGCAGACTGTGAAGTATTACAAAGACTGAGTGAGTGGACAATGAAATGATAGATGAAATTCAATGTAGATATATGTAAAGTGATGCACATAAGGAAAAGCAGTCCCAGCTCTACTTATAAAACAGTGTCTGAGGTGTATTAGGATTTGAAAAGGTCCAAAGAAGGGCAACAAGGATGATCCCTTTTTTTCCTGAAATGGTTTCTGCACAAACAGCAACTGCATAGGCTGGAGCTTCTCATCCTGCAAAAGAAACTTAGGGAGGATTTGATAGAGTTCGGTATAATTATGGGCAACATGAAGATTGACAGCTCGCTTTCTTTGCCAAAAAGGAGAATTGGGGCCATCGTGGGCGCGCATAAGGGCCAGGTTCAGAACAAATTGAAGAGGGTGGTTCTCCCATGGGTGATAGACCTGTGGGACAGCTTGCCAGAGGGCGTTGTGCATAAAATTGGCATGATATCAATAGGCAGCTGGGCAAATACTTGCAAGTATTGCCCTCTGGAGATTACTAAATAGGAAAATCTCATCAAGAAAAGGAAATCCTTGAGCCGAAAATAGTTTCAGTCTGAATATGCAAAGCATTACACATGCTTGCTCCTGCTTCGATTTTTACCTGTGGACACCGATGGATACAAGATACTCAGCCAGACGGTCTGTTGGCCTAAGTCAGATCAGCTGCTTTTACATTCATCTATGGCCTTGTGAGTAGGAATTTTCCCTTTTGCTGTGTTTTGCAGTAGTCACTGTGCTGCTGTCATACAAATACGGAGTCAAGAGACAGTCAGCTCAAAAATCTCATCTTAATGGCAAGTTATAACATGTGTAGGGGTAGATGGGAAGAAGCCTAACTAAGGAACCAGTTCAGCATGTTTTTCCACACTCTGCCTTTACCATGTATAAATGTGTGAATAGGAGCCAGAAGACAATTAGGTGTTAAGAATGTATCTATAGCTCTGTTTTGTTGAGGAGCTCTTAATGGATGTATCACTTCTAAGATTTTTACTTCATTCTTAAACATCCCTGTGAAGAATTTCATACTTCAAGAAATTTGTTGGTAAGTTTGGGAATGCACTGAGATGAAAAAGCACTCTAACTAAATGCAAGTAGGAAATACACCACCTCCTACTACCCACTAAGACTCTTTGTTATTCCCAGAAACACTGCATTTTGGCAGAAATAAACTGTAGAAATTATTAAAAAACAATGATGCTAGAACAAACTTTTTTTATTTAGATCAATGAGTATGAATATCAATATGGTATGGTGTGTGCCAGATTATATATAATTTCATATGATGAACGAAGAATGCAAAAATGTATGCCTGTGCTAGTATCCCTGTATGACTATACAAACGTCTGTGTGAGTTGATCTGTTTGCATATATTTAGGTATTATTATTATACTGACAAAGAATGTACATGTGTGTTCACTCATGTCTTCCTACATATGGCTGAGCTATCCCATTTTCGATTTTCTTTCCTTTCTCTAAAATTTAATTTACCTTCTGCTTCCTTCACTTTTTTTTTTTTAAGCAAAAAACTTTTCTGTTTTACAAGTCTTATAGGATTTTATTTCCAGGACATTTTGGGAAAAATAATCAACCAAATCATTCCATGCAATTTAAAACCTCCAATATCAAAATAAACATGAAAGAAACTGAATGGGGAAGGAAAACAGTACTGCAACTTTTGTCCACTGATCAGCATTTTTGCTGTTCAAGACTTCCTGAGTGGTAAAATAGCTCAGCCACCCATGCAGTCAAGTCAGAGGGCAGAAAATTTTTATATTACTCAGATTTCCTCAAGGGGATGACCATGCTGTGACCTCTTTACATTCCGTAAAACTCTGTGACTCAGAGATGTTATGATGCTTCTATTTTAAAGAGTTTCTCCAGTGAACATTCAGACTTTCCTCTGTGACACTTTTCAACTCAAGGTGAGTAAAAGCATCTTGCCAGATTTGGTAACCGAAGGTCATTCTTGGACTCCCAGTATTAACATTTGATTAGCTGTAATAGTCTATTTTACTGTCCAAACTGCGCTTTACTTATGTAACTTGACGCACTTGAGTAGCCCCACTCATTTCAAGCTCTGATGTAAATGAATGACTCTATTTACAGAGTCATCCCATCTGTTTTTTTCTAGTACAAGCATGGTAAGCCTTTTTTAATTAAGCTGCAAAAAAAAAATCCTCTAAGGCTTGTAAAACAGCAACATGTTCCTGTTAAAAAAAGAGGCGGGGGGGGAGGGAGCGGAGGGGTAATAGCTGCATGGCTAGGATATAGACCACAGATATATCGAAAAAAGAAAACAAACAATAAAGTAGGTGAGCAAATCATTGACATTAAATTTATCCTCATTTCCAGGACTGAAGATTAAAGCCTCCTAGGATTAAAATAATAAATTAACATATGTAAACGTGAACTTCAAGATGAGATTTCATTGTGACAAGTCCTGTAAGCTAAAATGAACAATTTCTCAGTATTGTCCTGATGTACTTCATTCTGTTGCCTTCTATTTTCATGGGTTTGTTACTTAACAAACATAGTTATACACATCAAAGAGAACATTTAGAAATATACAGCAGATTTTTCTTATAATCATATGTATCTAAACTGTGGGTAGCAGAAGAAACCATTCACACAGTTTAAGCAGGACAATTAATACCGCTTTTGCAGTTTGATGTTATATATAAAGTGACGATGGAGTAGTTTATGGGAAAAGGAAGCAGGTACTGCACACAGTATATGAATGAATTGAGAAATATTTGATCATCAGCTCATTGAGACACTTTTCCCCACTTTGCATGGCTGCTTTACTGCTGATTGCATTGTAGCTTGGCACAGGGAGCTGGTGAGGAAAAGACACACTCAATCTATGTAGAAAAACAGGTGAGAGAGGAGGAGTAAGTAACCTGAGTGTGTCCCATAACTTGCATGTCCCAAAAGCCGTGGTCAGGTGGGAGACACGTAGTGTCACACATCTTTGTTTTTCCTGTACTCCAAAGAGGACAAAGCAGGCAGGGAGCCGGGGTGGGACCATGCATTTGATTCATAACTCTTGTACATGTTGCGAATGCATTTTCTCCTGACTTTCCTGCCAGCCTGTCTTCCTGGTCTTTCTGAACCAGGTGGTGCACACATGTAAAGAGGCAACAGTGTGAATGTCATTAAAGCACAAGAAAATATTCACCATCTCATACTCTAAAACTCTGTGATCTTTCTATATTATTCTGGGTTATTTGTTATAGTACATAAGAGCTAAATACAATCTCTGACATTTCCTAAGATGTTGTGGGTTTTAAATAAAAAACAAGGGAAATCTAGAACATGACATCTAAGTGGCGTTGAGCATCTGACCAAAACACAGGTATAAGCAGACATTTAAGAGCAGTTATTCAATAACATTGGTAAAAAGCTTCCTATGTAATGTAAAAGTTAGAAAAGTTAGAGCAATTCACTTGCCTGTGTAGAGATATCTAGTGCAATTTTATGCAACTCAGGGTATGCAGGACACCGTGCAGGTATGGCACAGGTCCTAGGAGAGACCCACGGTTTTCTGGAGATGCCTTTGGAGGCCTCATGGAATACCAGGGGTTTCTAACACCACTCTGTGAATACCCCCTCCTGTGTCTGCTAAAGGCTCATCATCCAGTCTCCTATCACTGTCAGTCATCTCTCCTGTCCCAGGTGACTTAGTCTAGACGAATTTTCCCTCTTTCCACTGAAGGAACCTAGACTAAGTAGAGTAGTCCCTGACACAGCTAAAGGTGGGAAATGTTAATTCTGTTAGAATATTATTCAAAAAGAGTTGCCACATTTATACAATAGTTTGTATCTATGCAATACAGCTCAATTCCCAGTCATCCCACCAGACCACGGTTATACTGCTAGTTTGACTGCCTGAACATACAAGGGGCAGTCACGAACTTCTGCATTCTTTCTGTGGCTCTTGCAGATAATCTACAAACATTGCAAGAGGAGAGGATCCAGCCCTGACACCACCTTTCTGAGGCTGCCCAGAAGTAGTTAAGCCAGCTTTCTAAAATCAAAATTAATTGATTATTTAGGTACTTAACCAGGCATGGATTTTCAGGTTTAATAAATGCAGTCATGCCTCAGTTTATTGACAATCAATGTGGCTAAAAAATAGCTGGGAAGTCAAGAAAGGGAGGACAAGTTTGCAAAATGCTGTTAAGATGAGCATCTCATACAAACTGAAGTCTGCAAGAAAAGAGCATGTTTTCCAGTCAGCTTTGATAGTGGAGCAGAGAAAGAAAATCCTACTCGACATTTCCTGAGAGGAGAATCACAGATTCTGCTGAATTCTCTTTTATCTATGACTGATTGAATTATCCATTGCAAATAATGTTTGTTGCTAATTTGGCCGTTTTGCAGTTCATGAATCATTCTGGAAACAATCCTGATTTCTACAAACACATTTGTTATTTGTAAGTATTCACTGAACAGTTTTATGTGAACAGATTTCAGCCTATTTTTTTGTTCTCAAATTGTTAGTGTCATCTATTCACAATTTGAAGTGTTTGACCGGTCAACCAAATCACATACTATTGTCTGCGCTCCCTGATTGGGTAACTGAAACTTATAAATACAAGTATAATGAATAGCAAATGATGAATAGCAAATAGGGTATAACAAATATTGGATCTTCTGAAATTTCGTACAAGAAATACATAATTCATGTAACTTTTAGGACTCAAACATTTCCCTGGATACCTGGCAGCTTCCAGAAGATCCTGGAACTATGGGTAATATATGTCAGAAGTATCAGCAATTATACTCTCCATTTCATTAAAATAACATTCAAGAATCAGGACTTCTGTAGGTAAAGAAATGTTGAACATATTGGCAAGAGTGCATTTATCTGCATTTATGAATGTGTAGATGTGATTAATTATTATTTTCCACCAATATTCTAAATATATTGTAAAGTACGAGTGTATGAACCTAGTACGTGATGCTTTCCAACCAGTAATAGAACATGACTTCTTCATATAAACCAAAATGGAATAGAGAGAATAAATGAGCGGGGACAGCAAATGTGTTTTAAACTGAGATTTGGTGAGGTAGAAGAAAAGAGTTCCAGACTGCAGGGGCCGCACAAAAGGTTTTCAACTAACAACCTGTTTTAATATTGTTTTTAAGATCTTGTTTTCTCTTTGACTTCTTCTGTTTTGTTTTTAATGTCTTGATTTTTTTTAATTAAAATATTAAAAATGTCTGGATTGGTGTTCATTTCTTCTTTATATCTTTAGACATGAAGTTGTCTTATATTTATAAATACACCTAGGCACAGTGAAATTTAATAACTAACTGATTATTAATGCTACCAGTATTTGGTTTGAAGGAGAAAAGTTAGTTATAAAGAAAAAAAGTGATAGTTAGTTACTTAACACTTCTCAATGGTTTGGATCCAAGATGTCAATGTACTTAATGCCTTGACTCAGTGGCCAAAAGGATTTTTTGGCTGGTCCAGATGCAGCACAGGTTGGGACTGCTCCTTCACCTCCCGTGCATCCCTCTGCATCATTGCCTGTAACTTGTCCATGCACCATGCACATACACCTCATCAAGGGTAGGGATTCTTGGAGAAAAGCAGACCGGGCAAAGGAGGGGACTTGGGTTTATAAGCCCTTTGAGTCCATCTGGGGATCAGACAGCCAGACCTGCAGGAAGCAGGTACCATCTAACCTATTTCCTGATGGGATCAGTGTTGTGGTTTAACCACAGCCGGCAATTAAGTACCACACAGCCGCTTGCTCACTCCCCACCCACCCCACCCCCCCAAAGGGATGGAGAGGAGAATAGGAAAAAGGTAAAACTTGAAGGCTGAGATAAGAACAATTTAATAATTTAATAATAATAATAATAATAACAACAACAACAACAACAACAATAATAGTAATAATAATAGGAGAGAGAAGGTGAGAGGAATAAAATCCAAAGGGATGGGGAAAAAACCCCAAGTGATGCACAATACAATTGCTCACCACCAGCTGGCAGATGCCCAGCCAGTCCCCGAGCAGCAACCGGCTGGCCCCAGCCAACTCCCCCCAGTTTCTGTACGCAGCATGACATGCTATGGTATGGAATATCCCTTTGGCTAGTT
>JAVJGI010000050.1:65753399-65773625 GCA_035590275.1 Ibycter americanus | reverse complement strand
GCTGGCCCCAGCCAACTCCCCCCAGTTTCTGTACGCAGCATGACATGCTATGGTATGGAATATCCCTTTGGCTAGTTCAGGTCAGCTGTCCTGGCTGTGTCCCCTCCCAGTTTCCCGTGCCCCTCCGGCCCTCTCGCTGGCAGGGCCTGAGAAACTGAAAAGTCCTTGACTTAGTACAAATATCACCCACCAACAACCGAAGACATCAGTGTGCTATCGACATTGTTCTCACACCAAATCCAAAACACAGCCCTGCACCAGCTACGGAGGAGAAAATTAACTCTATCCCAGCTGAAACCGGGACAAACAGCCAGCAAAAATTAGTCAGGGCATCTTGTCATTAGTATTTTCAAAGGCCAAGAAACAAGTTCTGTGGGAGAGGTAGCATTGTCCTTTTCCACTTTTTTCCTCTTCTTTTTCACTTTATTGCCACATTAGCAGATAGCATTAGTTTTTATGCAGAATGATAGCAATGGCACCCTCAAAACCTAAAGGTTCCAGTGAAGTAAGACATACCAAGTCCAGCCCACAAATATGACAGAAATAGAAATAGGCTTTGGGACACGGAGTGATAGCTACGGCCAGTGAACATCTGGAAATATTTGTAAGGGGAAGGAGAAGACCTCAGAAAGGGAAATGGCAATGGATAGCTTGAGCAAGCTCAGTCTCCTCTCTTGAGATCCCCAGAAGGTGTGTGAAAGGGTGTCTTTCTGCTAAATGTAACTGGATGTTTTATATGTAATATAGACATAAGCAAAACTGCAGTCTGCTATTTCAGTTCCTCATCCGATGTTTGGGTCCTCATTTGCTTTTCGTCAGATCCAGTCTTGTGTGAGAGTAAAAATATTTTCTCTAATTATATGAAAGGAAGGCATGGAGCCTAACCAAATATACAAATATTAAAAAAAATAATCTTATACATAAGTATGAAGTACAGTACTGCTGTCATGATGTGTTGATTAGTTTAAGACTATCAGTTAAAAGCATTGTATAAGATCAAAGTTGCATAGTTGTTTTGGCACAACCACTTAGCCAAATGCCAGTAGCCTTGCTTTCTCTTTCTTCATTTTGAAAGACAACACATCTCAGCGTCTTTCCTGGAGTTCATTAGTTATAAACCGCCATTCTCCTGCTAAGAAATCCCCAGCCCTTCTTTCTACTGAGTTCCATGGCAAAGCAATATTTTCTCCATTTTCTTTGGCCATGCCCATGACTGCTTCTTTCACTCTGATGTCTTTATACTCACTTTTTCTGCTGCAATATCTGTCCATAGCCTGCCATGCTAGCCTAATATCCCTGCAGCTATAACCAGTCAACCACTCTGGCCGCAGGTAGCAGTTTTTGATGAAGCTTTGCTGTGTAACCCACTGCCTTGGGAAATGGTTTCTGTTGTTTCTAGGAATCTCACTAAATGTAGTTTAATTACACCTTTCCTTAAGGCTGAATAATGGTTGTTTAGCATGACCATTGCTTAAGCCAGTTCAATAATTGTCTGGAGACCAGAGTCACTTGAGAGCAGTCACTCATTTTCCCCAGTATAACAATATTATTATTTCCTGGCCTTGCCATATGGGCTACATAGGAGTGGGACACAAAGCCAATTAACTGAGACAAAGGTTTAAGTCAAAGCAATAATGATAGTGCATTTAGTGCACTTTGGAGCCATGGTTATCATTACTGAATTATAAATATTAATAACAGTTAAACACATTGTCAATTGTGCAGCCATTAAACATCTGCTACCTCTGTTACATGGTGCTTTTTAGCTGGACCCTTCTGCTTTGGGGCATATACAAGTGCACTGATATTTGTGCCTTAACGTAACCCAAAGTTCTGGTGCCTCCATAATGGCATTTTGACTTCCATATGGCTAATATAACACATTTACTTTTCAGGAGTGTCTGTTTTTCCAGGCTGTTGGTAAGGGTTGTTGTTATCAGTGAATGTAGGAACGGAAGACAGGATCCACTGATGCTTGCACTGCAGGCTCAGGGCTTCAGGCACAGGGGCTGTGCCGACAAGATTTGGGCACAGAACTCCCTCACGGGTGCTCCACAGGAATGCAGCATTTACCTCCTCCTCATCGATAAATTGTGGTACCATGCAGAAATCATATCTGTGCTTCAGCGTGGCCAACAAATGAGTTCATTCATGGAAACAATAATTACATAATTTTTATCTAAAAACATGTTGGAGGGTGTACCAGCCTTCTCCCAAGCTCTGATTTTTTTGATATCCACTAAGACATCCTGGGCAAAAATTGTCAAAACCAGATTATTCTGAGAGAATATATTTTCCTCAGAGTGAAGACTATATATATTCTTTTTAATCTCTGAGCACATAAATGAACATCTAACTGTGCATAATGCTTAGGAAGCCGAACAGCAACAAAGAAACTTTAGCAGACTTTATTTTTTAAGAGTTTCATTTGGTGCTTTTATCACAGGTAAATGTATCTTAACAATATGCCAGAGGAAGAAAGGAAATAATTTAATCTGCCAGTTCTTTTCCCCAGAATTACTTTGTTCCAAATCTAAGGCCCAGTGGGGAAGAATTGATTAGCTCCCAAGGTCATTTAAGCATCAAACTGTACCTCTGGTAAGAAAAAGCCCTCTCAGAAGGGACAGCCAATGACACCATTATTCTCAGAGCAGGTGTAATCAGACTTTAGTAAAAGCAGAAAGAAAGCAAACAGGAAAAGAAAGGAGGAAGGAAGCACAGCGTGTTAATATCTGCATTCCTTCTAATTTCATAGGAGCAGAGAACAAACCAGTCCATAGGCAAGACATTATGTAAACAGATACTGTGTTGGATTGATTTCAAATCCAGAAAGAACAAATTATTCTGTTGATCAAGTAAAAAGTGGAGAGTTATCTTGGTCTAAAACGAAGAGGCTATCTTGTAGCAAATTCTTAAATTCAGTAGATGTCCCGATAAGATAAGCCCAAAGGCCAGGAAATGTTAGCTAGAGGTAAAACACATTTTTAATATACAGTGGAGCAAGCTATAGTAACAACTATAATCTACCAGAATCCTAAATCTTTATTTAAAAAATAATCACACTACCATGAAATATTTTTATACTAAAGACTTAAGGAAGATTTTTTGATTTGGATTTAAACTCAGACTTTTTTGGACTCAGCTTTGAATCTCACTGTAACCCAACTCTGTTATAAGCATTACTTCTTCAGTGACTCTCCGAGGACTTTTGGAAGTAAAAACGTTTATACATCTGTAGTATTTTATTTCTTGATTTACACCAAGATCCTACATGGTTAGTTCCCGTATATTAAAAAAAAAAAGGCTAGAATTCAATATGCAATATTCATTCACAGCATAATTGAATCAATGGTATTAACTGCACAGATGAATTTAGTCGCTATAGGATTTTGGATTAAAAAATATTTAGCAGAAGCTATAAAATGGCAATTTAACAGATTAAAGGGCAGCTAGCAATGTGACATAAATAAGCCAGACAAAAGTAGACCCCAGCAGAAACAGAAAGTGAAAATTGTTAAATAAACTGTCTAGTTAAACAAATCTATTGCTATGCAACAACACTATACATTGCCAACTTAGAGCTTGGTTGAAGGTGTCACAATGTAAATGTCAGGTCTAAAATAAATGTTATGTAATTTGGAAATCCATCACAATGGTGTTAGGTAATTTTGCAGAAAAGTGATGGAGAGTTATGAGTGGATACCACGCAGAGAAGGGTAAGCATTCACCATATCTCAGTAGAGCTAGATGCCATGGAAATATTAGCTAAGACCTCAAGTGTTTTCTAAGTATGTTTGGTTGCTTCTTGCATTGATTTCTGTTTAGGATACAAAGGACTAAGATCACTTACTCTGGATGAATCTTTCTTTTGCAGTGAATTTCTAATTAAAAAAAAAAAAAAAAGAAGAAGAAGAAAGGAAAGCGAGTGAAGGATTCTGTCTCCAGTTTCCCAAACCATTCCTGGCATCCAGGTAAACTGAGCCACTGTTTAACACCCACTACGATTTACAGTTCACATTAGATGTCTCTTTGTACAGTATTTTGTAGATGCCAACATCTGAAAGCCAAAACTAGCAATGTTTTTGGCTAGAAAATAAGAACATACATCTGTATGTATCAGGTTTAGTGAGCTTGTCAGCAAGATGGGATGGTGAACTGCTTCTGTGAGTACACGCCTGGGCTGTGGATGGTTGGCACACACCACTTGCTGCCCTTGCTTTGCCTTGAACTAGGAATTCCTGCACCATAGGTATCAAGTGGAAACTTAAAAAAAAGGTGCCATACTTTCAGTGTTAATAAGAAGAACTATTCTGTGATACTTGCTAAAGGATTTAGTGCCACTAAATTTGGTCTAAAACTAGCTTGAGGATAATCTGCTAAAGTTAAATTCACTCAATTTATAAACATTTTCATGTTATTTATTTATATCGTTTACATGTGTTTGCCCTGATAACACGAGCCTATGTGAAACAGCTGTCAGCAGCCACCAGAATCTGCTTGTTCACTGCTTTTTGCTGGAAGCCAAAAACAACTGCCCAGGCCCCATGAATACATTCAGTCCATTTATCCCAATTAGAAACTAATTTCAGGCAAGTGCCACTAACCAAGAACAATGTGAGACAGAACAAAAGAAATTATCTACAGGCAGTGCCATAAAAGAAAGAAAGAAATAATGAATATTGAGAGATCCTGTGGAAAGGGGCTTCTTTTTGCCAGGTTATAGATAATGTGTCTTTCTGATACTGAGGTTTCTATTATCTGTGCAGATAAATCAGGTTCAAATTTTGAATTGAGTTGGGGTGTGTGTCTGAGTTTGTAAAACCCAAATGAGAATCTTGCAAGAAAATGTTTTCCTTTCTGGCTGCAGTCATAAATACTGCAGGCACAGCCCTCTTCGCAGCCTGCTGGTATGCCTACCTTCTGCACTTGGCCAGCAAGCCTAAGTGCTGAAAATCTTAAAAGTTTCAGAATTACATGATGTTTCATTCCAATTTGGACTGAGATTCTGGGAGGGCTCTTCCTCACTTGATAGCTGCTGCTCATCTCTAAGCTAAACCTAAGTGCCTACATGCACCTGATCCATAGTTCTGGCAACAATGATTTTCTGTTTATTGATTCTTTTTAATGTTGATCAGTTTTTCATATTTGGGTGTGTCTTGTGTCATACATTAAAAAGGTCAAGGTCATCCAGCCACTTATGCAGACATGTAAACAAAGTGCATGATGAAACACAAACTTGATAGCTACCACCATTCTATCGACATGCAAACTTCCTTGTCAAATCAGCAAGAAATCTACATGGTTTTCCCTTGTCTTCATTTTTATGTGTTTACACTTTTGCATGAAATGTTAGCAGCAGCAATGCAGAATTATGGTACATCATAGGAAAAGGGAGCAAAAGACTTCATTTCACATAATTTTTAAAATAACTATAAACAGCCGTTAATAGGTTCTAATTTTATTGTGCCACCTTTTCAGGAACAGGGTCACCCATGTGTGTTGTAATGGAAGTATTTGACACTTAAGGTTTCATTACAACACACATGCTAATCTACAGGTAAGTTATTCAAGGTATGAATTAGAGTAACGGTACTTTTATTAATATTAAAATATATAGCAAAAGGATATTGAAAATATAATCATACCCTTAATTTGTATACTATTTGAATTGTTCCTTAAATAACACTTGGGTTTTTTTCAGCCATTTCATTATAGGATAAACAGGAGATTCTAATCTAGAAAAAATATTGAAGTATAATGAATGTACTTATAATGAATGTAAGCATAATGAATGTTATTTTAAAATACCATACTAAGAAATGATCATATGCCATACTATGACACCATAAACTAAGCAAATGTAATCAAAGAATAATAAAGTAAAATAATTTTTTTTTCCATGGTACAATTGTTTTGGAATTCTATTTTGCAGAACATGTGTTATTCTGATTTGAAAGGAAAAATAATCAAGATCCCAAAAACATGTTAAAGGTGGAATTCCAAATCTCGATCACTTCTAGGATAATGTATACAAATCCTATTATAAATAGTAATTATCTTTGGGAAAACAAAAAAAATATGAATAAATTTCTGTTAACTTTTCAGTGCAGAAATTTGAGACAAATAAGATTACAGCAGGCAAGGTAGCTACCACTAGACTATCAACAAAGAGAGATTAAACTGTACCCATGAGACCTTCAAAAGGGTGTCCAGCTTTACAAGCACAGTTTGACTTTCAAACGACACAGACTAAGCAGATGTTACAGATCACTGCACTTGCTTGACAATGTTACTTGTAATGCTTAACAATTAGTTTTGGGACTTAAATTTGGAGGAAGAGTTAATTATGTACAATAAAACTTTGGAATCCTTGTTTGACAGCAATGGTACAAGTGAAATACTTTTTCTAGATACTGAGGCACAAGCTTTGTCCATGTGTGTCCCTCCCTCCCTCCCTCCCTTCCTTCCTGTTCCCTTCTCTCAAGTCTTTTACAACCTAAATGATTCTATGATTCTTCTCTCTCCTTCCCCTTCTCTCCCAACCTTAGCCTTTTTCCTTTGTTTCCCTTTTTCTAAAGATTTTATTCATGGCAGGTTGCCTCACAAGCTTTTAGGGTAAGGCAACTCGAAAGCAAACACTACAACATTTAGTAAATGCACTTGGTTGTTTTAAAATACACTTTATATCTTGGAAATTAGTACCTCGTACACTCATTAGGGCCAAAACTAGGTTGGTCCCTTTTGTGGAAATGATTTACGTGACATCTTTTTTCAGTTACATAATTATTCATATATAATGAATGTATATTTTCAAAACAATTCTGCAGCTCACTACTGACACAGAAATTACAGATGGCCTATGTTAAATATGCTTTTTTAAAATTATGCATAAGGTTTACATCAAAAATCTTCAGCTGTGTCAGAATTAGACTCAATCAAAACTTCTTAGTTTTAGAATAGCTTCTCATTGTGAATGACACATTCTGTTTACTAGTTTAGACATAGGACGCTAAGGTAAGGATAGAAGTATTTTATTGTTTGCTTGGCTGCTGTAAAAGAATTGGAAAAAGAGAGGAGAGAAATGGATGTTACAATCTGCAGAACCACATCACCGTGTTATTCCTAGGGACAAGAATTAGCAATACCTCTTATTAACAACCTTCCTTTATACCCTCTCCTGCGTCCTGTGGTCATCAAATTCTGGCTCTGTAACTTGACACTATTTTTTTTTAATGCCATGGACATCAAAAATAATGAAATATACTTTGATTTTCATTACTAAGATTTTGGAGGGGGAAGTTCATGTTCCATGAAATTGTAACAATGTCTTTGTTAATTACCTCTTGTTTACACATCAAGGTCACATAGGAGAACCATTTGCTTTACTTAAAGAAGTATAACATATGCAGTGTTGATTGTTCAGATACCATTGGCTTCTAAGTTCAATTTCAGATGCATTCTTACACAACCGAGCACAGTACTCCATGCCTCTGCTCTTGTCACCATAAGTTTATGAACATTTCGCAGTGAAAGTGAGATTTCTGTTAACCCTGAAGCCGTCAAACCGTATTGAAGATGGAACAACATCTGGTCACCATTGATCATTTCCCTACTTATAAAGAAGAAAAAAGAATATGCTAAGGAATGAACAATAAAAGTAAAATAATTAACAACTACTTCATTCCTACACAGCCAAAACTAGATGTCAACTGATCAGTCCTTTATGCTTGCATATGCCTTTAAAGTGATTTTTTTCAACAACTATCCCCATCAGAACATGTTCTACAATTGTAAATCAGTGCCAGTGAATTAAATTTTGCTCAGGGCATTGTGTACAATTACAATATGGCTATTAATGCAAGGAAAATAAACAAGGAAAAAATGTTTAACATGACATAAGATCTGACTTACTAACTGATTCAGTATAAATAAATATAATATTTATTTATATAAATAATGACAGCCCCAGGATTCATGCAACATATAGTTGTTTGAAAAAAACATTTCACCAATGGTTTAAAATACGTTATTCTCTCATTATGTTGTCTGTACTTGTAAGCAAGGGAACCATAGGTTCATTAAAAAAAAAGAAAGAAAAGAAAAAAGAAACACAGCACTTCAAGTAAAATTATTGCACAAAAGAGATTTTCTGTATCGGAAGGGTCAGGGTAAAGACAGTGATTAACAGAAGAGATTGTATTACCAAAGAAAAGCAAGGCTTCTTTCTAAAAAAGCAATTGCTGAAGACAAGAAGCATGAAAAGCCCATTGCCATGGTGCTGGATGTGTTGTTGTTTCTTTCTGACCTCACCTTGTCCAGTCAAGATGACTAAAAGCCTTACTTTGTTATTTACTAGCTTTTAAGCATATGGTTTTTGACAGTCTTCATTATTCTTTAATAAGTTGCTTTTGTAGTAGAACTCACCCTTTAGAAACTCAGTTAAGGAACTGAATTGAATGTTTCGTCTAGAGCAGGTTCATTTTAATTCATTTAAATATGTAAAGACATTCTGTTTTGTTCTGTGGGTTTTTTTAAATACCCGTGGGCTTGCAGGTAGAGGTATATAGCCTTATCTCTGAGTGAAAAGTCAGGTTTCAGTTCTCTGCAAACTTTTCCTTGTTCAAATTAGGGCATCTCAATGCAAGAGCTTGTTAAAGTTTCATGTTATAAGGGATGGATTTGCCTTGGCAGATTAATTTACTAGCAGGAAAATCTACTTCTGTTTTTCTTAATGCCAAGTTTTAAAGCCTGCTTACTTTGTGGGTGGTGTGATTCAAGGGGAAGCAGGGTAGCCACAGGCATGGGATCAGAGCTTCATCCTTATGCACATGAGCAGGTGTGTGGGTGTGAGAGAAAAGAAGGCGCGAGAGCTCTATCCTTCCTCCTTGCACCCAAATAACTTTCCTCGGCATCCCAGGCCGCCCTTCATGTCTGTGATCGAACACACCGAGCCATTTTGACAGGGCTGGGAAGCTTGAAAAACTTGCAAACGTGTTCCTGGGGCTTGAAATGAGAGGAGATGGAGGAAGCCATGCCTGCAGGCAGGAGCCTTGCAGCCCTAAGGAGGGCTTCACAGAGCCCAGAGCTAATCCCACCATGCAACACCGTGACTGCAAAAGGGGCAGCAGGGCTCCCGCACAGCACGGCCAGCACTTGCAAAAGAGCAGCTGCACAAAGGGCCAGAAGCCAAATGCTTTCCCAAAAGGCCAATGTTGCAGTCGACCCTACACAGTGAACTAGGCCTTTTCCCGTGCACAACTGTTTGGAAAGAGCTGCCAAATTAAAATGAGCGCTTTTGTATATGTTGATGCTAATGGTTAGTGTAATAAAAGACAACAGCATTTACAACATGAGCCGTGTGGAACCACGGAGCAGGAGCCTGTGGGTTTCTCCCCAGTCGGTTTTCATATAGGTGTAATGATCAAAGCTGACAACTTAATGTACAAATATTTGCAGGCCTGGTCAGCCATTGACACAACCAAGCAAATCCCATAGACGCCTAAAGGAATTGCAGTGCCTGCGCCCATCACAGACAAAACTGGCTTTCGTTTGGACCTGGATTTTGCAGCTTTAACTATGTAATACAGTGTGGACTTGCTCCAAGCATATAGTCAGACAAAACTTTAAAGTTGCTGCAGGTCCTGTAAACATTACCTGGATGAAATTTTCAATGACCTGTGGTGCCTTTACTCATCAGAGTCCACTCTGAGAGGCAGCCCTGTGCTGCTGCTGCTACAGCCACTGTGCCTGCTGCCCTCAGCCTGGCCAGTCTAAAGGCACCTGCCGTGCCTCTAGGTGTGTTGCAGCATGGAAACAGAGATATTCCTTCAAACTGTAATACCTTACTTTGACCTTGCCCTAAGGTTCCCAGAGACAAACACTACGTACCTTACAGAGTGCCTGCTTTGACAGTTTAATCATTTCTGTTTGGGGTTTCTGACCACTAAGAAACTTGGAATCAGGAACCTGCATATTGGTATTTCTACCCATGATACTCAGGAAGAGGACAGAGACTCTTTCCTAGCTCTGAAGATCCAGAGACAGCAAGAAATATGGCCAGGCAGCTTGTGAGGTCCAGTAGCCTATACGTTGTAAGAAGAAGCTGTAAGACTTCATTTACAGCTTTAGAAAGAGAAAAAGTTAGAGTCAGAATATAGTCTTTATTGTTTGGCTTAGATCACAATATTCTGCCATTTGCCAAAGCAGGAACAAATTGGAGTATCTGAGAGTAAAACCGATCTTCTGGTTGCCTTTGCACAGCCTGTAACAGCATAACTATATTGCTTTTGCACTGAGTTCTCTGTAACTAGTTTTCTCAAGAAGCAGTTTCTCTCAAAAAATATTGGTACAGGAGTGCAGGGAGGACAGCAGAGAACCTGTTCCGAATGTCCTCCTCCACCAGCTTGCACCGTCAACCATCCTGCTGCTCAGAGACTGATGTTTTTCTCACCTCTTCCATCTTCCTCTGCTTGGTCTAACTTCAGCCCCTGCACCTGCTACTGCAGGATATTGCCATCTATGGCTTTCCAACACTTTTATTTGGCTTCTTGTTGCTTCAGAGAAAGCCCCCAACTGTTGCTGAATAAGCTTAAAATTAATCCAAAATAAATACAAATAAATAAATACATTTTAAAACCCACAACAAAAAACCCCTACCTCTTTCAAACACAGTCCACAGCTTCATTACTGTAAGTCCTTTTTTTCTGGTGACCTTGCAGGTTGCTATGCTAATACTACACAGCATTCCTTTAAGGCTTAAGCATATACATTTTAAAAGCTGATAACATTTTTTCCATTAGAGGAGCTTAAGTCCTTTTATGATATGTTCAGGGATCACGTTTCATGAATTCAGTTTTCAAGCCAAGTCAAGTCAGATGTCCTAGTACCACAAGGCTTAATGAGTGAACTGTTGCCTCACTAAGGCCTGGAAGATAAGAAGAGACGAATACTTTAAAATAAAGGCAAACATTTGCTTCAACATGTAAGTGTATTTGTTCAGACTGTAAATTAAATTCAATTAAGTTCAGAGAGTAGTATCCTAAGCCTTTTGCTAATTATGCTTGTGAGTTTCCACTCATTAAACTCAGATAGTACTTTTAAATAAAGGGAATCTGCCAGGAAACAGCCCATTACATGGCCTGGTTATTTTGCTTCCATTAAAGCATCACTAAAACTTTGAGACCTACCTCCAGGATACTCCATAGGAGAAGGAATAAAGGGAACAGAGAATCAAGGGTCCTTTTGCCAGCCATAGCAAAAGAAGGTGAGCTGCATAAAGGAATTTGTATTTACTGGATGTGGAAAACCTATGGCTGCACATCCAAGGATATCCTTATTCAGCATTTGGGTGACTGCTGTGCTCAGGAGTCAGTTGCCCATGATGCTGTACACTTTGACAGACCTCCTGGGACTGGCTGATGTCTCTCTGGTCAGCAGCACACTCGTGCTTGAAAGAGAAAATTCATCTGAAAAAAACTGTACCTCTCAGCATTTTAAGGCCAAATAAATGCTCCTTTTTGTCATAACTGCTAGCCTGGCCAGAACTTCAAAGCTTGATTTGGGCATCATTTGGCCTAAAACATGAACAAAACTACATCAGGGAGCCAGAAAAGAAGAGGGGGAACCAGGGTGACACTGACACTGATATGGGGGAAGAGCGAGCACAAGAAGTATGACTGCGGCAAATGTAGTCAAAACAACATGAAGAGGGGATAGGGAAGTCCAGAAGAAAGTATGATTTGGGAGCCTACATGTTGCCTAATTGAGGGAGAAAACAGCATAAAGAAGAAGGAAACAGAATCTTTATCAACTCCCAGGCATGAAGGAGCAAGAAGGAGGCATTGCAGGCAACTGGAGAAGTAAAAATCAGCAGGAGGTTGACACGTCAGGAGAGAGACAGGGAAGATTGCAGCCTCTGGAGACTAAGCCAAGAACATGGCTTACAGAAGCTACAAAATGTGCAACTGAGTGTTTTTATAGAGGGACTAGCTAGTGTTGGCACAAGACGGCAAGTGTTAGCACTGGAAGACAGGAGAAGTGCTCAGTGTGTGACAGTGATGAAGTCCCACGCAGCCCTGCGAAAGTATGTCTAAGCTGCATAAAACCGAGGAGCTCACTCTGAGCTAGTTAGCCAAGCCTCAGAAACAGTCTGTGCATGTTAACATTGCTTTAATTAATTTAACCGGGCTAATACCCCTAATTTGTTGGAGGTATCTGTAAACTGCACTTTGCAGGGTTAAGCAGACTCAGTGTATTTTTGTTAGAAAGAGTCACCCCAGAGACAGCAAAACAGGTCAGTCTGTTACAAACCCATTCAAACCCTTAATTTTCCTACTGTGTGTCCTTGGTCAGTGATTATGAACACCAGAGCAACAGGCATCGAGCAGAGACTGCCAACAAACCGAGGCCACTGAATAACTGCCCTCTCTTAATTACTGCCAAGGCTAACAACCATGGCTATGTTCATACTAGGTGGTCTCCCTTTAAGAAAATGCTCTTTCGCTTTCCTTCTCCTTTTCTTAAAAAACATTTTGTTGTATAATTGAAAAAAATTGCCCGAATGCACGCTGACTATCTGCAGCAGACAAAAACTTCTGCTCACATGATTTTTCTGTGTTGTGTTTTCATATTGCTCTAAACTCTCTGTTGGGTTTGAACTCCTGCCAGCATTTTAGCATAGCAACTTACTTTCTTCATGACATTCAGCAAGCGGTTTTGCCTCCTGAAAGGCTTGGGCTGCAACCCAGGGAGAATTTTACATTATGAAAGAATGGAAAGTTGGTTACAGCAGGAGTAGCAAAAGCTATACACCTCCTTCCCTCTGACCACAGACTAACCCAGCACATTGTATCTACAGTCTGGGTACGTGATATTATGGCTGTGATCATGTGGGACCCGACTCTTCTAGCAGGGAGAGGAACATACCTTGTTCTATGGAGCAGAGGCTGTTCACAGGGCTCCTGAGGGCCTGCTGCTACATGCATGGTTTTAATATGCTCATGCTTACGTGACTGACTTTGTACACATTGCAGAACAGAATAACACAAGTAGTAATCAGACATCCCCCCAAAAGTGGGAAGCCAGGCAGGCACATCTTCCTTTGTAGCAATCCAGCCTGCCTACTCCTGGCTGCCCTCTTTCCAGATCTCCATCACATGACGGGAAGGGAACATGTTTCCAGGGGAAGAGGGAGATTTGGGGCAGGCTATGACCTGGATAAATTATCCTAGCAACCTGCCCATGGCTTGCAGAGTGTAGACTGAACAATTCTGATTTGCACAAGTGCTGCAAGAATCAAACCCCACTGAAACCAACAGAGAGCTTTCTATTAGCTTTAGTGAACACTGGACCAAGCCAGTAAGTTACAGATAGGCAAAGATGCATATAGGAGACCTCTGTGGGTTGTTGGCAGAGTGACTTTGAATAAAAACAACAGCAAGGTACCCTGAGGCTCCACCACCTTTGCTGTCCAGTGACTGATTTTTATTTGTTCCCTACCTCAGTGGAGCTGCTCTACACCACTGGGAAAATCTGGCCCATGCTGTCTGCTCCAGAAGGTTTCAGTCTAGGTGCTTTTGGCATTGGGCACAGGGTGCTCACCATGCAGATTATACGAGGTATCAGATGCAAGGCAGCTTTAGGTAGTTGTGCCAGCATGTAGAATAAAGGAAAGCGTACTCATAACACAGATAGGCTGGACAAACTTGAAACCACTGTTCTTGAGCCAGCCAGCCAGATTCCTCTTGCCATAGTTGGTTTCCTGTCTCCTAGACTCAATGAGATACCGTTTGCAGGTAGAAATGGAGCTCCTGCAGTGTACATTGTGTGTGTGACCCTTGCTGCTGCAACGCTTTAAGCAGATTATTATTATGTCCCTTCCTTTAATCATCAGCTAGTGACAAGTTAGTGATGGTTTTAGTACCACTACTTGTTGGGGATGACAGGTTAATTTATGGGGATTTTTTAATTTATATTTTTTAAAAATTAAAGCCACTTGTTGCTAGGCAGTAGGTCTTGTGAATTAATAAAACAAGCAATAAGAAATGGAATAATAAAAATAAAAAAATGGCTGGCTTAAAAAAAAAAAAAGTAATGCTGTACTTCAACAATAATGATGAAGGGTGGAAAAGGGGACCATCTCCTTGTGGATTATTCTGGGTCAGAAAGCATCATTACAGCTGGAGAACTTGTCCTAGAAGCCTCAGACCTTGCCCATGTGAACCCATTAGCCAAGAGAAACCCCTAAAACCAGTGTAACTTGGCAAATTTACCTTGGAGGGATCAAGTCTTCATTTGTAACAATACAATACCTCTGCATTTCATTGCTCTGCCTCCTGCTTTCTTGTGCTGTCAAATACACGGTCAGGTCACAGGCACAGTGTGGCTTGTTTCAGGTTTGTGCCTTGAGTCTTACTTTTCCAACCAGGCATTCACAACTGTGGTCAGGTAGGTGAAAGCCTGAAATCTCAGTCTTGAAGGACTTGAAGGACTACTTTCAAGTTCTGCTGTACGCTGGGTACAGCAAGATGGAGAGTCTAGGCTTCTATTTCATTCGGTGTATTTATTCCCACCTAATTCCCAAGACTTTCTTGCCCACACTTCTCCGTCTACATAAAAAACTAATATGAACCTGGTTTAAATAAATAAAATAAAAGCGCCATCCATATTAACAGTCTGTTCCTTCCTTTATTTTCACTGTGTAAGAGCAAAATTGCAAGCTTCACTCAAGCCCTATGGTGATAAATCTCAAGAAGGGCAGGACCTTCCATTATGAATAGAAAGATGGCTTTAATTAAAAAAAAATAATCAATACATTATTTTCAGTCATTAGAATCTTGTGCCAGTTACAAAATCAATCTTTTTCTTATTAAAGTGCTTGCATTCCCAGTAAAATACTCTATGACTTAGAATCCCCATCATGAAAGAGCTGGACTAGGCTCTCAGGAAGCCAGCAACTTCCATTGTAATCATAGATTTTGCATAGTAAAGGAGAGCTTGAGTCTGAACTCCTGGAATTCCTTTTGAAGGAGTAGTGGAACGGTAACTTGGATCACCTTCAGGAAGACTGGGAGTGTGGGCGGTTGTATACAAGGAAAATTGGACCTAGGACATGTAATTAAGGTGTTCCTAGTCCATGACAGAAAGTCATTTAGTGTCTTCTGGCAAAGTCTGTCACAACAAAGAAAACAGATTCTGCAGAGGGAAAGGGACAACCTGACCAGATTTACTCTGATCAGCCATGTGTAGTGATGAAAAAAGAAAGGTAGGGAATGAAATAAAATGTTGGGAATTTGGTTTGTACTAGAGTTTTGGTTTGTTCTTATCTCTGCTGAAAGTGACTGCTCTATTTAGTTTTGAATAATTACTCTGCAAGTTGGATTAAATTTTCTTCTCTCCCTTGGTTTAATGTGGCAGCAGAGACAGTGTGTATTATATACTGGCATAACACACGCCTTTTAGAAAAAACCCTGACAACATGAAATTCCCATAGGTGCTATGCTCACAAAGCATTAGCATAATGATGTCAGGGAGAGATCTTTGCTCTTATAGAAACTGTTTATATCTGTCAGGGTCTTATATGTAGATTGTTGCAAACACTATGGAAATGAAAAACCACACTAAGACACAATAAAATTCTGTTAGTCATTGAGCAAAAGCAGAGTCTGAAAATGAGAAATGAAGTTTCTTCTACTAGAATAGCTGTATTTTTACTGTGGTAAAATACAACAAAAGCATCAGAAAACAGAGATGGAAATTATAGACCAGTGCCATATTAGTGCAGGACACTTTTAGGCCTAATTGAAATCCTTCTGAAGCCAGTGTTATGACTAGCAGGTCTAATAGTAATAATAATAGTAATAATGGTTGTTCTTCATAATTAAGGATGATTATGAGGCACTTAGGGTAATGCAGCTATTTACTTTCACCACCCATGTATTTGCTTGTGTGAGAATAGATTTAACTGTGATGAACAGCTATGGTTGTGCATGTTCAGTTTTGATGACTGGGAAGTGCTAATTGATTCTCCTTGAGCTTTCTTCCTTGAGGCTCTTTTGGCTTCCATTTCATTAAGCATTTTGCCTCATAGGCTGAGTTGTATCATCATACATCAGGTATCTTGATGTAAAGACTTTTTCCTCACTTACTGAAAAAGATCTTGCAAGCTTTAAGGGATGATTTCAGCACGTCCTTCAAACTGAGTCTTAGCTGTTCTTTTGCCACAAACAAGCAAGGTCCCCTCCATGGATCAAGAGTATATGTGCTGCCCACCTGCCCAGTTCTGCACTGACCAAGACTTTACCAAGAGAGCTACAGCATGGGTGGCTGTTTAGAGGACAACACCCCGGGTCTCTTATCTGCCCATGCCTAGATCCCAGTGTAGGCAGAACCATCCTGTTCTCAAATACAGCGTCTGTGCAAACGCAGATCTCATCAAGAACTGAGGGCATTACAACCGATACATGGCAGTTGCTGTGCTAAGAAGTCACAAGCTAAACACAAAACCAGATCTAGGGGACAGAGAGGACTGTCACCTGCTAAGAGCAAGGAACGAGGATGAAGGGGTCTTGGAAAGGACTGATTTTTTTTTTTCCCTTTGGACAAATGGTATTGCCATGTTCCCAGTAGACTGGCATGAGCCTTAGCATACATAATGGAAGTGGCCACTGGAGGAAGAGGGCCAGGAAGAGGAAGATTAATAGATCACTTGCAGATTAGTACTATGAAGCCCTTTTTAAGATGTTGAACCACCAAAACCCACCTAGAGAAGGCATCCTCATCTAAAATGAATGCTACCTCCTGAGTAGCTGGTGAAGAGATAGGGCTCTTCTTCTACAATCAGTGTTCCAGGAGTACGTTCCCATTAATTCCCCAGTGGATTACCAACAGGAAAGTCAGAAGGTTTACAAAGAAGGTGTGCTCTTGTTAAAGGCTTCATGGAAAATTTTGGTCCCATGGTTTATTCATTGAGGGTTTCCCACAGTGTCCAGGTAAGAGGCAATGCTCTAAGGGAGCAGGTTCTCTTGCTTTCACCTCTCCCACAGATCAGCCAGTTCTACTTCTTTCTATGAGTTGCTGCTCACAGAAGAGAGGAGAGATATGGGCTTGAGCGATTGTGAAATAATGCTTTGCTTTGTAGTTGAGTTTTCTTTTTAATTAACTCAGGTTTTGAAGAATAAAATTAAAGGTGACAGTATTTAAAGCATGTAAACTTCTTCTAAAATGTCAATACATTAAACAAGAAGTTATGGAAACAAATTAATAAAAAGAGAAAAATCTTCCCTGAGCTGAGCTTTGCTTGATGAACTTCAGGAGTGTGTGGCTTTTGCTACTGAGAAAAGGTTACTGGAAGCGTGGAAGCCCTGGTCCAGGCACAGGCACTGCAATGCCATGAATGTCTATTCTAATTTCTTTCATCCCTAGCAGGTCCCTTTAACAACTGTAACAAAGCAAGCCTTAATAAAGTAGCCTTATATCTTAATCCACAGTATATTCATAAACAATTTCCATCCTTCCCTCTTCTTCTCCCTTTTAAGACACAATAATGTACTACTAAAAATAGGGTTTCTGCTTTCCAGTCAAGTACGTTCATAGTGAGAAAATAGTTCCCTTCATTATCAAAGTCTCAGAGAAACGCAAACAGAGAAGAATGAGCAAACATAAAACCTATTTCCAAGGTGTTCTGGAGTAATGGATCAGCCTCTGATCTTCAGATACACATCAGTAATTCCAGACTTTGATCTACAAAGCACTTAAATACTTGCATAACTTCCAGCATATGAGTAGCCTCTTCAGTTAAGATTAGCACGTGGTTAGGTGCTTTTCTGGACTGTGGCTTTCAAAAGGAGTGTAAGGATTAGTTATGTATTTTGTATTGTAGAAAAAAGTACAAGGAAGGAAGGAAGAAGGGAAGGAAAGCTGGCTTAGGTTAAAAACCAACAAATCCAAACAGAGCTTCCCAGCAGATTGAGACCAAAGAGAAATTAGGATGTATAATACATTGCAGAAATAATTCAGCACCTGATGGCATTATATTAAAATCATTGTACTGGAAAATCCAGGAAATTACATTTTACGAGAAAAAAATGTTGACCACTGAGACCTTGGAGCTTCAGGACTATGTGAGATCAGTTTTATTCACGTCTTCCCTGGTTTGCTCCATTTCTTCAGCTTCCCTGTTAGAAATCTTGTTCCTTGTAGCCTTTAGATGAGATGATTATGAGATGCAGCTTCTCTGTTTTGACCAAAACAATCTGAACTCATTTAAATGGAAGGTCTGAGCTTATTAGTTTTTTAATTTGAATAGGTTAGGGATGGTCACTTCATGTTCTCAGCTTATAGGTTATGCCCAGCTCATATCAGCAGTGAATTGGCACACTGGAAGCAGACATGGCCATGCACAAACTGCCCATAGATAAGGATGTAAGAGATTCATGTTATACAGTTAATTAGGCAGGGCCAGGGGACATTCCCAGGCACTGGAGCTTGATTATTTATACTATGAAATTGTTAGGATGATGCCTGGCATGTTTTTGGCAAAGGTACAAACACCCCATCTAACACACTGCCAAGCAATTCCCAGGAATAGCACAGGGAAGGAATCCTTCTCCATCGGCAGTTTGCATTCAGTCACCCTGTTCTGGAGGTTGAGCTAATTCAATAGCATGGATGCAGGCTGTTCTGCATCAGCTTGCCTCAGTGCCAGCAAGTGTTCCTGGGCCTGCTTAATTTACTAATACAGATGTAGCCATAGGTCCTATTCATGGACACAGTACTGATTTAGTTGACTTACCAGTCTATTAAAATCTAGATAGATTTTGATTCATTGTAAGCAAAATAAATACTTGGAAATGCAGTAGAGGTGAAACAGAAGGAGCCTGGGAAAAAGTGCAGCTGCAGGAGGATCTGCTTTGAGAATAAACTGTAATAAAAATACACTGGCTATAGATGTAAGGTCATCTAAGGAAACAAAATGACAAGGTATTGAGCTGGCACAAGAAAACAATTATGTTGGTGAGCCCTAGAATTAATGAAGTCTGATTTCCTATGATTTATGTTTCTTGGTTCATTGACATTGCTCAGCAGGAAAGCTATAACCTAGATGCCATCACAGAAACATGGTGGGATTACTCTCATAACTGGGCTGCTGCAATGGATGGCTCTTAATCCTTTGGAAGGGACGGGCAAGGAAGGAGAGGCAGTGGGGTAGGCCTGTATGTCAGGGAATGTTATGATTGTCTAGATCTTAATGATAGTGGCAATAAGGTTCAGTCTTAATGGGTAAGAATCAGGGGGAAGGCCAACAAGGCAGCTATCATGGTAGGAGACTGTTATAGATCACCCAACCAGGACAAAGAGGCAGACAAAAAATTCTGGGATAAGTCTCACGATTGCTAGCCCCTGTTCTCGAGGGGACTTCAACTTACCAGATGTCTGCTGGAAATACAATACAGCAGCGAGGAAACAGTCTAGGATGTTCCTGTAGTGTGTGGAAGATAACTTCCTGACACAGCTGGTGAATAAGCCAACTAGGGAAGGTGCCCTGCTGGACCTGTTGTTTGTGAACAGAAAAGGACTTGGGGGTGGTGTGGTGGCTGGAGACTGTATTGGGCACAGAGATCATGAAATGATAAGAGTTTTCGATTCTTGGAGAAGTAAGGAGGGTGGTTAGCAGAACTGCTACTTTGGAATTCCAGAGGGCTGGCTTTTGCCGGTTTAGGAGACTAGTTGACAAAGTCCCTTGGAAGGTAGTTCTGAAGGGCAAAGGAGTCCAGGAAGGCTGGACATTCTTCGAGAAGGAAATCTTAAAGGTGCAGGAGCCGGCCATCCCCACGTGCCAAAAGACAAGCCAGGAGAGAAGATGACTGGCCTGGCTGAACAGAGAGCTTTGGCTAGAACTCAGGAAAAAAAGGAGAGTTTATGAACTTTGGAAGAAGGCACAGGCAACTCAGGAGGACTGTAAGGATGCCGTGAGGTTATGCAGGGAGAAAACTAGGACTAAAACCCAACTAGAACTCGATCTGGCTACAGCCATTAAAGACAATAAAAAAATTTTCTATAAATACATTAACAACAGAAGGAGGGCTAAGAAGAATCTCTGTCCTTTATTGGATGCAGGGGGAAACATAGTGACAAAGGATGAGGAAAAGACTGAGGTAAATTATGCTTTCTTTGCCTCAGTCTTTAATAGTAGGACTGATTCTTCTCTGGGCACCCTGCCGCCTGAGC
>JAVJGI010000050.1:65713195-65752875 GCA_035590275.1 Ibycter americanus | reverse complement strand
GTGGCTTGGATGGGTGTGCTGTTCGCTGGGTAAAAAACTGGCTGGATGGCCGAGCCCAAAGAGTGGTGGTGAATGGAGGCCACAGCTCAAATCCTGTATTCAGTTCTGGGCCCCTCACTTCAAGAATGATGTAGAGGTGCTGAAGTGTGTCCAGAGATGGGCAACAGAGCTGATGAAGGGTCTGGAGCACAAGTCTTATGAGGAGCGGCTGAGGGAACTGGGGTTGTTTAGCCTGGAGAAGAGGAGATTCAGGGGGGACCTTATTGCTCTGTACAACTCCCTGACAGGAGGCTGTAGGCAGGTGGGGGTCGGTCTCTTCTCCCAGCTGACAAGTGTCAGGACAAAAGGAAACGGCCTCGGGTTGTACCAGGGGAGGTTTAGATTGGAAGTTAGGAAAAATTTCTTTACTGAAAGGGTGGTGAAGCATTGAAACAGGCTGCCCAGGGAGGTGGTGGAATCGCCATCCCTGGTAGTATTTAAAAAGCGTGTAGATGTGGTGTTTAAGGACATTAGTTTAGTGGTGGACTTGGCAGTCCTGTGTTAACGGTTGGACTTCATGATCTTAAAGGCCTTTTGCAACCTGAATGATTCTATGATTCTATGACTTTTTTTAAGGAGATTTAACTAAAACTTATTTCTATCTAAGATACTTCTATCTTAGATATTTTTGTATGGTCTCTCTTTTCCTTGGATTCTCTGAAGTCTGACCACATGTGCATATATAATGTTCCTTTCCTTCAGTCAGGTCACTTAGAATATCTTTCTGTATATGGCAACTTGTTTTATTGAAGCTTGTAAGAACTTGGTTATCTTTGTGACTTCTACCTCTGTCAAAATCAGTCAACAGGTTCAAAATTTAGAGGAGTACAAGCCCAAGAGCTGACTGCAGAAGCCTTGTTTCCATACTAAATAGGGCTGCAGATCCATGGTGCATCAGGACACCACTCATACATTTAGCATAGAAATAAAAAGACAGCATGAAAACTCAAGTGGGGAATACATTAAAACCAATACATGATAATTTAGTTAACAGCATTCATTAACATATGCTTTTTTTTAAGTTCAGACAATTAACTAATTTCAAACCCCTATTTCCTTATTTTCTAATTTATTAACTTCTAGGAGAAGCACCCATACTGTTCAAAACATCCCTCTGGATATGCTGCTGAGATCTTGAAAAGATTTATTTTCAGCAACACCAGAAAAATAAAAAGATCTGGAAGAATAATAAAAAATGGATTAAAGTGAACAGAAATAATTTATCAACTGCAGACATACAGGAATGGAAAAAGATGACTACAAAAGATTCCTCCAAAAAATCAAGGAAAAGAAAGGGAAGTAAGCACAACTACTTTACGCTAACAATACATCTGTGTATGTTTGTTTGAGTTGCCTACCTGCCTGTTGGTACAACAAGGTATTACATGATTTTAGGAATACAGGGCAGACTGCTGCACTGGAAACGTGCATAGGTTTTTTCAGATCAGGTATCTCACAGGGCTGAATTCCTCTCATTTACGTTGCATGAATCAGAAGTAGCCTAGTCTAATTTCGGTATTTCAAAACCTGAAGAAGTAAGAAGGAAATCATTGTTACCTATTTACAGGTCACTTACAAGCTTGTGCTTGTGTGCAGGAAGTGTACAGGAGAACAGACCTGAAAAGTGTCCCTTGGGACAGATGTACGCTTGACGTCCCCAAACCCCTCTTATACTACTCTGTATATGCTTTTCTAAAGTCAGTCCCCTCCTTCTATGTATTAATTTCTATTTCCCCTGCTTAATTTCTCCCAACATTAGGTTTCCAATTTGTACTGAAATAAGAATGATGTGCCTGTCAGAGTACCGTTGTCCATTATTGTTTTACATTAGAGAAGTAAATTGCTTATCTGAGGCTACTCAGAGTTATTGGAAGAGCTTAAAATCAAACTTGGGCTTTATGCTTAAGCCATTAGACCCCGCTGACTTTAATAGCATTTCTCCCAGCTGAGGAGTTAAAATTCTGGTTCTTGACAAATAGTGGAGACAGGCTAATCTCACACTATTCCCTTGGTAGACACATGTCACTTAACCTCTGCAGTCTCAGCTTCTTCTGCTTTAAGGCTGAATTGTAATGTAATTAACATGGATATTTATGTTTATGTGGCCCTTTGATGAAATGAAGTAGAAAATTACATATCAAGAACCCTCAGCTGAAGGTGGGGGAACCCAAGTCCTCTCTTTGTTTCTCCAGAGGCCTGGGTTGTTATGCGTTGGGCCTATGTGTACAAGATTGCAGTATTTCTCAGCCTATGGAATATATCCCGCATGGTGAAACGGATTTGGTCAAGCTTAAGATGATGCAGGCTCAGTGGTTCCCCCAAATCCATACACTTTTCTTCCTTTACCTCCCCTCTCATCTGTACACCCAGCTGTTTCTCTGCAATATGACCCTGCCACTGCAGACTACAGGTATATGGGGCAAGAAAACTAAACCTCTTACAGCAGCACCCTGCTTGTCAGCCAGTTTAACTCACTGCCCTGGCAGAAAACTATTCACCGTTTTCTGCTGGGTTAGTTTCTCACCACTTTCAAGGTTACGCAGCCAGCTTGTATCAGATCAAACAAACAATTAAAAGGGAAGCAGAGGGATGCCAGGAGCCTGGAGGAGGAGAGTAGGACTGACTCTTGGGTGGTAGCATGCTAGCGGACAGAAGCAGCTGCCTCGGGCTGGGGGGGACTCACTTGCTCAGGTTTGCCGATCAGTGAGAGTCGGTGTGGTGTCACCCAGAAGGCAGAGAGATGAAAATGGTGATAGCAGCGGGAAGACAGAGAGAAGGAGGAGGGAAGTCTCACCAAGACAAAAATAAGAAAGATTAACTGGAAGGAAGAAGGAAGCCAAGGGGAAACAGATTGAGAGTTGCAGGAGTTCAGTGCCAGCAGATGTTCAAAATCAGATGGGCTGAGGTAGCTCCGTAGGGAAATGAGGGTTGGAAGGGAAATGCATAGGAGAACGGCAGGAACCCAGAGGGAATTGCTGCCAGGTTAGAAAAGGGAGCAGGTTGTGCTGACAGGCTCCTCTTAAGCTGCTTCTCTCCCATTCTGTCAGTCTGATTTGTTTATTTTGCTCCTCAAATTTTCAAGTCATTCTGCTGTGAGGTTTAAAGCAGAGAAAATGGATAAGCTTGTAGAAGACCCATGTGTTTGACCCTCAGCTCAGGATATACGCCGGTAAAAGCTGTTGCACTTGTGCATCTATCTCTTTACAGGTATTTCATTATTTGTGGTTAGGTATCCTGTATATAATTTGGAAAATACCAGTACACCCTTAAACCTGTAAAACACTAGCTGAAGAACCAAACCAGACAGACCGTTCAGTAACCCCTGAGCGTGTTAGGCAGTGTAAATGGCAGCTGCAGAGCAGCCTGCTGCCACTCTATACAACAGTAAGACCAGAAGGAAAGGATTTAATTTGTTTCTGAAACCTCAAGGCTTGTGCAATGCATATTTATGGAGGGGAAATGTACTTCCTTGCCTTTGTTTCACTGACAAACATGCAGATTGTGCAAGGTGGATTCTCACTGATCATCCTTTCTCACACACTGGAGGGACTGGAAACCTTCTCTGCTTGGACTTTTCTTTTTATCCAACACATCTGTTTCTGCATGATAAAAGGTTGAATAGCCCATTTCCCATTCTCAAACCAGGCAGACATAAGTAAAGAGAACTGTGGAATCCAAAGGTTTTGGAAGGACAAACCAGGTAGCAAACTTTTTTTCATGTTTTCAAATACAAATTTATAACCTTTATTATAAACTGAAATTCACCAACTATCTGGAAGTATTTATCCCTGCTCCTATGAGACATTCATTACATAGCTCAGTTGTTACAAGAATATTGCGACAACTTCGCCTTTAAATGCTCTTCAGATTAAAAGGAGAGAGCCAGAGAAATAAGTATTCTTTCTTTCTCTCTTCTGGGCTCGTCTTTATTCTTGGGTCTTAAAAGGGAACAAATTTTCCTGTTCCGGATACCTGGGTCAACTTGGATTGTACTGTCATGTCATGTCATGTTATGCTTTAGACACAGAACTTCCCAGATTAGTTGTTAACTGCATTTTACAGGCTGAGAAATTTGAGAGGAGAGGTCATTCAAAATGTCTACAACAACCAGTGGGAAAAAAAAAAAGTTACTTTAATTTAAAAAATAAAATAATTAATTAATGTGACAGTGAGCCCATCTTAATAAAATGGGTGGTGTGGAATTTATTTCCCTGCTGTGATAAATCTGTGGGCAGATACCCTTGTCCCAGACTATGTGGAATTATGATCAGAAACATTGAGAAAGATCTAGGATCAAGGCAAGCTATGCTGTTCAGAGCCCGCAAATTTATACATTCTTAAAAGCAAGGCTGAAACTAATATTTCTCTTGAGCTCTTTTCATTTACAGGGTAGATATAACCAAGGCAGATACTAATTTCCACAGCACTACAGGGAAATCATGATCGACTATATCTTCCATGAGGAGTTTCTCTAATGAATTAGTCACAAACATATTTTTATTCCTCAGCACTCTGTATCTCTTGTGCCTGTTACATGAATCTCAGATTTGATCACTTTTGTGCTTTTAAACAAGTGCTCAAATGGTTATTCACATTCTGGAAGTGATATCAGGAACAAGTGAGCCAACTTTACTACATCCCAATTGAAAACCAAACTGATGAATTCTGGGAGTCTCAAGACAAGGTGTCTTTTTTGTGATTTTCATTCTGGAATGAAGTTAAAACCAAGGGTCCTGTTCTGTCAGAAAAAAAATACCGGTCAAGAATAAGGTTGTTCTTGCGGATAAGACAATGAAGAGGTCTGACTTTGCCGCAAATTCTTTAAATGCCCTTGCAAAAGGCCACAGGAGTGTCCAGGCCTTGGCCTTTCATTGTTAGAGTAAGAATAATATTACTTTATTTCTCCCATTCTTAACCTTTCTGGCCTATTTTGAATATAAATCATGAAGAAGTGGGAACTGCCTTAGAGAATCAAACACATCAAATGCAGTACCTTCCCTCTGGCAGGGACTAAGAGCAGATCTTCATAAGACAGTAAAAGATACTCCAGGGAAAGAAGTGATAGCATAATCTACCCTTATGAAAGATACACTTTAATCCCTAGAAATTACAGGTTGACCTAAACCATGAAGCATGAAGTCTTCTATCCGGACAAATTTATTTTAGGTATTATAAGTCACTCTTTTATTTATATCCATACCAAATCCTCTTCTAAATGTTGCTAAATAATGTGGGAATGCATTCTGCTGGATGATTCTTAATGTCTGTTTGAATTATATCTGTGCTATGGGGTATAATTGTGGCTGGGATGTTTGGTTATTCGCATAACGATAAATAGTGGTAGGGAAGCAAAGGGGCAGGGGAGAGAGGAGAGTTCTTTGATATAGTTTTACACTTCCTTTCCCTTGTACGCTGGCAAGTATTTAGTCATGAAGGAAAATGTTGAGTCGTGCATTTTGCAGTGGAGCTCTTTCCTAAACTATATCAAACAAATGAGTCGGCTTTTTTGTATCCTCTTTCTAATTTGAGATGACTCTGAGACAGCTTTGCTTTCGGAAAAACAGGAAGCCTGGGGATTCCTTTCCTCCAGATTTGATATTTTTCGGTTTATAAACCAGGCTGGATGAAGCATATGACACTACTGTCTCCCTGTGTGACTTTGCTCTGCCTTCATTTGGTCTGGACGAGAGCACCTAGAGCCAGTGCCAGGACCCCTAATTACTCTCCTCACACCTGGGACTGCAGCTTGGGCATCTTTCTGCGTATGAACCCCAAGTGAGAAAAGCAGGTCTAACCTTTTTTCTCCCTCAGACGGTGTTAAGCAAATTGAAGCCTTGTTTTCTTTCAAGAATTGAGCCTCTTCAAACAGCTGTGTAAAGTCTGCTTGGCTTTTTTCCTCCTGCCCCCCGGAAGCAGCCAGGAGCAGGTTTACCCGCTGGCAAACGCAGTCGGCATTGGGGTGCTGGCAGAGCCCGTGGCCGCAGTGGCTTAGTGCTGCGGTGGCTGCTGCAGCCGCCACGCATGGCGCGGGGAGGGGGCTGCGCTCCCCGCTGCCGCTTGCTGAGATGAGGAAAAGCAATTTCAATCCATAGCATAAGGCTTACAAAATAAATTGCTCTGCACCACCCCGGATGATTTGCAGGGTATTAAATGGAATCCTTTTAACAGGAAGCGCTCACATCCAAGAAAAGGGCAGCACAGTGAGGCTGCCGGAGTGAGGGAATTGCCAGCCTTGCTTACTAGGACCGCAGGACAAAGATAAACTTTTAATGGATTTGGCAATCGAAATGAGGGCCAGGCAAAAGCACTGCTGAGAGAGGGACAGTTTCTTACACCCTGCTCCTATTGACCATTCATTCAGGTCTCAATTTATTCCCCATTACACTATCTGGAAAAGGACTGTCTGAAAAGCAGCGGCAGCCTGCGTGTCGGCGCCGCTCAGCCGGCTCCAGCCATCCCCCCTTCACCCCAGCAGCGCATTTCGCATCACCAGCACAGCAGACTGGGGAACAGCTCCCGCTCTGCGCATCTTCGGGGTGAAGTGGAGGGGGGGTGCAACTGCTAAGGGAGGCAGGGGGAATAAAACAGGTCTGTCAGGGCTCCTTGCTACATGCCAGGGGCAGCGAAGAATGGAGAGGGGGGGAAATTGCCCTGGGAAGAGTAGCTGGCAGTTTTATATGGTGATACTGGATTAATCTGCTTTGTGAAATGAGGTGAAGTACGTAAATATTCAAAGAACCAGGGGAAAAGAGAGGAAGAGTAATGGTACATTGCAGAATGACAGAACTGGCTACCATGGGAAGGCACCTTTGGAGATCAAGAGGTTACTCAGGAGCGTGCTGCGTTGGGTCCTTATGTAGCCTGATGACACTGCAATCTCTTGCTAGAGTATCTGAGGAGGCGGTAAACTGGCTACGCTGGGTTTCAATATTCTATATTTCAAATATAGACTTTTGGATTTGGTTCGGTTTATTGTAAAACATCAGCCAGGTTTGTTCAAAATGCTACACATAATCACTGTTACAAAGACTTATTTTTATTTTGTTTCTATAAATGTTATAATCCACAATACAAACATGTAACAGGAAAAGCATTGTTGAAAATAAGTTATTGAAATATTTTATATTTCCTTAATGTCAGTTTTAATGAAACTGGCATACTTCTGTAACAGGTGAAGAATTGAATAAAGATGCTTCTGTTTAAAAGTGCTCAGCAAATGGTAATTCTATTTTAGTTCTGAGTGGGACTAGTCTCCCTCAACCGATAGGGGTGCATTTCCACTAAAATCTTAAAATCCAATCTTATATTCTTTGGTCAGGCTAAATTCACCCGTGTTTCATTTGTATTTCTTCCTGAATGAAAGGTGCAAGATCTAAGTTCAGCTTGGATTTTTGAAAAGAGTTAACAAAAACAGAAGTACAGATGAGTGTGGCCGTTCTCTCTCCCACGAGAACGAGAATTAAAATAGTTTAGTGAATATCTTTCCCATGCGAATTTAAAGACTATATGTAAAACTGCTTCCAGTATGCAAACTCACAAATTCAAAAGGAAATTGTTAAGGAGCTAAGCAGCCTTCACACATACTGATTTCAATAAAAATTAAAAATACTCAGGGAAAACACCATCATGCCCTTAAATACATGTTTTAAAACTTCTTCAGTTATATTCTGAACACAGCTCAGGACATTTTATATGGGATGTGGAACTGGGACTGTGTCTGCTGCTAGCATCCTATTGCCAGGGCCTGGCTAGTAGAGCTAAACCACATCATGCAAAGAGAACCTGGGATAGGACCAGTGTTCACTTTTTAGGGGAAAAAAGCTATAAAGCCTCCACTATGATATCTTTCCAAACTTTTTTGCAGCTATTCATAGAGTAGCCCATTCAGAGTGCTAGAATTCAGCAATATTAGATTAATGCCTGTGTAAAGGGTAAGAGAAACCACATCTTTTAATTTACTTTATTGCAAGCTCTCTGTGCACAGTTTAGATGCAACACAAGAGGTTAAAGATCCTTAGAGAAAATATCTTTGTCATCTAGCTACTTTGCTAAGAGATAAGGTTACTAAGACAAACAGGACAATACCAACCACACAACATTAAGGATATGAGTCTCAATGGCTTTAGCAAACTTAAGCAAATCCTTTTCAGCAGTCTGACACCATAAATGAAGTGTTTGAGATGGTATCTCCAGCATTTGAAAGAGCAACCCTGACACATACTTTGATTAGGGAAGCTGACATTTCTGTTAAAGTTCAGCAAGTCACAGAATCCTCTTAACATATGGCCAAATATTACAATGTTCTCTTCTGAAAAAGGTGAGTGTGATTACAGATTTCATAACTTTCAAAGCCGGAAACAAAACTTACTGCATCTGCTTCACTTTTTCATTCTCAGCAAAACAAACAAAGATAGGGAGACAGATAAAATACCAAAGAAGAATAATGATAATGATAAATCCCACACATGCTTTGAAGATGTAGAGAAGACAAGAAAGCAATGTAAATTTTGCTATTATACAAATATTATGGTACTGAAATTGCTGAGATAGAAGTTGAAGAATATTTTGTATGATGTTATCACTATTCTGGTTTGATGGCAAGCAAGCCTCAAACCTAGAGATGGGACTTGAGCCATAGTGTGAGATTCAGCAGCCAATTTTGCCCATAGCTCTGATAACCTCTGTTCATGTCTTGAGATTTGGAGGTCCAAAGAAATGCCTGCAGATTTAGAACATATTGAGTAGAAACTAGACTAGAAATCCTGCTGCAATAGAGTCTCCTGAAAGGTTGCAGTATTGCTGGGTGGAGACTGAGTCAATATACTGACAGATTAATCATCATAGGACTGGGTTAAATCAAAAAGTAGAAGAATGCAAATTCTTTTATATAAACTCGTTAAAGGATTTAGATTTTATTCAGTTCAAGGTCTGGGTAAAGGATCTGGTCGGTTATTACTTATTCAAAGCAATTAACCCAGTGCTCCTTCTTTTTGTTATTCATCTAACAACATAAAAAAGGATCTCGGTGGGAAAAAGAAGCATTGAGGTGTACCATAAATAGTATGTCTTTATGCAGGGCTTGCAAATGGTGTAGCTTGAAGAGGGGGGTGCTCCATTTATACCATCCACTAGCAGTTTATGCAAGCTGTCTGTATAACTGCACATCCTAAATCATGAGAATAAGGACCAATCTTCAGAATTGTTTAAAAGGTTTCATTGAAATAAATGTACTGGAAACAACAGAATCAGGAAACAGTGCGAAGGCTATAAAGTTTGCATAAAGAAACCATTATGACTGTGTGCCAGTAGAACAATTGTTTGATGTTGCGTTACAAATACATCTTTTTTTCTTTTTTTTTCTTTTTCTTTTTCTTCTTCTTTTTCTCTTTCTTTCTTTCTTTTTCTTTTTCTTTTTCTTCTTCTTTTTCTCTTTCTTTCTTTCTTTTTCTTTTTCTTTTTTGTTTTTTGTTTGTTTGTTTGTTTTAAGATTCAGTTTATCCAATGGCTTTTGCATTTCAAGAACAAAAGGAAGGAATTATTTCCTGAGATGCAAAGTGGAAACTTTCAAATAAATACTAAAAATCTAATCAAGATTAGATGTCAGTCTATGATGTGGCTGGCTTTTCTATTGGGATTTAACTTTGTTCTTTGCCATCTCAGCTGTACTACCAGAATGGCTTCTCACAACATTTTCATTTCACGTACCAGATGGAACCTGAAATTACAGAACAACATATAAACTACAACAAAGCACGCTGAAATTAAAAATTTCTGATGCTTTCAGATTAAGAAAAAATGTTTGGCTTCTTTTATGGTGACTGTTCAGCCAAAATGTCTATCAGGACACAGAATTTAGAGGAGGAATTGCCCTGGTAATACCGTAATGGAGCCCAGAGCTCCATTGCACAAATGCTTTAAAAATATTTTTTATTTTCTGGAGAACTCAGAGCTGTGTCTTATCCCAAGCCCTTGGGATACTCTAGCAAAATTTCTTGAGTAGATGCTGTAAATACTAACCAGAAAGACACCTGGCATTTTTACCTCTGTTCTTTCTGTCTCCCAGTGTTGCTTTCAGTGTCAGTATTCCCACTGGAACCTGAGGCTGGATCCTGGATGAGGTGGAGAGGGGAGCCAGAAAGGCCAAGGGCCTCTTCTCCTTTCCCTTGTACACTTACCCACAGACCATCCTTTAAGAAGAAGATAAAAGTTTCAGTATTCAAGGGAAAAAAATGCTGCCTGTAACTTACTTGGAGTAACAACTAACTGTCTGAAAAAATGTGAAATGGAATTATAACATCTTTTGATCATCACACCACAAAGCATAAAATACCTTGTACTGCCTGTAATTTATTACCTTTGGATTTTTTTAGGAAACAAGTGTTATGTGAAAGATCCTAGACTGGCAGCCCTTCAAAGAAAGTTCTCAACACGGGAGTCACGGCTCACCCTGTGATTTCCCCTCCCAGGCTCTGATGCCGGTTGTCCCGGTGGCCTTTCTGATGCAACTGCTCACAGGGAAGGAGCAAGGTAGGGAATTAACACCCAGCCTCAGCACAGACCCTGATGATGCTTCTGGTGAGGGCTGTGACTTGTTCGTTAGGTAACCAAAGAATGTCATCCAAAACCCATGGGCTTACCTTGCTAAAGTTCATTGCAGAACGTGACACCTCTGAAGGGTTTTATAAAAAATCTTCAACTGTCCCTGAAGGTTTTGGCTAAGGACAATACTTAAATTTCTTTCCTAGAAATGTTTGGCGTCATATTGATTTTGACTTTTCAAATTATTTTTATAACTTCAGATGTTGAACAGTCTCTCCAAGACAAGTTCAGAGCCATGGTTAGGAGGGCTCTGGAGGGCCTGCAGCTGAAGGTTGGAATCCCAGATGTCTGACTTGTGCTCTGGGGAATCCTGGGGAGGAAATGTGACTATCAACTGGTCCTAATCCTTCAGCAACTGGGATGGATGCTTTGAATGGGATAATGCAGCCACAGAGAACTGCTGGAGCACAAAGGGAATGCAAATGCAGGATATGTTTGTGGGAGGGGTCACTGCATGAAGCATTCAGCTTCCTTTAATCAGCATTTGGATGCAATTCCAAATAGCATTTTGCCTCCATAACCTCCTGATAGTGATTCCTAAGCATATTTCATATGAGATGCAATGCAGTTAACCATGTGTTCTGATAGCTTTGATTTTAACCTCTTTCCTCTACCAAAGATCTGTGGGACACTCTTGGCAAAGACTATCTGGCTAGTGTACTATGAGCAGGGCGAACGTCTTTCTCAAGTCTTCTGTTGCAAATGGACTGTCATCTTAAAGCTGGTGATGTCACAAGAATCTTTCCCTCGACTTCCTAGAGCTTTGGACTAAGTCCATAATACAACCACTTCTTCCAATCCTCGGATGCTATTTCAGACTAATGCACACAGGAATTTTAACTTCCTCCATTAACTTTGTATGTGCAGAGGAATGCAAGCAAGAAAATCAAGTGGAAATGGAAATACTATTTCCAAGAACCAGGCAAAAGGGCCTCGGAGCATATCCTCTGCTCACAGAAGTGTGGTCAGTATGGGGTGACTCCAGCACAGAATTTTATGGTGCCTTAAGCTGAAGGGGATTTTCGAGGGCAAGGTAAAGAAGTCTGAAACAATAGACCAAAGTCTTATTCAGAGGAAACTCTCCCTGAGTTCAATGAGAGTTTCCCTTGAGAAAGGGCGGCAAGTTTTGGCTCATAAGCCCTGCATGTGGATATAGCGAAAAAAAGGGATTTGTCTTTTCAGATTGGAGGAAAAAAATGTTTGTTCTCTTATGACCAAACTATACATGTGGACCTTGTTAATTACTGGGAGTTCCATAGCATTTATGTGTTCACCAGCATATTTATTTCCCCTAACATCTAATGTACCTTTGACCTTTAATATAGTATCAACGTTAAAAAAACAAACCAATAAAATAACATGGTTACCAAAACTTATGAGTTTCTCTCATTTGCTGAAATATTCTCTTTGCAGTCTCACTCATTTCCTGTCAGGAGAGTTTGGCACTCAGTCTCCAGTACATAAACAAGCCCAGGAGCTGGCCCAAGCCAGACATTTTGCACAACTGCAGAAGATGCTTTAGAATGAAGAAAATATAATTGTCCCCAAAGGACCTGATCTCTTTTTGGGTGTCCTATATCCTTCTGCCTGGCTTTTTAAACATCTCTCTCCATCCTTCTGGAGAAACAGCCAAACAAAAGCAATGAGAAAGCTTATTATTTTGTGCAGGATTTCTAAGGAAGTTTTCCGTTGACTCTGAAGACAGTTTCATGATATGCATAAAGACAGACACATGATATGCATGTCATTGTTCCTGATGCAAATGAGATGCACTGGAATCGTCCCTCTTTTGCAGGTAGTGAAAGGAGGTTACAGTTGCAGCTCCTTGGGGGGACATACACATTAGCTCGGGTAGTGACGAAAGCCCTCTGCGGAGCACTGTCATCTCCAAATTAATATTGGCCATTAACAGAGCATTGCATCTATGTTGTTTGGGGATTTGAGGTAGGTCTTGCAGGGAGAACTTGTGAACCTCTGCTCCACAGCACAACATTTTGCCCTATGGACATGTCCATGTCAATGTCTGAGCCTGAGTCAAAAAAAAAAAAAAAAAAAAAATTTTGCTCCAATAGCTTTTTTCTTGAGCCTTTGACACAGGATAATCCTTTCCTACCTATAAACTTTTATCTTTAATTGCCTTTTTGGGACTCCTGTCCACCTACTTGTTATTCTTCGTGTGAAATAATTCTACTTTCAACACCTATGTTGCACCTCAATCATACAGTTTTAAAATATCCCCTTTCGCCTTGTTTTCTGGGTTGTTCTTTAAGTGATGTGAGTTTAATGCTGATACTGCATTAGTGATCAATCAAACCTTTGCCAAAAGCACACACAAAATAAATAAATAAACCTCCGGTATATTTTGATGTGCCTTTGAAAGAAGGAAAATTCCTTTCACATGGCCTCTTGTCCCTAGAAATCTACAAGTTTCTTTGTCTTGGCAAGTGGCCAAGCAGCACCACGATGTACCATTTTTCTTGGCCAGTGTTTTTAGGTCTTTTGAAACCAGACCAAGTGTTCACATGGTATTTCTTCATTTAACAGCTGCAAGACAGTGACCGCAGCTGCATGTGCTGTGAAACACAGCTTCCATCTATAGTAAGGGACGCTGTGTTTTTGTTTTTGTGAGATAGCTGACTAAATGAATTCACACTCAGGGCTGATACAAGCAGTGCTGTGGCTTTCTGTGAAGCCATTTTACTCTACCTATAAACCTTAGCATTTCAGAAAGCAGAGCCAGAGAGGGGCCTTTGCAGGGTGAATGTGTATACGCATGCTAATTTTCTATGTGCGTAGTATTGAATTAGCATCTCCCTAGGTGAATGCCATGCAAGTGGACTGAAGCCGAACATCTGTAGCCCACCTGGCAGCAATCTTTGCAAGCCCACACTGCTTGGTGCCTCCCCTCAACCCAATCCAAGTCCCTTGAGGTTACAGACTTGGCAGCGTGTTTAAATTGACCCTGTTTGGAGTGGTCCCTTACATCATTTCATTTCATAAGCTGTTAACTAAACTATTTGTGAGATTGGCCCAAGTCGCTTGCTGACAAATTGCATCGATGCTTGTAAAAAAAGAAAAAAAAGGGAAGGGAAAAAACCCGTCAAAACACGGTTCATGTGTAAGGCAAACTCAGCCAGGAAATATTTATGATGGGTCCTGAATGATCAGACATTCTGGAAGTGGAAAGGAGGAACAAATGTTTCCCTGTCTGCTTGTCAGGGGTTTTTGTGGTGTTCCAGTGAAGAGCGGTGAGGTTTTTGTGGGGTTAAGATATCTGAAACTAAGCCTGGCAGGATGGAAAGATTCTGCCCATGCTTAAAAGGAGACCATGCATCTGTGTACTAAAACATGCTGGTTTAAGACCTTAATAATAATATTATTAACTAGTCATTGGTGGTTTGAACATGAACTGAGAGTGGAACAAAGCCAGTTGAAAAGCCATAATAGGAATAGTACCTCATAACATCTGAGGAAAAATTCCCAAGGAGTTCCATAGTTTTGCCAAGACTAAAGGATGGGGGCACTGGTCTGTTAGGTGAATGTGGCTCCCTGCTAGATTTACTTAAATACAAGGATGTGTACTAGATTTTTATCTATTTGTTTAGGAATTGTAATGATTGCATTGTGAAAACAGGATTCCTGCCCAAGAGGTCACCTAATCTACACACAATAAGAAATAGATAAATAGGGCAAGCTGTAAAGATGGCATGAGATAACAGCTACAGTTAGCAAAGTAATCACACTTCTCCCATTCTCCAATTTATTTTCCCTTTTTGTTCTTGTAGAATAGCAGTGGCTGAAGGCTTGTAAGCAGTGGAAATGCGGCCTCCCTACTGGGGTTAAACCTGGGCAAAACAGGGCGATGGGGTTATGCAGGCAAGATGGTGTGGGAGCTCCACTCTGCTGTGCAAGGCAGAGCCCTGGCAGTGACAGGCAAGGCGGCTGAAATTGCCATTGGTGGTGGGTCACCAGGGAACCAAGCAGAGTGGTCACTGCAGACCACCCCGGCCTCGGCTGTGATGATGGGGCCCTGGGGAGCAATTAGCGTTTCCTGCCTCTGAAACTCTCCTGGAGGTCCCTTTCCTTTAGGGTCTCTGAGGTGTGTGTCTCATGGCTCTCAGCCACACAAAGATTTGGGCACGTGGCTTATAGGGTCAAGAGGAATGGCCACCCTTGTAGCAAAAATGAAGCTCATCTGTGTTTATTGAATTCTTTTGGCATGTTGTTTTTACTGAGGAGAAGCTTTCTCACCCTGCCTGCTCTCCCGGTGCAGGACACAGCACGCTTGCTTAGGTCCTCCTGCAAACACTCAGCATCCTACTCTGTCAGTTGGTTTTGCACTTAACGCCTTTGCAACCTTGCCTCATGCAGTGATGCTGTTTTAACCTTTAAAAGAAATGGATTGATAAAATGAAAGGAAAAAGGATTATACGTTCTATTATGGATTTACTTACAAAATGCATTCAAAGGTTTGCTAACACATTCCTAGATGTTTAAGAAGGGTGTAAGCAGTCCAATGGGTCAACAGGTTGCTTTTATCCATGGTTCACCCCTAACAAGAGTACCTCATATCGGCATGCTTACATCCAGCTGTGGCATAGTCCCTTGTGCCTATTATGTATTCAGACATTATTAATAATTGATTAACCCTTTACAAACCACTTAGATGTGAAATCTTTTTCTGAAGTGGAAACGGGAGCTGATCAGACAGGGGTTTGTCAAAGAGGCTATTAGGCAACCTCCTTCCTGTTTGGAAAAGACACATTAATAAAATAAAACGTGCATTCAGGTAGATTCTGCTCCATTTTTATCTGGAGATTCCTTTTGTGAATTCAATTTCTTCTTTGGCTCTTTCTCTGTCTACTCAAAAAAGGCTTCAAGTACTCTAGAGGTTTGGGCTGTATTTTCTGTGAAAGGGTTTTCTACCTGTGTCGTTTATTAATTCTCCAATCCTACATGGCCTGGTTTACTCATGACATACCAGGAATTACGCACATGCACTCAGGGGTGAGTGGGCTGTAGCGATTTCCACTTCTATAGGCTGCCAGTACATTTGTTGTTGAAATGTGCTACTATACAACAGCCCTGGGGGAAAAACATGTGTGTAAGTTGGTTGAGTGGCTTGCTTTGAAGTCCTGTAACCACAAATCAACTCTATCTGTATTATGGGTTGATAGAATCATAGAATCACAGAATGGTTTGGGCTGGAAGGGACCTTAAAGATCATTTAGTTCCACCCTCAACACACACACACACACACACACACACGCCCCGCCATGGGCAGGGACATATTTCACAATACCAAGCTCCTGAAAGCGCCATCCAATCTGGCCTTGAATGCCTCCAGGGATGGGGCATCCACAGCTTCTCTGGGCAACCCGTTCCAGTGTCTCACCACCCTCACAGCATAGAATTTCTTCCATATATCTAACCTAAATCTACCTTCTTTTAGTTTAAAACCGTTACCTCTTGTCCTATCACCACAGGCTCCCATTAAAAGCCTCTCTCCATCTTTCTTATGAGCTCCTTTATGTATTGAAAGGCTGCATAATGTGTCCCTGGAGCCTTCTCTTCTCCAGACTCAAACCCCCCAACTCTCTCAGCCTTTCTTCATAGGAGAGGTGCTCCAGCCCTCTGATCGTTTTTGTGTCCCTCCTCTGGACCCACTCTAGCAGGTTCATGTCTTTCTAGACATAAAGGTCACAGGTGTGTCTCCCAGGGGCCAGGGCTTTGGTTTTATCATCCACGCTGAACCCAGGAAGGCTACAATTCTTCAGAAGTGTGAAGCATTCTTGTCCTCTGATGGAAGGACATCTCTCCTCCTCTCCCAGGCAGCATGCCATAACCTGCTAATGGCAAATAAGTGATAAGCACACATGATTTACTGTAACTTTTAATGGAATTCACCTGATGGCTTAAAAGCTTTCTATATAATAATATTAGCTCCTACTGACTCCTAAACGAGCTTTTTTTTAGTTAAAAAACACCAGCCTGTGAACTGGGAGGCACCTAAGGGACTTGGTTTGACAACAGAGGCTGAGTTGCGCAATTGAAAGTTATTGCTGACAGTATGCTCAGGAGATTCACTATGGAGGTTTCATAAATTTAAAATAAAAAACCTACTTCTATGTTGAGTCCTTCTCGGTTTCTGTGCTACTGAATGCTCCTTTGAAACCAAAGATATTGATATATTCTATGCTGCAGGGAAATCAACAAAAACTTTAATCACAAAATTAAATAAAACCAAAGCTACCGACATTACATGGTAGCACTTTTGGAAGGAACAACACAACATTCTATGGTTCTCCTGCAACTGGCCTGATTATTTACAGAAAGAAATCAATAGCTTCTTCAGAGCTCATGGGATGGAGAATAAGGACCTTCCCATCATTTTGAGTTGACATCTTAGTGGGCTTTAGTGCAGTTACAAAGGAATAGCATGTCATATGTTCGTCAGTGATGCAAGTGATTTTGACAGAAGGAATTTGTTAGGTCTTAGATCCACCTTCACCACAATCTCTGAACTTCCTTAAAAAGTTTGTGCTGCCATCCTATCCCATTCATCATTTATATGTTTCCTGGGCCTAACTGAAAGAGCAGCAATGTGAAGGTCGTGACATGTCAGTGAAGTAGCGAGGTATGCTGTACAGGAAAGGGGTGCGCCTGAACCACACGTACATGGCAGTAATGGATATGCAACCAAAGATCCTACATTGTATCAAGTAAAATTAGTCTAGAAATGAGTTTTGGCAAATTTTTAGGTAGAACTGTGCAGAATGATATCAATTAAATATAAAAGTACATTAAAAATCCTTATTTATACAAAACCTTGAAAGTCTTTATATGTGTAAAATGTTTAAAGCTAAGAGTTTCTTCAAAAAAAGGTACCTGTTTTTAAATTAATCCATTTCCCTGAAAATGTGCTGTAAAAGTGAATAATGAAATCCTTTTACATATTAACATTAAGATATTTTCTGAGAAGAATATAGGTGACATTTAGAGAAAGCTTCCCAAATGGAAAGCCATGAAACCTCTTCATTTTGTGTCAAAAATAAAAATTCTGTGTCCAGGTTCTTCCTGGGTATTCACAGAAAAATTCTGTTTCAGGGTTTCCTCTTTCCAGCAGAAATGTTTTAGAATGTGAATTATTTCTTCACAAAATTGAAAAACAAATAAAAGATGCATTTGTACACAATTCTACTATAGCCCCCACAGATTGTCATTTCAAATTTTGCAAGAAGCCAAGGAGTTTATAAAGAGAAAGATTTTCCATTTACAACCTTTATATTTTTTGCTCTTATGATCATTATTTGCAATAGAAGAAAAAAATGTCAGTCTGAAAATGGTTAGGAGTTTTACACAACAAATGACATATATCATATACAACAGAAGTATATAAGCAGGATTCTATGAATGTATAGTTGTTCTTCCCACTTCTGATCTAATGGAAACCTGTGGAAAAGGAATAAAGGGAAGAGAAATTTATATATATAACAAGCAGAAGCAGATCTTTCTTCCCTCTTAGATGAATAGATGTATTCAGATTTTGTGGTGGGTTGGACTTGGCTGGCCACCAGGTGCCCACCAAGCTGCTCTCTATCACTCCGCCTTTCTCAACAGGATAGGAGGAGAAGATTATGATGAAAAGCTCATGGGTTGAGATTGGGTCAAGGTAAGGACAGGCTGATAACTCACCAATTACTGTCACGAGTAAAACAGACTCCGCTTAGGGAAATTGATTTAATTTATTGCCAATTAAACAGAATAGGGTAATGAGAAATAAGAACAAATCTAAAAACACCTTCTCCAACCCCTCTGTTCTTCCCAGGCTCAACTTCACTCCCAACTCTTCTACCTCCTTCCCAAGCGGCACAGGGGGATGGGGAATGGGAGTTGTGGTCAGTTCATAATGCTTCATCTCTGCTGCTCTTTCCTCCTCTCCTCATGCTTTTCCCTGCTCCAGTGTGGGGGCCCTCCCTTGAGACACAGTCCCTCACAAACTGCTCCCATGTGAGTCCTTCCCACAGGCTGCAGCTCTTCAAGAACTTCTCCACTGTGGGTCCTTTCCATAGGGTACAGTCCTTCATGAACTGAGTGCTTCAGTGTGGGTCCCCTGTAGGGTCACAGGTCCTGTCAGAAAACCTACTCTGTGTGTTTTCCTTTCCATGGGCTGCAGTTCCTGCCAGAAGCCTGTTCCTGCATGGGTTCTCTGTAAGCTTCCTTCAGGGCATGTCCACCTTCTCTCATGTGGAGTCCTCCACAGACTGCAGGTTGGATATCTGCTCCACCATGTACTTGCATGGTCTGCAGGGGGACAACCTGTGTCATCAGAGTCTTCTTGACAGGCTGCAAAGGAAACACTGCTCTGGGGCATGCAACACCTCCTTCCCCTCCTTCTTCACTAACCTTGGTGTCTGCAGAGTTGTTTTCTAACATATTCTCACTGCTCTTTCCCACCTGTTACACAATGTTTTTTACCCCTTCTTAAATATAACAGAAGCGATACCAGTGTCACTGACGGGCTCAGCTTTGGCCAGCAGCAGGTCCATCTTGGAGCTGGCTGGAGCTGGCTCTGTCTGGCGTGGGTGCAGCTGCTGGTGTCTTCTCACAGAAGCCACCCCTGCAGCCTCCCCACTACCAAAACCTTGCTACAAAATCCAATACAGTTATACACATAGATCTACAGGTATATGCTGCTAGAGAATGAAAGAAGAAACTGTTTTCTATTTAAGACTATTTGATATTGTTTAAGATACAAGCCAATATGAGTGTTAATTCCAAACCTAAGCAGGTTTTTTTACTACTTTGACAATTACTTCAAAAATATGAACAGACAAATTCATCAACTGTGACAGTAACTCTTCCCCAACAGATGTCTTTGTTCTATAGGTTTCATAACAGGGGAGGAACAGGACTGCAGGATATAAGTCTTCTTTCTAAATCAATTTTGGACTTATGTTGGAATGATGGACAGTTCCCTAGTTTTTGGCAATGATGGAATCTTTAACACCAAGTCCTGCTCATAATCAACGGCAGAAGGAGAGTAGTGCAACACTTCTAGATAAGCTTGCTTATGTGTCATTCAGATCCATTTATTCTGAGTATGTTCTTTTCCAAATTATCACAATAACCTGCAAAGAATTGCTCTTTGAATTCAGGGACAAAGAACAGGAACCACCTGTTGAGAGATGTGGCCATGCAGCCATTTCCAGGACAGGTACTAGCTTCTTGAATGCTGTTTTTTGTGCAAGTAACCTGAAGGGCAGAATTTATATAAGAATCCATTAGGGACACACACAATTGGATCTATCATAGCATATAATGACTTTCTGGGCCACATGTCACTTTGCTTTGCATCTTGCAGGCAATTTGTGAATGGCAGCTGGTAAGACAAGATCTGCTATACATATTTTTCCCGTAGAATATTGAACATGACACAATAAAGTCTGATTTTTATCTAAAGATAAATAATAAAAAATAACATAGAAAAGCTGTTAGTAAATACTGTAAAAGGAAGTGCTCAAGGGTGTTTTCTGATAGTATAGTTATTTATAAACCTCTCCTTTCCACATGCTAAAAGACTCATTAAGGATGCGGATTCCGGATAAGAGCAATAGAGTATATTGTGCAGTGGGTGGCGTGAAGTAAATATTCAATAGACACTGGAGAGTCCTTGTTGAGGGACCAAGCTCGGGAAGTGATGTAAACTGTTCACAGAGCACTTAATTTGATTCTATCAGAGATTTATTTCAGCATGTGATTGATGGAAACTGACTAAGTGGTAGTGTGGCAAAAGTACAAAAGCTATTGAACTATTAATGTTATTTATAAGGATAGGACTAACCGTGATAAGCAAGGACCAATATGAAATGTTTGTTTGCTTATTTGGAGTGAAAACCCTTCCTATGTGAGGAGCCAGCACAATTGCGCACAGTCTTAATGGAAGCTGAAGACAAGTGCAGACTTACCAGCGTCAGTATAGGCTCAGCGCCGTGCTGCACAGTTGTGCTGGAAGCAGGTTAGGACTGAGAGTTTTTGCAACAGATTTTGGAAGAAAGTTGGTCAAAAAAACATAAACACAAAACCACTGAACTTCTCTGGATTCAGAAAATGTTGTTCTTCATCTCTGACCTGTCAGCTATGCTGGAATTTGCCATTTCATGTCTTGTTAAGGACACCAGAAACGGGTAAGCAAAGTGGAGCAGCAATCAGTTTTCTTTATATTTGACAGCTATTTCATCTCCCAGAGAAATCACCCCTTCTTTGGGTCCACATTTCCTGACTTCTGGGAAACCACGACAATATAAATATATGCCAATCAAGTAGTTAACATAATAGCATATTGTGAAATTGTATGTAAACATCAAACTACATTGATTGGGCAATTTCCTATCCAGTTATTCTTGAATTACCACTTCCCTGAATATGTCTTTTAGGAATGCCTCAGCTAGAAAGCTGTCTGCAATGTTTTATTCTCTTTAGACCTAATTTATTCAAAATATTCCAAGTCCAACATACTGGTCAATATATTGCAGGCTCCTGGGCCAGCAGTAACAGCCCAAACTGGTAATTGATTAAGCAGCTACAGAATGCAAGGAGGAATATGGGTAATTGATCTGTAAATACCTGTATGAAATAATTCAAGAACCTCTTGTGTGTGATTTACTACATGAGCTCAATCTCTAACCCATTTAATACCATTTCCTTGAACTCAAGCAGAGGGATCAGACATACCAGTATTCCAGTACAGGAATCCCCATGGTACCATTTAACTTGTAGGAGGAAGGAAGGGTTAAAGTCACAGGTGGCCTTGCAATTCTTGGGAAAGGTCCCACTTCACATGCAGGTCCCCTCAGTAACTAAGTAAAGCCAACCAATGTGTCAATCAAAATGTAGTAAGTAGAAGTCAGTCCAAACATCTGCCTTTCTTGTCTGGTTTCCCTGGGTGTTCTGCTTGGATTTTGTTGCATAGAAATTCTTGACATGAAAGCGTTTGCTCACTTCACAGTGAAAGGCACAGCAGCTTCTTGGACTTCTGTCTTATTTGCTTTAGCCAGCTGGTCATCTGCATGACAGAGAACATTTCTTAATTTGATGCTGGTGCACTGATTAACAGTGCAGGTCGCTTTACAGACATATATTTCTTAGACTTGCCAATCAGCAAGATTAAACAGTGAGTTTGTAGTAATTATAAAAAGTGAGCAGGTGACAGCCTTATATCAGCTAATGTTGGCATATTATCTACTAACAGATAAATGAAACCAAATATTTTGTCTCCTAAGAATCAAAGTAGGAAAGAACAGGAGGAATGTGTGGCATTTCTCCCCAGTGCATCAGGCAGTCTTTTCCCAGATAACAATTAGGTCTCTTTCCTTTATTGACATTGTAGGCAGGATTTATGCAGAAAATAAAGTATTTGAAGTAATATGATACCCATGATCTGCTTTCAAGTTTGTTCAAAGTTCATAGAGGCCAAGGAGAGTTTTGTCTTAACAGGGCTTTGAATCAGGAGTTCTTTTGCTCCATGAAGTCTTGACTTTTCAGTTATCTGCAATATTTACATGATTTTTTTCTTGTGAGAACAGGCCTTCCTTCTTACAGACCTTGTGGGTCACCAGGTTAAAACAACATCTAAATATCTTCCAACTGGCTAGGGTCCTAATGTTGACCCAAATCAGGATGTACAGAGATAATTTTCATTTCACACAAATTTTACCCACTTTTTTTTCAGAAGCATCCACACAAAAAATATTTGGTTGGTAGTTTAGGCTTAACGTTACCTCATCTGTCATTACAACCACATACCCTCAAGGAACTCCAGAAGTTAGGGAAAACACTTCTAATACAGGTATCCTAAACAGAAGTTCAGGTGAACGTAGAACTAGTACTGCCCCTTTACTAGGTCCATATGTCTAGGTCCCAAACACCATCCGGGATACTGCGATCTCTTGGCTACATCTGCTCTGTCAGAAGACAAAAGCACCATGATTATGCTCTTTGCTTCCTGATGGCTTTAACTTGGTTATCAACTGGTCTCAGCGGGGCTACACACTGACCGAGTTGAGCTTGAACTCCCTGCTGTGGGGCTGCGCTGGACACGTGGAGCCCTGCCCATAGCCAGAGCACCCAGCAGGTGAACATGTGTGTGAATGCTGCTGGTCACCAAACCTGCCTGGACTGAGCCAGAACAGCTGCAGTCGCTCAACAGGACAGGCTCAACAGGCAGGCTTGGCCGGGGCTGGGACTGACCTCCACATGACAGTGTGGACATTTATCTGGGTCTATACTGAGCAATTAACAGCCACTGAGCATAGGATCAAGACCTGGCCCTTGGCTGTGCCCTCTGCTCACTGCTACAGTGTCCCTGCTGCTGCCTGGACCTGCACAACAGCAAGGTCGGGCCAGGCACTGGTACCATCCGGAATATCTTTCCTGTAGGCTGGTAGAGGAGAGCATTTGGCTTTGTGGAAGAAGCACTCTTTTGTATCCTGCTCCTGCGGCTCAAGATGCCCCCTGTTACTGTTTATGTACACTCATACAGTAAAACTTCATTGCATGGTGTCTGGAATACTGGCTTGATGCTAACCTTTCTTGTCTGGTCCATATATTAATTTGACCAGGCATATTTTCCCCCTTGCAATCAAAGCATCTTGAATGTCTGTTAGAGTGATAAAATGTCTCATGTGCTCTGCCAGAAACTGTCATGTTCCCATTGTTTAGTGATTACAGGCAAGCTGAGTCATAGTGGCACTCAAAAAAAAGGAAAAAAAAGGAAAAAATGTCATGTCTTCAACACTCGGGCAAAACAGGAATCTAATTTAGAAAGGTAAATCAAAACAATACAGGACGTCAAAAATATATCTCTCACCAAACTTCTTAAGTTGAGATCTGCACTCAGAGTGAACTTCTATCTAGGGTACCCAAACTAAGAAAATTTGACAGGAATGCCATGATACTTGAACAATAAATAAACTAAAAGAATATGAGATAAAGATGATGGGATCGTCTTAGGCCTTTAAGGTTGCTATCATTTATCATTTTATGAAAAATATACTTGATTTTCTTCAGGTCCTGCACTCTGTGCATTGTTTGTTGGATGTTGCAGCTGCTGCCCCTATCTTGGCTTTTTAATTTTTTAATTTTTCTAATTGGTGAGGCAATAACATAGGGGAGATGGAATGAGCTATGCAAGTGCTAGGCGCAAGCCAGGCTCATTGATTTTACTGGAAATTAAGGCTTACATCTATATTTTGTGCTTATATAGCACATTCCATCTTCCACACTTTTCCATTTATGGGATAACATCGTCGCTGGAGAGAACACATCACATTCACTTCTGTATTATTTAGCCATGTAATGTGATAGTGATAAGATCAAGATGTTTGGCACTAAAATCCCAACTGTTTCAGCAAGTGCTTCATGGCTGCTTGGGGTGTCATATCTGTTAACAAGCTTGTTCATCATGTTTGCTTTTTCTTTGTGGAACAGGTAATGAGTGGAAGTTGTGTATCTCTTTCTCTAGACATCCACTCTCCTGGTACAGAAACAGTTGTCCTTCATTAGGTAAGAGTAAATCTTTCCTTAAACTGGGTGTTTTGTTTTGGGGGTTTGTGTTTAGCATTTGTGTTTTTCTTTTTTTCCTTCATGTTAAAATCCAGTCCTAATTTGCATAGTTTTTTATGCAGAGCTGCAAAACCTGGGAGAACTGTCTGGTGCTTAAATACAGGACAGCTTGGAATACCCAGTCTGACACAGATTGACACAATCACAGAACACTCACTTTACCAGTCTCTTCTTCAATTTTTCTATCTCTACAAATAGGACAATATAACATTTACTGTCCTTGTAGTAACATTTCGTGACTTAGGAAATGTTTAGGGCACAACACTGTTATTAGCATAGCATTGTATACTCCTGCAAATGTTGATTAAGGACCCTGAAATTATCTGGATGATAACAGTAAGGTACAAAAGGAAATTAAAATGAGGCTTTAATCACTCTCTCAGTGTATAAAGGAACACAGATAAGGCCATTCCCAACCACAAGCTATAAACAGGACATTACCCAGTGAGTACAATTTTGTCAGATATTTTCTCTCTGGGGATTGTATCTCAGCAAAACTTCACCTTTGCTGCCTGCTGCCACAAGCTGCTAGGCTGGAACCAAGCTCTCAAACATAATGAAAAGGATAAAGACAAAGAAAGTTAATGGCTGCAACAGCTCATATGGGTCTCCCTTCCACAGATTTGGTAACCTTGTACAGAGCTGCTTTCATTACATGCAATGGCATGCTGTGTCTTCAATTACATGGGTGCTGCTGTGTTACTGATTTGCCTACTGACACTAAGATATTGCCGGATAAATATTGCCTCCTGAAGGACTGCACTGAGTCAACTGCATGTACGAAGCTAAGAGTGATGAAAATTTCTTCTGAATGAGACAAGTTAACATTGCTCTTGCTGACTCAAGCAATGAGAGAATCCTTTGTGATTCACTTACTAGAAACGCTGCTTTTGTCTAAAAGTCTGCAACTCTTCCCCTGCTCAGGAGGCACCGCCCCATCTCTTTCCTTCTCCTAATCTGGTTGGTGTCTGCCTCAGCTTGCTGCGATGCTAGCACATCAACCCACGTGCGTCTTGTTCTCACTGAGAAACTCTGTTGCAGACTACATGACATGCCACATTCCAGCCACTGCTCCCACTTTCATTCACTTCTTGACAAACTCAAAAATTCTCAGAGAAGTTAAGACATCATAGTTAATCTGAAAAAAATGTGCAAAACTGTGACACAATATCTATGATGCCTACAGGAGCCTTGAAAAATTATATATTTAATTCATTGAGTATTTAAAAACTTCTCAGTTCATCACTGTTTCCTTCACAAGCTGGGTTTTTCCCATCTCCTTCTTGTTATTTTTTTTGACCTTCAGGTGTCTTGCAAATGCATACCAGCAGTGTGCACATAACATATTCTTTGTGCAGTGCAGATGCAGCAGTATGCCATGCAGATGAGAAAGCAGCTCTAAGCGTATCTCCTTCAGAGTCTGCCTTCATCAACTCTTCGCCTCTTGGAGCTCAGGAAGAGCAGAGGAGAGCAAAAGGTTTGTCATGGGCTTTCCATTACTTTCCTACTCAAATTTCCAGTCACTACTCTAGACCTCTGCCAAAATTAGTTTCTAGTCCTTGGTGCTAAATCTAGGATGACCATAATCTATCACAGGGCTAACAGTCTCTAGCCCTATGAAATATAAACCACACATCTATGTAGACTTCAGCAGCACATCTACTAGAGATGGTAATTGAATCTGGTTTACCTCCCCCTGTCCTTATGCCCCTAACTCTTCCTGGGACTCTGCAGCTACAACTATGCCAGTAAACTGAGTAAGATCAAGGCATGTCCCAAGCACTGGCACACCATTATCTATACTGTAAAACCATTAGCAAGGTACATGACATGTCCTTGGACCAGGCAATCCAATACTTTTCCAGACAAGTAGTGGACATGGCTCAGGGATCAGCATGGTCTAGAGACTGTCCTCAATGCACAGTTAAGGTATAGTTGCCCTTCGTGGTAGTTAGAGAGAGACGTTAGGTAGACACAAACTGTTCTGTATCCATTGGCTACAGGTGCACCCATATCAGTGTTTTAGTACAGATCAGACGTATATGTTAGAAGCTTATTTCCATCTTGGTTTCCAGTTCCTTACAACCCTATCCTGAGTAAAATAAAGGGTGCAAATACCCTCTGTCACCCAGGGCAATGTTTCACCATGAAATAAAATTATTACAAGCGTGCTACTGTATCATAATTCCCAAGCTACTATGTAAGGTAGATACAACAAAACAAAATGTTACTGTTAAAAAAGTATTTCAGAGTCTTGATGTAGCTTTGAACATTGGAGGTAACCTTCATTTACTACATTGGACCTTGAGGCTTGAATATGACATTGAGTATCCCTTTTCCTCATGTTCCTGTACAGTAAGCCAGTCCAGATTGTAAAGGGGCCATCTAAAGACTCAAAGCTCAATGTACTAAATCTTTGTGTCCAAAACACATTGAGATCTATCCACAAACAAAAGCTGTCCTAGGTTAGTTCTGCAAAAAGTGCAGCAAGATCAGCAAAAACCATCATGTAATAGTTGGACCACAGTCCTCACCTGGCCAAAAAGTTCGGGCAGTCTTTAATGGCAAATATGCAATGATTTAATGGTCCTAGCTGGCATTGCTGGTATGAGAGCTGCCTTTCCTCTCATCATGTATTTGAGGGATCTACTGTCTACAGGAAAATTGTGAAGGAGAATTGAAAATGGGATGTCCTCTCCAGATGATTTCCAATGCGCTCAGTTATCTGAAGTCCTGTGCAGTGTCTATAATGTTGCAAGACTTTTCTGTTGAAATGTTACTGTTGTGTTTTGCAAGATGAACAACGGCAGCCTTAAATTCATAGACTTACTGATTGAAAAATGAAGCCTTTTCAGAGAAGGACTTGAGGAATGAATATCTACCAAAAGCTTTGGTAAGCTTTAAGGACATGTATCATGCTTTTCCTATGCACAACAATGGGTAACAAATTAATTCAAAGGCACATTTTAGGGACGCTTTTCCAGAACTTTCCAGGGTGATCTGGTTTAGCATTAATATCAATGAGACTGTGCCAAATGCTTTGTGACAAATAGTGCCCATCTTCCACATTTCCACAGTTCTTTTGCTGCTCCTCATGTGCCCTTACAAAGGCAATCACACGTCCAAATGGGAGTATGGAAACAAGTACTAGAAGATAAGAGCAATTTAATCCAACAGAACTAAAAAAAGATTGCCTTGAACATGTTTACAAAACAAGTTATTGTTTTGTATTGTGCAAGGTTTAGATATCTTCTTGGTATAATCTGTGCTCTGAGGAATTATCACTGAGTTCCAGCCCTGGATCATACTTACATGAGACTGTGAGAAATTCTTCTCTGGCTGTCCATCTGCTGGGCAGATGGACATGATAGATCTGGAGGGGGTGGTGGTGGTGGGGTTTTTTTTTCCTTCCTTTTTTCTTTTTTTCTCAAATCCAGTTGGCAGATCCTGTAATTTGTTGGGCTGACCCTTCCAAGGGCTTGATATTGAACCTGCCATCTGGCTAATAACGAGGCCAGCTGGACACTAACACCAAGACTCAGTCCCAGACTCACATTTTCTTCATCTGGCTTCTTTTCTATCTGTTTGTTCTTGCTCTGTCTGGACCCAATAGACATCATGTTGTGCAAAGTCACATGAAGTTCTTAGCCAACCTTTTAGTTTCTGGGTACACTTCATGACGTCAGGGGTGTCATTTTCCTGTCCCCTCAGGCAACATTTTATTGTTGGATGTGGACCATATAGGATGCCAAAAAGTGAAAAACCTGATGAAACTACTCTCACTGTTAATAAGCAGCAATATCTTCTGGTTGCAGCAATATGTTCAGATAAACCACTGGGTTTTTTGCCTCAGAGTTTAATTGAACCACTGCTCTAACTCACCAGTTTGACTGATGTGGCAGTGTACACAGATTCTTGATTCATAAGAAGTAAACACTTTTCTGTTGTTAAATTAGAGATTATTCTCTAGGACATTCAGAACAATTGAATCTGACAAAGACTCTTTGTAAGCTGGATGTTTTTGGATCCACTTGAATTGTTGAGTAGGGGGAATGGCTGTCAAAGACACAGGTTTGTGTTCTGCATAAGCTTGCTATGGGACTCCACCATGTCTGCCTCCGTCATGTCAATATTATTAATGAAATGAGAGTTAGAGGATCCATATGCCTTTTCTGGACACAAACAACTGATTATACAGAGAAAACGAGTGGACTGCTTTGTAAGGAAAGGTGAGCCAGGAGCTGAACACAGCAGCAAAGCAGGCAGGGCACAGGTCTCACCAGCACAGCTCCATAGCATCCCAGCAACTTGAGCAAGGCAGGTCCAGGGACAAGAGCTGCCTTCAGCCTAGAGTCAGGCTTGCCAGACAAGTCTGTAGACATGAGGCAGATCTGAAGGCAAGCCAGGAGGCCAAGTCTGCCTGTCAGAATCACATCAATGATGTGTATAACCAGGCATAGGCACAGCTGAAAAATTGCTGAAACAAGGACCATGCCTTTTGTGCAACATGTTTAACAGTTCCTGCCAATACATATAGGGTGAGTAGAATCCGATCTATTATCCTTTGTAAGTTTAGTTTTAGTAATGTGACATAACAGATGTCTCACTTTCAAATAGAAAAATGTAAAGTAGCTATCTTTTTTCATGAATATACTGAAAAGCATCCTCTTTATTGCTCCACAGACAAATGTTTCTCTTTATTGACATGATTTTGCAGACACTTTATCCATGAGAGACTGTAAAGTCAATGTCCATGCTGTGATAGTTTCCCTGCTCCTATCCTATAACATGCCAGTGCCATATCTTCACGGAAGAAAGAGATCATTCTGCCTCAAGGGGAGAATCTTGTTCAACATCTGTTCTATGTCTTCTGCAGCTCCTGCTGCTGCCTCTAACACAGATAGGACCACTCTCAAGTGTAAAGACCCATTTTGAAAATGATCCGTTTCTTGCCAGCTGGTAAATGAAGTACAGTACAAGGACAATCCTTCACATGTCCATGGAGATAAGTTAATGATACTATGCTAATCAGGTGTGTGTTGTCCCCATTTTGCAAGGCCTTACTGTGTATATGCCAAGGTCTGTTCACCCTGAATCCTCTGAAGCTTCTTGCAGCAGACCATTGATTTATGCTGTTGTTGTTGCCTTGGAAAACACAGAAGGGTTCATATTGCCAGGGATGTGGGATCAATCCTGTAATTACAGTCCATTAGCAGGGAAGCTACTGTTAGAGCTCTCTTGCATTAGAATAGACCATCATTTCTAAAACTGTCTAAAACTATGAGATCTATGAAAATAGGTCCCAGTTGTGAGGAAGAGGGTTGTACAATCAGCTGGAGAGGTAATTGCATTGGAGCACAGGTCAGCACAGAGGGGAGATGGTCCTTGTCTCAGTGCATTAAAGGCAATACACTATGGCTATGGCAGGCTCCTTTAATTTCAGAGCGATTTTCAGGGCTACATTTGAAAGCAATCTGCCTCCAGGTGGTTTTCTCCGGAAAGATTTCCCACCAGATTTCTACTTAGTGCTTTGCACCCTGTCTTCTGCTTCATCCAGGAGAACTTTGAGGCGTTGGTTTCAGATTCACTATTCAGTTTCTTATAGACACTTCCAGGCCTCTGTCTTACCCATCTCCATGTGTGACTTGAGTTTTGAACCAATGCATAGCCACTCATCTTGCCTCCTACCCAATTTTCTGTTGATGAATTCACTGTTGGCCTTTCCCACTATTCAATTCCAAAAGCTGAAGTATCTCTGTAGCTGAACGTGGCGCTGTTCATGGTCACATTGTCAAGAGGCAACTTGCTGTTTACTTCTATTACTTTTGTGAGAACAGGTGTCAGTAAACTGACACAGGGTGTTGGGTACTTGCAAGCTCAAACAGCCAGGTTATTACAATATTGTTAAAAGAAAACAGTGGCTGTCAGTTGTAAATTTGGCTGCAATTGGCTGCCCAGCATTGCCAGACAGGCAGAATGTTAAGCTGGAGGTACTGCTGTTGGTAAATTATATAGTTCTAATTTTGTAACTTCTAATCTCTACTGTTGACATCTGCCAAGCATCTGCATTTTCTTTGTTCTACTAATGCTCCATCCAGAGAAACAGCAGATTGAGAACCTTCTCTCATGCAGTTTTCCAAGGGTCCATGCTGTGTTAATAGGCCAACAGTGAGATCATGTCCTGCATTTTCCAAATCTGATCTTTTTCATACAAACTCCTATCCTGTGTATTGACTGAAATGCCACACCATTTCTGTGAATATATGTTCAACATTGCCTTCACCACCTCCCTTTCTGTCATCGCTGGAGAACAAGAGGTAGTCTCACAGAGAGAAATCTAAAGATTATTAGTAATGGCTTCTTCCCTAGATCCCCTTTTACCCAATGGTAAATCATTTAGCCATTACTCTACTTATCTGCTCAGACAAATCCATCTTTTCTTCTGCCAGTTCCCTGTCCGTGTCAGCAGCCCAAGGTACAGTGATGCTCAAGCCCCTGGGCGAGGTGAGCCTTAGCAATGTGTCCTCTGATATTGGAGTAGCTTATGCCAATGCAGCTCTCTGAATATCAGCCAAAAAACTGCACATAGAAGAACTGAAATCAGCACTCACTAGTCTCTAATTCCTAGTTCTAGTCTCTACATGCTTATTGTAATCTTCCTGGGCAGTTCTTCTAAAGGAAGGGCAATCTCACTCACTGACCTATAGCTTTTTTCTCTTTCAGCTAGCTCAGAAAGCAGCCTTAGCCAAGAAAGTGCTTAACCCCTTAGCAACAAGGATCGCACTAGGTGACATTTCTGTGACTCTTCTAAAGGAACAATGTCAATGATCATTAAGATCATCATTAATGAACATTCGTTTAAAAACTCAAGAATGTGGATTTCTTGGCATGGAAGTACAGCTCAGACCTTTGGGAAATTCAGATCCACTTGCAGAACTTCATCCGTGCAACCTCCCAGTAATGTATCCACAAATAGATTTAGGAAAGCTTGGAATCCTTTGCAGGCTTTGATCCAGAATTCACAACCTGAGCCTATTTCAATCTGTGCACTGAATGGTACCTGAGCAGTACCTTTAGGAGCACCAGATCCTTGAAGCACTGTATGGTACTCAGAGCAGCTCCCATCTGTCCCATATGTTGCACTTAGTAGTTCAAGAGTTTGTTTTCCCTGGTCAGGGTACAAAAGAATATTAAAATAAAAATCTAACCAAGAATCAGGGAGCTGTTCCTCTATCAAGTTAGCAACCATTCCTCATTTTTGTTGCTTCTATCACCTTCTGTGTGAAAAGCTGCTCAGTTACACTGTAAATAATTGGATATTATTCTTCTCCCATATTACCCTTCTCGTCCGAGGTGACCTGTTCAATTGTCGCAGTAGCTAGTTTTTGAAAAAGAAAAATCTACACAAAGTATCAGTGACAGTCAATATTTAAGGAACATCTCCAAATATTCCATGCTGCTGCACATAGATTTAGGGGCTCTCTCGCACCACCTGTCTGAGAATCAGGTAGCAGTAGGTATTGCTGTATTTCTGTGCTGTTTTGCAGAAGAGAACTGAGCAACTGTGCCACAAGCAGGTTCATAAAACTAGGGGAAAGATGTGCTAAGTTGCAGCTGAGGCTGGCGCTCAGACGAGGTCCCTCCAGGGACTCATTCCCCAGCTGGACCATAAGCCGCCTTTCCCATTAGATTACTGTGCAGGACAGAGGCATTGCTGTCCTATGGTCATGATGTAGCTGCTGTCCCAGGCACTAGGAAAAAAGATGACTTATAGAAAGACATCGGTGGAGAAAGCTGAGCAGGTAACAAAATGGTGGTCAGGGCAAAATAGGTTGATGCTGTATGACAGCAGGCAGCCACCTGGTTCTGAGAGGACATCAGGGTGTTAAATCTACCCCTCTGCAGACAGAGCTGGTGCATGTTCATGGGAGCCCTCCTGCACTCTGCACCCTTCACAGGAGCATGGGCACAAAGGGAGCAGGATTTACTACTTCTCCAGGGACAGAACAAACCTGAGGACTTTTGCTTGACTTCCCTATGCTCTCTGTGGGTGACTGGGCCAATACAAACTCACCCTGAGGGACTGAGCACACTCACCTGCCACAGTCAGTCACGGGAAAGTGAGCAGGGAGCCTGAAGTGTTGGCATGACAAGCCTGTGCCCCAGAGCCTTGGCCACCCCATTGCACCAGCGTAATCGGAGCTACAGCCTTCAGTCTGTAGAGGTGCTGCTATAACCTCCCTTCAGGTCTGGAGACTTTAGTGAGCTCTGCTGTAGCATATGTAAACAGGAATGCAGGGTTGCAGCTGTATACCTCCTTTCAACCAAGAAAAAGGCCAATTTTGAATCGCTCAGGCACAGGTAGAAATTTTCAGAAGTGACTTGTAGCAACCATGGGAGAATCTTTGCTTATATTCCTTTTCACTGGCTGCTGCAAAAGCACAGAGACATCCCCCTCCTAAAGTGCTTCCTCTCCAAGAGAAAAGACAGTAAGCAGGTATAGAGCTATCTAGGAATTACAAGTAAGCAGCTAGAAAACTGGTCAGCACGACAAACACTAGTTTCAGCACAGCAGCAGCTTGCCAATTGTCACATCTTTTGCAGCCATCACAGCAAGAGAGATTTTTTTAAATGGACTTGAAGGAGGGGCAGCAACCGCAGAGGTGCTTGTTTGAAAATTGAGAAAGGGAAGAAAGAAAAAACCAATAATAATTGAAGTCCAGAATGACATTGAGTGGTCTTAGCTTGTGTTTTTGAGACTGAGATGTTTTGGTTTACTATGGGGTCTTTTTTTGGATGGGGGAGAGACAAAATCTTTTTCAGTATGTGAAAACACACAATGCACACATACACACAAAACATTTCCCTGTTAACATGCTTTCATTGCCTACATCTCAGAGCCTTTGTTACGGTTACATTTGGTTCTCATTTAATCTGTGCTGCCCCCCTTGTGCCTCTGTCTCACATCCCTCTATTGTTTAGCTGAGGCTTCTTTCAAGCCTCTCTCCTCACAGTGCCACTGAAGACTCATGCCAGTCTTTCTCCTCTTTCCCTCTTAGCATTGCTTCTATCTTTTCAGCATTCCCAGCATTCATTCTTATTTTAAGCCTTCGTTTTTCTATTATTGGTTCCCCTCCCCGCCCTGCCCCCCCCCCCGCCCATTTCTTCCTGTCATTCTTCCTCTGTTTCTTTTTCTGTCATTTTCTTCTCCCCTGCATTAACCATGCCCTTTACCTCTATTTATCCTCTAGATCAATTCCAGTCTGTGGTGGTTCCCCCCACCCCCCGCCTTTTCCTCCTTTCTGGTTGCTTCATTCCCCTTCTCTCATTTTGATCCTCTTTTTCATGCTCTCCTTTCCTCCAAGAGCCTGTTGGCATTTAAGCAGCACTTCAGTGTGTAATTTTTGTTTATAGTAAGACCAAGATTCAAAGTCCATGTTGACAAAGAAGGTATCTCCACTGACTTCAGTGGATCTGCCTGAGTACTGAAACTTGTAGGATTTTTTTTCTTCCAGAAATTTTGTTTCTGAAGACTTTGATTACAAACAGAACTATTCACATATTAAATGTGTTTGTGGCCAGAATTTGAACTGTGTACTACATGGGGATCACTTAAGTGACAACAAATATGTTTTTCCTGCTACCTATTTATTTCTTATTAAAAACATGTGAAATTATGTTGGAGAAACATGGTCCAAGTTGAGGAGCAGTTGAGAGATCCTTTCTGTTTTAAAGAAGCAGATTTTCCTGATGCAAGTGATGCAACGGTAACTCCATGCTTGTGAATCAGTAGTTGCTCTCAACACGAAAAAACATTTTGATATTAATTTTTGGGATATTCGAGATTCTGTCTGCCATGATGCTCTGCCTTCATCTTCACTGAGTGAAAACACTGGGATATCTCAGTTTTATTCCATCAAACAGAAAGTGTAAACCATTTCTAAAGACACTATTTAAATATTTGCCTGTCTTCTGCAGTTTAAATAGTTTTATTTTTTTGTTACCTATTTCTTTTAGGGTTTTTTTCATCGCTGAAGAGAAGTAAAGATCCAGAAGACAGATGGGCTGAATATGTGGAAAGCAGTCAGAGTGATCTTAGTGTGAAAGGTCAGAAATGCTCTTTATTAGCCATATGAGTTTTATGGGTTGTAAAAGAAACCATCAAATTCAAGTCAGGTTCCTTGAATTGCAGGAACTATGCATTTTCCCCACTATGGATGGTTAAACAAAATGAAAAACGTGAAAAAAATACACATGTAGGACAGTCAGAGGAGTTATTCAGTTTAATATGTTTTTAATTAAATCCCAGCACTTGATGTGAATATTCGTCCTGCATAAAGAGAGACATCAGGAAATTTTTCCGTGCTATCACTCTGGTTAAGTTCCTGCCTATTTCTGACTGGTGGTCTATTTCCCTATTAAAAAATGTTCATTATCTTTTCCCCCTTTGCCACTTTCACAATGTTATTTCTTCCCAGCATCTTCTCTTTTTCAGTCACAACCAGACAAATTCCTTCTCACAGCTACATAAGTCTTTCCCTCTTCCACTTTAATCTCTTGTGTTGCAGGAACCATTTCCTCTTCCGCTGCCATTATCTCAAATGAGCTTCTCTGTATCAGTGACTCTTTCATCTCCTTTCAAACATCAAGAACATCATTCAGACTCTCCCTCGGATAGCCTGCTTAGGCCTCCTGTCACTTTTACATTTAAATTATTGTTTAAATTATAGCCCCATTGTGTAAGCATTTAGAGGCTATCATTCGCACAGATGACTACAATAAGGCAGACTAGTTCCATCTTATAAAGCAGCCAAGGTTCACAGGTTGCAGACTTGTTTAGCCCATATCTCAGCCTGACTGAAAAAAAATAAAATGAAAGAATGACTTGGAAGAGGGCTCAGAAAGGTGAGTTAGTGACCTGCCACCTGCAGGAAGAGTGCTGCTGGTGCAGAACCACCCTCCCCTTGCTTCTGACATCTCACCAAATCATCTCACCATTTGAAGCTCAGTCTTCCTAGCCTGCCTCTATAGCCAAATCAGAAATCAAGGCACCGGATCAGAGTTGACAGATAACCTCTGAAGTTCCCTTCAACAATGATATAGCTTAGAACAGCCCACTTAAAAGCCTTAGGTGCCTAAAATTCACTGAGACGGAAGCCCAGCTCCTTGCCTAAGGTATTGATTATTTAGAAAAGGTCACTGAAATATCTATGGGGTTTCCTTTTCCACAAAGACCAGGCCATAAACACAGTGGTAGCTTCAATATGAGAGCATTCGTATGAACAATGAGGAAAATTTAATCACACAGAGCAGTGTCTTTGCACCACTGGAGTCCAGCAAACATCTAGCGATGGCCACAGACTAACATATTTTCTGCAGAACTATCTATGGGTGTTATGTCCACGCCTGAGCTCTGCAGCAGCAATGGCTCAAGTCACAACATTCCCGTGTCCTGGAAACCTCTGGTACAGCACTCTGCTATGCCTTTCTTGCCTGAGTCTTCCTCTAGGCTCTGTTATGGCTCTCACAGGCAGAACTGAGTCCAAAGCATAATTGTGTGAAGTTGCAAGAACAGGTAAGAACACATCTTATATAGCCATCAGAGAGGCTTGAAATTAAAATCTGGTATAACAGACAACTATTCTTAGATCTAGCTGCAAACGGTAAATAAATCCAGCTTGTAACTTAATGATCCTTGTGTCTGCAACCAGCAGTGAAAACTGCCTGGGGAACAAAAGCTGGAACTGTACATGGAAGACAGAATGAAGTCACTGGCAATCATATACAGAAAGCACCTGGAATTTATCATTTCAACCTGGAGATACAGTCATGTTAGTTCTGGCCAGAAATCCCCCAATTAGTGCGGGCTGGGCTTCAGGATCAGTCCCATGGATATTAGATCTGTGCTGCTGCTCATTTCACGTTCATACCCCACATTAGACACCCTGTACTGTGCAGAGGCTTCGTTACATTACCCCGCCGGTCCCTCCTGCTCCCTCCTCCCACGGCTCGGACCGAAATCGTCTGCCTTTCTTGGAATTCATTTCAAAACAGATTCATGTGGTGCCTGCTATTCCCCAACAAACAAATAAATTAGCTGCTGTGATATGGAAATTTGCATGATTCACTGTACTTAAAAACTGTTAGCTGTGAACTTATTAATTGAAAACCACAGGATGATAATAAGTGTGTCCTTCAGTCTGAGCATGAGTCCCTTGTTATAATGAATTTGTAAAGCAGTAAAGAAGTGTTTTTCAAGGAAAACACCACTGTCTCAGGACAGCTGAGGCCTGGTCACACCTCGCAGGAGACAGGTGTTTTCAGGGAGGGGAGTGCAAGGCCCCCTGCCAAAGCTGTGGCACCCTGGCTGCAGGGCTGGGCAAGGCACAGGGGTGCTCAGGGGCAGCTGTGCTAGCTTTGCCTCTCCCACCCCTCTCCAGCAATCCTGCCTTCACCTTCGGGATGCTTTCCCCTCACCCCTTCCCCACAGCCAGGGTGCAGGGAGATAGCTTTCACCTCCCTCCTGCACAGCTGCCCTGGGGGCCTTCCCTGCTTGTCCCTCCTCTGGGGTCCCCATGCATGGGTGGGTAGAAATGATTTAGCCCTTGTGTAATGTCACCTTTCAGCTGACTCTGCTTTCCTTGCGGAATACTGTACCTGTTGATTTTGCTCTGCTTTGGTCATATGTACTCACATGGATTTCCTTGTGCCTTGCATTTGTTGCAGACAATCTGTTTCTCCCCCTTTTTAAAGAAAATTCTTAAGCAAACTGCATTTATTTTGCAAATATGATGCAAAGGCTAAAAACTAGCAAGTCTATATTTTCTTTAGTGTGTACATGAAAGGTAGCTCCCATATGTAACAAATTCCCTGTATGCATTTGCATGTCTAATACATGGAGTCTGGGCCTGCTTCCATCCTGCCTCATGATCAGAAATCCCAGTGAAGCCAGTAGTAATCACCAGTCTGCACTAGAATATTGCACTATATATTTTCATACACATTATGATTTTCAAGCAGGAAACCATTAGTTAAACCTGCATTGTAAAATATGGCAATATTTGGTATGAATCCTGGCAGAATCATCCATTGCTTTGTTTTCTGTATTTTTCCTCATTCTCTGTTTTCCTTCATTTATTCAGAAGGAAAGAAAGAGACTGCCTCTAGTGCTTGAATTTTAATTCATTGCTGCACTGTCCTTGGGCAGAACCGAGTGTTTCTAACAGGTGTAACACATTATACAGCAAAAGCATGAATGTAGTGCCAGTGGGTCTAATGTGAGGATTCGTGGCTGTTCTCGTTATCAACGGCTATTACATATTATTTTTGAAGTACTTTGAAAATACTGATATTTAATCTAACTTGAAAACTATAAACCTCAGAAAAATACAGAAACAACTCTGAAAAAACCATAGCATTTGTGGGATCTAATTCAAACAGATTTATATTTCTGTTTTCTTGATGACATTAGTAAACAATACTGCATGTATTGCAAAGCCAGCAGGTTATTTTTTCAGAAACATACGGTAGCCATGTGAACCTGCGGACAATATCGGCTCAAAGTTAAAAAAGTAGAAGATACTGTCTTGTGAAAGATCCAGTTTGTGGGGTAGAACAAGGGCATGAGGGAAGAACTAAAACTTCTATGGGCAGAAATAGCTGAAAAAATAGAACTCAATTTAGAAATAAAGATTTCCTTTATCTGCCCTATAAAAACAAACTGTTCTTGCCCTACCCTCAGCCTTTTCTCATTTACCTGGTGTTTCTCTATCCAACATTTTATACCACTGTGATTTTTGATCTAGTGTTAATGTAGATGAATGACTGCAGTGGTCCAGCCAGCAAAGCCAGATCTGCAGGGGATTCAGGAGATGTGCGTCATCCAGGGATCCTGGAGTTGATTCTTCAAAGGGAACTCCAGATCACTAGATTCTTGCTATTGTTCATAACGTCACAGCCACCACTATTACTTATTACCAGCAAAGTAAAATGAAATCGGAATAACATTTCAGGATAATTAAAACATTCTTTTCCAGCTTACTCTTAATTTTATATCCCTTTGCCATTTTGCATCTTGTATCAAAACCACAAAGCTGGTATTTGAAAGCTCACTCATTCTCACTTCACAGTGAGAATCACAAATCCCTTCTTCACAGAGGGGAATTATGATATTTTTTGCTCTGAACTGAAGAACAGAGCATCCACAACAGATCTAGCCACTGGATAAAAATACTAGAGCTCATACTGCTGTAAGGAACAATGGATTTCAACTTAGTCCATCAAGTAATCATAAGAAAATTACAAAAAAGCAAGCTCATATATACTATCAGTATAGAATCATAGAATCATTTAGGTTGCAAAAGGCCTTTAAGAACATCGAGACCAACCGTTAACCCAGGACTGCCAAGTCCACCACTAAACTAATGTCCTTAAACACCACATCTACGCGCTTTTTAAATACTACCAGGGATGGTAATTCCACCACCTCCCTGGGCAGCCTGTTCCAATGCTTCACCACCCTTTCAGTAAAGAAATTTTTCCTAACTTCCAATCTAAGCCTCCCCTGGCACAACCTGAGGCGGTTTCCTTTTGTCCTGTCACTTGTCAGCTGGGAGAAGAGACCGACCCCCACCTGCCTACAGCCTCCTGTCAGGGAGTTGTAGAGAGCAATAAGGTCCTCCCTGAGTCTCCTCTTCTCCAGGCTAAACAACCCCAGTTCCCTCAGCCACTCCTCATAAGACTTGTGCTCCAGACCCTTCACCAATTTCATTGCCCGTCTCTGGACACACTCCAGCACCTCTACACCCCTCTTGCAGTGAGGGGCCCAAACCTGAACACAGGATTTGAGGTGTGGCCTCACCAGTGCTGAGTACAGGGGGACAGTCACTTCCCTTGTCCTGCTGGCGACACTGTTTCAGATACAAGACAGGATGCTGTTGCCCTTCTTGGCTGCCTGGGCACACTGCTGGCTCATGTTCAGCTGGCTGTCAACCAGCACACTCAGTTTCTTTTCTGCCAGGGAGTTTTCCAGCCACTCTTCCCCAAGCCTGTAGCATTACCTGGGATTGTTGCGACACAGGTACAGGACTTGACACTTCTCCTTGTTGAACCTCATACAATTGGCCTTGACCCATCAGTCCAGCCTGTCCAGATCCCTCTGTAGAGCCTTCCAACCCTCAAGCAGATCAACACTTCCCCCCTCAACTTGGTGTCATCTGCAAACGTACTGAGGATGCACCCAATCCCCTCATCCAGATCATTAATAAAGATATTAAACAGAACTGGCCCCAGTACTGAGCCCTGGGGAACACCACTTGTGACTGGCCACCAGCTGGATGTAATTCCATTCACCACCACTCTTTGGGCTCGGCCATCCAGCCAGTTTTTTACCCAGCGAACAGCACACCCATCCAAGCCAC
>JAVJGI010000050.1:65483618-65712979 GCA_035590275.1 Ibycter americanus | reverse complement strand
CACGATGATCTGCTCTGTAACCTTCCCTGGCACTGAGGTCAGGCTGACAGGCCTGTAGTTCCCCAGATTCTCCTTCCAGCCCTTCTTGTAGGTGGGCATCACATTGGCTAACCTCCAGTCTTCTGGAACCTCTCTGTTGATAAATGATGAAGACTGGCTTGGTGAGCTCCTCTGCTATCTCCCTTAGTACCCTTGGGTGGGTGCCATCCAGCCCCATAGATTTGTGCACATCTAAGTGTCTAAATTTCCTCTTTAAAAATTACAAAAATCCAACTCAAAAGAAGTCAGGAGCATGGCAACCAAATTCCTGAGAAAAAACATATTAGTCCATCTGTAAAATTTTGGTTCTTGTTAACAGAGTCTGCTATTTGTCTAAAGGACACCTTTTAAAAAGGCATAATTTAACCAGAAAGGCAGGAAAATTATTTGAGCTCACTAAATGAATGCACATGACTAAAACACGAAAAAATCAAGCTTGACATTCAAGATACATCTGAAGTTAAAGGGCAAGAAAATCTAATAAATCAGAAGAATATTTTTATATCAGAAAAGCAGAAATATCTCTTCCATGTCTTTCAGAGTCACAGAAGCATGGCCCATGTTATGATTTTCTATTTATTTTAAACTAAGTAATATCTCACAGTTATAGGGTTCAGAGAAAATTGGCAATGTGAGACTTATGGGCAAGAACATGAACTGCACAACTCTTAGATGATCCTTAATGCCTGATTCTAGTTACTTAATGTAAATTACAGAATGTCTTAATGAAGTGGGAAAGCAATTCAGGCAATGAATAGATAAAAAAGGAATCTGGAGACACACTATCCTATATCCAGATCAAAACCACAAATAATAAAATAATGTCTCTTGTTGAAGCATTTTACCTCATCAGCATTATCCTATTTTACCATTCCAATTCGCCTTTCTGGTTATGTATTAATATATCACTACTATGTATCAACACTTTTAAGAAGTTAAAAAAGAAGGAAAATCACACACAAAAAAAAAAAAAAAAGAAAGAAAGAAAGAAAGAAAAAGAAAGAATCAAAACAGTCAAAATGTGGCCCTTCAGTATCCAACTCTCAGGCAAGCTGCAAGGGATTGCTATATTTTTAAATACAAAAACATAGAAATACTAGCTTTTGCATCTATCAAACCAGTCTTCCCACATTACCTCTCCTCACCACCTCCAGTATTGTTAGAAAGTGTATTTTAATGATAGTCCTTCTTAAGACTTTCTTAAGTGATACAAGGAAAACAACTAACTAAATAAAAAAGGAACCAAACTCAGTTTAAAAAAATCCTTCTCAGATCATTTAACATGTCAGAAATAAATGGCTGCAACATGACCAGGGTCCCCTTGGATTAATCTGAGTATATAGGCAGGGCTATAATGCTCACTTTATGAATCAAATTTTGAAGCTGCAATTTAGTCTTCGGTAGGAAAGAAGCTGTAAAGTTTCACTTTCAGAAATGTTAAGGACATGCCCTTTAGTCCTGGCACGCCAAAGGCTGTAACCAAACAAGTCATAGAGGAGGTAGACGTGATCATCACGTGCTCTCCAATGCTGGAGAGAAAGCAAAAAAAGACCTCATTGTCCCACTCGGACAGACTGTCACAGACAACTCCTTAAGTTAAGTATAGTAATCTCAGATTGAACGTGGGCTGTGCTGTGGCTGCAGCTAAACACCATTTCCCTGACTGGGGTGTGCGACCCACAGGCCGCATGTCTGAGTGAGGCTGCAGCCAGCTGTGGGGACAGAGCTCCCCAAGGATGCGTATCCGCATTGCCTTGCACTGGGGCTATGGCACCAAGACTGATTTGTCACTTCGCAACTATTTGCCCAGTGAAAGTCACCAGAGGCAAACTCAGCAATTTTGTGTGTTTGTGTGTGTCGCCAGCAAAACAGCAATTGAACTTTCAGAGAAAAACTTGCGCCACCATTGTAGTTGTTTTAAAATCACTGCCTACATTAGTAGCAAGAGGTTTCCTTGGAAGCGTGAGTCATGTACTTTTTGAGACTTGTGGGCTTCCTTTCTTCTGAATCATGGTAAGTTTATCCTGAGATAGGGCATACCCCTCCCTACAGGGACAAGAAAGGGGTGAGGGAAGGAGAAAAATGGCTTAGATTAAGAGAACAAATCTCTGCAAACAGATGATGAGGTCAATGACTTCACTCCCTTTTTCTTCCCTCCCAAAATTTAAGAAGCTGAGTGAAGAAATTTTAGTGCACCCCCAAAGAGTTTACAGATTGCAACCCACATCCTATACAGCGGGCATTGTACTTTTGGAAATGGAAACCATTCTCTGATTTTCTCTCAGATCAGCTTGGCACATGCTCATCACCTGCATATTTAATATCTGACAATAAGTGGCAATAGGTGAACAGCAAGAGGCAAGGAGTTCTGCTTTGTTTAACCTGAGAATTGCTATATGCTTATCCAAACCTTATCTACATCCTCCTACAAATATGTGAACCTCTGGGCATGAGAAATATTTAGACACCTGCTACTGAAATTAATGGGAGCTGAAAGCGCTGAGTTCCCAGGACAATCAGATATCTTAAGTCTACAAAACTAGGCTGAAAATCTCCCAGGAACAATTTTTCCCTCTCATCATATTTACTACTTCCCACCAGGCAGGAAGTATTTGGAGCACAGGCTCACTTGTGGTATGCTGGCAATCCTGATATTTTATTTTTTTTATGGAAAGGAACCAGGAAACAGGGCATGGCATACAAAAAAACATAGCTGAAAGATCCAGTGTCTGAAAATGCTCAATTTGGGATTGTCTCAAGATTCTGAGTGGATTTTCAGTTGGTTGTAATTTTCATCCCAAAGATTAAGCTTTCTTTTTATTAAAGGGGAGGTTTCTTTGGAAAGTGCAAGGAAAATGGCTTCTTAGGCCCCTTCTTATAATGTAAAACACATGGGCATGCTGCTAAGCTCACACACTGCCTTTCTGCATTCAATGGGTCTCTTTGCAGATGCAAGAGTTTTGGGAAAGAATGAGGACGGCAGCTTTCAGTTTGGTAGGATCAGGGCAGCATTTTACACACTCTAAATCAAGAGAAGAGGATTCTTTTCCATTTAAGTACTCCCTTCAGAAAAAATGGCTGTAGGGTGGCTTCTGCAGTTTCAAAAGCTTAAAATGATCCCCTGGAGAAAAAGGATACAGTTATGAGGAAGAATAGGTACTGTAAACCAGCTTGCTGCAAAGGTCCTTAGCAGATGAGAGAAACTGGCTGGTTTACTTGTAATTCTTCCCTGTTTGGTTTTATGGCTTTGGTTGCACTTTTAAAAGTAAAGCCAAATTTGTGGGTTGATAGGCTGTTTCCAACACTGAACAAATACTGCAAGATATAAAAGTGCACACACTTTTTAGTGGAATGAAAAGATATCCAATTGCACTGAATACTGGTTTTGCACTCCTCTTCCACAAGTATTCATGGGAAGTCTTGCTCCCCCCCGGTATGATACATTCATATCAGTCAGGTCTCACAACTGATGACAGAGCTGAGTGCACATGGACCACAAACCCCATAATTACAGTGATGGACCTGTCCTTCCCCAGACTAAGGTTGGTATATTACAGTTCTTACAAGTTAGTGGGGTGCTGACTGTTTGGTGAGTTGCCACCAAGTGATCCAGGCAATGATCATTGCTGCAAAGGTGCATGGAGCTACAGAGCCAGAGTGAGTCTACAGTAGCTCTCTCCTCCCACCCTGCCCCTTACCTCCAGGGCTGCCAATGACGTCCAAAAATGTAACAATTCATGCACACAGATATAGACAATTCAAAATGTGGTCCGTCATCTTATAGGCCTGTATGGGGCATCTTGAACACCATCTATTGGACCCAAAACCTGAGATGAGCCTGGGTTCATCCCATAGAAAAACTTGGGCACTGACCCAGCAGCTGCAATTTAAACATTGGAAGTGGTGGCTATGGAAATTAATCACAGCTTTCCAAATGCTACTGCTGCATTTCCTCAGGGGTTGCGTAGCATTTCCCATCCCAGCCTCTGCAGAGGCTGTGTGGGCTAGAAATGGCTTTGGGGAAATGAGTTAGTTGCCTCTGTAGTTATGATGCTCTCCCCAGGCAAGTTCCTGTGGTGCTGACTAATATTTGGAGATGGCAGCAGCAGCTGTCTCTCCCTCATTGCCCTCCATGTGCCTCCTCCAGAGTCATTTGAACTCAAACAGGTGTGAGTAGTAGGCTTGAAATAAACTTTCCTGTGTCACTACCCTCTGAACCTTATGAAGTCCTGCCTAGGTGGTAGGTACTCAGCAAGAGAGATGCCTAAAGTGACCTTTCTGCTCTTGCATCATGTGAATTTGGATCACAGTTATCCATCTGCTGTTGTAACCTGGCTGGTAATCAGCTGAGCATCCCCATAAAGTTCCCTTCTTTTAACTATTGGGGGCTTCGTTTCTCAACAAGTCTCCTACAGCAACAACGATGGCTATGAATTCTTCGCTAACCCTGTCCCCTGGCCAGGGTGTCTTAAGAATGAGCAGGTCTCTTTGCATTCCTCACATCTGCAGGAGATCAAGACTTTGACTTTCAGTGTATGTGCAAAGCAACTTGATAGTGCATTAGCACAGTGAGATCAGATCCTTCTTATAACACATAGTTAAGCTATGGAATGCAGAGTTGTAAGCTGTTGTGGGTGACAGACGTTTCTGGGCTTAAAAAGGTTTTTAGAAAAGTGCTTAGTAGGCAACATCAAGACACATCAAAAAGGAAGAAATCTCCTTTGGTTCAGGAGTGCCATGACCTACAGATTTCTGGAGAGTGGAAAAATATAATAGGGAAATTTCACTATAATAGTCACCTTTGCCTAAGATTTTCATCTTTGTTGGCTATCAGCCATTGGCCACTGTTGGTTACATGCTAACTGGGCAAGACAGACATTTAACCTTATTTTTTGTAGCCATTCTCGCATTCTTTCTCTTTTGACTAGCTCTGCTTTGTGTCTCTGTGTGTGTGTGTATATACATAAGTACACACAGGGCGGTGTGGGGAGATAGGTGGCATGCAAGGGTGTTTTTTCAGATAGGCTGGATTATGGGACCAAGTCATAAGACAGGACCATGCTTGAATCCATTTTGAAAAGCTGCCATTCAAGAAGTAGAGGGTATTCCTTCTATAGGTCAAATTCTTCTTAGATTTTCAGGTTTTATATAGAGGGAGGCATGAGTCAAAATCCCAGGTCTGAACAGCCCAAAGCTGAGATTTGAGATTTCATGGGCTTATGGTGCATGTAATCATTTTCTCATACTGCCTTCAGGAAGGCTTGTTAGAGAGCAGGATTTTCATTTTCTTCCAGTACAGCTCCAAAAATGCATTTGGCAGCGTGTAAATTAGCTGATGTAGCTAACCCTTCAGCTCCACTGACCACTATATTCACCTCACAGGCTAGAAAATTCTGGCTGAAGCTCTGCCACATCTTGTTGAGCCAGAGATGCTATGCTAATGTATAGATATACTGGATATAATGAGCTCCAGTTTCCATGTGCTAATAATCCTAGAAGTCCTTGTAAGGGTGCATAATAATGTATAGAAGTATGAAAGAGCGGGAGGCACATGCACATGGGCTGGGTGGACATAAGAAAGAAGATGCCTTTACCTATTAAATGTAAGATATTACGAGAGGTCTGAACAAATTTTTCTGGCTTTCTGTCACATAAAGGTAGGCTCCAGTTTCCCTTTTTAAATATGAGTTTAATAAAGTGAACGATAGAGCCAGATTAATTTTGTTTTCATCTGAAGGTATTATACCAGTGGGAAATGCCATCTGATAAAGGGTCTGATTCAGCTACCAACTTTTCTTGGAAAGGCATAATAGAATAAAAGCTATCTTCAAAGGACATTGATGTATTTATGTACTGAAATTAAAAAGTAGATACGTCTGTCTTTGCTAAAGTTGACTGAGTTTATGCCACATTTCTCCAGCAATCCAGCAGCTTGGCTTGGTGTGAACAATGATCTGTTTTTGTGTCTCAGGATCACTGGCACTGCCTGTTATTCTTGGAACCTTTTTTTTTTATGTAATGAGCTAACTATGTGAGTTACCAGATCTCAGTTCTGCATAAGGAGATGAGCATTGTTCACGGGGAGATAAGGGACTGTTTGGAAGATGAGGAAATAAAAGGCAGTGAAGTGCCTTTATTTTCATTCTAGCCTAGCAAAGCTCAGTGCTGGCAAGCTCAAACCTAGGTGGAATATCTACCTTTGACAGTCTTAGGATATCAGCAAAATTAAAACTCTGAGCACAGAGGGTTTTTCTTTTAATTTGGCTTACTGCCTCCAATAACAAATTGCAAACATAGACTGAACATAGATGTAAACAAAATCCTGCATGTAGAACCTCTTGTACTGCTCAAATAGACACCAAACAAAATTCTCAGCATAAATGCTCTTTCTGCACTACCCCCTGCACACTCTTCATGTATACACAAATATATAAACAGAACCATGTATTTACATTTGCTTTTTTTTAGCCTTAGAAAGTATGGGCATTTATCCCCACCAGACTGTTTATAATGATGCTCTAGGTTTAGCTGCATGTCCCCTTTGGCTTTTCTCCTGAAGCAGAGAAGCATTTGCACAGAGCACACCAGGTGTTACTTTCATATCCTCAGACATACTGGAATATATTAACACAAACACTAAATCAAAACACAGCAAAATTAATGATCACTGCTAGGCTAGAGAAACCAAACTCTTTATTACCAAACAAGACTTGTGTGTATTGTTTCTGTTATCTTAGTTCCTAGATTATTATAAAATCAGATACCAATAGCTAATTAACTGTTCTAATTATTGGTCTGAGTTTGCATAAATTATGCTGAAATGCCCAACTTTCTCTTGCTTTAATCAATATAATATGTCAAAAAGTTGCTTGGGGTTGTACGATAATGAGATAACTAAAGCAGTATCCTGTACACTTCATTATTATAGACTTCAGCCAAAAGAAATACCAGTATTTCCAAATTATCCCCACTTAACGCATGCAGTCTGAAGCCTACTGTTCATCAAGCAACGGCTCATCAGCCTTGTTTCTCTTGTTACTACTGCCTGACAATCAGACTATCAAATAAAATGTAGATTGAATAATGGAAATGGTTGTATCTTTTCCAAAACCCTCAAACTGCTGAACAATACAAACAGCTCCAGTGTTTCAATGTGTGGATTTAATCTTTGTCTGGATTGGCCTCTTGAGAGTAATATGTAATCCTCTGAGGGCACAATTTTGGCCAAAACTAACTCACATTCGGACATGACCCTACTGCAATTCAAGTTCACTTCCAGGGTACTGTAACTAGCTCTTGCTTTTAATGCTAATACTTTAATGCAGGGGTTACTTCTATAGGCACTGTGGTCATTTACAAATGAAACAAATTTTTTAATTTCCTAAAAAGCTGACATCTCTCTCTTATTTTCATCTGCAGCTTTAAAGCCCTTAATAACGAACAGATTCAAATTATTTCAGTGTAAAATACAATTTTATGTAGTAATGACATAAGTGAAGGATTAGAATCAAGAAAAATATCACTGCAGCAGAAAAGGTGGAAGCAAGCACAGTGAAAGTGAGTTTTATTGCTCATGTATTTATACATGATAATTTTCATAGTGTTAGGCAACTCTAGCTCTTCAGCTGTACAAATAAGAAAACTCTTCATCCCAAATCCGTCCAAATTACTTAAATATCCAAAAGGTGATCTCAGTGTAACTTGGGCATCTAAGTCCAAAAATGTGATTCTCAAAATGCGTTATTTGCTTGCATTTATGCCAATAGAGTTCCCTGAGAGACAAAGGTTTTGCAGGTGTTCACAACCCCTTCCACCTTGGCCATTATAAGCAGCCTGTCACTTAGGCCATGCTTAAACTTGTTCAGGGTCTACCATTAAGCATTGCCCAGCTAGATTCTAAAAGGGAGCAATCCCATTGCTGTGTACTGATCACACACTGGAAGAACCATGTTCTCCACATATATAGAGGCACTGACTACTGATGTCATCTGTTACGATTAAGATGGGATGAAATTAAGACCCAGCTAGACCAGAGAGTGGGGAGGGGAAGAGGAAGAACGACTCTTTTGGTGAAAGAAAAGTTCATTTAGTTGTGAAATGGAGGACTTGGCTACTACATACCAGAATCCTACTGTCTTTCCTTTGCCCTTTCTGTTGGCTCTCTCAGGTAAGCCTTCACTCAGCATCTGGCTGTTTTGAACGCCACTGAAAGGTTCCCATCCCTGTCCCAGAAGCAACAGAAGTCCAACTTGATCTTTGGACTCTACACAAAGAACCAAGTACTTACGGTGTTTGTGGTCACAGAGAATAACACAAAACCAGTGGTACAGTCCTAATTAAATCCCAGGTTCTGAATGATCCTTTGTCAGCATAAGGGACCAAGGACTAGCATGCAAGTCCAGATCAAAATTCCACACCTGCTGTGTAATTACTTAGGGCAAGATTTTCCTCTTATGTTTCTCATGCTATTAAGCCATTAAAATGAGAAGAATGTGGGAAGGAAGGTGGGAATAAGGATACAGATTTAAAATTTGCGATTGGTTTCTTCCAGTAACATGAGAGCATTTACCTTTCAAAATAATCAATCATGCATTTGCTTTTAGAATTAATGCAAATTGAAGGTATTCAGAATCTCATAGGAAGATCAAGCGGTGGGATATGGTCCTGGTTGACAATGAAACTGAAAATAAGCTTATCCATTAAAGGAGTTCAATGGAAATAGTTTCTGCGTAACACCTTCAGCTGTGACCTTGAAGAGCAATCTTTCTGGATTCAAAGGCCATTCTTTCTCAATGAAAAACAGACTGTTATGGTAAACTATGGAAGAGCAAAAAAATAAGAACTAAGATTGGTATGTGTGCTCTGAGAGAAAGCCTGAACCTTTTCTTGGAAGGAGGTGAGGATACTGTTGAAATAAACATATTAATTAGTGCTTTGTCATGGGGCTCACGGAGGGGTTTGGGTGACAGATGTCAGAAACACATGGACATGTCCCAAGTGAGGAGGAAGAGATATTAAAAATGGAAAACAATTGAGGGTCATAACCTGACAGGTAATCAAGAAATTGAAATGTCTGAAGTATGACGGAACTTTGAGGCCAGATGGGATACAGCCTGCTGGAAAAATATGGCATTCAGAGACATGGGGGAAAGAGTAATCATTTCAGTGCCCTGCCGATTTATAATGTATATCCATAATGGCAGCACCTGTGTATGCAAGTGTATTGTATGCATCCATTTCATCATTTATGACTTCTGAGTGCATAGCAAATCTACTTTGCTTTTATTTTTGTTTCCAGACAAAAAACTTATATTATTTGGAATTTTTTAAGTTGCCCTTCTTCCTCTGCCTTCTCATCATTTCAGTTTGAACTTTGTTACCCTCCTCTTTTGTCCTGACTGCCACTTCACAATTGAACAGCAAATGAATCCACTTACTGCCTCTTTATTTCTTCGTTGGTACAGAAAGTGAACAAAATTGATCCTAACACTTACCATTATCCCCGTCCCCAGGTCACAGCCTTCCATGGTAAATTGTTCCCATTTAGAATGTCTGTCATGGTATCCAGAGTAATTCTTTGTTCTTAAGCACCCAAATAATTTCCTAACTCATTTGTTTCATGAACAACACCTTCACATGTTTCAGTAAAAGGCCTGGTCTCTTTGGAGCAGGTTTGCAGGATATGTAAGTTACAATTGTGGCATTACAATCAAAATGAAATAAAACAAAGGAAACATGTTGTTTACTGTGCAGCCTATGCAGGGTTGAATACATTTTGAGATATGGGATGACGATGAGGAGTTTGCAGCTTCTCCCCCATTATAGGATCAGAAATACACACTGTACTAGCCAATGCTGATAAGGAAGGTATGGGCCCTTTTGCCCATTCCTGACAAATTCACTCCTGGTTGTACATGTTGAAATTTTGAGTTGGAGAAGAGTGACAGAATCCAGGATTCTCAGCATGTAACACTTTCAGGTGTCCTCTAAAAAACCCACAATTTTACCTCAGTTCAGCCAGCCCATCTGCAAAATAAACATAATAATGTTATGCATTGCTAGTGAAGGAATCTAATTCTTTTATGGTTTGGTTTTTGGTCTTGTTGTTTTGTTTTGGGTTTTTGTTTTTTTTTTTCAGTAAGGAGCTGGAGACAGGGTGTCCTGCCAGAGGAATGTTAGCTGTGGGGTGAGTGGATGAGTGAGTGTGATACAACAGCAGGCATAAGGTCTTTTTTTCCCCCCGCTTTTTTTCCTTCTACAACCAGAGCCTTTTTGTTGCCACAGTATTGTGCAGCTTTCTGAAAACCAGCCAGGGAGGTAGTGTGGGCCCTCAGCTTGAAAGGGAAGGGCACTTGCTCCGTTCTGGTCCAGAGGCTGGTGGGGAGGGAGTGGGACCGAGCGCCAAGGGGGTGTGGGAACCACACACAACAGAGTATGGTGCCCACCAGCCACCCTCTGCTCAGCTCAGATGCTGCGTCCACAGACACATCTCTGCAAAGAAAACTTCAGTTATAATAGAGTTACAGCAGTGTCTGTTACTCAGCCAGCTCTGTTTAAAGAGGTTGGTCCACTGCTAAAGCCAGTTTGATGATGTAAACTTAGGCCTGGTGCCTCAAAAGTATTTGTTTAGATGTCTAGCTCCTGTTGTAATTAGATACCCACCACTTTGAGGAGTTAAATCTTCCGCCAAGATCATTTGATAAAGAAATGCCATATCTTTATGAAAATCATTTAATAGTTATTTTTTCATGCACCTCAGTGCCTCACAGTTATCTGCACAGGATTTCTGAATGATAGGAAATTACTATCTCTGCTCAGAAATGTGGTACTAGGACATATAGTAGATTATGTCCATTGCCTAAATTCACACAGGGAAAGTGCGTCTGAGCTAGGCTTTAGAGCCAGGGCTCCCAAGTCCCAGCCCAGTGCACTAGACAGGCTATCCTTCTGCTCTGGAAAGGTGACTGAAAAGCTTCTGAAGCAAGAGACCTGCATTGCTTGTCCAACTGCAGCAGTAGGAAAAAATTTAAATACCAGTCAGGGTCGGGCTTGGGAAAATTACGATTTAATTATGAAAAGTCAGCATGAATTCACAAAAGCAAGCTTGTGCTTAAAAATCCATTGATGGGATTTTTTCAGGGTAGTTAATAAAAATATCTGATAACAGGAATACATACATTCTGTTTAACTAGATTTTTATGTAGAAAAAAGGTTCTTTGTGTTATATATCTGACTTCAAGAAGTGAAGGGATGCAAAAGAAATCCCCTTTTAACACCTGCCTATGACATCTTTCAGTTAGAAACTTCAAAGACTTCTCCCTCACATCACAGAGACAGGGATGAGAAGGCAGCTTTAAACCTCCAGGAGCTCCAAAACATGATCAAGAACACAAGAAAGAGGAAATTGCTCATAGGGCCATTCACATTGGGACTCACCAAGAAGGTGCAAGCCTGTCAGTGGCTGCTGGAAGTCCCAGACCATTATTCGCATCAGCCCCTGTGCCCCATAGGCAGTTTGCCCTTGGCTAGGGAGGAGTCTGCAGGCACAGCAGGGCTGGAGACCCTTGTTTAACTCCTGCTCCATGGGGAAAGACCGACAGCTTCCAAGTACCCCTCCTTCTTCCTATTCCGTTTCTCTGTATTTGTAGTCTCAGCTTTCTTGGGATATCCAATTTCAATAAGCTATGAACTAGCTCAAATATTTTTTTAAGAGGTAACTATGTATGCTAACAGTTTAACATGTAAGGATGTGACTAAAAGAGAGTAGCAAGGATTAGTGTGAGGATCAATTTTCTTCACTTTATATATCAATGACCTGGAAGAAAGAAGATGTAGTAAGTGGATTACATTTGCTGATGTTATAAAGTGAAGGGACAGTCAAAACAAAGGAGGAGGGCAACAAATTTCAGAATAGATGGTCTAGGAGCTGGAGACAGATAAGTAGCTTATATGTTTCAAAGTATCTAAGGTAATGAATCTAGGAACAAAAAACAAGAAGAGAGCACATCCACTCAATAGCCACATGTTACAAGATATCCCAGAAGTATAGTATATGGGGTTAGCGGCAGATAAAGCTCTAACATCATAAGGAAAAGTGCAGAACAGCAGCAAGAAACTGGAAAAATATCTCTGTAACTGTAAGATAGAAAAAGGTAACTGTAAAGCAGGAAAAGAATTATTCAAATCCTGCAAATGAGGCTGGTTTTATGACAAAATATTGCATATTTCTAACCAGCTATGAAAAATATGTTGTTGGAAAAAAAATGGTAGAATAGGCTTCTGCCAGAAACTGACAGCTGTTGAAATATCTTGATTATCCAGGGACTAGAGATGAAATCCAGGTTTGTATGGCTGAGGATAGAAGATTAAAAGGAGGCCTTGCCACGGTACATGCAATACCAAGGGAAAAAGAGAAGAGAAACGATGCTAGGCTCTCGGAGCTGGTGACACGGCCCAGGTCAGGGAGGCATGGACATCGGTGGAGAGCAGGCACCAGTGGGGCCAGGCAGGGATTCTCTGCACAGGGAATGAATCACCTAACAGACCAAGGGCAATGGCAAGGACAAGAAGCACAGATAATTTTGAAAAGTCTTTTGACATGTATTTATAGGGCAGGACCAGTTACAGGGTACATCTCTAACCCCTGGAGGGGGTCAGTCACAGGCCTGCACAGCTCCTCTCCCTCACGGCTGTCCTCACACTCTTGGGCCTTACCAGGAGCCCACAGAGCTGAACAGGGATCTCTGCGCCGACCGCAGCGAGGTCTGGACTGGAACCCATGTGGAGAGTGGCCTTTCTGTCACTGATTTTCCTTTCAGCAGCCACTAATTAGCTTGCTCAGCTGTGCCCCTTCACCAGTTGCTCTGCAGTGCTGGGGCTGGGGTGGCTCTCTGCGGTTGCTTCAGGAGCTCGCTGCCCCGGCCACCCCCAGTGCTCCGTTTTCTTTTCCTCTCTGTGTGATCTGCCTTGCTGCTCATTTGTCACAGCCATTAAGCTGTCTTGCTCCTTCCCCCCTTGGCTGCTGGCAGCGTTCCCCCGCCCAGGTCCCCCTCCGCTGCGGGAGCAGCCATGTCCCTGCCTCCTGCCCTCTGCAGGGGCCTGAGTGCTGCCCACACCAAGCCTGCCCCTTTTTGCTCTGCTCACTGGCATTTCTCTGGTCTCACAGTTCCCCCTGGGTAATTACTGTCCCTGAACAGGACCTTCTGGGCCACTTTTAACTCCCATCGCACTTGGGGGACTCTTGAAGTGTGTTGCAAACAGCCTCCAAAGCTGCTGCTCCGTTAATGCCATGTAATTTGGCCCAGGGTAGGGCAGGCTGGGAGGGTAAATGCATGCACACTCCCTCCCTCGCTGCTTCTAAAGAAAAAGACCCTGATACACAGATTTCATGATTTTTTGGTTCTAGCAGAATTTCCTGAGCCTACAGTGTCTGAGTGGGTTGGAAATTTCCATAGTGTTTTCCTCTCAGCCTTGAAATAAATGTTAGCTGAACTGTGAAAAGCAAACCATTGACCACATTTGTCAGAACAGACTCATGCTAACAATATTCAACCTTGCACTATCACCCTGCCTTTCTTCTTTGCATTGAAACCTTTTGGATTCAAACCCTTCAGCTGATACCCCACGATCAATTTTGCTTTTCCCAGTCTTGTTAATAATTCCAAGCCAACAGATCTGTCCCGAAGTACGACTGCCCATCCACAGTCCTCACCATGACCAGCCCAGTGAGATCAAGCCTTCCCGTGGGCCTGCAGGATGGTGCTGGAAATTGGATGGTGTCCTATGTAATGCCAAAGGGAGCAGATGGGGAGTCCTGGTCCTTAGCGAAGCTCAGGTACAGCCCAGCTTGTTCCCTTCCAGCATCTCCTGAGTCAGTCTGAATGCATCACGAACCGTGGAGTCACAAACAGCATTTGATTAGTTATAATACCACACTAAATGGAATAATTTGGGTTGTGTGACTTTACCTGTGAGAGATAAAGCCAAAACCAGCAAATTCTCTAGTGGGTATATATGATTAATGTATGATGAATTTATAATATTTTTCCTTTTGACAGACATTTGGAACAAGTTGGGACCTGGTCTACTACCACTCTTTCTAAACAAAATTCCACTTTTAGTTTTTCTGTCAGCAAACTTGCTGATAAGCCAGAAAAGATCACAGAAATAGATACATTTGGCAGAAGATTTTACATTATTATTGGGTCTTTGTTCCAAGCAATTTCTGCATCTTGGGGATCAAGGTGAGCCTCCCATAATGCACCTGCTAGTAAGCAGGTATTAAAAGAAAGTCTTTCTAGGCATTTATCTTTGAGACATCAGACTGTAAGATGAAAAGATGACCCAGGGATTTGCTGACCATCACAGACAATGGCTTGCTATGATTAAAGCTATGAATGTTACCTGGACAAAACTACATCAAAGTGCTAATTAGGGAACATGTACTCCTGACTGGTTGTCTCTGAGGCTAATATGCTTTCATTTGTGTTAAAAAACCTAGCTGACGCAGAGAATCAGTATGAGCTTAGAAAGATATATCTATATAATGGACAGTATTACTGCACTCTACCATCTTTTCTGTGATATATTCTTTTTATGCAGAGAAACAAAATCTGTGTTTATCTCACAGTGCCAAGACATGCAGTTAAAGTGCCTTGTCCTAAAAATCATCTGTCTGAAAGCAAAAATGAAAGAAAATTGGTCTGATTCATTTATTCCTGATGATAAGTACTTAACTATCAGTTTTTAGGAACTTCTAATCCTATAATATTCCCCAAAGGTTTGCTGTAATTGGGATAGACCATACTTATAGGAAGAAGAAGGGAAAAACATCACCCACATGTTGTAAATGAATATAGATTCTTTTTTTAAAATCATTTGCTTTAGCAAGGCAAGCAATTGATAGGTAACAGATCAAGCAGTACATAGAACAGATACATATACTAGTAATAAAACAGCCTAGACATAGAATGTGCTGTATGTTAGAGATGCTGCCTGGTTTGCAGCACCACATGCTCTGAATGCCCCTTTGCTTGTGGAGCGTTCTTGGAGTTTGCTTGTTCTGTCAGGAGCAGAGTGGTGCCTCTTTGGAGAATATTGCCTTCATCTCCAAAACTGACGCATAACAGACAGTGGTACAACAAATCAAGTCATACTGAAGAAGGGGGGACATAATTCACCCTCAAAAAACCAGCATCCAGCTCTTCTCCTACTGAGTCAAAAAACTGTATACACTCAAATGTAAAAGAAACCAGACCTATCTCTACAAGTCGGACTGTTTTTGACACTCTTTTATCTAAAAAATAACAGAACCTCATTGTTTCTCAGTTGGGCATGGACCATTTGGAGGCCATATGGACATCCAGGTTTTTTTGCACATGCAAAAGGTATTTTACAGTAACAAGTCTACACTCTCAATGCTTCTTCATAGGGTGAGGCTGCAGGGAGATCAAGTAAGTTTTTCTTTAAAGAAGAAAACAAAACAATAGGACTAATGCTACCAAGTGCATTGCATTTATTGTTCCACTTCATCTGGTATAAAAGTAGGCAAGGGTAGCAAAGGTCTATTGAAAATAACTGCAAAGGTGTCAACTCTATGGAAACACAGCTGCTTTCATTTATTGCTTACTTGAAGAAGTAATTAGGGTTCTCACTTCATGGCTAATGCCTCCTAATGGTCACTTTATTCTTGAAAATTGTACGGTACTGTAACAGTTGGAAGGTAAAGTAATTGTGTAAAAACATTTGTCAGGAATGACCCAACAAAATTCTAAGGGAGAAAAATATTATCTCTCGGACTATGAAGGTTTATGCCCTTTTTTTCTGGAGAGAGGTAGAATAGAACAATTTGTTTCATAGTGTCCAGATAATACGGGCAATGGGAATACATAATTTAGCTCAAGTGCTGTAAATGTGAAAGGCCAATCTTCTGGCCAAACAGTGCTCTGCCAATATGAGCTCCTGGTTTTCCTTTGGATGTTTCTGTCAGAGAGAGAGTTTCTTTCATCCTTTATGCAAAGTAGTTTCAATTTGTATTTGAGAAAACTAGAGGCAGCACTCTGCTATTCAGTTATTTTATTCTACTTACCCATGTACTGCTTCCGCTGCAGAGGTGTTAGTTAAAGACATGGGTGAGTGAACAGCTCTGGAGTGCCCAGCCCTGGGGAGATGAACACAGATATCCCTGAGGTGCCAGGACTGGGGGGAGCGTGCAGCAGACAGCAGTTCTTTTGTCAGTAAAAGCTCAATTGGACTGAAGAAGCACTGGCCTGGCTAAGCAAAGAATTATAGCTAAGAATGGGTTTCAGTACTTGGCCCGTCATTTGTCTAATGGAAATCTCATAGTAATCAGAAATGCGTCATTTCCAGTGCAGGTTTATCAGAAATCTTTGGTTTGTCTATTATGGCTGATTCCCTACTTCCAGTGATGAAGCAAGCGGAGACTTTAAATCCACAGACTCCTGACTCAGCATCATCAATAATTGAGCTGTTAAATGAGTTCCTTCTTGCTGAATGACACTCTGTTCATGACTAGAGCCTGTTGCATGAAGACCATTTTGCTTTCAAAAACTAGGCTGTTCTCTACTAAAATTCTGCCTATATAAACATGCTTTTCAAACCTCTTATTGGCTTTGTCAGTGTGTAAAATCCCACTTTCTCCACATATTCACAATAATTCAAACTTAGGTGTCAATCACTTTTTCATTCCCAGGAAACAATTTTATACCATGGAATACAACTCATTCCTGTCACGGCACAAAGTGAACTATTTGAAAAGGGTAAATAACACTTAAGGAAATATATTTTGCCCTGCTTCTGCAGTACTACTTTTAAAATTCTATTTCCTATTGTATTTTCTCCTGCAACCTGGCTTTGTGATGCTGCTGTTTGCATGCAAAAGCTATTTAAGTGGAATGTCACACCTCAGTTGTTCAGAGCTTATAATGAAGAAAAATGTGCAAAAGCATTACTTTGCAAAAACAGATAAGTAAGCATACTGCCTGTCAAATGATGTCACCCATGCTTGGCAGACAAAAAAATAAATGACTGCATAAGCCTGGTACAAGAGACTGCAATCCACAGGGCATGAAATGTCTTGGGGACTAAGACTCTGTATTCTGCATTTCTTCACATGTCTTACTAATTTTCCGTTTCTTTTACTAGACTGTAGAATCTGCAGTGTATTGCAAAACACTAGCTGTGAGGCCCCTTAAATATATCTGGGATCAATCCCTTATGAGATATTATCTCATTAAGACTGGCCCAAACCCCAACTTGCTCAGTGATATTTAGATTACTGCATTAAATTGACAGAATGCAAAGAGTCATTACACCGAGGTACTTGGCACAGAGTATGCATTGCTCTGTAAAGAAAGGAGAGGGAGGAAGGCTTTCTTAGCTTAACTACTCTTATAAACAGCCAGAGATAAGAAAACACCTATTAAAACTATTAAGCTACTCTTACCCAGTATCTGTCTGACACTAGTTTGCTGTGTTACTCATGGCATCTGGCAGTGTTTTCACTTAGAACAGGGTTGCTGTTTGTTTTTCTTGCCAGCTCTGCAATCCATATCTGCTCTTGTTTGGGGAAAGTGAGACTATTTGGAGATGCTTCTGACAGAAAGACAATAAGAAGTTTGTATGCATCCCATGTAAGTGGGCTCACTTCTCTGCTGTGCCTGGGTAATGGCACTGCTCTGCAGAGGGGAAAGGCAGCACTGTGGCTGTGCTTTGCAGTCACTTCTGAAACGCTGAAGCCAGGGCACAGGCTGCCCTGTGCTCTAGGCTGAACCTCCAAAAGGGTTGCACAGTGACATTTTCTACCAGCCAAAAGTCACCGAGAGTATTGGCTCCTCTGGCTTTGTGCTCTCCTGATCTGACACAGTACCTGTATCCAGAGAAGGGGAAAAGCTGGCTGAAAGCACAAAAAGGGGAAATATCAACCTAAAATCTTATTTAAAGGAGAAGGTAACTTGCAGCGTGGTAGAAAAGAGCAATAGTGTCCTCCTTTGGAGGGCTTGGGGTGGAGCCAGGGGTATGTGTGAGATATTTCACTTACAAAAAAAGAAGCAATTTAGGGTCCTCTGTTAGCAGCCAATTATTCTGAGTAACAGGGCAAATCATAGTTACAGCTCTAGAGCTCCCTCCCTCCCTGGCCATGGAGGAACAGCAATGAAAAGCTCATGAATCATGAAGATAGGTATGAGGCAGAGCAATAGATTTGGCCAAATATCTCCTTGAATACCATCTAAACGTAACGGTAAATTCTCCCTTCCCATGCCTGTCTAGGCAAGCGATGTGACAGCCCAGAGTGAGAAGAGATAACAGAAAGTGTAGAAAAAAAATTAATCCAGTTATAACCACGTGAGAGTACAAAAAGCACTGAGCAGAGCTTGCAAAGAAGAGCATTTTGGTTTGTATATTCAAATCAGAGGAGCAGATTTTTTCTGCTTTCAAGAACACTGCAACACCATTCATCTCCCACAGCAGGCTGAAAATCTGCATGAGGGAAGGAAGTGAGGACCAAAACTAAAACAGAAGCTTGTAGCATCCAGGTGCTCAGGGGAGAAAAATTTCCCTTTGTTATGAAGTTACTAGTATAACTTTTCTAATAGAAATGTTGCTCTGTTAATAAATGGCTTGTTTTCCATGCCATTATTTCCCAGATTTGTCCTTCCAACATTAACTGCATTCTCTGATGAAACTAGAAGATCCAGGCTTTTTGTGGACTATTTTTCAGGTGTTCTGAAACCAGGTTGTCCAATATCATAATTTAGACTAGATAATAGCTGCCTGCTTTAAAGTATGCCTCTATTTGCAGCAGCTTTCCACGAGTATAGTTAATAAGCAAATGAATACATAATTATGTGAAAATGAGAGTGTTTTCTTATTTTGATAGTAGATTTTTAGTTAACTAGCCTCAAGAAAAAAATAGCCAAGTGTAGCATCATCTTTGGAGGTGCTCTTTCCTTCATGATCTTCAGAGGCGTTAACTGCAGGTACAGATTGGACCTTGTATCCTAACACTCTCCTGTGCTATAGCATGCTGTAGCTTGTATCCCTGAACTGCTTGTGGGGATATTGAATACTGTAAGGAAAAAAACCCCAGGGTTCTGCCATTATGATTTTCCGTGATATACCTATAGGAGTGACTGGGGAATATTAGATGTACTGAGTGGAACAATTCAGTTAATCACCAGTTTGCTGAAAAGGGATCACCTTTCTCCAAGCGTGTGAAATTCTTGAAAGATTTTCCTTATGGGTCAACACTACCTACTGCATGGTTTGTGCCAATATTCCTTTGCTGCTTATTTATGACCAGTATGTTGCTAATATTCAATAGGTAACATATTTTCCTAGGAATATTATGCCCTATTTCCTTAAAAGCAAAGTTTAAGGGCTTGTTTTGATGAAGTTGCCTTCTAGGAAACTCATTTGTACACATCTTCTGAAAGAAGAGCAACACGCTCTGACACAGATAATGCTAATACACTCATAAAGGTGGATATGAATGTGAATATCTGCACATACAAATAATACTAAAATGTTAGAAACCCAGAATCTATCCCCTCAACTATTGAAAAAAATCTGTACTTTTGCCTGCATCACCAAGCAGGACATGATTCTGTAGGTAAGACTTTTTCACCAGTGGAAGATTTTTTCAATGCAACCGGCTGAGTCCTGAAGAAATTTCCCTTCATTTCATCCAATTTTCCCCACAAGTGTACAAGTGAGACACTTTGACTTAATGATGTCATTTCAGTGCCAGCCTCTTCAGCGGCAATTACTGAAGGGAGAAAAAAAAAAAAAAGAAAAAAAAAGAATGAATTCCCTGGGCGCTTTTGTTAGTTCTTCATTATTTTCTCTTTGAAAATTATTCTTCCATACTTCATCTTGAGCTGCCTTTTTTCAAGCTGAATAGCCCTCTTGCTTCTGCTGAATACACGGACATGACCACCCACACTTAGAAAAACCTTACCTCTTGCTGAGTTTCTCTGAAATGGTAGGCAGCAGGGCTCATGCAGCAATAAAACTTCATGATCACAGGGGAAGGAAATAGTGCAAGGCTAGGAATCCTCCTGCTGTTTCCATATGATTTCCTAATTTCAAAATAGGCTGAGAAATAACAGGGGGGAAATACATTGTGAGAGTTTCCTCTGTGCTCTTCTGCGATTTCCCACCTAGCCTGTTGTGCGTGCGAGGAACTCTATTAAACTGCTACCCCAAAAGCAGTAGCTTGGCAGTCAGTCTAACAAGCAGGAAAACTTTATTCTCTGGCATTTTAAAGAGAAGTTTTCCTCTTGAACCAAGGAGGTGAACTCATAGAGGGTTACTCTTTCTGGCTTTTGGTTTTTCTCCTGTCCCCTCCCGTCCCCCCCTCAACAGGAATGAGATCTTGATTTGGAGCATGTGAAAGGTTACAGTTGTTTACACTTAGTGCTCAGTTTGGCCCAATATTAAGGTGAGATCCAGCTGTGATGCTTTTGAAATTTGTCCACACAGACGGTCAGAACAGCCATGGCAGTTTGGAGATGGGGATACAGACACTCGGTGTCAGTTTATCACTAAGAACAGCTACCGGGCACCACCTTTCATAGCTGGAATAAGACATTTTGAGGCAGCTGCAGTTCATTTTACTCTCACACTTCTTTCCTTCCCCATAAGCCTTTTTCTATGAAGGATCAACCTGTCCATTGATACCTCTGCATAAAAGACCATATTTTAAATTAGAGTTTCATGTAGAATAATAATTTTAGGGATACAAAATGAAAGCTAGGCAGAGTTTGTTTCACACTACAAATACCATGTTGGTGGTAAAGTTACCTAGAAAAATAATGATCTTGCATGTCAGGTTTTCTTTAAAAGAGCTAAAATAAAAATTGTTATGAAACATTGATTATGAAAACCAGGGCAAGGCCAGATTTACTCCTCCACCCAGAGGACTGCCAGCTTTACTCTGTATTATGAACAACCACAGCAAAATCAACCAAGTACTAAATTACCAGGTCTGTCATACACACATTTGAAATATCTCTATTCCAATGTACCATTTTCCACACCTCGGTATAGTGAGATCTCTCAAGTCATCACATCAGCCAGAAATCACTGGTTTTTTGTTTTTCATTTTTTTTTCTGACTTCAGAGCAGTCTATTAGCATGATTTGAACACACATTTTTTGTGGTTTCCTTTTCCTTTCTGTGTCTCTAAATTGTTTAAAGAATAACCCACTGAAGGAAGTGAATGAAAACTGACATCATACTGTGTCAGATGATTAAGCATTCCAGAATTTTTATTTCAAAATATAGTGGATTATTGTCCCTTTAGACAGTGGATTTTTACTGTGTTACCACCTAATGAGAGCACATGTGGTCTTCAGAGCTGAAGTCACAGAGGGGCACTGCTTTTAAATCCCATGAATTGTCTGGTAGACTTGTTATTTGCTTTTCCCTCTCCCTCCCCAGAGCTTCATAGCCTTTGAACACCTCAGAAGAAGTGCTAATGCTTTACTTCACAGAAAATGTCCTAGATACAAACTGGCCTGCTACAACAACAGCCAGAGTCCCATTGCTCTTTGGTACTGGTCTTGCTTCGCTATTTATTTTAAGGCTGTTATGAGAGTGGGGAGGCAGTGAAAGGTCAGGAGAATGGTGAAAATATGTACTTAAAGGGGTCACAACTGCTGGGAAGTGGAGCTCATCCACACCAGGCCCCCTCCGTTGCCTCTCCCGGTCCTCCAATTTCTCACTCTCTGGGTAGGCTGGACTCTCCCACAGTACATTTGCACAGGCTGAATCCCATCGTGGGACTGTTGCTCAGCAACAGCAGCGAGAACAATTTGTTTTTGGACCACTCAGAAGATGATTACGTTTGCGGCATGTTTTTCCCCCCCCTCTGGTACCTATTCCTGGATATTGTAAATATTCATCTGAGTTTTGCATATACAGTAGTTTCCCCTCTAGGTAAAAAACATACCATCCAAATGAGCTTTTAAGAGTACTTTATTCTGGTGCATGCCTACATTTCCTTTCATTCAGTAGATGTAATATTGCACATGAAATGGCATTGTTGGGCTTCTGGGGGTTTTGTTTTGTTTTGTCTATGTCAGACAAATTTCAGCTGGAGCCCGGCCGGGCTCTTTATGACAGTGCTGCTTCATTACTTTGTTTGAGGCACATAAAACAAGTGAAGGATTTAAATAGTTGTGAACACCTGAATGACTTTAAAGCATTTGAGTAAAAGATAGGTTTAGATCTCCAGATTTCCAATTTCCTTCCTAATTGTTTCTTTATCTACACATCTTTCAGCATCCCATTAGAAAAACATTCCCATGCTCTCAACTTAAAAGAATGTGTCTAAGGACTATAATGCAATATTTAAGTCTTTGTCATACATTTCCCTGTGCTTTCACTCACAGTAGTAATTTGTTCTGAATCTTTCTGTTTTCTTCCCGCTAACACATACAAAACACATTGCAAGGGTAACTTTCCAGGTCTGCCATCCTGATTTGCCATCTTTTTGGCAGGGCCTTCCCACTCTGCCGGAGAGCAGATAAAGCACACCTGGTCCTTTTGTCTTTAGGTGCCTCCTTCATGCGCTGCAGACCAGCGTAGACAGCCACCCATCTGTGCCATGCTCAGTGAAGCTAACTTGGATATCATATTTACAAGCATCATGTGCAACCTTCCCCTTATTTCTTTCCCCCGGACATGTTAGAATAAAAGGAAGGAGGGAGAGAAAAGAGGGAGAGAAAAAACCAGAATTCAGAAATCAAGTTTGACCTGTTAAAAACCAATCTGTGTGTGTTTGTATTCAGTGACACCAGCCCGCAGCCCACTGAGGCACATTGACATGTTACTTATCTACATATATAAGATCAGCAACTCCATTATTTTTAACAAGGTATGTGCTTGTGGACCTTACTAATTCGGTCAAGCATGGTTTGTTCTCTGCTGGTGTAGATATACAATGGGAATCAGGCGTTTTAGCACAACCCTTGCCACACCTTTCCTCTCTCAGCTTATTTCTGCCCTTTACACCCCTCTGCAGCAGCGAAGTGACCCACCCTGGGCTGCCAGCCTACAGGGATGGGAAAAGGAAGGAGGTGGCAAACCTGGCATTTCTCTCAGGTTTTCAAGGGCACTTTGTTTTGCCTTAGAGGTACCCTCATGCGCCGGGCTGCCCGTGGAGCGGCAGATTTGGCGGGCCGGCACAGGGGCTGGCAGGCACACTGGCACCCACCCACCAGCCAGCGGTCCCGGGCCCCCGTGCCACATCACAGACTCCAGTTAATCTCTCTCCACAGCACAGCACGGCTCCTCACTCGTGCAGTCTTGCCCTGAAACCTCTGATGGAGACCTGCACCACACAGAGGAAACCTTTTATACGTTGCAGCCTGCAAGACATATCTATACAATGCAGGAAGGATGTAGGCAGGCAGATAATAACCACACACACACAAAGTCAAGCTGCACTAGGATAAGCTCCACTTCAGACTCCCCTTTATGCATGCCCAATAACAAAAGCAATTTTTTCTTCCTAATTAGCTGTATTAGAGCAAACACTAATACAAGGTTGACCTAAATACAAAATCGTATTTTTTCTCACTTTCTTCAGTATAAGCTATATTTAGTTTATAAGTGTACATTTTCATTCCTTAAACATTTTTCTTTTTTAAAATGCAAGTTAAATGTAAATCAATGAGGTAATCTTAATAAAAATTATTAGGTATCGATGTTCAGTTCCAACCAGATATTTCTTCATTATTTTGAAGGAACAAATTACCAACTCCTGCTGCAGCGAACTCCTTGATACAACATGCATTTATCCAGACCCCACAGGAGTCATTACAATGAGATTCACCTCTCTCTGTGCATGTATATATTTAAAAATAACCCCCTCAAATCTTTCCTTTGGTCTTTCAGCAGGGAACATATCAAACAGCAACAGCAAATCTCATACACACATCAATATCATGCTAACATAGTTGAGTTTGACTGAACCTGATGCCAAATTAACTTTTACAGGGCAATTACAAAATCTTATAATCATGCAAATTAGTAGTAAGCAGCTTACATCTTCCAATTAAATTGCCACCTGCTATTCCAAGATCCAAGTTAGCCACGGTAAACTTTTCCTCTTTCCTTTTTAAAGGGAAACTCTATCGACGTATGGATTAGCCTTCCCAGGGACAGGGTGTCCATCTCAAAGCAGGCACAGGCACATTATTTCAGCAAAAGAAAAAACAACATAGCATGAAGAGAAAAGGGCATTAACCCTGGAGTTATTATCAAATTTGAGTGTCCAAGTGCCCTCCTGAGAACAGGGTCACATCCTGGCTGCAGCATAAGCCCATGCCCAGGCAAGATCCAGGCATCATCTACGCCTCCTTCCTTCTCCATCCCTCTCCCTCCCTGTGGGAAGCACAAAAGCTGTTGCTGCCCAGTCCAGGCATGGCCTCTGACTCCTGGAGATCAGCACAGTGTCCCCCAGCACAGTGACCCTCTCTCTGCTGTCCCAGATGTTCTGTACAGTCTTCCATACAGAATGAACACATGGCACATTTCCGAGCTCCCTGCAGGGTAGGCAGTGGGATGAAGTGACCAGTGGGTGTCATTTTCTCTAAGGTAAGGCAGTAAGGTGAGGCCATTTAATGAATGTACAAAAAAAAAAAAAAAAAAAAAAAGTTTTAAAAGTCAAACCCTTAAGTTTAGCACATCAAAAATGTCATTTTTTATTGCTTATGAAGTACAGATTTTGTAGAAAAGGAGAGATTTTTCTTGTTAAAAGCAGACAGAAGAAGAATGCACCACTTGGGCTCCTAAAACAGTAAAGTTGCCAAAGCATACTGTGGCCTACAGAATTAACTATGATGATGCAAATCAAACGTCTCAGAAGAAAAGTCAGGCATGAAACACTGCAGATAATGAGAACCAGTGTCAACTCTGGAAAACATTACAGAATTAAATTATTCTTTCTTTACCATTTCCTTCTCTCCTCCTTACCTCCCTGGCCCTCAAAGGGCAAGATTTGACTTGCACAGCTGGGACAGGATCTGTGCATGTGTAAGGTGCTGCCTTCAGTTTCCAAGAGGTCAGGTATCAATGGTTTGCAACCAGCAGCACTGCTCTTCAAAATCAGTTTAGTTGACATCCGTCCTGATTCATATGGTTGAAATGATATCATGGTTATGTCCATGATTCATATGGACAGAAACCTGTGCTTGTACAGAGGACTGCAGCTTCTAAAATTTTTGAGGAGTCCTTAGTAATTTGTAGCCAGCAGCCCAGGTTCTTCTGCGAGGCAGCTTTTCAGGCCAACTTGGTGGATCTCCCCAGGTACTGAGCACTCCCTGGGCCAGACTCCAACCCCCAGTGTATAGCCAGCATGGAAGTGCAAGTTTGATGGCTTTTCTGGTGTGACTCCTTACTTATTCAGCACAGTATAATAGTTCTTTCCTGACATGCAGTTCGTGAAGTTGCTTGTAACTAAAAGGAATTGGGGTTTGCTTTTGTTATTTTAAGTGAAAACTAAACTTCTGAAGAGAAAAAATAAACAGCTACTGAGCTGTAAAAATGAAATCTTATTACTTCTACCATCAGTCTCGCTGCAGCTGTTCATAACCACAGCCATACAGCATGAGTCCAGCACAAAACCCACGTATATTTCTGCAAAAGATAACAGAAACTATAGATGTCTTCATTCAGAGTAGGAACTCCACTGTCTTCTCTCTTCTGAGACATGACAAATGCAGCAACATCGGATGATATGTGTATTAGACTTTTTGTCTTTGGATGCATCAGTGTTTGAAAACTCTGAATATTTTAGAGCACCTTATTCTCAAGGATTTGCCAATGGAGTTCCAGCATGACAGATATTTTGATTCGTGGCTGAAAACAGGAATTTTTTTGTTGTTGTTATACAGCTAGTTTTGATTGAAGATCAGAGTACCAAATGACTATAGAAATTCCTGTCTTGCCTTACAGCCCAGCATTTCTGTGGATAAGCCAATATATTTGCAATGAGTAGCAGTTGTAGTTTGTTTATAAGCAGTGTATCAAAGCACCTTTTTCATACATGGGAACAGGGAAAAAAAAACCCATGGTTCTTGTGCCAGATAGATGTGAAAGATTACACAGCTGCAGTGTCTTGAGGTTACAAAACTGCCAGTTTAACAAGAAAGATAAGCAGCAATGCTGATTTATTTATAGGAGTTTAGACATTTATATTGCTTTTTAAAAGAAATGTAATGAACCAATCCATAAATAATACTGGGATCATGGGTTTATTGCCGCCTTAGTGTAATGGAAGGTTACAATATGAAAACACACTAATAAGAAACTTCTGTGATAATGGTGTTGGCAATAAGCTTTTTTGGGCAGGGACTGCCTTTTTGGGGTGTGTGCAAAGGCAGAGGCTAGCACAAAGCAGCAGGCATCTGGTCGGGACCTTGAGCTGCCATTGTAATGTAAATATTAGGAAATAACAACAAGAGATCTGAAAGCTTACAACAGCCTGTGAAAGGGAAGAGGTCATTATCTTGAACAACAAAACTATGTTCAATTAATATTTGTTTAATAGTTGGGGCCTAATCTGAAGATCTTGTATGCATTTCAATAGATTTTGGAGCAGGTTCTTGGACATGGCAGATGGCAAACGAGCTGGATGAAGCCGCTCAAGTCTAAGCTGCTCCATAGGAAAAGCAGGAAAGCACATGAATCTACCGGCTCACTAGACTTTGAGGTAGTGAGATATTTTCTTATCTAATATAAGAAAAAGTATGTCAAACAATGAATTAAATTCTTGCTTCTCATTATATACATCCAAAAAACAATTTGCTCTGTCTACCATTGATTGGCAAAACAAAAAAAGATGTAAAATTTACTACCAAAATATCCTTTTACTGTCCCCAATCATATGTAAATTGGAAACATTTTAATTTTGTAGTGTTGCCATAGGTTACCAAGTGGGGCAACTTTGCCTTTTCTTACAAGCCAAAATGGCTTTGCACCATTTCTGTGATAAGGGTAGTGCTGAGATAACTCTGAGCTGTCATCGCTGAATTCTCACCCCTCTCCATGTCACGCAGCACTGTTCAAGGATAAAGCTGTTGACTTTTCCCCTTGACCAGCCTGGGTCTTTATAACATAAGTGAACAACATATTAGGGGTTAAAAGTAGTTTCCCTGCCAAGAACACTTTTCTGGCTGGGGACTTCCTGTGAAAATTCTGGCTCCAACAGGAAAGTAGAAGAGGGTATGCTAAATACTTTACTACTTAATTTTGAAAATATCAGGACAATACTCTCCAAAATAAATACTGTAGAGGTTCTTAAGCAATATGTGCATTGGACTGTAGCTGTAGGCTGGCACTCAGCCATGGTTAGGTGGTGTTTGGTGCTGGTTTCCCAGCCAACCTCTCATGAGTAAGTGTTAAAATGTGGAGTGAAAGAGTGATGAGGGAGAAGTGATGAGGGAGAAGTTGAGATTACCTCTCTGACACAAATTGCCCTGCTAAGGTCAAGGCAAATGCTATTAGAAGGGAGAGATGGTCAGAATTCGATACTAAATGTAACCCAGTGACATGAAGTTTCCTCTTTCAAACTTTCAAGCCTGCATTGAGATGAGTGATATCCCTCCTAAAGTGCTCTTGCTCATACCCTTTGTCTAAACCCACTGCTCCTCAGACATCACCTCCTCATGATGGAAGCTCCTATTTTTCACTTTTGAGTCCTTTGATTTTTTACAAAGTCTGGTAAAGCCATTTTCCCCACCACTCCTGCCTGGTACAACTTGCACAACTATGTGAGGCTCTCACTCAGCATTGCTGCCTCTCTGTCACTTCCATCTCTGAACACAAGCCCAGGATCCCTGAGATGCCACTGCTGTTACAACTGCATGGGACTTTCAGATTGCTGTACATCAGTGCACATGTGTTTGTTTTCGAAGTCAACAACAAATGTAACATTAAACACCCTTGACTGCTCCACTGAACAGTCTTGTCTGCTTCATGTTGCAAAACAGACCTAATTCCTATTGTAGCTAGTTTGTGATTGAACTAATGGTGCATGCAGAATCATAATTCAGCAAAGTGAATTAAATTATCAAAGGGTCTTTTACACACAACACTTATCACTGCCTATACAAAAGCCAAAAGAGTGTACTTGTGGGAGGGCAAATTTTTTCACACAGCTTAGAGGGAGGTGAAAGGCCAGCTGTTGGCAAAGAGGAGGTAGAGACAGCAATTAGCAGAAGAGTTGAGGGGCTGGAAATATGCAGGTGACAAATCTAAACAAGTCAGCAACCCTCCAAAGGAGAAGAAAGAAAAATTTCCTCTTGCAGATCCCATTTGTAAGGCACTGACTGTCATTCATTACCCCTACAATTTAATAAGGGGCACAAATTATTTGTTTGGGATTATTTTCCTCTTTTGGGAGGAGGGTCCTCAAGTAGTTCCTGGCTGTTTCAGGCCAAAGTAAAATGTTTCAGTTCTTTTCCCAGTAATAACCTGACTAAGGATTTCTGCATGACAATAAAAATTTTTCTGTCAGCTCAAAGGAGGCAGATCTAGTGTCCCCAGTGCAACCCAAACTGGCTTGTGCTGTCACCAGGTCCAAATAATACTGTGGCAATGTAGCTCGAGTTTACCTGACTTACCAGATCACACGCCTTCACCTGATCACGGAAAACTGTTGGCTTTCAGGAACATGTAGAAAGGCGTGTTTATGGAGCCATTTCTTTCTCCCCTGAGGAAGCTATTTGAAGATTGCTGTTTAGTTTTTGTTTGTTAGACTGAGTTATTTTGTCTCATTTGGTAGGGAAGTTCTTATCCTTACAAGATGTGCATTGACTAATCTCTAGGACCGGAACACATTCCAGAGGATGCACAGCTGACCCATCCCAAATAAGACTGAGACCAAGACAAGCAGTAATCTACTACGGGAAGACATTACCTCTTACAGGAAATCAACTCTGGAAAGTGTCTAGCCAATCCCTCTATTTGTATAGGCTGAAAAAGTTAGATTTTCTCAGCAAAAGAGGTAAATCTGGATCCTGGTTAAGCACAGAAACTTAAGGTGTAAGAAAGGAAGATGTCACTTTTCCCTTCTGCTTCTGCAGTGCTAGAAATTATCTCGTTCTTAAATAACACCACAGCTCCCATTGATCATAGTTTCTTTATTCTTGGAAGATCATCCTCTTTGTGAAATCTTAATTTACTTCAGATATTCTTCGTTTCTTTTCAACAGGTTTTGGACTGGACCTGAAGCACACTGCTTGGTTGCAGTTTCACTGCAGGAAAGCTGCTGTTTGGGAATGTTGCTGAGGCCTGGGCCATGTTGTTTCAGCAAGGAAGGATCAGAAAGTTGGAGACTCCCAAAGCAACATTAGTTCTGTGTCCTAGCTGAAAGTTGTTTGTTACCCTTCTTCTTAAATATCTGTACAGCTGGACATTTCACTGCCTCAGCAGACTACCTATTTCTTTCCTGTGTGTACAATTTGAGAGTTTTTCCAAATGTCTAGTCCCATTTTTCCCCAAAGTAATTCAACCTATTACTTCATGTCCAAAGCACAAGATTATATTAACTTCTCCCAGCATTAGCATTTTACGTGCCTAGGTGACTGTTACTGTGTTTTACTCTCCATTCTTTCATATGCATGCTAGATATCATCTGTTCCTTTAGTCAGACCAGCCAGCTGGATTTTCTAAATCTCTGATCATTCTCAGCTCCCTTCTTCCAGAGTCTCTCCCTTTGCTCACCATCCTTCTCAAAGTGTCCCAGACCGGCAAGCCTGCTGCCGAGTCCAAACAGGGCTGTGTGGAGCAGAAAGACAGCTTCACCTGTCTTTCCAGCTATGCTTGCTTGTATATCCCTGCAAAGAAAAATAATATGGGACAACAGATTGAAATTATTGACTATGTTCACATGCTGATCCACTGTAATCTCCTGCTCTACCAAAATCCCTGGTCTACGTTATGTATTTGTGCAGATGATTATCTCTGCCTAGGTGTATTATCAGCTACTTCCACCAAATAACTCACTGGCCTCCAGCTTGTCAAGACTGTTTTGCATTCAAGCGCTGCCCTGCAGTAAATATTCTTGCAGTCCCTTCTGGGTTTCTATCATCTGTATAATCTCTATTCCATCATCTGTTAATGAAAATACCAAGCCAAGAACAGCCCCTGTGGAGCCCCATTTGATGCATCCTTCCATTTTTAGCCTGCCCATGGGTTTCAGATCTGATCAGTATTTTGTTGACCCAGTGCTGATGCCTGGGCAGGAGAGAACAATTTTACATAAAATTCTGACACAACCCCTATTCTTTTCTGCTTCTATTGTGTCCTGTAATACAACTAATAATAAGGCAATGAAATCATTGCCTCCAGCTGTTTCCCAACAGAATTTACCAAAAGGGTAGTGAAATGATCTCATTTAAATCCCTTTCCACACAAAGCACTGAACCGTACCAGCCAACACCAACACTGGTTCCACTGTGGTCATAGTGCAATTTCCTTGACAGTCCTGGACAGTTTCAGGGAGATTACAGATGGAGGGGGCCCATTTGATTCCAGCTGGACTGGAGTGCAGATGGATCCCAAATGTCAGAAAATGGATCCTCACAGTTGAAATACTTGTGGATACTCAAATTCCCTTGGAAAGTGACAGTTTTGGAAATAACATTTTCAGTACCAGTAAATTAGTCCCAGAATGGCATTTCCTGGCATGTCCACAGTCTGGATGTGGTTAGCTTGAAAGAGATGCAGAAAAAATATTGAAGCAAAGATAGTATTTTGCTCAGAGGTGCCCTATGGGAAAATACCTAGGCTTGTTCTCTCACGTTTTAAACCTCTTCCTCTTTATTTAAATAGTGTTAAGATTGATACAGGTAATGAAGCTCAGGGAGGCTGCTAGCTTGTATGAAAAATAGGACAGTTACTTGGATGTGTTAAAGCAACTCAGACAGACAGCTAACATAATCTACTGTGAATATTTTATTTCCTCACTGTGGAAGGATAAATCTATCTGGACAAAGCCGTCAGGTCTCCAGCTCCAGTGGTGGCATGTAGTAGGAGCACTGCAAAGGTCAGCACTGCAAAATCCAGCTAAAGCCCAATGATGGGTGACAGTGCTCAGCACTTTGCAGAATTGAACAACAACTGGTAGGAAAAATATTTGAAAGTGAAGTGTTAAGATTTTCAGAAGATAATCAAGTATGTTTTTCTAAAAAGCAAGCAGAACTCAAATGCTCTGAAGGACCTGAAGCTGGTGTTACTGCCAGGACAGCCAACAACAGCAGGCTGAGAGACCTGGTTTCCCTGGGATGTTCCTGAGAGCCTACAAAATGCCCAGTGGATTCCAGTACTGACAAAAGTGGTCACAAGCGCAGCAGGTTCAAGCATGCCAGGATTTTCACCATGCAGGCAGAGAAGAAAGAAAACTGCTAAAATTCCTGCTGATTTCAAAGGAAGATCCTCAGAGATTTCTGCCAGTTAGCTCATTCTATACTGTCCCGTTCTATAATGGAGCCAGGAACAGAGATATACATCAAATATAGACCAGCTGCTCAGAAGTGCATGCAGATACTAACACTCTAATCACTTTTATAGGTAATAATTTATGTCCATTTCCAGTAGGGACTATAGCCTGAACTGTAATTTTGAATGAAAGACCTCAAATCCAAGATTAAATTTGAATGTGTGTGGGAAAGAAGACAAGAGAAATCTCTTTTATGTGCTATCCAAATTGTATATATTTGGACTGAGTGATCAGCAGAGCAGATGGCTAAATAATTTCCAAGCTTCCCATAGGAGGCCGAATCCTCTGTGTTTGCAGGTATGCACATATAGGTCTGTATATCTTGCTCTACCCTTGTGCTTACTGTGAGATGTTTCAGTAGGCCTACAGGCTGCTCACAGGGCATCTTTGTGTCCTGGCTACCTAGCTACAACAGCCTTCCCCAGGTCTTCCATTTAATAAACAGATTAGTGAAATTGTTTACCACAGAGAAAATCAAAATAGTTCAGTCTAAAAATCGATATATGTTACCTGATATGATAGATGAACTCTGGTAATCCAGGATGCGATGCATGCTTTGCTTTAAGTTCATACAAATGTCAGTGGATATTTAACAGATTTAACATTCTTTTTTCTTTAAACTGCATGAAGGGAATGCTTTTCTTCCTTCTCATTTTAAATACAGGCATTGAGTGACATTTCCTCTAATTTGGAAATCAAATATGGCAGTACCATTACTCAATCTGTACATGAGAAAAATGGATGCCTTGCTCCTATTACAGAGGTAAAGCATGGCGTTGGACCATCCCAGTATAAAGCCAATACAGCCCTACTGAAGTGATTTGCTTACATCTTTCTGGATTTTTTTCCCCTCATGACTGCTGCTGCAACACTAAAAAGGAATTAAACTGGTAGAATTCACTGTTTTCTGTACTCATTTGTCATTTTGCAATTAGACTGGGCAAAACCTGGCATTTTTTAATAACACCTGAACCATCTTGTTTATAAATAGGGCCTATCACATGTGAGATGATTATGCTCTTGGATTTCACAATTTGGGAAATCCTGCACTGGATCCTGCAGTCTTTTTACAGCAACAATTTGCCAACCAGTACCCCATCCCAGTACCCACCAAAGCATAGACCTGTTCTACAAAAGACACTTTTAATATTTTATGTTCAAAGTGCCTTATTGAAAATGCCTGTTGACTCACCATTTCTTATTATTAATCTGTATTTTTTCTTGCTGCTAGAAGGGATTATTTGCAGATCTTAACATATTTATTTTTCCTGAAATCTTCAAAGAGCTGGCTTTGGGTTTAGTACTAATTTTTTTGAACCTGAAGTTCCATGGCTAATTCCATGAACATGATTACCACAACATGTACTCCAGTTTTAGCTGCTTGTTTTCTTTTAACATGGTGATTAATAGAGCATCTCCATCTTATAGAAGTGAAGTGTCTCCTTAGACCTTTCATAACCTGAACTGTATCCCATCAGAGAGCACTTCTCTACCCTTTTATGCCTCTAGAAACATGCCACCCATGTTATAAATATCAATAGAGCTGGAAGGAAGCAACATCAAAATCTCCAAGACAACACACAAAGATACTACAAATCAAAGGCAATATAGTGATGGTTCTATTAGACTTTTAAATAGGATATTAAAATGAGTTTTGTAGTTAAATACAATTGTCTCTCTGAATTTGGCAGGGAAATCATTAACCAAATGATGTTAAATTTGCACAGATTGTTGAATAAATGAGTAAGACTTGCTTTACATGGCAGCAAACCAGCCAAGGAACATGCATACAAAGAACTGCTAGCAGTCCACATGAACAAATAACTTACATGAGGATGAGAGTATTTTTTAAAGACCAGTAACTGAATAGTTACTATTATTATTAGCTACTGCTCCACATGCAGTAGCCCTTTTATGCTCTGTACAAGTGGAGGAGTAAAGGAGGTATGACACATGTTCCTGTGTAATAATCTAAGGTTTCTTGTTTAAAGAACAGGTACTGTTGCTGATATTAATCAAAGTTTGTAGCTATATATGTTCAAGACATGTAAAAGCTACATAATTTTAAATAATCATGTTCTTGTTATTTTGGTATAGATGTTTTCACTGTCTGATTCCTAGGATACATCCAAAGAAATCCAGGTATCTGGATGCACAGATATGAACAATGCAGAGATTTTTCTGAAAAATGGAATCATCCAAACAGAACTTTTACAGCTCAATTTATGATTTGGCTTTAGCTACTGCTAACAATAAATATTCAGAATATTTTTATAAACTGAGAGCTGTGATTTCTTCCTCTTAATGAAAAACTTATTTTCTAAAATCCATCAACTTCTGGATATTCATCACCTGGAGTTATAGTTTGATATACAGTAAGTGCGTGCGAGAAAACCAGAATAAACAACATCAAGGTATGACCTTTCCTCCAAAGGTGAAACTTAATTTTAATTAAAACTTTAATATAGGATTATTTGTTATCATGTATCATATTGGTACTCATTTGCTTAACATTGTACTAAAAGCAGGGGAAAAGGTAGTCCTTCATCATAGCATGTGCCGCCTACAACTGAAATGAGATCCCGGTTCTCATCTCAGGTTATACAGGGTAGTCCCAGTTCAGGCCATCATTTCTCAGTCAGAACAGGAAAATTGTAATCAGACCCTCTAGATTTTACAAATCAGCTACATCTCTGTTAATATATCAAAGGGGTCAGGAGAGCAAGGGGAACATGGCAGCTTGTGTGGATATAGCAGAACTCCATCCCCCTTGAAACTGTTGTATGAGCCTTGCTGCCCACCGGGAACCATCTCCGTCCCATGCTGTTCCCTAAATCGCCACCTGCAAAAGTGGCGGCTGGTGCGGCAGAAGCAGCCTAGTAATTAAACAATATCAACAGCTGTGGATAAGCACTTGAGCCTTATTCACTGGTATAGACATGGCTAAAATAGGCAGAAATGGGAGGTGGTGATGACAGATAACGATTAATTTAAGCTGAGACCTGAGATGAGAGACCTTGGTGGTAGACTAGTGAACATATGTGTATACAGCGATCTATGGGAAAACAGTTTTCATTTGGGAACTGGGAAATCAAAGAGAAGTGTGAGCTAAAGCTAACATTGGCTGAGCGGAGGGGAAGGAGGAAAGTCCAAGTAGCTGAAGGCCAGGCTGGAACTTGGAGGTGGGTGGGATACGCGGCACAAAAACACATTTAAAATAACAAAGTAATTCTCATAAGTGATTTCCCCCAAGTATTTTGGGCAATGAAATAACTACACTGGTCAATGCCTATGATGTGATCTCATTCCCAAAAGTACAGTTCCAGTTTCAAATACCCTCGTAAAGTGGTTATGTCATAGAGATGCTTCCAATTTTACAATTGAAATAGACTCAAAGAACAGCCTCTCTACCAGCATAGGCTAATGAAACATATTGAAGAAAAGACCGTCCCCACTTATTAATAAAACTCACATAATGCCCCTAGAGGAATTAAAGGAGTTTGGGGTTATATTTAAGGTTGTGTTACATTGAAAGGCATTGATATTTACACTCCAAGAACTACAGTACATTCACTTACAGTATCTAGGTTCACAAGGCAACTCAATAATGCAGTTCAACTTCAGTGAGTTCAGTGGAGTTGTGCCAATCATGGATTTGGCCTCCTGGTTGTAAAATACAGTCTGTTATGGTGTGAATGATATGAAGTTTCAGATCCAAGTAAATATCAGACAACAGCAACTGTATTGCATTTATTTTAGAGTTCACCTGGGGACTCTGCAAGAAGCAAAGTCCTGTTTCCATCTGAACAGTGCTGGGATGATTGTACTATCTTAAAATTAAAAAGAAAGAAAAGAGGCAAATAAAATGTTAAATGACAAAAGAGAAAAGACAAACCATGCTAGGGAAAGGGCACAAAACGGGCCAAATTTATTGAACAATACACATGGTATGAGAATCTGATATTTATTTTCAGTGTTAATATGCAGGATACATTTAATATGCTCAAGATGCATTATTCAATATGCAGCAGCTGTCTTTGTACAGAACTCTGCAGAAGAAGCAAAAAGAACAACATAGAGTAAAACAACCACATTAGGCACCTTGCTATGTCTCCTGTTAGCTGTGACAACACTCTTTCCTTCTATTCAAATGCAGCACATAGCCGAGATTTTTCCAAATATCAATTTTAAGTGTTTCACAAGAAAGGAAAGACAAGCAAAGGAGAGTAACCCCTTTGTATTAAATGATCTGCACCCACCAACATTTCCACGAGAAGAAATAACCATTTGTTGTTAAACTATCAACTCAAAACAATGAAACATCAGGGAATCAAACCTAAGTGAATTGTTAGGTATTTTCCCCAAGAAGCTGGATCCACTTCAGAACTAGATCTGCACTGACACCCTACTTCTGGAAAGCATCATTATTCATTTATACTTTGCCTTCCTGGAACAGGAACGGATGTAAGCCTGAGTTTCTGTGACTTAGAAGAATAAACTGTTGTCACAAAGATCATAAAACATAGCAAAAAGGAAAAAGATGCTGTTGCTTCTGGCCATTTAGTCACTAAATCTGCTCTTGGTTGCAGCCACTTTGTGTCTGGCAAGGAACAGCGTCCTTTCCAGTCCTTTATTTCTCTTAGTGCCCTCACACTGCCCTATCCATATGACATCTTTGCCATTTGTTCCATTTCTGCCTTGATCTTATTAGGTCAACTCTGCCTCCCCTAGTCCCATTAGATGCGTGTACTCCTGCCTGTCCCATTATAAAGTCAGAAAACGTTAACTAGTGGTCAGAGCATGTGTCAAATTTCCCAGGCAGCTTTCTTCTGCTCCTGTCACCATGCTATTGTGTCTTCCTCTGCTATATTTTATGCCCATCACTGCTAAGGATGTTGTTAAACTGAAACACAATGCTTGTTTACAGGGAGACATACAGCAAAATTAGATGCAGATTAACCAAAGCAATGCTTGTTTACAGAGACACATGCAGGAAATTTAAATACAGATTGGCCAAAGCCACAGAAATCTACTTCTGGAGGTGGCAGTGCAGGTGCTGCAGCTCCCAATGGCTCCCAGCTGGTGGTCAGAAATAACCATCCTGCCCAGGGAAAGTGAAGTGAAGACTGTCTAACCCATCTGAATGCAGATCAGATGGATTGTCTCACCTTCAGGGATATGTCACCCTTCCCAGAGCATTTGATTCAGGGAGCACAAAACCAAGAGTTTCCAAGCTTGACCCTAAACTGGAGGGTGGAGATGCCCCCAGGCTGAGGGGACACATGTGGAGAGGAGCTGGAGCCTCCCCAAAAACCTGGGTGCACAGATAGGAGTTGGGTTCCTGAAAGGCAAAAGATATTGAAGACAGATTATAATTGGGGCTCATAGCTGAATCAGGCTACCACTGGAACATAGCTGGTGTGACAAGCTTATTTTTTTCTCCCTTGGTGATATGAGTTTACAGTGAGGACATCTGTTGTTCTTTGAAAAAAAATTGGCATACAGTAGCATACGGTTCCCACAGAGGGAAGTACAAGAGAAGCCTCCTTGCTTCTTTTGCTCTGGGTCAGAAGGAACCTTGAAGAAGAGAGAGGCCCTGCCCTCTGAGGAAACAGAGCATGGTGGGGTGCAGGAAAAGGGACACTTCTAGAGCACAGGATGGGCATGAGAGACCCACTAATGGAGGACAGAGCCTGAAGTACTGAGACACCATTGACAAATGTGTGGAACAGAGGTTCAACAGAGATTACAGAAAGAAAGATTTTTGATGTAGTAACCAAAACAGACTGTAAATTTTGTCACAATCCAGAACATCACTGAGTTGCTGATGTTCAGAGCAGCCCTGTCAGAATACCCCTGTCTTGCCAGGACACAGTGCAGGAGGAAGGTCATTCATACAGACTCTCCATTTATTACATTTCATCTAGACTTCCTCCATGGTAAGCTTGTTCCTTCAGCTTTTACCTAAATAAAACTTAGATTTCAAGTCTTAAAAGTGCTCTTGGTCTTTTGGGTTGCTTACTGCAAGGTTGTGTGGGATGCAAAGCTCTGGGGAACCTGCAATGCCTTCACCCCCGAATGACTTTGGACTGAATTTAGAAGTACACTCAAACTTTTCCTCTGGCAGGTGAGGAGCAGCAAAATGCTGAGGGAGTGATCATGTTCAGTTGTCAAAGCTGCCTGTGATGTCTCCATGACCTAAACTGCTTTCAAATCCTGTGTGGACTTTCTCATTTGGAGAAAAAAGTCTGAAAGATCAGAGTAGCACCCGGGCACCACTGACATGCTAAGACAGCACAATTAGAGTTTGCTAGCTTCTGAGTATGTCACGGCAAGCATCACACCTGCTCCTGCACACACTCCAGCTGGAGTTAGCAGATACGCATGTGTGGCCAGGACAACCCCAAAGCAAGGTGCTGCTCAGACTGCTGGCTTGCCCCTGGTCACCAGGCACCACATTCAAAACCCACATGGGCCAAGTAAATTGGGATTAATAATGACATGTCTGTTCCAATGTTGAATTAGTGCACCCATGCAGTAATTTAGCGTTTAGAGTGTTTGCTAATCCGCTGAGTTTTTTGGTTGTTGGTGGTTTGGGGGTTTTGTTTTGGTTAGTTTTGATTAATTTCTTTGTACTTTTAGTTACTGTGGACAAAAGTAAAACAAGCAGAAGTTTGAGTTCGTTTTGTATGTCTATATACATATTTTAGAAAAGGTGATTTTGTTTTTAGCTCTTTCACAACCAACATGGATAAAATCACGTTTCTGCACCATCTTCACTTATTTCTAATGAATTTCATCTGGTGCATTTTTATACAGAAAAGCAGAGCCACAGAAAATGCAACATTTCATCCCTCTACAAATTGGGAGGAAAAAAATTGCCAGGCTAACTTAGATTTGCTGAAGCTCTAGCTTTTATTACACATAAATGACTGACACAGTAAAAGGAGACTGTACAAAGTTTCACTGAATTTCGACAGAAGGACAGATTTATCCCTGGCATAACTCAAGCAAAGTTAAGGGAAGAGTCTGGCTTGGAGACTCCGAGTGGATTTCTACAATTTATGGCTTACAAATCCACCCTAATCCTTGTCCTTCCTATCTGTTATGGGCTACTTGCAGGCAATAAGTATCTGTCACATTGCCAAAGAACAGTTGTTTATCTAGTTTTAAGTGAATTTGGGAGTCCATTTGTTTGTTTTTACAGGAGGTATGATGGATGTAATTACAGTGCCAATAATCTGCATGGTTACAGCATAACTGCTCTGCAGATCAAGCAACAGCAAAACCATCCATCTTCTACGTGTGCAACCACCACAACCCTTACCTTCAAGTGAATGAGATCTCTCAAAAGATGTACAGAAATTTATCTTTACAAAAATTTGGGGTCAAAACAGATCAAATCATACTCCAGAGTGCCTGGGGGTATTAGCATGGCAGGAAGGGAGACTCAATTTCTACTTAATTATGGGATGATTTATGTTTGGGGAACTCCCTCAACTCCCCCCTTCTCCGTTTGGGCATGAACACTGGGTATTGTTATCGGTACCAGGTCTCTGTCTGGGCAGAGGATGCTGCTCTCCTCCATCATGAGGAGGCTCAATATTTAAGCAATCAGAGCTGGTCCTTCTGAATCAAGCAACAAACTGATTTCGATCTTATTTCTGCATGCTCACTGTACACACAGAAGATGAATTACCTCCCCTGCACCTCCCTCTCCTATTAGATGTGCTCTGCTGGGCATTCTTTCACTAGAAGTGTGCAAATCCTGATGTGTCTTGTCTTCACCGATATATCCTCTCTCCCAACGCTTTTAGGGCCTGCAACCTTTTCTTCTGTCTAAACTCTATCGTTTGATTTATTCCCCAATTTGATTTCATCTCTGATTTAATAGCTCCCTCACTTGCACCTGCCCTTTTATTTTGTTATTTTTTCTCACCTCTTTACTATTTGACCTTTCCTAGACCTTATTTAAAAGACGTATATTGCCCTTTCTATTGCTATATTGTTCGTTCTGGCCTTTTTCTCCAGTCCCCCTTCGACCTCATAGTTCACTCAAAAGAAGTGGGGGTAAGGAAATTGAGGGCAAGGCAAAGCTGACGCTCATTTCCACAAGACTTGATTTTGGCCCACCACAGTCTTGAAAAATAATTGAAAGTTGTCTGGGCATCGGTCCTGCAAAATCTGGGAAACTGTGAGAGGCCACAATATCCTGGGATCATCCTCCAGCAGTATTGTTGCATGCGTATTTTTAATCACCTTTGCATTCTTTTAATATTATATGATCAACTTTTAAGGCTCTTCTGAGTTACATTGTACTATATCATACCATGTATTAGATTGAGTGAAGACTGAAAACATAAGACTTAATGTAGAAAGTAAGGCTGGATGTCAGGATTTGGCCCAGATTTGAAAAGAAAGGGTTTCTTACAATCAAAAAATAACCTTCACCCTGAAGAGGTTCTACCACATTTAGGAAATTCCTGTTCTCAGTGTTAGCCCTGCTAACACAGCAGAGCAACATGAATGGAGCAGCCTGCCATAAACAAGAACAGCATTGTATACAGACAGAACTGGAAAAAAGTTCTGTTACCATGATAGATTTGTGTGGTAACAGCCAAGGATGATAAATTTCACAAACTGGTCAGGGTTAAATTGGTAAATCATGCAATCAGTTATGGGTTAAATATTAACGGAAGATACTCTCCAAAAAAAAAGGACAAAGTTGATTACATTCTTTCAAATGACTCCCAGATGTTGAAATGTGCTTTCCAATGAAAATAATTATATTATCTACAAACCTGAACACCATGTTAAAGGAATGGTAGTGAAAATTACTGAGTTTATAATCTAGGCCCATGGCCATTTTGTCTCTCTAAAGACAACCAAGAAAACTTCACATGTCCTGAGAGCTGTTGAAGTGAAAAATTCTGAATTTATCAGATTTCATACTTAATGCATTAACTATAATCTTTTCACTGTAGGCTAAAACGCATACATTTTTGCACTTTTTGTGACACTGTGATTTATGTGGCTTGCAGTGTATGCCTTGGAACTGAGGAGCAGGCTCTCAAAGCCATTCAACTCTGTAAATGCAAATATTAGCAGCAATGAAGCACGTTTACTACATACACCTCACCTGCACATTTGTGTAGAACAGCTTGTCCCTGTATAATACACCCTTCTCATACATTACATTTTATTTTTCTTTGAACAATTCACAGCCCCAGGTGCCCAAAAGCATTCAGGTTACCAGTTCATCCTTCATATTCTGGATGTTGCTTATAAAGTATTACACTTAAAATAACATTTGAGGTCTTTTTACTTAACTTCTATAATTTAGCACTCTTGGGATGCTACTCCTGGTTTCAGTACTTGCTTCTTTGCTCTTCTGCTTGTTTTCCAAATTAGAGATTAAATTCTCATCTAATCCCAAACTAAGATTTTCAGAAAAATATCCAATGAATGTAGGTGCTGGGAACTTGTAGCATCATAATCCCCCAAAAATGGGGTTAAATAGACACATTACCATTCAATATCTTCCATCTTAAAGCTATGAGAATTACTTTTGAACTGCTGGTTAACTAATTAATAGACTCATAGGTAAATATTTGACCAACAGTTAATTCCTTGATTGGTTTTCTTTTTCGCTTGTAACAGTTTTATGAAACTCTGAGTGACTTCTCAACAATGAAATTTGCTAGCAAATGTACTTCTTAATTAGAAGTCTGAGATAGACATACTGCTCACATATCTGATAGGGACCCCACTCTGCAGCTGAGCATATGCAAGGCTGCCATGGGTGTTCAAAAACTGTTGTGGGAAGAATGAGGCAATTAGACTTCTGAAAACTTTTATTAATTATTTGTAGTAATAAATGGTCCTATCAATAGTGCAGACCAGATTTCAGCCACAAGACAACTATAAAGCAAAAAACACCACGTAGAATTTCACATCTCTCAAAAAAATTCCTCCTCTGTTTTTTGTCTTTGTAGATCACCCTTGATGACGTTGCTGTTGCAACAGTTTGTAATGCCAAGAATAAGTGAAGAAAAAATAGAGAAGTATAAAGTGTCTTAAAAAATAAGTTGCTCTTCTCAGAAATGTGGTTTGCTAACGAAGCAGGCATCTTTCAAATACTTCATACTGACCACAGGCTAGATCATCTAACTTCAAATATCAAAAATTTAGCTATCCAGGTCAGTGCTAGTGACCTTGTGCCATCTTTATAGCCACTGGAGAAAAATAGTTATCATGAGACAGTGATTCATCAGACTTGGCTTTGGTGTCTAGGACGCCTCAGATTTTGGGGATCCAGGAGTGATAAGAGTCTCCCTCTTGAGGTGGCTTTACTTCCCCTGAGCTGTGAAAGGCACCTATGATGTTTTTTGTCATGTCATTTTTTGTGCCTACATTAGGAAAAATGACCCAAGATCCCAGCTGGAGCTATAGAGAAGAGCTCCATGCCTGCCTAGGGCTTCCGAGACTGGAGGGATGCCCCCAAGGCCAGGGGTCTCTGACAGCACTAGAAGGTTACTGAACTGGTGTCCAAGCAGGGCCTGAGAGCCCCATGGAGAAATTCCTGCTAACTAAAACTCCCACCAGCTTCATCTTACAGTGAGGAATGCGTTGTGTTCAAACTGATGCATTCAAATGAACAGATAAATTAGTGGAGGTGCTTTTGAAGTGGTATCATCTTCACCAACCTTAAAAATCCTGTTAGTTACCTGACAGAACAGCTTATATTTTTCTTTAAGTGCTGACAAATATATTTTCTAACTGAGATCAAAATGATATTATTTTCCCTTGAGTGCACTAATGTTTTATTTATATATATATAAAAATTTTATTTATTTATTTATTTTTAAATCTCGCTGATATTTAAGGAGTTTATGAGTTTTGCTTTGGGTTTGTTTTTTCTTAGTAAAGGTTTCTTTTAATCAAATGTGAGTATTAACTATTTATTAGCTATGGTCAAAAACAAACTTTCAGATCTGGAGGGCAAACACATTGTAAAGCTCTCACAGTTTAATCCTGGATTATGCAAACACTCGAATACAGGGAAGCTCATTTAAGTGAGCGGAGCTGCACGCCTGGGAGGGCTTGGGGCACTGCTCCCTCAGCTCCATTCCCAGGCACCTGCAAATCTGGATCTGTGCTTAGGCAATGGGTGCCCAACCTTTTGCAGATCAAGAGCCAAGAAATAAAACACACAAAGAGCCCCTGTCAGCAGCACTGGTGTGGTCGCTGGCAGAGCGCTGAGATTTTGTGCCAGAATGAGGGAGCTCTGACACAAGCGTTTCCAGTCTTGCCCATCTTTGTCTTCTGTTGGATGCATCCACCCCCCCCAACCTGGACCCCTCCTTCCCTTCCCACTTGCACCCCATTGCCTCTTGCCTCACCCCAGGCCATGTTTTTTCCAGCCAGAATGGCTAGTTTTGACACTGTGCTCTTACCGAGTAGCCACAAAGATGCCTGGGGACCCAAAGGGTGCTGTGCTTCCAGAAATGTGGCAAACACCTGTGCTGAAAAACTTGCTGTGCTTCAGCAGGAGCCTTCCTTAACCAGTAAGGAACAGTGTGGAGTAACATCAGGTCAGCTCTCAAGCAAGGGCTACAGCAGCCTGAGTTGCACAGTGGTGCCCCAGTTCATGTCCCTGCTTTCCTTGCCCCTGTTTTTGCAGGTCCATTACCTGGCTGCTGCAAATTCAGACACTGGGACACATTGTAGCAGGACTCACATTCCCAATTTAAATGCCAGAAAGTAACTGGTGGTTTTGGCTCCTGTTATTTTGGGCTCAGCTTAAGGTACCTTAAAGAGACCTGATTTACAGAAAGTACAAACAACACATTTATGGGGTGTCTCAAATCTAACGTGCGAATGCAAGAGAAAACAAAATATTTTCATTTTGAAAAATTTGGCTTAAGTGTGTGAAGCTGGATGTCTTCAGTTTTTACATCTATGAAAATATCTGAAAAAGTACGTCTATTCGTGGCTGCAGTGGCCTTCTGTAGACTCAGATATTTCCCCAGCTTATTTTTAAAACAAAATAGATTTTTTCTTGCTGTAACTTTTAAAGGAGCTTAGAGGAACTGGTGATCAAATGTTCAATTTTTGTTTACTTTTAAATGGACCTAAGTATTGAAGAGTATATTATTCATAGTTGCCAACAGCAATACAGAAAAGGAAAGCAGAGTGTCATTCTCCATAAATACATGTTGAAGTGAAAAATAAACTTTCAGTGATCCAGACCATAAAAATGCAAGACAAAAGACTGCCATTGAAAAAAGTGGTCTATTAAATTAAGATGCTACTAGGTGCCATTGTGACTCTGTGTGTAGTATGTCTGTCTTACAGCCAACTACTTGTGGGTTCAAGTCCCATACTGGGACTTTGGCTCCTGTCCAGTGTACTGCAGTAATAAGCAGCATGTAGCACTTTTAGAGGTGTCATCCTTCAGAGGAAATGTTAAACCTACTGTCCTTCTGCCAGCTCTCCAGTTGGAAATTAAAGATCCCCCAAGTACCCTTTGAATACAGTGAGTAATAACCTTGGGGCCCTGGCCAAGATTCCCTCTCTCAATAAAAGAATTTGTAATGGACAGGGAATATTTCACAAAATAGCAGAAGTCATACAGACCAATGGAAACGCCTCATTAAAAATGTCATGGTTCCTTTATGTATTTTTTAACATAGCAAGTCACCTATTTGAGTAAGTTTCAATAGCATTTTTAAGCAGCTGCCGTAAGTTGCCCACACAGGGACACTGAAATGTACAAAGAACAACTTCTACTACACATCTTTGGGAAACAGCTAACTCCCATAGACACCTTTGAATAACTCAGCCCAGGTTCAGGAAAGGTCCATGAAAAATGTTTAACAAGACTACATTTCAGAACAAACCTTCAGTGCAGAGCACCACAGCAACATTCGTGGTCTATTAAGTGTGAAGATGTGAGGAGTCTGTCAGAAGCTTCATGGGCTGCTCCAGTCTCTAAGTACCAAAAGGTGATACACTCACATTGCCAAATGTATTCGTGCACTGGAGACTGTTAACCTGGCCAGCTGGTATTTGCATGCCATTAAATCTGCTTTTGAAACATTTTCCACATAGCAGGAATCATAGTAAAGTTATTTAATGGCAGTGGGCAAATATTCTGCCAGTGGCATATGTATATAATTGTGAAAGAGATTTTTAGCATCCCTCACGTGGGTTGAGTGAAGCATGACACAATGTACTCTGAGGTAAATCCTCTATGCCCAACTGGTCCTGGAAAGATAACATGAAATACTGTAGTTTATTGTGCATGGAGACTGTAAACTACTTGGGAAGAGCTGGAATAACATCTCATAACCTGCCCACCCATCCTGCCTCCCAGCTGATTGCCTCTCCGCAGCTCCGCTCTGAGTAGGGGCTTCCTCTGCCCTTGCAGCGTGCCTCCCAGCTGACACTCAGGTGGGCAGAGCAGCACAGAGATGTAGGACCCCAATGCCAAGGGAAGATTTCTTGTCACAAATCCTTAGGGTAGCCATGTGCTGCTCACATTAAAGGGTAAGAGCTTTCACCTGCTTCTCTCTCTCCCCTGTTTTCTAATTGTAACAGGCTCCCAGCTTTGCTTAACAGCTTGGTGATGTCACTTGTTGGGAGTCACACACCCTAACCTGGGAAACTAAAACTTAGCAGTCTGGTTTTTGGTCACCCTAAACTCGTCCACAGTGGACAGGGAGAAAGTACATCTAGACAGCAATTTGTCTCCTGAAGAGTACACCTAAAAGAGGTCAGAGGAATTTGTTCTCTTGACAGCTGAGGGAACAGGAGTGCCTCGTGAAGACTTGGACCTGAGACGAAGGAATCCAACCTTTACATAGGTGAATCCTGCTGATTTCAGGTAAGGAGATCCTGCCTACGCAGCGGGAGGAAGGTTGAGGCTGCCAGAATGCAGCAGCCTGCGATGTTGCACTAGATTCTCCTTTGTGGACTTCACCATTAATGGTTTTTACCACTTCTTCTTTATAAACACATGTACCACAAGGTCCCAAAAGACTACATATGTTATAGAGAAACTGCTGTTTGCCTGTAGTGTCAGAATCTTCTAATTTTGTTTTAGTTTTTGTGGCATATTTGCTTCAAGCAGACAACAAAATGAGCTTCCCTGATGGTGTCTGGATACAGCAGCAGTCATACGTAGTACTGGTTAAATGTTATGCCAAAGATTTCCTGTCACTGCCCACTCACTCTTATGACTATGTTTTTAATGAAGTTTTATAGGATGGGTTGTTGTGGTTTCTTGCTCCTGGAAAAGTTTGCCCTCTCTCTGTACGCTAGCCTCTGAAGAAAATGAATGGTAGGAGCAGAAAATGGCTTCTGTCTTCCTTATACCTTTCTTATTTCAGTTCTGCTGTTCATTTCTCATACTTCCAGTCTCAAGTGCTCTTCTGAACTCCTCACTTCAGTGACCTCCTTTCTTAATTTAATCTGGACAAAGCACTGAGTTCATTTTAAGTCATAAAGCTTGATTTGCTTTGTGCTCTTGGCAAATGTGAATAAGCTCCCTGGCTTCTTTTAATCAGCTATCATAATCATTTTTTTTTTAAACTGCAGCAATTAGGTCACCAAAGCAAGTAGTCTCCTGTGTTCCATTGAGAACAAATCCATCCTCCTCTGACTTGCTGCATAATTTAATTATTAAAGCTTGATATCATTTTGGTTTCCATGTAAGGCAACCCCATAAAAGCAATTACATCCTTTTGAAGGCAAGGTTACTACTGCTAGAACCAGTACTCAGAGGGCCTGGTACTGTGCTGTATATGGTAATACTACTACTTCCTACCACTCACATTGCAACATTTGTCTACCTACCCAGCCAACAACAGCACTCTGCTGGCACCCTCCCTGCAACTCTGCACTGAACTAGTGTGTGGAGGATCTGGGATCAATTAGTTAATAATTTAGCAATGGTCTGAAGATGTAAAGCAGCTGCTAAAACTAAGCTTTATTATTATGTTAACGAATTATTTTTTCTTTTACTTTTTGCATGTTTTTTTGTTCAGAAAACATTGTATTATTAACTGCATTTAACACCTCTTAGTTCTGACATTTCAATGTCTGAAATGTTTTGGTGTAATTACACTGTTTTGTATCACACCACCTAAGTTACGCCCTCTGTATGAAAATGTGCATACCTAAATTTTATTTTAAGAACCCTAACCGTTTCTATTAGCTTCTTTCAAAAAGACAAAAAAATAGCGTGATATAACATCTTATTCATCTGGCTGGAGCAGCTTTCAAGATTAAATGATTTAAGAAGTTTGGAAAAAGTGTTTGGCCACCGGGTTGATTTTATTTTCCAAAGTCTGCTTTTCCTGATTCCCTCTCAGTTCCCATCAGCATCCCAGGAATATCTGATACTTCTGGTGCACTGGGAAAAATGTCTCCTGAGTCACATTTTGAGGATCTGATTGGCACTCAAATTGGGCTGCTGGGCACAATTAGAAATCCTGTACTTCAAGAAAAGGCTGTAATAAACACATGTAGCCGGAAAAGTAAGAGGCACAACAGCAGAATTCAGTAAGACGGTTCCAAACGTTGTTGGTCAGAAGAGCAATGTATCTTTGCGTTCACCTTAATACACTGTGTATTGCTCAAACGCAAACACATTTTGTCTGACGCATGCAGACAGAATGACATCTAACTGTAACACGTTGAGAATAATGGGGCCCTGCTCACTGAGTAAGTTTGCGTAGGTGTTGCACTGCACATAGATAATAGAGTGCAATTATTCTCAAACATGAATTAGAACAACTGTACCAACGTATTTAGTATGTTGATTTCCACTTTCTTTCAGGACTGAAAGATGCAACCGAAACAATTTGAACTTGGAGATACTGTCCTACTCCACAACAGGAGCTTGTATAAAGGCTAAGATGACCTGTAACATCGTCTTCTCTTGAAATTAGTTTCAATTCCAATAAGCCTCAGTAAAGAAACTTAAAATTATCTGCCCTGTAAACTTTAAAGCCTTTCTAGACTGAATATATCAAAATACTTCTAGAGTTGTAACTCATTAGATACCTTCAAGGCTGTCAGAAACACACCATTTATGTAATAACACTTCAGCTCCTTCTGGAACAACTAATTAAATGTCCCTTTTACATACTTGCCTTGTTCTGCCTGTACCTATTAGGATATGTTGCTCGTTTTCAGTTGCTGTGAGAGCACTGGAGTTAGCTTCCTGGAATTCCATCAGAATAAAAAGAAAGTTGTTCCTAATATGTGACACATCATTCAGTATGGCTTGTTCCAGACACTCTGGGAGAGGAAAATAATGCATGCTTTCTCAGCTGGGGCTATGTTGTGCCATGTGGAACTATTTTAGAGTTCAGTGCTTTTGATGGGGACTTCAGCTAATCCCATTCTCAGGTACCAATACTGAAAGAGCATGACTGATGTGCAAATCAGACACAAAACCTGTGAGCTAGCTTGTGCAGGAAATGAGTACCTTCGCAAGCCTCCCCGCCACAGAGGAAGCTGTTCTGCTCTGCTGTACCTGTGGGCAGCTGGGCAGACAGTGCAAAGTGGAGCTCGCTGCCTTTTTGCACAACCCAGGAGGTCCAAACGGTCCCATCGGGAAGCACAGACTCGTTCCTGCGCTCAAATCCTGGCAAAGGCAGCACTTTCTGCTCTGCCTGTCAGTGTGGCAGAGCTGAGCATGTTCTCCAGAAACATCAAGAAACTTCAAGGCAGCAGTGTCTGGCAATATGGTCTAGCTGCTGGCTAGCAAAAAGCCAGTGATGGAGCTTATGTCTGAAATGAGTCTTTAATATAACCAGCAAGTCAGCATGAGCCAGCAAAGGTGGCTAATGGTATCCTGGGCTGCATTAGATATAGTATGGCCAGCAGGCTGAGGAAGGGGATCCTTCCTCTTTCTTCAATGATGGCGAGATCGCAGCTGGAGTATTGTGCCCAGTTCTAGGCTCCCCTGTACAAAAGAGTCAAGGACGTATTGGAGAGAAAGAAGAGCCACTAAGATGGGTAGATGGTAAAGGAACTGGAATTTCTCTTCTGTGAGGAAAGGCTGAGGGAGCTGGGACTGTTTAGCCTGGAGAAGAGAAGGCTTAGGAGGATCTTATTAATGTATATAAATAGCCAAAGGGAGGGTGCAAAGAAGACAGAGACAAGCTCTTTTCAGCGGTGCTCAGTGACAGAACCAGAGGCAATGGGCACAAACTGAAACACGGAAGGTTCCATCTGAACATCAGGAAACACTTTTTCACTATGAGCATGACTACTCACTGGCACAGGTTGTGCAGAGAGGGATTGTGGAGTCTCCATCTATGCAGATATTCAAAAGCCATCTGGACATGGTCCTGGACAACTGGCTGTAGATGGCCCTGCTTGAGCAGTGTGCTTGGACTAGGCTTCCAGAGGTCCCTTCCAACCTCAACCCTTCTTTAATAGCAACCATTAAAGTAACTAATAAACATTAAAGTAACCATTAAACACTAACAAAGGAAAAAGAAGCAGAGTTGCCCAGGTTCCTTAGACTGCTAATGTGAAACTGAGTAAAAACAGCTAAGTTTGCACATGTCAGAGATGTTAACAGACAGACAAAGTTAGAATCACACTGAGATTTATCTAGTAGTATACAGTATTCTGCATCCTTTATTATCTTGTTCATGCCTGTCTCAGTATTTCCTTTAGGATTTCTTCTCTCTTCCCCAGGGCTCCTTCCAGCTGCTAATGGCTCTGCATAGCCTCCTCGGGCCCTTTCCAGTCAGATTCACCACTTCTTGCCATGAACCTGCCACTCTTCTTCAGTGTCAGCAGCAAGAGCTGCAGCCAGCATGATTCATGGATGTTTGACCTCTTATGCAGTCCATGTATCAATTCTGTTTCAAGCTCATTCTCCAGCCTGTGCTGGGACTTCAAAGCCACAGTCTGATGCACTGCATTGATTTTGCCTCCAGAGACTATGAGAGTATCTGCTTTCTCTAGGATTATTTTTTTTTACCATGGCAGAAAATCAGACATGGGTATATATAAACAAAGAGCTCTGGAAGAACATCTGGGACATCAGGCTGCCCAACAGAGACATATTCTGGCCTATTTCCACTCTTTTGCCTCTTGAAACTCATCCCTAGAGCCATAAACAAAGTAAAGAACAAGAACATCAACATTTTTCAAGGAACTCTCATCCTGCATCTCATAGTAATTGCTACGTGCCTTTGCCTGCAACCTTATTTTGTGCAGAACCTTCATTTGCCCTTAGACATCAAATGTTCCCCAACTTTGAAGAAGTTTGAATACAGATCTGGTGTTTGCAGCTGAAGCATACCTCTAACATAATGATGAGAAAAAAAAAAAGGAATGTATTGAAGCAGAACACAGACAAACTTCTTCCAGAAATCACTCTAATCAAGCAGCTTCTTACAGAATGAGGTCATGTCAAAATGTTCCCCAACATGGTGAATACAGTTCTGATGTAAGTTTATGAAAAGACTAACTCTATTAAGCTCATAACATTACTAGACCCCTGCATTGGCCTCTTAAGGCAAATGAGTGTATTAATACACCGTTTTGTTCCATAGACATTGTTAAAGGGTGATACTCTTACGCAGTTATTTCTGCCTCACCAGATCCTAAATGGGAAAGCCAACTGTAATATCGAAAGGAGGCAGATCCACAGTGCACTTTTTGTTCTAGTAAAGTAAATCAGCTCTACGCTTCTCACTTCAGCAGCTGCCCAAACAAATTTTGATATACTGCTTGGTAGCTTTATAAGGAATATGTTTGGCATTTGAACATCAAAGATGGTGTAAGAACATTATTGTAGTGGTGCTGTCATCCAGACATCTTAACCATAGATTAGAAATCCTGTGGTTTAGGCAATACACAAATATATATAATAAGCAAGATGGCATGGCATAAGCACCAATAGTATTTTACTTGAAGATACATGATACAGAGATGCATCATACACCAATATTCTTATCCACTGTGATATATCAGTTTTAACCTTAGTTACTAAGGCTGTGGCATTTGGCTGTAAAAGGTCAGGGATGTCCTTGAAATATGGATCTGAAATACATATGGGAGTGAAAGCTCAGCAGAAGGAAAAAGGGGACCCTTCTGAGGTTGAATTGCGAGAGTTTTTTTCTTACAACAGGAATTATTAAAGAGCATCTGATTTTTATCATGACTGTGGCACAACAGCAGAAGCAGTGGGACTAATTATAATGGCAATAACCATGATAACAATAAGACGAGAACAATACAGAAAATGATAATGAAGCAATTTTTGTTCAGCAAATGGGTTCCCTTTAATAGAGGCTTGTTTAAACTCTTGGGCAATGAGAGAAGGTGATTACTAGTGTACTTCAGATGTTTCCTGTCGTAGTATTTGTTCAACAATGTAAAGTTTCTAGCATTATAGATGAAGAATTATTTTGTGAAAAAATAAATTTCTGTAAGCTCATCCATGCCTTTACACTTGTCAGGTCTTCTCGCCAGTTCTTGTCCTCTCTCAGCTGGACAACTGAAAATTATGGGTATGCACCAAAGTTCACAGTATTTTCCTTCATGTGCCTGGTGTTTGGCCCATCCTTACTGGTAAACAGCAGTCTTTGGAAATCAGCTCAAACACTGAGAAAGAACAATGGTTCAGTGTGAGGTTTTTACTAATGTTATGTTCTTTGATGTAAGAAATGCCAGATTGTACTGGCTAGCAGAAATGTAGAAGAAAATCAGACAATAAACATCAAGTCAACTTCAATGACTTTTAAATATGATCATTACTGATGGATTATGAGAATATTATTTGACTTCATTTTATTTATGGTCAGGTGATGCTTTCTTGTAGAAAGGGGAGAGAATACAAATCAAGATGAACTACAAGTGGAAGTAGCAAGGGAACTTCATGGGACAGATGCTGCACTACTTTTGGTAGCTCATCACATCAGCAGAGGGTATGTCACCACCTTTGGTGGTGTTAAGTAGACTGAGGAGGGAGAAGGAATATAAATTTATTCCTTCTTCTTGCCATTATTTCATATTCAAAGCAAAGTCTCCATCAAAGCTTGAGGTCTTCAGTGGTGGTAATAGTGTTTTTATCTCTATAAAAATTCAGGGAATATTCTTCTATTTATCAGGTGTAATTTAATTAGTGATCACTCAGAACCAGTCATGTATCTGACTGAATAGAGGATACAGTTTTGTCCTTCTAACACTCCTAAAGATATTCTTGTGTATAACCAGGCGAGGAGGCAGTTAGGTGCTGTCATTATGCTTTCAGAAGACAACACTATCATATTTACTCTCATCTTTTACTCATCCTTTGATAGCTTTTTATGATTGCTCTCTGACTTTTGGCCTGCAGCCATTTCCCGTCCTAAAGGGAATGACAATCAGAGATAGTAAGAAAGAGGAAAAGATGACAGAGAGAAAACAGTCAAGTAAAAGAGGAAGAAATTCTGAAAAGTAAGAATGAAGGTTTAAAAGAAAAGTTTAAATTACAGCCAAGCAAAATAAAATAGCTAAGACACATTGGTTTGAAGGTAAATGCAAAACCTTCACTTTAAAGATGTTTAACAAGTACAGTGAGACTGTGGCAGAGAAAGAAGAAAGGGGAAGGGCAACAACGGAGAAATTGCGTTACATTGTCACAGGCTTTTCACAGCACATTTTGAATCCACGTTTTAAGGGTTGCTGGTTGCGATTCATAAAATAAATATCAAAAGCTGTGCCCATTTCTGAGTGGAGAGCGCAAGAAAATCTCTCAGCCCAACATCTCTTACGAGACATATCTCAGCCACAATATGTTTGTTGAAAATATAAAAGGCTGTTTGACGGACATTTTCAAAGCGTTTTTTTAATCAAGGAAAACAAATTCATTGAAAACATTTTCTTTTTCCTTAAAATGTTTATGCCAGTTATAAAGTATGGAATTTCTGGTGAAATTCAGAAAGTACCACCTGTTCTAAGCTGAGCATCCTGTATCCTAAAGAAGTACCTGGCCTTTTAGTTATGCCATGCTGGGATAGGTGAGGAGCTGCTTTTGCACTGCATTTTTAGTAGCCTCTAGGTTCATCTGATTTTGTACAGGACCAGTTCTGAAATCATGAAAACTTTTACAAGACATGAAAAATGTTTCCTGTTCAGCTCTAGCATGAAGACTCTTGTATCACCAAATAAAATGATCTATAATGGGTAAAATAGCTTCATTAGTTAGGTTTATTATTGTGTAAATTGCACAAAAGGCATGGGACTCAAACATGCAAAGGTGGCAATTCCATTACCTACTTTCCAGCACAACATATGTTTCCAATTTAAGCAAATTTTACCATTTCCCAACTGCAAATTGGATGACATACAACAAAAACTGTGTTTTAACAGCTTTAGCATTTTATAGACATTACAGCCATGCACCAATCCTTTACCTTAGGAAAAAGTAGGAATTACAAAGAGCTTGCTATAAAAACACCTAATCACCAGCACCCAGCTGGAAGTTGTATGGCCTACTGCATAGCAGGCTGGACTAAGACACAAAACACATGAACTTGTCCTTGAAGAAAGATGCCTTGCCCCCTTTGTATCCATGTCTATAAAATGGAGTAATAATACTTATCTGCTGTGTAATTGAGTGCTTTGGAAATAAGAACTGGGTGTTTCCTGCAAAGTGGAGATCGCTTGATATTGCTGACAGCACTGGATAATAATAATGCAACTTAACAAATGTAGAAGAAAATATTTAAGCAAACTTCAGTGAATCAACTCAAAATACCAAGACTGTACAATGTAACCACGTACCTGCAGTGACAACTTCTAATTTTGGGGTCTTATTTCTGTTAGGTTTTAGTTCAAATAAAGAACAAAAATAGGCTTGTTCATAGTAAAAATGTTCCAGTATATTGAGACTTTGGTTACAAAACCAGCAATATCTTCCTTAGCCAGAGTATGTTTTGCTGGCTCTGTTAATATCAGGCCTGACATTTTGATGTACTTTTGGGGCTCATCTCTAGTCAACTGGCAGAATACTAAGTATCATGGCAAAATGCTACCAATAAAAGAATGCCAAGATCTCTAAATTTTTTTGTAGTGCATAAACAAGCTGCAGATTAAAATACTTATTTTGAAAGCCTAGAAAAATCACTCCTGTATTCCAGATCACCGACAAAATCTTGGCTCCACTTAAGTCTGTTGGAGTTTTGCCATTGATTTGGCGGGGTACAGATTTCAGAATGGACTTTGAAAGAATCAGATTAGAAACAGCTACTTTTCTGATTTCCCATATTTCACAGTGGAAGCTGAGAAAGGACGTTTTGAATATTGAAGTCATTTAAGCCAGCCAAGAAGGATGTACTTAGTAAACTTGTTACTTTTCTAAAAGATTAACTGTCTGGAAAATGCTACAGTTAGACACATATTTCTGCATTAGTTCTCAGAGATCTGAGTCATGATCCATGGTATGAATCAAAGGTGTGTATGTGCACACTATATACAGTGTGGTACTATTTTTCTGTTCATCGCATGCACACAAACTCTTATACCCATATGCAGCTCCATTGATACAGTAGTTTCATATGGCTTAAATTAATTGTAAGCTGACAATTGCACAGAAAAGGGGAAACATAAAATATATGGGGTTGGTTTCTCTAACTAGTATCTAGATAATATTCTTCTAACATTTTCATTCATGTATCTATCATATATTTTTCTTAATACTTTAGACCTCAGAATACTTTTGTTGTGATATCACTGATCAAAGGAAAAAACTTTTTTCACTTTTCTATATTCTTTTTTCTATTTTCATTTTCCTAAGACTAACCTAAATGCTTTCTTGTTCAGGAGTTCAAACTGAGGTACTGCCAGTTATGTGTCCAAAGGACCTTGTTTCTCTTTTTGCTTTCTCCCAAGACCACATGGTCAGTGATCTTCCTGTTTTCTGTAGACTACTTTCCATTCATTTTCTCCTTCTGTACTCACACAATGAAAGAAATGTTTATTTCCTATTCAGGAAATATCCCCTTCTTCTTCTTTAGTCAAGGCCTGCCCCAAGGACAGTGATTTGGACAGTAGCATCTATTGTTTCCACTGTTGTCTTCCAGGGAGGAGCTTAATTGCTTCTCCCACCTGAATGACAGAAAGTTTACGTCCTCATCACTGCAGCCCATGACTGTCCAGGGATCAAAAACACTTCTGCTGTACTTAACCATATTCTGTTGCCCTCTACCATATTATTATTTAACCCCCTGAGCTGAAGTCAGCCTCCATGCACACATTCTTATTATGACAATAATTAGGAGCTATTCAATCCTACCAAGAGATTATTTTTTTTTTGACAGGCCAGCAACAGGTATATAGAAATACTAATACTTCGATAAAATTTATCCAGTAAATTGCAAAGATCTCAAAAGATCTATGAAATTTTATTTCATACACAGGCACATGTATACAAACATGTATTCGGGAAAAAATAATGGAAATATTGTAATGATCTTTGTAATCATACATCCTTACACAAATCATTTTCTCAACTATTGCAGCTACTGTTGCATAAGTACCCTGCTATATTGAACTTTTTTTCTAAGTGCCCCAAAATATTTTAAATAATGGTCCACCTGTTTGCCCAGTTTTCTTCTTCAGAAGGGCTGATTGAGATAATTGATTGTGGGGGCTGATGAAGGGGGCGGGAAGATGAGGTCAGTTAATTGCTGCCTGGGGAAGAGGATGTAGGAGGTCTCTTTTGTCCCAGGCTGAGGGCCCACTTGTAATAAATGACACACAACAGAGATGCTCAGAAGACCCTCTTTTAAGACCCTTCCCACAAGGGAATACCAGATGTTCTCTGTGATTTATGGGTCTGGGTTTGGGGGTCTAATACAGTAAAATGTCTGTGCAATCTGGGCTAGGTGTCACGAACAAGTGCAAATAAATATATCATGACTGAATTATATTATAGCTCACTGCATATTAACAGAATAAAACAGCAAGAACCGAAACACGGTAAAAAAACTTCTCAGTTCTCCTTTTGCGCAACTGAAATGTGTGCAGACCTCACATGCTTTGAGAATTTCCACAGCCAATGCTTTCTGGAAGAAAACAGCCCTCATCCTGAACACTGCTGCCCCATGGGTTCCCTGCCTTTAGATTATGGGAGATCTCACATCTGTTCTCAGACTTGCCAACTCTAATAAAATGTATTTATTTCAAGCTTTGCTGATGACTAAAGAAAAAGCCCTAATAACTATTGAAATGGAAATCAACAACTGTTCCAGGCCACAGTAAATGGATTTGAGGACTTAGTAACCTGGCACCCCTGAAAATGTCTTCCATATAATGCCAGACAAAATGAGCATATTTGGGAGCATTTGGTCCGCTCTCATGTGTACTTTGTTACTGAACAAACACAAAGTTTCTTTCTCATTTTTTCCTTTTTCTTACCCTTTCTAGAGTAAAAAAAAAAATACAGAGGCCTTAATACAATCTTTTCTCATCTATCTCCTGTCTTCTTCTCCCTCTAGTAACTGTCTTTGATGCAGCTGTGATTTACAGTGTTCAGGACAGCAAATCATCTGTACTCCACACACTGTTTCAAGTGAGGACAAGGACTTTTAAAGCAGCACAGTCCTAGAGCAAACAGTCCTGCTCAACAAAGCCATGAATAAAATAACCTGCTATAACTTTGGTATTGAAACATGTATGCATTTTCTTTTCCAGCCCTTAATGAACATTTGAAGAAAAAAATCAGGAATAATTGGCTTTGAAATTTGGCTGGGAGAATATTTAACATGTTTTCACTTATGTTCAGATGCCATGGCTAGAAAATGGTATTTGTAATGGTATTCATATGCCATACCCCTGATTTCCCTGCCAAACATCTTTTATTGTAAAGGTTTCTGTATGGGAAATATCTGAGTTTATCTAAAACACCAAGGAAAAAAAATATTTTTAGATCTATTTTCCCCCCTCCCCCATCTCCCACCTCACATGCATAATTAGCCAGCAATCAGGTATAATAGCTATACATGTAAATGTCTTTAGTTTTGTGCAGGTGCAAAAAACTAAGGTTACACACAAAATCAAGCCCTAAGAATTAGTCTTTCAATACAGGACAGAAAGGCTGCTTTTCCCAGCTCCTCCAGACTGATTCCTCAAATACAGACACTTCTTTCACATATAAAATCCAATAATGTAATCACATCCCGACCCCTATGCTGTATAATGCAAAAACAATGTTGTGTGGACATCTATTATGAGTCAGTTTTGGCATCAGTTTTGGTAATCTGGAGATAGCAATACAGTGAAGAGAAAATTGACTCTGGAAGATAAAGCTACTACCAGGACATCAGCAGAAAAATGGAGATTTACTTCAAGAAAAACTTGGGGAACAGATTCTTTTCTGATTTATAGGCACCAAACTTTTTTTACATCTACAAGAAGCTTTGGGAATAACCTCTGTATTTGAGAGCATACATCATATGAGAAATGGGGAACAATCTCCAGGTATTTCTTGTTTTTCCCATAGTTAGTGTACACATTACTTACGTTTGCTTTCCACTAAAACTGAATCAGCATTTTGAACTTACAAGTAAGAGACAAAAATCTTTTTCTCCTAGGCATACACTGTTATCTAAAGGTGGTGATTAATGATGCAGAAACATCTACCCTCCAAGATGATCAGACAATACTTAAAACTAAATTCTTGGGTGGAACAAATGCTTCAAGGTCTGCAGCCAGACATTCCCCAAGGGAAGTTGTGAGGACAGGGGCAGTAATGTGGCCTCTGTGAAAACCAGCCTAACCCTGCAGCTGACAGCGTGTAGGGTTGCTGGTTTATGAGGGATAATATGTAAGAAAAGACATTTCTGAGGTGGCTGAATAGCTGGGTTAAAAGGTTTGCCAACATGACAAAAAACCAATCCAAAATCATCCTTATTGTAGCCATAAAATAAACAAAAAATACAGGCATTGTGAGTAGATCTGGGTTTATGGTCAGAAATGGTCACCGATCACTAATTTGAAGTAACTTTTCTGAGGCTCTGTGGAAGGTCCGCACAATCAAGGTAAATTGGCCGGTTTTACAGAGGCAAAAGACAAATTAGTATCACGCAACAAATTACTTTTTCTGTCAGTTTTCAGACTTAAGCAGCTTAAATTCCCACCTCTGTGTAGACGCATTTGTGTGGAGTGGAAGCAAGCTCTGACTCGCCCAGTGCTAAGTTAAACAAGTGCAGGAAAGCCAGATCCCTGTAAGATCTGGCATGCCCATATTTAATAACGTGTTTAGATAGCAGCGATTGCAGCCTGTCCTCTGTTACGTTCCACTCCAGCCACAAAGCCAGAGCAGTTCCAGAAGCAAAAGGGAGCGCCGGCTACTTGACAAGAAAGTAAACATTGAAAACATGCCTTTGCCTGCAGTATAATCTAACCCGGCTGGTATTGAGACAGACGAAGAGGGTTTACACAGTGTGTTCATCTGACGCCGTTGGGCTCCCCGGCAGGAGGATGGTAACGCAGAGCAGCAGGGCAAAGCCGGTGGTGAGAGCCTCCGCAGAGCCCCACTGCTGGCCCAGGGAGGGCTGGTGGAGGGGCAGGGGGGGGCCCTGAGCTTTCTGGGCATTAGAGAGTTTGCATTATGATCGTTAAGCTCTTAGACTGACTCCTGTTTTTCTGCAAAGAAAAGTCAAACTGTCTTAACATATGAGAATTTAGCACAGCGTTAAACCACGAATCCTAAGCCTAGAAGGGCTCCTCTGTGGCAACCTGAAGTTTCTGCCCTGCCATCCTATATAATGTCAGATTTTCATATTGCAGCACTTAACATCCTTCTAATTCAATTTTCAAGTGCCCCAATGTCATGTGCCAGGGGCTAACCCCTCACATGGAGACCCAGGCACAGCCTGCAAGAGCTTCTGAACTGAGAAACTGCAACAAGCTCAAGAAACTACACCCTTGAAATGACAACATACACTGCTGCAGACATTTGGTGCCTCCAAGTCTATTCTTGGCATGAAATTGAAATAGAGTGTTTGTTCTCCTGAGACTGGCAGCTTGGAGGCACTGCCAGGCTCTTTGGAAGAGCACTCTGCAAACACCTCTGTAAGTCACCTCTGCTTCCCTGCGCTGCTTGCCCTGCCTTGTGTGCATAATCTATACTTACTTCCCTCTGCCACTGATAAGACTCTTACTCTTTGAGAGCCAAAAAGCCACCCACTGTGGCTTTCTCCATTAGGCCATAAATGCTCTTGAGCTGCTGGAATCTGTTTTGTAAATAGACAATTAAAATGAAGAAGAAGAAAAAAAATCTCTGCTCAGCGTTGCATAGTCAGAGCCCAAAGGCAGCTGTCTTGAGGGGCTCAATCCTGCACATCATGAGAAGCTTCTGAAAATTGCTGAGTACCTTCATCTGGAAAGAGCTTAATTGGAGATAAAGGTAGCAAAGCACCTTCAGCACCCCACTGGATAAAGCCACACGTTACTGGGACTCCCACTGATTTCTGTCATCAGAGCAATTGGTTTTGAGAATAAGTAAGGAAAAAAATCTCCCACTGACACCAGTGGGAATCCTTGGCACGTACAGGGAACAAAACATGGTTGAGATCTTCTCTGGATATGGGAGCAGTCTTTTATTCTGCTTATGCAAATTATATATACAAATTATGCAAATAATTACCAAGTCATTCTGGTAGACTGTATAATAATAACAGTAATAATTATTATTGTCATTACTAATGTTGATGTTGTTTGTTACTATTGTTGTTATTCACATTTACTCTGATTATGCCTTGGGGCCAGCCAAGAACGGTGTCCGTCGGTGCTATACACAGACCAGCAGTTGCTGCCCCAGAGAGTTTACAAAGTGAAGAAACCCCATGGATGTGGGAGGGGAGGGATGGGCAGCGGGAGGGTGCTCATGGGCACAGCCACTATCTGGGGACACCGAACCTCCCACAGGTGTCTGTTTCTCAGTCAATGGAGTTAGGACAGGGGTCTGGCGAGGGAGCAGGGCAGAGGGCCACGGCAGGTCTGGCATGGGCAGGCCGTGAGGAAGGGAGGCGAGGCCAGCATTTCTGGATTTCCTTTGCATTTTTCTCCCAGGGCCATGCGAGTGTTAGCAGCATCCCAGTGTGATACATCCACTGCTTGGATCTGGGTGTGTAAGAGGTCTGTGGGAAGTGTCTGCCCCATAAAGTTGCATTTTACTGACTCCTGGATCAGTGCAGAAATCTCTCAACTGCCAGGTCACCCTCCTCCTTGTACAGATCGGGGGTTTGGGCTGCTGTTTCTTTGCCACTAGCTACGGCATGTCTGTTTTAGCCTTCACACCTATCTCCAAGAAAACTGCAGTGATAGCAAGGTTTCTCTTAGCCTGTTGTGTTCACAGCTAAAGAGAGGAGGAAAAAAATCCACCTCAGCAATTAATGAAAGTGTGAACTGGCCTGAACCTTCTTCATTCCCTCATCAAATGGTTTCCAGGTGTTTACTGATATGGAGAAAGAGTCGCTGCCAACCGCTGCTCCCTTCCCAAAGTGGCTGTGCTTCATTTCCCTCTCATGTCCCTTGAGTAATTTCACCGGCCACTTCTATAACAGTAAATAAAACAAGCTGGGGCCATTCTCCAAGCTCCGCGGCAGGTAGCCTGACCCAGCTAAACCCACACAGCCAAACTCTCCTACCCTGCAAAGCCGGTTAGCCTTGACCCTGCCGGCTGTCGGGATCTGGCCCTGGCCCACGCCGTGCCGGGCAGGACGTGCCAGCGCAGGAGGGGCCGCGCTGCCTCAGGCCGCTGCCTGCACCCATGCTAACGCCTTGGTTGGTGTATTAACAGAACCACTAGATGTCTTGCCTTTGCCAGACCCCTGCTGCTGTTTCTCCTTCCTGGCATTTTCAGTGTTTGTTCATTGTTACTTGAAAGAAATGCAAAATACCCACCTCATACAAATTATTTGTTCCCTAGAAAATGCAAGAAATTGTCTCATTACTCGGGTTGCAGAGACAACTGATCAGCCCTCTTGCATTTTGGAACAAGTACGTGTAACATCTAATGGCTTTTCACCAACAAGGCTTTCAATTACAAGAATGTAAATCCAGACGAACTCCACTGAAGTCAAGTCTTTTGTTCTTGATTTACTCCCTTATAATTTAAAGCACTGTATCTGCATTGTGCTGGAAAAATAGAGGAACTTTTCAAATCTCAGAAGTCTGAATTTCTCAAAATGACATATGAGACTATGATTTCCTGTGTGAAGTACAAATTATCAGGAATGTTTCTGCAGAGCTGAGAGATGTCAGAAACCAATTTTTTTGGTCTACGTTTCAACAGTTATTCCTATCCTGTTTTAACTTTTGTGTAAGTAATAAGGATGGATGAATCTTCTTCCCTTCGTTTTTCAGTCTATTTTCACTCTTCATTAGCTTGTGTCTTCTCTGGTCTCTCCTCCTTTCCCACAATCTCTTATTAGTGGAATATGAAGTCATTTTTTACCAGCCTGAATCAAACTTTCAAAACTGCAAGTGGGTTCTACATTAGGCATGAACTAGCCTATTCAAAATGTGTAATACATCATCATCTTGGTGCCTAAGAGTATCTAGCATGACAGAAATGTGTACCAGCTTTTTTCTGACACGGTTTCTTATAATCAGAGAACATCTAATCTATTTATTTGCATTGGGTACGATGTGGGGAGTTCACAATTGCATGTAGTAACCTGTCATTCGCGAAAGTCTTGGATTTGTTTTGGAGGACTCTCTGTCTATCGTGGGAGGGATAAGACAGATGAATGTGAGGAAATAGCTGAAAGGTTCAGCTTCCAGTAGAATAAATCTGAATAGCCTTGAGCTGACAGATGTAAAAGGACAATTGTTTAACAACTTCCCTTCTACCAAGAGACAATAGTCCAAGCCCTTGTAAAATACAATACACCATACAATATAAACACAATGCAAGTATGTTTAGCAAATTAAATAGCTGGGATAAGAATATTTGGATAGCTGGCCTTATTTTCTTGATTTCTATTTTTCCAGAAATGTTGGCTAGATCTCAGCTTACAAACGTCTTAGTTAATTTAAATCTCCATTCTTATTATCCCTTTCTGAGCCTCCCGGTAAGCTGAGTAGGTTTCATAGTTCCACAGAACAGTTTTGCTTAATAGAACAGTATTTATCTTGGCCATTTAAAAGTTCTCTGTGTCCAGCAGAACTTCTCAGATTAAAAACTCAGAATTTAAAAGGAAGACTGTAGAAAAACAATCCCTTGAATAAAATCAGCAGAGGCACTTCCAGATTGTCAGACCCTCACAAAATACGGAAATGCCCACATTCTATAAAAGGTACCTTCTACCCGTTGCCCCAGGTTTCTTCAGTAACTGTTTCTACTCAGTGATGAAGCAAAGAGACAGAGAAGGGCAATAGTATTCACTAGATACATGATCGAGCTGATCCCATCTCCAGCTCTCACTATGGTCAGGGAGTATATTGCCTGCATGGTTTGGTACCATTTTATCTCCTTTACTACTCCAAGTAGTACTGTTGAGTTGAAAAAGAATTGTTTTAGGGATGGAATAGGAAGGAGCATCAACGCAGGAAATGCATCGTGATGTTCCTTCTACTCTAGTCATACATACAGATGACCAGAGGTAAAGAGGTATAGCTCTTTCCTTTAGCAGTAATCCATGTAGCCTGTGCTTCTGCGGAGGATCATCTTATGGCCATGCACCTGAACAGCTTTCCTGGTTAAATTAGGGCGGGCGGTCCACTACCACTCCTCCGAAGCACTCACATCCAGTGCCAACTGTTTCAGGCACTAGCTCTGCCACCACCCCATGACCTATGGCTACAGGTTTCTCTGTCATTGTCCCTTTCTGCATCTCACCAGGAACCAAACTGCCGGTGAAACAGGGATTCTGTTTACTTCTGCCCCACTGTGACCAAACACTATGTACATCTGATGTGCATCGGAGGAATTTCATTTGCCCACTCACATGGCTCTGTTCCTATAAACTATAAAAAAAAATTGTTTCTGTTTATTAAGTCATTGCTATATCCTGAGCTGAGGAATGTTACAAGCCCCGGGTAATTAATGGCCTGAAATAAGGCTAATTTTGAAATAGCAAAGAAAAAAAATTCTCAAGATACTGCTGACTGAATTCTGTATTTGTGAAACTTTTGTCATGAGATGCTTTATTGTCAAACTGGCAGGAAAACTGAGAACAGTACTCACCATACGGGAATCGTGGCATGTAGATGGTAAGTTTTAAGGTCAAGTACAAATCACAGTGAATACATTTGCATATTGTATAGTGGCTGAAAATGAATGTGCTATTGTGAGCATCTATTCAAGATCCCCACACTCCAATTGGCTCTGCCTGCTCCATTTCAGTACAGTATCTGGTAATGGAATTATACTGTGAACAATATACATGCTGAAGAATAATAGGCTGAAATTAATTCTCCCAGCGGTGTTTTCACTGCACCTTCACCTTCTTGGGAACTGTGAGTATCTGTAGCTTATCTTAGACACTATGCTAGGAACAGACATTTAAATTTATTTTAGGCATCTTGAATTAAAATAAATGTCCTCTATTCTTTTTGAAGTTGCCTCTCCTCTACTACTCTCAGCTCTTCTACTTTTTTTTCAAAAGTGCTCACATATATTTGAAACAATAATTCTTTACCCTAAAGCAGTTTCTCAAGATTAATAACATAACCAAGTATCATGCCATTTTTCTTGGCAACAATCAGGAGCTCATTTCATCCCTGAAGTTTATCAGTTCAGTTCAGCAGGACTTTATTTTTGACATAAAGAGCCATACAAAGATTCTCAAACTATAAAAGAGAAAGACATGCTCAGGTACCTGTCATAGGTAATCAGAAATCATACTCAGAATGTGTAGCTTTGCCTTGTATGTCCATTTGTCAGGAAAGTCCAGTCTTGGACACAGATCACTGCTTTGTAAATGGATCATCTGTTGTCTAAAATACTGAAGTGGAAATAAATCTTATGACATATTCTGAGCCTTTCCTCTGTTGATTTTTTTTCCTAAACTGGAATAAATTGAGGGATTATATCTTGTATTTCATAACTAGAGAACTTAAAGAAAAAGACTTAGGGATCTAATGAATATAGATGTCTCCTGGGAAAGAAACAAAGAAAAGAAAGAGCCAACGAATAAAATAATTGCATAGACAAACAGAAAGATCTGCCTTATACTATGAAGGGATAACAGAGAAATGAAACAAAACTCATCAATGGAAATCGTAGCAAAAATTTACCAGATTTTGCTAGATCACTGGCAAAGTGTTATAGCAGAGGTAAGCTTCAACAGCCCCTCTTACTGTCTTCATAAGTATTCCACAGTGGATATACCTGAAATGGTCATTCTAGTTCAGTTTGTACGTACTGGTTTTAGCAACATTTCCAGTTTTAGGGGTCTTGTACTCTTGATTTTTCTAAGGGAAAAGGAGTACTTTGAGTGGGCCCACTACGCAACTGAAAGTAAACTGTGACATCAACATGAAACACCAGAAAAGCCTGAATTTTAAGCATAAGGTAAACATTAGCTTAGTTCTTATCTTTCAGGACAAAGAGCTTCTTTCTAGACAGGTACATTTGATGGTTCTTAGTCACTAGCCCTCCCATCTCCACTACAAGGAGGTTCAGTTAACGGTCCTGATAACTACATGGATGCAATGCCAGCAGCTTTATCAACATGTGAGTGTCCGTGATGAGGAGGCAACTGACCTTAACTCCACTTTCAAACTCTTCCAGTGACTTGCTGTATGACCTTCAGCAAGGAACTTCTCTGCACACTGTTATTCCCAATGGGATAAAGAGATAATGATGTCTACCCACCTGGTAATGAGTTTTGAGGGCTGCTGATAAAGTGCAGGCCAAATTCTTGGTATTATCAGCACTTATGTGACTTCAGCAGCATCAGTCAGCTAGTCTTTGTGGGCAGCAGGAGCTGGGTTGGGAAGCAGAAGTTGGATGTAAAAGCAGTTGATACAGAGGGCTGTTTAATGTGGTGTTCTGAGCATTGAATGGTATCACAGAGTGGGTTATTTGCACCTTGTATACCTTATTATGTCTTAAAGAGAAGGCAAGCAGGTTACTGTAGAAAAATACTTTCTCTTCAAGGTTTTGCTTTGCAAGTGAACTTTAGTCTGCTTAATGTATAGCTGGATGCTCCCTGCTATCTGCTTTGAGTGGGAAGGTGGGCCAGATGACCTCCAGAGCTCCCTTCCAACACAAATTATTCTGTGATCCTAATCCGGTGCTGTTGCCTTCATTTCATCTACACCTTTATTGCTGCTCTTCTTACAATACATTATTTATCTTTGGAATCTGTAGTTCTTTTTCTAGTATATTTTCCTGATATTTTTTATGTGGGCCGACTAGCAGTCAAGAGAAAGTTATGACTGTAGCTACTTTTAGTACTAGGTCAACCTGGTTACAAAAATATACTCCAGACATAGACCTAGGCAAAGGTGCTGGATGTACCAATTGAAGGTCAGAACAGTTTTGACAATGCAAATGCCAGCAAAAGTTCTCTTTCAAGTTTCATTTTCTATTCATCCATTGCATGTTTTCTGTGCAAGCTCACCTTCCTTATTGTTGTCCATAATCACACCAACTTTTTTCTTTTCAAGCACAGACTCCTACACAAGCTCATAAATTGCTTTTTACAAGCTTTGGCTTGCTCAGTATAAAAATGCCGGAACACTCACATGCCAGAAAGTGGGAAGCTCCACCCCACTGCATCTGACCTCAGTATTCAGCTGTCTTTGTAAAGATTTTGAGTGCTGGAACTAGATCTGAGAGGAAAATTGCTGTGCTGTTTAGAAAGGGTGTAAACTACTGATCATAACAGGTGCAATCTTTACTTTTACTTGAATATTGTGGTCATTCCAGCAGGAGACACCTTTCTCTAGAAGTCAGCCAGCTGCTTTTTTATTGCTAAAGTGTTGAATTGGTATCATTTTTTCTAAACAAAATGTCAAAGAGGGTTTGCTTATATGGATAACAGTTCTAAGGAAATTGATAGGACATTGCTACAGCAGTACACATGACAGGACTTGTACAGTTGCCAACTGTTTACAGAAACCTGTGAAATTTTGCATTTTATTCATTTTTTGTTTTTTTTTTTTCAGGGCCCTCATGTGTACAGATGTTCTCCTTTTGGATGAGCAAGTGTGTATGTAGACATGGATAAAAACCCAAGGTGTTCTGATATGCTTCTATCTTTAATTTTGATTGCATGTAGAAGAATTATTTAAACATGAAACAGAAGTAAAAAGGAAGATGTTTTACACTAAAGAAATTAGCTATGCATTCAGGGAACAAACCGAGCTTCTTTTTTTTTAACACACTATTAATCCTGCCTAGACAAAGAGAAAGAAAAGAGAAAAATGGCAACACAAGCTTATGTAGAGACCAGTTTGCCTAGCAATATCACTTGTGTCCATGGGAGTGTGAAGGATTTGGTGCACTGGTTTCCAGTTGCCACTGTGACAGCATAGAGGGACAGGCTGCAGCTCATCATTACGCAGGCAGAGCAGCTTCAGCCATACCCACTCCCCAACAGGGATTCCATAAATGCGACTAGCATTTCAAAGACAAATACATCAAAGAACTGGAAGAGACATTTGTCATCTATCTAGAAGTTTAATTAGACATAAGTCAAATAAAGTCATTATCCATCTAGAGATTTGGAAGCACAAACAACCATACATCTTGTAACTTTTACTGACTCAAAACCCTTAAAAACAGTACAGTGGCCCATCAGGCAGTGGACAGCATGCACATTTTAGCAAATATAAATGGTAGCAATGTGCTCGTTCCCAGGATATTTTGGCACCAAATACAAAAATTAATGACTTTACACTCTACCCTCTCTCAGTTCTAGTATTAAGACACGACTCGTTAGGTTTTTTATTACATGTTGCCCAAGTCAAATGCTAACATGGAAAACACTAATGTGAAGTGTTAAGCACATCCATCCTGTCAGGATCAATGACAGCTTTGTGAACATTTTATCTGAAGGACTTAGCCAAACTTGGAAGGAAAATTATGTTGAAGTTTTGCTAAACTTTGTTTCAATTTTTGTTTGAATTCTCAGAGGACCTAACACACCGAGCAAGTTTTCTTTCCTGCAAATGGGTCTGAGTGCATGAGGCCCCACTAAACATGTAAAAGGAAAAACCATGAAGCACAGAGGTGATCAGCGTCAGAGCGGTGATGAGGGAAGTGCTAGGGGCTAGTTATGTAGTACAGAGTGCCATGATAAAGGGGAAGAGAGACAGACTAGTGGAAATCAGCTGGTGTTCTCATCTGTGCATTACTGTAGATACATTGACAGAAGCAGACATGATGATTTATCTGGGAGAAAATAGCCTGGCAGTAAATACAGAACTCAACTTCATTACGATAGAGATGCATATGATATCCTTGAGGCAGGCAATACAGAATATAAAATGGATCTGGAAGAAGTGCTGTCAAGTCATGTTTAAAAAAAGTGAAAAAAAAGATGCAATCGGAAGTACTTCGATAGAACAGAGATTTGATAATTTGACCCTTCAGGCTTAAGGGTGTTAAAATATGGCCTAAGATGTATTAGTTCTTTGTGTTAGCAAAACCAAAAGACTTATACCTAGTCATTAGATATTCCAGCAGAGACAGTGAATGCACACTTACTGGGCCCTTTGAAGAAGCACCTGACATGACGGGTTTTCTTGCTTACCAAGAAAATCACTTACAGACAGAAAAATCAACACAGATGTCTCTTCAACCATTGGATAGCAATGTCATTGACCCCAAAGTGATATCACAAAGGCAAGGCTAGGTAAAGGAGGGAAGAGGCATGCATTTAGAAAAAAAATTAACCTGTTCTGGAACACCAGATTGGCGAGTCACAAGCCATTTTAGACCACGATCTATGCACATCAAGGGTTAAATTCTTTCTGCAGCTACTGGTTGAAACGAGGAGAATAAAGTGGCTTCCAAAAAGATTGTGACTGATGAGCATTGGCTTTTGGTGTCTGACTGATTTAATATTGTTTGCTGATATTTTTTATTTGGCATTTATTGACCAGAAGAGGAAAGAAAAAATGCCTCGTTTCTATCTCAAATTAGTGAACACTGTGGATTTCAGAAGATATGAAATTTTGTGGAAACCAATTAGACATTGGGCAATATTAGTAGATTTTCATGTCAAACTTTTTTTTGGAAAAGAAACAGATTAATATGGAGCAGGCATTATGCAGTTTAAAAATAAATTTCCTGTTATTAGAGTAGGTCACTATTACAGGATGTTTGCTATGTAGAATAAACCTTTGGGGACAGCAATCATACTGGACAGAGAGCAGATTGTGACAGCAATAATAAAGTGTACAGCACAACAGTGTGGGAAATGCAGAAGAAAGAAAAAACTGCAGCACTGTATATTCTTAACAGAGATTCACATTGAGATATAACCTTAAATAATTACAAGAGCTGAAAATGTTTTCTCTTCTTTTCCATACATTTCCCCTGACTGCTAGAATAAAAAAGAAAACACGCTTTTATGGATTCATTTAATTGTACTTTATTTCCTGATCCGTACAAGACTCAGAACCCATGTGCAGTAGTGACAAACACTACATGTCATACTATTGATCAGTGCCAGCATATAAAACCACCAAGACAACAAACTAAATGCCAAGCCCCTTCTGACAAAGCCTGAGAGGAAAGCTGAATTGGATGCCAAAGCCTGAAAACATCTTGTTTGTTCTTGTTGAACACAGAAGATGAGACCAAGAGAGTTCCACCCTGCCTGGCTGCCCCCAGCAACAAAATATGAGCGCAGTTATCTCAGCTAGCTTTTAATATCACTGCAAAATTGTTACCACGAGGCTGAGGCAGTCGCAGCAGAGCAGGACTCCAGCCACGCAGGACTTCAGAGAGCTATCTCAGCAGCTTGACTTGAAGCCAGCTGCAAACAGGAAACCGGTACAGCTGTTTGTGTCTGCTGGTGTAGTCATTTTCTTTATCTGGGGTTTTATTCTACATTCATCACCCCAGTATCAGGGCATTTCTACTCACAGCATCTAAAACAATCATCTGCACCAACTCAAGTTTCCAAAGGGCTCTCAGAGGTATCCTAGGGAAAGCACTATACAGCAATCAGCTCTGGGATCTTGCAAAATCAAGACAAATATTGCCCAGTGTCACAGTTTTTATGTGACAGTTGTAAATGAAAAGAAGCCAGCTGTAGTGTCAAAGCCATCTTTGACACACGACCTTTTGCATCTGATGTTCTTCTGTCATTCAGTGACCCACTCATGAAATTTAATCACCTACCACCTGCTGGTGTGGTATTGATACCATAAACACTTTGTGGCAGTGACTTAGGCCTTTTTTTGTGAAGATACAAGGGTTAGTGCAGTGTAGGACACTCTGGATGAAAGTTTTGGGGTTCAGTAATAAAAATTAACCAGGAAGGACTGTGTGTGACTTCTCTGATGTGAGTTTCTGTCAACTCAGGCAATGCTTTAAGCAAATGGAAAAGGCAGGCGTTGGTCATCACATAGGTTCAATAAAAAAATAGTGCAGGTCTGTATTTCCTGATTGATGGCAAGACAACCTAATGGTTCTGTTATCTCCCTAGGCACCTGCATTTAAAAGTAGCACTGGTTGAGCAATTGGAACTCTATTTACATAAGACTGGATCATGACTAGTCAATGGACAGGTGCTTAAAGTGAATGAAATTTTATTGTGCAAAAACTCAGCTCCTTGGCTTTGGCCAGCTATAGAGATGCATGGCTACAACTCAGTCCAAGGAGGAGATGAAGGATTTGTGTTCTTCATATGTTCCAGTGTCATTGTTTCAGAGACTCTGAAATGAGCAAGACAGCCCTAGTGACACAGCCTGTCCAATACATCTATTCCAAACTAAGAGAGAACTTCTGCACACACATACTCTGTCGTTCCTGGGGTGTATTGTGTTATTGCAGAACACTTCATTGCTTTTCCTTGACACAGGGTTTAGTGCTTGCACTAATGAAGCGTAATCTCCACTTTTCCCAGAAACGTTCCCGTACCAGCAGGGTGAAACCAGTGTCATTAGTTTCATACTAGGCCAGAAATCTATCTTTAAGACGCAAACTCCATGCTGATGGTGGCACATCAAAGTGCTGGTGCAAGGACAGGAGTCAGTGGGTTGGATTCTCCAGTCCATCCGTGATACTGTGGTTTTTTGGCACTACATAAAAGCTTTAACTGGTTACTTGGCTTCAGTCCCCTTTGTAAGGTCCAGATGCCAAGACCCTGGTTGTGCCTGGGGCGTTACCAGGAGTGGGAGGAGTGGTCATGAACTCCATGCCTACACTCTTCCCAGTTGCCTAAGCCAGCTGTGCTAGTTATTTCTCATCAGTATAAAACAGCCTGAAGTCTGCTTTGCTGTATGCCAAGGACTGGTGTAGGCAGTGCCCAGCACAGGCAGAATAAACTGCTGACCTTTGCCATTCTGTTCTCATAACTTGCAAATGAGCGCAGTTTAGCTGGTCCAGGAGCCTGGCCAGCATGTGACAAAAGAGAATGAGGAGTTAAGTGTTCCCTTCCTCTCTCAGATATCTGAAATTCATTTGGCCACTCCATGGCTGGAAGCCACTGCACCTGTGAGTAGATCCCAGGGGGTCAGTGTGGCCTGTCTGCCTCAAAATGTCAAAAAAACTCGGCAGATTCTACAGTGGGAAAGTGAAGAATAACAGAGTCTGCACCACTGGATTTTCATTTTGGATCGTAAAACACTATTTATTTATTTTCCTTTAATTATAGAACAATCGTGCTCCTCTGAAACAGGGCTTGCAGATTTTACTATAACTTCTCTCTTAATTGGATGTTTGTGGATGTAAAGGTTTCTACCATGACTTGTGGAATGAAACAAAAACATCATTTCTACATTAATGTAATTCTCCTATTTCCACCCATTCTCTCACAATCAGGTTTCCTTGATATGCTTAATCTTTTGCAATGGTTTCCATGGCAACTCCTCCTCATTGTTGTGCCACCAAGGACTCCTGTAATCAGGCAGCCCAACTTTGCCAAGGGATTGGTTTTTGCCTTTTTCCCCTGGCTCTGCTGCGGCAGAAGCCGGTGGCACCGCTGCTTCCTCCTGCCCGCCGCACCTTCCCCACAGTCACACCCAAAGGCAAGGGCAGGAAGCACACAATGGGATGTTATTAAGGTTTTATGATTATTGCTGCAGCCAAAGCTCCTTTTTCAAACCCTGTCATACATTGCTGGCTACTGCTGCATTTCCAGTAAATCCCCATCAGAAAGGTGAGGTGCTCAGCTGTTCATCCTCAGAAATTCAAAATGTCATCCTTGCTGTAGTGTCCAAACCTACAAAATAGCTCGTCTAGAAAACACAACATCATCTGTGTAGTGTTGTTACATGAAGCAGCCTCTTCTGTACAGCACAGCTGTAGTATACGGTGTGTGAATTATCCCATACTGTACTGCACACATCCATAGCAGTAATATACAGATACATAAGTTAACTCCTGCTGTACAGCACAAAACCACAGCCATAGTATACAGCTGTATAAAAATAGCTGATGCCAGGCTGAGCTGGCTCCAGCAGTGTTTGGTTATACATTGCAAGAACTGTACTTTGTTGCTCTAATTTTGCTTCCTACAATTTACCTCCCCCTCCTCCAGACCAACCAGCTCTGAGGAATGGACTGTGTGACTGGCAAATCAAACATTATTATTAATCACTGTCATTACTTTTCTTGGCCCAATTGCAGAGCCTGGGAAGCTAACCACAGTCTCTAGAGTGCAACCTTAACTACAACATGTTTCTGAGCCACCATTACCTCATTGTTAGTCATGTTTAACCAGAAAGAATTTTGAAACTTTTTTTTCCCTGAAACCTCCCAAACCACGTAGGCTGCACAGATCAGCGTGAGAATCTCTGCATATGTATCTCTGCGTCTCCAGCTAACCACCAGCTTTGCCAAAACCTCAAGTGTTCAGTTCAGGCTGAGGGATAGGCAAGTATCTTTTTTTCCTATAGTCACAAGTAGCGTGAATGGCTTCACCACAACAATGATACAACTTTCTACTGCCAAGTATCTCATTCATACCTTTTTTAAAAAAATAATACTATATTCAGCCTACTGCTTCTGTTCAAGTCAAGCAAACATTTTGTTTGCTAATTACACTAGCTTTGAATGCCCACATAAAGATAAATATCCTCTTTTGAAAAACACTTCTGAAATGTGTCAGCTACATGATAACTAATTGATGACTGCAAGGTCACCGATTACAGAAGGTGACTTTAAAAAGTTTTAAGCAGAGTGCCTGCTTCTATGTCTAATCACCAGCTTCTCAAGTGCAGCGTGAGAGGCCAGGATATTCTCCCAGCACTTGTCCCTTGTCCCAGGTATTCCTGCCCTGTCCCATGCACACATCTGCATGAGCATGTAACTATCCACAAAATCAACTTTTGCTTGCAGGGTTATTTTTCTCTTGGCTCGGTGAGTTGATCCAACTCACCTTGCCACCACACAGGTGTTAGTGTCAACAAGAGGCAAGCAAGGAGCAGGAGCAAGTGTCTAGAGGGGAGTGGGGTGGAGGAGACCTTATTCAGGCCTCATTTTATGCATTGGTTTTTTTACTCTATGTACTATACTGCATATTACTTAAAAGTAAACAGACAGTAAAAGGGAAAACTTTTGTGATGGCTCCTTCCACACCTAGAATATCATAATCTTTTCTTAGACCTGTCTCACCTACTGCAGGGACTCACAACACTGCTTTACAAGGAGGAGTACATCTGCGTTTTCCTGCTGTACAGTGTGACCTGAGACAGAGGAAACGCTCAAACCTGCTTATGATTTAAGGCAAATTTGTACCTGGGGTTGTCTGCATTATAACATAAAAATTACAGATGTGTGGCAACATCCCAGCCCTTCACAGCTACCCAATGTATGTGGTTACCATACGGTTATGAAAGTGACCGGCATTTTTCAACCTCTGCTCTTTAGCTAACTGCTATTTTACAAGCTGAGTGGGAAGGACTGGTGATTATAGAGTCAGCTGGGTGAGGGACAGAGAGGGAACAGCTCGGACACTTTTCAGCCAGCCTTTCTTAGCAATTGTAATCAAACAGAAGGAGTGCTAGTTCTCATTGTCTTTGTACAGGCAGGGGTAGGCAGGTTAGTGCTAATTGCCAGCTACCTGTGAACACTTAAATTAGAACTCAGCAGCCACTGTGGGTTTTTCCAGGGCTTGAGTAGTCATTTCTGAACTCGAGAAGTGGCAGGTGAGTGCTGCAGAGGCAGAGAATTGCTCACTGTCCATGGGTAAAAGCAGCTGACAGGAGGGCAGAGAAAAGCCCTAGCCAAAGCAGCAAGGCAAGGAGAGAGAGCCGGAGCAGCTGAGCCCTTCCTGCGGCACAGCCTTGCACCCATGGCCAGGGGTCCTGGGGAAGCGCCCTGGGGCTTTGTAATCACCTGAGTGGCAGGAGAGCTACACCTTCAGCTTTAGGGCATAACAGGTAGGAGAAATGCGGCCCATGTTACAAAAGAGTTATGAGGAAAGAAAAGGCACATGGTTCTGTGCTCAGTATAGTGAACCTATTCACATCACCTGCTGAAGATGCCAACCTTTGGCAGGGACTCTAAACTCAGGGCAAAAAGTTATTACAGTACCACCAGTTACACAGAGCTTTACTGAGCAATCAACTATTCAAAACCATTGTTACTGCCATGCTTGTGTATTTGCCATCATGTACCATGATGCCATGGTGGCATGGGATGTATATGAAAGAAGTAGACAATCATCCCTCAGTAAGAAAGATGTATATATAGAAGACACAGAGCAGTAATTGCTCCTGTGTGTATGAGGAGCACTGGAAAATCTTGGATTCATCATCAAAGAACAGGTGAATCCCTAGGAATAATCTAGAAAGGAAGAACACTGAAGTAAAGTTAGTATAAATCTTTTGAGGCAGACTTGCAACCCAAAAATCTTGCATTAAAAAAAAAAAAAAAAAAAATTTGGAGGAAATATCTCTTCATGAAAATGTTCCCATTTTTGTCCAAGTTAGATCTTATATGCAAATAATCGCTAATTTCAGTTAGAAAATAACCTATGGGTTTTTTCCTGCTCTTGTTGCTGTGAAAATATTGGGAATTTTTGTCACTACTTAAATAGGACAAGCAAATGTCCTAGAGTTTGACTTTTTGCAGAAACAATGTAGACCTGAAAGTCTAGTAAAGGTACTTCAACTCTGACCTTTGATTTGCAGCTGTAATTATTAGTATTTAGCTTCTAAAACTTGAATGAAAACACCATGACTGCTTATATGAAAAATATGTTTGTAATTATTTGCAGGCATGAAATGTTGTCTGCAAGAAGAGAACTCAATGCTGAAAGTCTGATCCTAGAAAAATTAGTAATGAATGTTCCAGTTAATATTTCTCAAACATTCCCCTGCTGCAGTGCTGGCCGAGCTTTTCTGTTTTAACACTTGCATTTTGGATGAGGCACCTGCAGAAGAACATTTTGCTCTAAAATGGAACCTTTGCTATAGCACAGCAGAAGAAATCAACAGACATTTTTATGATTTTCAAACACAGACAACCATTCAGACTGCAGATACAAGACTCGTCAGTCACATAGTCCTAGCTGCTGTTTTGGTTTGGTTTTCTGCCGCGGCTGTAATAGGATCTTGCCTTCAGCCTTACCTCCCTGTCCTGGCTCTCCAGCCAGCAAGGTTCCCAGCCCAGACCTTGGCAATTGCTGGGGGTTAATTTTGTATTCACACCTCTCTGATTTGAAGAACCTGTTCTACACTCACAGCATCCAATTCTTGACAGTTTTTGGACTTCCCAAATCCTGATACACCCTAAATGAGAGGCTATGTGCATACACCTCATCCATGCCTCGAGGAAGCTTTCTCTGCACTTTCTCATTTTCCTTGAATTTCCTATTAGGGTAAGTCAGTCAGAAGACTGACAGCAGCAGTAGAGCACAGCACCAGATGAGACTGTTCCTTGTTTGTTCTTCGCTCAGCTAGTGTTGCTGTCATACTAGCTGTCCTCTGCATCTCCAGCAAAGGCACAAGGGAAGCTGCAGGCACATTATGCTGCAATGTCTCCTTTCCTCCAAAGACTCCCTTTAAGCAGCCTTCCGCAGGGAAGGAATCCAGCCCATTAACTAATCTATCATTTACATTACAAATACTAGCTAATTAAATAATACCTCTTCTTTAGCGTTTAATGCATATCTCTAGCAAAACTTTACTAGTTGGATAAAATGTCTCAAAAAGGCTAAGGAGTTTAGCTTTCTAGTCACTCATTCCACTTGGTGCTATCTATGTTTATTTTTGTTTCTCCACCTACAGATACACAAAGCAATGAAAACAAGCTGCAAATTCACATACTTGTTTTTGGAGTCTTTGATGCTTAAGACAAATGTACAGTTATTAAAACAGTTATCAGACACTTACAAACTAAGTGTTGCTAATGGATTTTTTTTCTCCTTCTTTCCTCTCTCATAATTTATGCTACATTTGCTCACAGACTGCAGCTCTGGCTGATGCAGCAGTATAAAGTAACTAACTTACCTGAAGCAAAATAATAACGGATCTTTGGGGAGATCCCACCGTGAAAGGAGCCAAGATTAAGGAAAGCAGAAGTTTAGAAAGCTGGACTGAAACGGATCCAAGCAAAACATGCATACACCAGCTACTTCGTTCCAAAGGAGGCAGGTGGCAGGCTTACGTCCTCCTGTTCTTCAGCTACCCATTTCCTTTTGTGGTCATTTTTCATATGAGTTGCTTCCTTTTCTTGCAAGCCAAAATCTGAATATATTCTTTCTGCACTGCGCTTGCAGTTTCAAACTCAGCTTACACATAAAATAATTCAACCGCAGCTTCCTACATTTCAAGTTTATCTTGCTTCTGCAATTGCTTTCCTCTCTTCTCTTTTGGATACTTCAGCATCAGGAGGATGTGGGCAAATCAAAAGGAACTGAGAGAAAACAAGCTGAAGGAATTGAGAGTCTGAATTAAGTCACATTAAAATCTGGGTAAATTATGACATAGGGGAATGCAATATCTACCCAATATTCATTTATTTGGCATGAAGCAATAATTGAAAGATTCTATCCTGAACTTTCAGTGTCTTAGCACACTATTAGCAGTACAACTGAATCAGAGATATATTCAAACAATCAGTTTGGGAAAGCTCAGTCAGTCAAGCACATCCAAAACTTACCTGTGCTTCTCCAGTGCATAAGAAGCACACGTTTGTCTCTTTTTTAAAATCCTGTCAAACAGGTCTTCTTCAGTGTGGCCAGAGGTGACCAAATTCAGACTATTTGAGAGCATTGGAAAATGAAGTGCATTGACATTTAAATATTGCAAGCATTCAGAAGTGAGAACAAGTATTGAAAGTAATAAGTGAAGATATAGCTGGGGCTAGACTAAAGGAAAAGAATGTCTGAAAATATCAGAAAATCAAACCTTAATGATGAGATAACCATCAAGTAAAACTATAGCTTGTCATGAAAATATTTTAAATCAGAAAATTTTTTACTAGCAAAACTGGAAATATTAATACAAGGCAGGATTTGCTATTCCTTTACAATAATTATTACTGTTTTTATCATCACAGAGAGAGGGCAGGTTGGAAAAATACTATAGGTCAGGGTGATCATGCAAATGACTACTCCATATTCAATACAGAATGAAGTCCATAATTTACTGAAGGACAAAGTCAATGCCTTAAAAGTTGTTCTTAGTTCTAGTTCATTGATTTTATTATGAATGCATAATAGCCGGGGCAAAAAAAGCTGACTTACGTCTTCAGACAGAGCGTATGTTTCTTGGATATATATGTTCAGCTCCGAGGACAAGGAAGCTATGATGACATTGTAGTTATGGGTTGTGTAAACCTTGTTCAGCTTCATGATACACAATATACCCTTATGTAGTTGGAGAATAAATAGATGCATCATATTTGTGAAAAACACCTTTAACTTTAGCTCAGAGAAAGATTCACAAGAACATACTTTCAGGTGTTCTTGCAAGTATTCATGCTTCATCTGAGTGGTAGCTTTGCTGCCTTATATATTAAGGCAGTGCCATTTCAGCAGAGATACATCAAGGAAGTAACGAGTCAGATCCAAAAAAAAAACAAACCAAGCCCAACTGTTCCATGTGTTGCACAGCTAGTGAAGGTTTGTTGCCTTTGGATTTGTATCCTGTGTTTTCCAGCATCACCAGTAACTCTACATTTCTTCTTGATCTCCCACCTGCATGTCCCTAAATCTTCCCACATGTGCCAGCCCAAAACCCTGTACTATCTCCCAATACTTCCGCACCATGCTCCCACATTAGCTGCAGCTGCCTTCCGTGTCCCCAAACCCACCAAGCTCCCTAGTGCCTCCAGAAGCTTTCCTCATCCTCCCTGTCTCCTATGCTGCTGCTGTGTCTCTCCATACTTGCCTCACAAAGTGGGGATTGCCTTTGTCACCCCCACTACAATAGCCAGAGATACTACCTTTTATCACTAAGGTGTCTTTGCCAGACGTTGCAACTAGGCAGGGGATGGAGGGACTGATAGTGCAGGGCTTCGTACTTATTCACTGTCACCACCCCTGCAGCCAGGAGCCCAAACAGCCAGGATGGCTTTCTTGCTGCCACGGGCATGGCTGTGAGCAGGCTGACCCAGGCAGTGGGCACTGAATAGGATCTTTCTACATGGGTAAACAAAATTTGTATGCACTTGATATCTGTGAGACATTTAATCCTTTGTCAAAGTTGCTAAACTTTCATCACAGCTTCTAAAATGCCTGGGGGAAGGCGTGAGCAGACAGACAGACAGACAGACACAGACGAGTAGCACTGGTGTGTACGTCTCATGTCCTTAGACAACCAGGTTAAGAAACTTAGAAGCTGAAACAGCAGCACTGCCTCTACCTCACAAAAGCAGCTACTGAAACAATATAGGAGGTTGCTGTAGAGATTTCTGGCTTCCTTATCCCTATTTCTCAGAAAAAAAGGTTTACTTCCGTTACTAGTTCTATGCTTATTAGACAAAATCATCAAATCATATTTCTCTGATCCAAGTTATCCGGTCATCACTCTTTCCTAATTATCTTTTTCTCTATTGAAGGAACCGTACGGATACATACACACACACTTATAAAATGCCTAAGTCCCACCTGCCTGGTCAGTAATTTAGCATAGCTGTTTAAGAACTAATGCAAGATATATTTTTCCCCAGGAAAGCAAAACCATTTTCACTGGCAAAAAAAATTAAAATAATCCAGGTTGGCAATTTAAAGTTATTACTGGATTCATTAGATCTTCAATATCCTACCTACTGCTGAGCTGCTGACAGGATGAGATTTAGCTGAAACCAGTGGGTCCAATTAGAGCCAGGGGTCCACACATTGAGCACTTCCAGAGTACAAATTATTGGTGACATTTCTAAACAGTGATTGACAGCTGAAGCCAGCACACATTTCCTACATCGCTTTGCAATATCATTATGAGCAGGAGCGGACTTTGTAACCTTTCCATGGTACTAGCAAAAAAAATCAACTTCCAGTTTTTTGTGCTCCTTCATTTTTCAGCATAGAATTTTTTTTTCCAGAACAATTGGACACTCCCAGCATAACTTGGGATTCTAATTTGTACTAAAATTTACCAAGGCTGTAGTCGCAAGGGCCACCCTCAGACCTGGGGAATGTTAGGTTTACCTTTGTGCAGAAGAAACAGCCTACTACACAGATACTAATAGCTATTTAGTCTCCCCTATCAACCTAATATTGAGAGAAAGAACAGTTGAGATGGTGTGTGATTATTAATTTTCCTCTCTTATACAGTGACTTCTCCAGAATGTTTTTCTAAACTAATTAAAATTCATTTTGCTATGTCATTTATTAGCCCAACTGATTCCCAATTATATCTCCCTACAAACCTTGCCTCTGCTAGAATATTATAAGCACATTCCAAATATAAATAATTAATAAGACAAGCATGCCTTTCTTATCATAGGTTGTATGTTATCAACAGACTCACAGCTCACGTTTGGTGCTGCAATCGCTTTGCTTCCAGCGTCCTCTCAAGTATCAGTCCTTCTTATTGCTATTGCAAGGGACCAGATTTAACCATCTTGGATGTTCTACATGGTAAGATAAAGAGGTACACATGTATGAGAATTCAAGGTCAATTATCTCTGTGTGCTTTTTCTGTTATTAGTATGACAAATTGTTAAAAATTTAGGCCCTGTTCATGTAATTATTTTCTGTGCAAAACTCACATGGACATCAAAGTGAATTAGTTCAGCACAGGGAGGGACTGCAAGATCAGGCATCTAGCAAAATGTTTAATATTTCAAGTGTATCATCCTTCACAATGCTTCACTGTCAAAGTAAATGAAGCAGAGTAATGTACACTGAGAAAAAAAATCAACCAATTCCATTTCCATCCTCACTATATAAATAAATACTGAAGATTCCATGACTTGAAAAAAAGCCCTGAGAAATAAAAGCTGATTGGTAAAATTTTGTCTAGGGTGTTGTAATAGACACCCCAAAATATATGTTTGGTCGATGAGTTTCCACTACATCCTTCGTTTTAGCTGCAACTGGCTGAATTATTCATCAGAGATAACACACCCAGCAAATTTATCATAATATTATTTATACAGTAGGAATGATCACCTGAGGCTGATACATTTGTTTATATTCTCCACTGTATGTCCAAAACTTTGTACAGTAGGAATATAGTTTCCATTTGCAAACTGGCCAATAATAATAATGATAATAATAATAATTTTCTTCGACTAATTTATTAGTTAAGAATAGGGTAGAAATTTTCCAAATTATAGCTGAAACAGAGTATGAATAATTGTGTTTATTCTCACTGAGCTTTACAATACTTTCTGGTCAAATCTGCAAATAAAGTCTCATTCTGTCTGAGTCCATGAGAATCTCATTCTTCATGAGTATAAACAAAGCAAAAAGTGCTTCTAAATCACAGCAACTGCTATTATATTGTAATAGAAACTCAAGGTAAGGTGCCACTACCGAAGGTATAATTGAAAACCGTACAGAGGGGCTCAATAAACCTGAAAATGTAATTCTGCCGTCAACTGTTTGCCCCAAGAGAAGTTGCGTCCTTCACCAACAACAGAGCTGAGGAATCTCTGTCAGTCACGCGCAGGAGTCCTGATCCTCTCTGTCACTCCTGTAATACCGCAAGAAATGGTTTGGGAAAACTGAGTTGGTCTACTCCTAAAACACGTTGCTGTGATAGTCCTCAAGCATTCTCAGTGTACCAGTACAGTCTTTCTGGATCAGCCAGGCCAGTGATTCTGTCAGTGGAATAGAAATATTAATCAGGGCTCTAAAATGAGGAAGGAAATTGGCCTCATATGTAGCCACAGCCCAGGTTCACCAACTTCTTCCCTGCATTTGGAGCTCAGTGGCTTGGTGCCTCTGGACTCTGGTGGGTCTCACAAAATTGTGTGTTCTTCAGTGTCCCCTCCATAATGCTTTCCATTACACCCTTCAGATACAGCAGAGAAGAATGTGCTTGTTTTTGTCTTCAAGTTTTTTGTAAATTTGTCTGATTCCCAGTCTTCTCCTTCAACATGGTATTATTTCCTTCCTTATTCCCTCAAAGACCCTCACATCCACACATTCCTGGCTTAAAGGTCCTGGCTATGAAGATCTCTCACATGATATTTGAATATAATCTGCTGTATAAAAACATCCTGAGAGAGAACAAAAGGAGGCCACTAGGATCTGCTTGCTCAATATCCACCATTTCATCTGGGATGCATAAAATTCCTAAATCGTATTTTTTGTTGCCTAAAGATGCTTTCTATCTTCCTAGCTGTAGCTGCACTACTGAGTAAACAAGTACTTCACTGCCAAAAATCCCAGCCAAAAGTAACTGTCCCATATACTCTTGGTTGAGCTTGGACCAAACAGTGGCCTGAGAACCCTAACGCTGCACTCACCACCGTGTGACCATTGCTGCAGCTTTCAGAGGATACGTCTGCATGCTTATCTGTTTCCTTTCTCAAATCCCTCTAAGATGTGGATGTCTAAAGCATATCTGTTTTTACAAAACTCAATACCCTTAGGTTAGGTTATGTTACTTTACCACGTATTATGACTAAACAGTTACTAAGCCCCAGAAGAAATACCTGCCAAGCTGTCCGTAGGAAAAGAATACTTTTCTATAAACAGCTCTTTTCTCATATTCTGTCACATTAGAGTGGCTGCACAACACACTTTCACTGCAGAGCTGTGCTGGAGGCAGTTTGGTTCCTGAACTGTGAAAATTGCCTCCAGAAAATTCCTGCAGCCTCTGCCCTTTCTTCTCCCAGGAACCATCCATGTTCAGTTGGGCAGGCAATGTTATTTTCGTGTTTGCTCGGGCTTGCACCCAGAAGACCAGAATGAAAGGGAGAAAGTAACCTTTGCTGTCTCCCTTCCTTCCCCTAACTCATTCCACAACCCACCATTCTTATTTTAACAGCACATCCCTGCTTCTGATCCAGGCAATGGAAATAGCTGCTAGACCTTTCTCATTCCTCTGGAGCCCTCTGCACCAAGGCTGCATGTACAGAAAAATAATTCTGCCGTAGGACAGGAGTCAAGTCCAAAGGACCAAAAAGATGTTCTCTCCCTCCAGCTTCTCTAAGCTCTCAAAATACTGGGCCGGCTTTCAACTCCTAGATCCTTTTTTTCCTTCCAACATGAGAGTTCATCTTTCCAGTACACATGCAGGAAAGCACATTCAGGTCTAAGTCTGCTTACACCGCAGAGACCTTGTTACTACTCCCATGGTTCTGTTCTGTAGTCTTTTGAGAACAGATATGAGCTCACGCTGTCTGGACTCCAACGCAGCTGCTGCTGCTGCTACTGCCTTTTTTTGTAGCAGAATGTATTTACTTGGCTTCAGCACTGGACTAGCCACATCCTCAAAGCTTACAATCATGTTGGAGCAAAAGCAGACCTTGTTCCCACAGACCTGCAAAAGATACTCTGGAAATAACCTTCTGATGTACTTATTCTCTCATGCTCTGTTTTCCTCAGTCTGTGCTTTTCTTCGGACAGTTTCATAACTCCCAAGTCCTGAGTCACTGATCCCAGCTCCAGTATTTTTCCCAGATATTGTGCAAACCAATACCACAGTAAATGGGTTTGTGAAAGTCCAAAGACTTTTCTGCACTTCCTTGCTCTAGGCAATATATAACAAATAAAATCCACTTCTCTCTGGAACTGCATCAGTGTTTAATGTTTCGGAGCATTTCAGTTACCAGAGCCTCAATGTTCTTGCACTTGCTTCTTTCCTTTTAAAGGAAATCAGGCAATTGACCTTAAGAAAATGTAGTCTCTGTTTAGAAGTCTGCCATGTCCACAATGTCTATCTGTCCCAGGAGTCTGAGATTCCTACACCTTTAGTTGTGCCTATGGATGCTTCTCTCCTTTTCAGATCTTTTTCCTTTAGCTGTCAACCCAGCAGCATCACACTCCTGGTGTGCTTGGTCCCCTCACATCTTAACTCCCCCAGGCCACTTTCTGGACCTGTTAAGAGCACCACTTCCATGACCCAGAGGCTGAAAGGACCTTGCAGGGTGCTGAGAGTCCTCTGGTTCAGGAAGGAGGAAGGCTCTGAAAACTTTCCTCTGTGTAGTCAGTTTATCAGTACAGCCACTTTTCCCTATGAATATTACTTCTAATATATTCTCCGTCTCAGCAGGTACCACTTACATAGGCAATCATTAATTTGGCGATCTTCCCTGTTCGATGTGTGATGGAAGAGTCTCTTCAGTCATTGTATGTAAGGACTCTTTCTGAGAAAAGGCTTTGTTCATTATCTGGGTGCCAGGCTGCAGAGGGATTATGCCTTAAAATGTAGTGAGGACACAACTAACACTGCATCTGGCTCTCTGAGCTCACTTGTGAATCAGTTCTGTGCACACCTGTCTGCAATGAGGGGTGTGCCCAAAGCCTCCCACAGCTTAAGTGTGGGGGAAGAAGAGACCTCCTCAGATGGGCATGGAGGGAGTAAACAGCTTGGTGGAGTGTGAACTGGCTGCAAAGGTGCTTTGCTGCATGTAGGCATATTCGAGGGCAGGACTTGGCTGGATAAGCGATTGTATATAACCAGTACTTATGTATACAGTAAGGGATCTCACTTGGAGTCCATGCCTTCATATGCCACAATTGCATACATATTTAAGTTCACTATTAAGGCCAGTATATTAGTGAACTTTTGTATTAGGGAGCTCACTACTGCCTAAAAGAGGAGGTCACACTCTTTTCACTCTTGCACCAGCACCGGCACTCAACAGACTCCTCTGATGCAACAAGCAGAAAAGTAAGTTTGCCAAAGAAAACCAATAGTTTTGTGGGGGCTTTGTGAATTAAATCATCTCAGCGAAGAGCCCAGTGAGTGCCAGAGGTAGTGCAAGCTGGGGAGGAGGAAGGGAAAGATGCATAGGGCACAGGTGAGGCTCATGAGCCAGAAGCAGGGAGAAGAGGGGAGAGGGCAGGGAGATAAAGTCTTCCTCTTGCAGCAGCAGGAAGAAAATAGGCCAGCTCTGCTGTCCTCTTATGTTCCCCTCGAGATGCCTTTTCAGAGTGTTCCACCACAAAGCCTCACCAGCTGGGGCAGTGGGAAGGGGTAGCTGAAGAAGTCTGCATTAGTCAAGACAAAAGAAGTGTCCTTCTAACAGCCCTGAGGTGGTCATTCAAATGACAAGCAAATACCACTTCAGACGTTTGCATTGTTGGCAATTTCACTGTTCATTAAAGTGCTTAAAGGAAAGGTCACATTGTGAAGTTGTGATGGAAGTTTCCTTTTCTTGACAAGGGGTCTGACTTCCTGTAATTTAGACACGTTGAGGTAGGTGGATTGGGAAGTTCATTTACACCCCTGTTTGATGAGTTATAGTTAGGCAGTAATTATGCCGTGCGCTATTGGAGGTGACTGGTCCCTTACCACAAACAGCCAGTAGACAGATTGCACAGCAGAATATTTCATTTTATTGGAAAAGACTTTGAATAACAAATACGTTCATGGAATCCGGAATCAGATCTTAACTTGCAAACAAGGTAAAAAAAGCTACATTTGCTGGGTAGTTTATTTCCAATAAATAATTCAACCTCTTCCAATAGAAAGTCCTGTATGCTAAAACAGGGAATTGGCTTTGCACAACTGATTTCCAGTGCAGTATTTGTTCACTGGCAGAAGTCATCTCCACTGAATTCTGGAGGGTAGCACAAGTTTCATTAAAATAGTTTGGATGTCCTGCAAAATGTTAGCTGCAAAATCTCTGCTGTTCTTTGAGCATAGGCTGGTACATGAAATAATGAGACCTTCAAGCATCTCCTTCTCTCAAAGCTGTAATTTATGTCAATGGATAGGAAGGAATGAGTGCAAAGCATGAATTACCCTTTCACTACAATACTGCTTTCCAAAATGTATATTTCAACCATTGCAGTACAGACCTCAGCAATATGAAAGTCTCTAAAACTATATAGATCAACAAGTGACAAAAGAATCCTGAAAACTGAACAACATAAAACCAATCTGTTAAAAATATGCAGGATTTCTGAATATATGTTTACTCTTTCAAACTTCTATTTTTCTTTTGCCCTTAAAGAAATTCAAATTAATTATAAAAATGAGAACATTCCTAGTAGGATTTTTACGGCAATGTTACTAGGTTTAATTTGTGTGAAAGTACTGACAAGTTTATTCATTTTGTAGGAGTATGGAATTTGCCTCACGTAACACTCAGGACTTAGCTACAGCTTTGATAGAAATGTTATTTGGTAATTATCTGCTCTTCCCTTGGGAACAAAGTAATTAATTCTGTTCTGCAGTTCACAGCATATTCTGTTTTTACACACATATGAAGGATGAATTTTGGAAGATTATGATCAATAGTTACTTTATTGACAACCAATAACTCATCATCCTGGCAGCTCTATCATGACTTTTAAAGAAAACTCAGGACACAGAAGTCAAACTTCACTTCTTAACCTTTTTGTTTATATTTTGGAGGGGAGAGAATAAATCTAAAGGAAAATAAATACTTGAAATTAGCTTTCATTAAAGAATTAGATGGCATTTTATACATAAACAAATAACCCACAAAAATTTGTATTTTGACATAACTCTCAACTTGAGTAAAACCCATATATTTTTCCCTATTTTTGATTCTTCACCTCTTTCCTTTAGAGTAGACAATAATTTAAAGTTCAGGTTAAATAAAAGTTTGAGCAATAAAACTTTAGGCATAGGTGAGGAGCTGAAACTCTCCCTAAGGTACAGTTTAAAGAATGTGACTTTTTTGTTCATTGCAGAGAAACTCTGTGTCTGGAATTAAGATGTTCATCACAGCCTATTCTTTAATCACAGCGTGTTGTGTTTCCTGCTTTCAAAAATTATGTACAGAAGAAGCACATGCCAGCTGATAGAAGCCCAAACACAGAGCTCCTGGATACGCTGTCATTGTGAAGAGGAAGACAAAAATGTTCCTATCAGTATTTTGGACCCAAATATTACTCAGTGGAAGTCACTGCTTTCAAGAAATACTTGTAGTAATTGTTTTTGCAGATGTTTTTGCCTGCAACAAGGGGAGTCCTAGTTCAGCTCAGCAGGGCTATGGGGGAAAGGGCTCACCTCTAGGGATTCTCACATCAGATCTGTCTTGTTCTCCATCCCAGATACCATGTCCTGGGCAAGCCGTTTTGGCTAAAGAGTTAGAGGTACGATTTTCTCCAAGGATTTGTTATGAACAAAATCTCCTGGTATAGATGCAAAAATATATCATGATCTTCCTTCTTTTTTTTTTTTTCAGTCTAGCCTATCTCTTTGCAGACCCAATAAAAGGTTAATCACAAAAAGCACCCCTGTATTAAATACTCCTGTATTTATACTCCTGTGTAAACCTACTGTCCCCTCTAGGCAAGGCTGCTTCTTCTCCTGCGTGTGATGTACTTTCTAATACAAACATAGCTATAGTTTCTTGGGGTTGTGGTTTCCCACCTGAAAAATAATGATAATAGCATTTCCTACCCAACAGGAAGGTTGCGTCAATAAATGTATTAAAGAAGTCAAAGGATGGAGCTCTAGAAAGACAAATACCTACACTGTAGTTAGGACCTAGGAACTTAATGTACTTAAGTTTTCACTGTCCAAAAATACAGTCAGCTCTGAAACAACTGAAATTCTCATTTATTCTATCAGCAACTAAGGGACTTGGCACCAGCCACTTAGTTGGTGTTGGCCTTAGTCATTTTTAAAAAAGCTCTTGGATGTAATCTGCCAATAAGCCAACAATTAGATGTTTTACAGGAAACTATTCCATTGACAAAAATTAGGTTTAGGAAGAAGGAGTTGGAGGGCTGGAACTGGCTGCACTTCACAACAGTGCTGGTAATAAATCTTGACAATAAAAGGGAATGAAATACTTAAGCCAGAAAAGTGAAATCACTAAAAATAAAACTAGAGACAAATTACATTCATCTCCCAGATCTCATTCAAATAACTGACTGGAAAAATTTCCTGCTGTGATAGCTGCAGCATCCCAAGAGGTCCACGTCTGCCTTCACCCATGCAACTCTGCCAATCAAGAAGACAAATAATGAGTGATGTTCCTTTCCTTATTATGTGTGCTTCAGTTTGTGGTTAAGATAAAACACTCTAAGTGGATAGGAAAACAGTAGTTATGTCCAACAAAGATGCCCCTCTAGGATTCCTTCCAGACTCAGAGCCACATTTGGCAAAAAAAACCAAACCACCATCAAATGTATGAAAAAACCTTTCCAAGCCCAGACCACAGAACGCCTCCGTTTTTATGCACAAGGCACAGCCTGGCTCTGGCAGTGCAAACACCCACTCTTGCCTCAGAGAGCCAGGGACTCAGGACGTGAGTAGTCCTTGCACTCATCGAATGAGTCATTAGCACCTTCTGGCAAAACAAGCCCAGTCCTTTCAACACAATTGGGAAATAAACTTTGTGCTGAACAACACGAGAAACAGTGGAGTACCCACCAGCCTCTGCTTCTCTTTTCCCTGTCTTCCGCACAAAGTATCTCCCTCAAGGCTGAAACACTTAATTTGCGGTAAGAGTGCAGCATGAAGGTGCACACAGTCTTCCTCTTCCTACTTTGTCCCTCCTCCTCCTGAACACGAGATACCATGGAGCTCCTTCAAGCACAACCTACCCCGCAGCATCCTGGCACATGCATTGCCCAGGACAGGCGTGCATCAGCCTTGCTGTGTGCCAGAGCTCGCTGTGCTGGAGGCACGCCACGTAACACCACGGGATCCGACGTTTCTCCATGGAGCAGACCAACACAAAGCAAGTGCCTCACTTCATTGACAGAATCGGTTCCACTGAATTAGCACAACACTGCGCTCAGCCTCATTAACATGCCCTTCCTCACTGCTGAGAAGCAAGGCTAATTACTGTGGATGCAATACTGGCTGATAAAGTCATAGTATCTTGGTGCTATTTTAGTTGATACCAGTCTGAGATTATCCACTGCACACTATATTGTATGCAGTGAATGAAATGAGAAATAATGAGGTGAAAAAACCTCCTTTGCTTTTTTTCATACTCCAGCAAAGGTTTGGGTCACACTTCATTTCAATACAGGGTGAAGGCTGGGGGTCAAGTTTCACTGGGGACAACTCGACTCTTCCTTCCTACCCTAATTGCTGAAGCCGTACTCTTCATGATTAATTCTCTCATCAGTGCTTCAAGGTCTTCAGGGATTTTGGCAAAGATGACTGTGTTATCAGCTGATCTAATGTGGCTTAGGTGCTCTCATTTATCATGATGCCCTTTCTCTCCCTATTCAAGGTTTTTATAAACTTTTCCAGGCACGAGGTGAATTGTTCCAGTGTGACAATATCGTCTTGTCTAGTTCTATTCTTCCACTTGATCTCTTAACTTTTCTTGTCAATGCTTAAATGTCACCACAACACATTGTTCACATGCTCTGGGATTCTGAGAAATCCTTCTTCTTCTCCAGCGTTTCTCATGCTGACTGTGCCCAGGTTTTTTGTGTGTACACTGTTTCCATTACACACCTCATTAGGGGCGTGCACCTGCTCCTGTTGAAGGCAGTGGCAAAATTCCTACTCACTTCAGTAAAAGCAGGTTTGGACCCAGTGGTATGCCAACTGATAAATTAACTTTCAGACAAAACCCAAAGAGGTAGGAGATTTTCCAGGAATATGATTTGCCGTTTGAACAAAGGAAGATTTTTCTAATTGAAGCTGTCAGAAACTTTTCTGTATATAATAAAGAGCTCTTTTGTTTATTCACTGCTGAAGACCTAAATGAAAATAGACTCTATAAAACTGTTAATAAATAAAATAAATCACAGTCCAGCAGCTTTTTTCATAAAGTGAACTTTATTAATGTAGACACCATTAACACTGTAGACTACAATAGCTTATGATGTAAAGGGATGCCTGCTATTTGAAATGAATGAAAGCATATTCCTAAATGGCCAATACTGGATATTCTCCAAGTAATGTCTCTGCAGTGAATTGTATTTCATCACTGTAGAAACACAGGGGTTTGAGTTAATCATCTGATGTAAGAGAAAACAGAACAAAAAAATTGTAAAAGTACATGAAGGAAAACATAAAAAAATATTTTGGCTTCTGTGGCAATTATCAAAAAGAACATGTATTTTTTAACAGTTTGGGGACACGGAATGAAAAATATGGGTTGGTATGTCTTTAGCATTGTTCTAACATGATTACTATTTTAACCTTGTGGAGATGATTCTTCTGTGAGAGATTGAATGAGATCCTAGCATGCAGTGGTTTAAAATAGAAGATACCATCTTCCTCTGCAGTCAGTCTCTCATTTCTGTAACCTAGGGTGTCTTTCCCCAAGCACTCAAATGAATCACGACATACTTAAAGTTGCTTTATAAAATAAAGCATAAGACAATCCACTTTCTTTCCAGACTGGAGTTATTCTTTTAAGTTGAAATCTTCAGGAAATAAACATCTGGTCAAAATTTCCTGAAAATTGAAAATTTTTTGTACTAGTTCTTGTTTGACCCATGGCTGGCTATATTGGCAGTTTCTAATTCCAAACACAAATTGCTACTTTCACTGGCTGTGGAACTGTAATATAGATTAATGTCCACTGAGCTATAGTTTGAGATGAAATGAATCTCTCTCATGATGTAACACAAATTTAAGTCCTAGCCTCCAGAAATTGTTCCATTAATGAATTTCTTCCCTATCCCTTCATCAGAAATAACGAACCCAATCCGATAATCTTTAATCAAATTCTCATGGAGCTCATTAAAGTAACTGGAAGTTTCTCTGAGTGAACTATAGGATCAAATACGTTCTTTGTACCACTGCTGCTGCAGTGAGTTTTATACATCAGCTTGTAACTCCTCTGTGCTGACGATAAATGGCCATCTTGTTCAGGGCCATCTCATTCAGGGCATACCGTACACAGGCGAAAACGACAACAGAAGTTAAACTGAAAGAACCTCTGCTTGGTGTTCAGCAAGTATCAGACAAGGCAGCATCATTTTACTCCTTGTGAGCGTTGCACATTCCCCAGGTTTCCCTCCACCAAGTAACTTTTCTTCCCAGCCCCTTTGCACTGATCAGAGTCTAGTGGCAGGTCAGTTGCCATGGCTGCACATCACATCCTTTTTTTACTTGATATCATGCTTCATAGTGTTTATTATGGAGTGATTCAGATATCAATTGCACTAGGTAAGAAAGTCTGAATCTTAACCTTAGCAATTTGAAAGGTAATTGCCGTGGAGAGTATGAAACAGATCTTCACATCCTCTGCTAGTCATACCTTTCATTGACTTGATCAGTGCTTTGGCAGGGCGCAGGCTTTCAGAAGACATCAGCCCAGCTTTCTTATTTTGGTTTTCATAAGAAAAGTCACTGAAGTCTCCTTCCTTTTACTAACAAATACCTGTGGGATATTAAAAACATAAAGTACTATGAATTGCCTCTATAATGCTCTTCACTATAAGATTACATTCCATAAGAGGTTATTGCACTTTGACTATCAGCTACACTGATCTTCCTGAGTAACGCAGTCAATTTTACTGTGCACTTCCCACACAATACACTGATTCCTTGGCTCCTGAGAACAGACTAATTGAGAGGGTGTGCTGTATTACAGAACATGATTTGCCTAAAAAGATTACCATCTAGCTCATTAATTTTACATTACTATACCATGCTTCTATTGACATTATCACAATGCTTTCTACAACTACTTACTGCAATCACAAAAATGCACAGAGATCACATAGCCATTAAGGTGATGAAAAGATTTTTAGAGATGTTATTATTTATTTATGTTATAGCAATGCCTCTTGGTCTTGGTCAATATTGGGACCCACTGTGCCAACCCAGAAAATGTGTTCCCTGTCCTGAAAATCTTGGAGTCTAATTACTCCTAGAAGCAACAAAAGTATGGTGCAAATAGAAAGAAGGAAAAAGCAGTAGTTATGACTTGCATTTAAATAAACCAAATATTTACACAACTTATGTGCATTTAATAAATGTACATTATAGGATAATCACAAGAAAAGTTGGTAAAAAATAGGAGTGAGCAACAGCAAGGTAGGAGAGATTGGTAAGGGGACAACTAAGAGAAGATAGGACTGGTGGGTGTTTTCATCCCAAAAGGACAGCCTGGGATGGTATTTAAGGGAAAAGAATTCAAATGGATTGAATAGAAGTTGATCTCATCAGTGACACCAATGCTGCAGGGTTAACATAATTAGATATAATAATAATAAAAATGGCAATATTACAATAATTTGTGAAGAGTCTTGGACAAAAAACTAGATTAACTGAGTATGAGACTGTATGTGGGCATCAGTATTCTGAGGGATGTTCTGGGAGAAGCCAAGAAAGAGATTCTATCAGCAGAGGTTTGAAGGAGTCAGAAGGGATCTAGGGCCCTCCTGTTTCAAAAGCCAATGCTGACCTGGTCTAAAGGAGGCATTTCAATTTTACAGAGACTTCTGAAATTCTGAGAAAAATGGCCTTTCCTTTCAGAATGAAACAGTAAGTAGAAGGTGGAAATTTCACTTGAAAATGAATTGTAGTAAGATTCTGCTTGAAAGAATCCAAAATGTTTTGTCGTGAAAGATTGGGGTGAAATTCTGCAGCACAGCCATACCATCTGAGACACCCACACCACCATTTGGAAGAAGCACAAGCTGTGAGGTACCTGGCACGGCTCCTTGGCTGCAGAAAGTCAGGACTGCTGCAACGTACAGCTCGGTTCAGAAAATTGCTCCCACAGAAATGGGTCTAAACCTGTGAGATATCAGCTTGGAGGAGGACCTCTGAGGCTGCCAGACACAGTGTTGGAGACCCAGAGCTGAATATCAGAGCTGAAGTCCTCAGGGCTTCGAGGCTCCTTGCTGCAAAGGCAGGAGACTGAAGTAGCGAGGTTTGCCCTTCCCCAGCTTATCACAATAATTCTGCACAGTGTACTAAAACCCCCCCTTACTCCCAGTTTCATCTTTTCCCTCTGGCTGCAACAATATCAAAAGGTCCGATGGGCAACACAGTGGCTCTGAACTTGACTGTTGACTGTCAGTACGTGGGAGAGCACCACTGACGAGGAGGTGGCGCTCCCGGGATCCCCGCTCCGTGTTAGGAGCCACTGCAGACCGAAGAATCTCAGCTGAAAAAGAAGATGGGCCTAAAGACTTCAGATCCCACCTGCAAAACTGATCCAAGGCTCCTCCAGTTCACGCGTGTATAGCAGGGAGTCTGCAGGCTCGCAGGAGATCTAGCCCCAGCGCACTGGCATGACCAAGTTTCTCAAAATGGCAGATTCTGCATAGCACGGTTGCTTTGAAGCCCCTAGCAGCCCATAAAATGAGCTGGCTGGAACTCAGGCATGTTGCTGTCAGAAACCCACCTGTGTTTCTTTCCTAGTTCATCAAAAACAACATATTTCCAGAAGACAATCTGGATTTCACGACAGAAACACTGTTGGAAATACCCAGCACACTCAAGCAGGAAGGTCAAGCAGCGAAGATTAAGAAATAACGAAAAACTAGACCACTTAATCAGCTTCTCCCTGTGGCTAGACATAAGCAATAAAAATACAGTGAAATAACCTGTAAAGAACCAGCAACAAGGAAATACATATATTTAAAACTACTATTCATACTGATAACTTTTTATACTTACAAAAAAGCCAATAGCTTTATACTTCTACCACAAATTCTTCCTGCAGAACCATCTGGGCATTGCACAGCATTAGCATACCCAGAGTATCTGGTGTTGGGTTTTATTTTTCCCCCACTAGTGCTGTCTTTAGTCAGAAGAGGTGCAGCTGTGGTGATGCTCCTAAAGATATTTGTCCTTCTCTCGCAGACGTGGTTTCAATTAAGTTTAATTACAGCCCCTGTAGTTTCAGACCAAAGTCTACTTCACACCATGTGTAGCTTCTATTGCAAGACAGCTCAAATCTGAAGGCGTTGCAGCAAGAATAGACAAACTGCTGCCACCTCAATAGTATTTTTTGCAGTGCTAATGGGTCAGATTCAAAGTCTTTTTTTTTTAAATATTATTTGAGGCTTATTCAGGGCTCCACTGCTGCAACCTGTAAGCAAAAAAAAAAAACCCCGTGGAGTGAGTAAAAGATGAAAGCAGCTCTCCTGAGGCAGATTTTTATCATGAAATCTCACTGTCTCTGATGCTTTTTTGGAAACCCCAGCTCCTGCTGTCAGTTGATTATAAAGACCAGATTCCTTTTTTCTTAAAAAAAAAAAAAAAAAAAAGTTATTATCACTGACAATTACAGAGAAAAGTCATGAAAACATGACTGAAGTGTTCCTGCAGGGCTCCAAGAAGGAGGCAAGGGAAAAGAGTCAAGCAGTTATTTCTCTGACAACCTTATTCTAAACAAAACCCAAGGTTTTGGAAGGACTTTGGACTGTAAACAGGCATCTACAAGGAATGAAGCAAAGTATGTATCTCATGCGTAAAAGTTTAAGAGTAGGGAGAGTCACTCCTTCAGTGCTGAAAACAGGTTTTGGCACAGATGCTGGTACAATCACAGTAAATTCATGCACCTCTTAGCCAGCTCCAAGCTAACTTCTGCACAGCAACAGGCTCGAGGCAGGGCTCAGTATTCTGGGTACTAACAGGCTTTAGTCTCAGCCCAGATCTTTGTCGTTCAGAGCCCAATATCTGCTGAGATGGGTTATGGGGATGCTGCGCTCTAACTCTCTGCTCAAACACAGAAAATGGCATGCAAAAATCTGTGAAGCGAATGCAAATCCACCTTCTGAATAGGCCAGCACATGGCACTGTATTAGGAGCTCTATTTCTTAGGCACCAGACAAGCCATTTTTGAATTTGTTGACACCATGCACAGGATCCATATAAAGCCAGGCACAGAATCCAAGAACAAACTGAAAAGGAAAAACAAGCAGCGTTTGCTCCCAGCAGCGATTGCAACCACATGGCAATCTTGGCTGCTATGCGGAAAACATTCATTAGCCTATTTAACCAAAATTAACTATGAAAATGTACTCTGAGTTTTCTTCCCTCACATTGGTAAAATGTCTTTTAACGTAAGTGTTTTCTAACCAATCTAAAGCAATTTTTCCTGTAAATGGTGTCATTATTATCATTATGCTGCAAAAGGTTAGGTCATGATTTTTCTGAGAGTTCTCAGAATCACATTTTACTTGCTAAAATGTCAGTAAAAAACTCATATCTTAGATTCACTGAGGTGCAGTAAATTAGTGTCAAGAAATAAAGCAGAGAGCAACCTATTGGACCAAACAGAAGTGATAAACTGTAGTTACACATACATACTCCTACAAATGTCTTTCTTCTCAGACAAATCGAATCAATATCCCAGCTTCAATAGCAAATATTTCAAATGCCCTGACCTGACCATGTCTCACACCAGGGTCTTGGCTCCACCAAAAATAGAAACGAAGTTGTAAGTTGCAATCCTGAGCTTAAGCCACTGAATCAAAGTACCTCGGTGTCAGACTTTGCACACTTCCCCTCCATCACCATAATGCAAGCAATTAATTCAGCTGTCCTTGGGAGAGTAGAAATCTGTACGTAAATCTGTATTTACCACCGGGTGTACACTTCAATTGCAAGTATATATGTATATATATTTATTTTAATGAGGTTTTTTTGGAAAAAGAGCCTTTGAATGACATTTGTTTCATACTCTGGCTGAAGATTGGGGATTTTTTGTTTCGGTAGAGTTGTGGTTTCATCCTTTCCTCTTCGGTACCCCCTCATTTGTCATAAGAGAACATAAAAACACCTGTGCTGGACCAGACCGCTGGTCCATCTAGGTCAGCATCTTTTCTCTAGCAGTGTAACAACAAGGCAAGCACAAAGTGACACTTGCTCAAAATACAATGCAGTGATTTGCAACTCACAGCTTCCTCAGCTAAGGATGATGTCTTTGAACTTATTAGCCCTCACACTACATATTTTTGTAGTTGCCTTTTGAGGTCCATAAACTTTTAGCATCTAAATATCCTGTGGCAAGAAATTCCACAACTTGCTTATATGCCATGGAGAGCATCTCCTTTTTTATGTTGAACTTCTCAACTACTAGCTTGTAGGTAAAGCTGGTCTCTTAGTTCTTCTGCTGCAAGAGATCCATGCCCACCTTCTCTATGCCTTTCATGATTTTATACGCATTTGTCGATCTCAGGTGGCTTTATTCCAGTCCAAAGAGTTACTTGGAGTGGATGCTTAGTTAAAACTTAAATGGGGGAGCTAGAATTGCCATATTTTTCAAGATGGAGATAAATAATGAATTTATACAGTAATGTAATATTTTTTGTTTTCTATCTTTTCCCTAGCACTTCTTGACAGTTGATTTGACTACTAATGAAGACTGAGCTGATGTTTTCGCAGAACAGTCTGTTATTACACCAGAATTTAGTTCCTCAATTCCTCATCAGCTCAGAACTCATCATTTTTTGGGTGAAGTTAGAGTTTTTTTCCTGTGTGCCATCACTTTACATTAACGGCATTGAATTCATGTGGTATTTTATTGTCTAATCATTCAGTATCATAAGGTCATTCTGCAACACTTTATCCATGTTGGCTGTCATTTCTACTACCCTGAATAACAGTCCCATCAGCAAGCTTTATCACCCCAGTCTTTACTTCCTCAAAAACTGCTTATTGTTTAATCTCTACTGCTTGCAGTTTGAAGTGTTAAGTGGGATGAGTTGTGTATGATTACAACACAGTGCATCAGGAAGGAAAGATTTAGAAGAATTATTGCACAATATTCCTATTCCTTTTATCACCTTTTCCTCTTCCCCATCTGTCCTACATTCTTCCTTTTTGCAATACTCCGCAGAGAAAAATGATATGTCATTCAAGGAAATTACACTGATAGCTGTTCTCTGAAAAGAACATTTGGATAATTAAAAGGTGACTTCTCTTTGTTCTGGAGCCTGTTCTAACTGAGCTAGAACAGAGGGAAGCGCTGAAAAAGAAGTTTGAATGTACATGTAGGAAGAATCATCATCTTGTTCATTTAGTGTGATGTTCTGACAGAATCAACTGCAGTTTACTTCTTACTGTCTGGTGGGCTGACAAGAAATCTCTCCAAGGCCAGAACAAAGAATGCTCTAGGGAGCTGACAGCACACAGAATTTATGTTGCAGCAGACCATCATCCTATTCAGAAGCATTTAACCAGAGTAGTTTGCCTTGCCTCTACATCCAATTTCCATCAGTCAGAAATGTCAAGGGACCAGAAGGATTTAAGAGCAGAGGGTAACCTTTGTTTGGGGGTTGGTTTATTCATTCACACATGCAGGAAGTATGAGTATGTTCTTAAAAAGGCAGGAAAAAATATACAGAGTTGTTTTCAAATCTGACTGGCAACAGTCTGTTGAAAGAAGTATCTTAGAATCCACAGAAATATGATCTTCAGGACTCCTGTTTTCCCTAGCTCCAATGACAATAAAATGTTCCTCTTACATTTTGTCGCCCAAAGTCCTCTCTCCAAGTATTGCACTTTACACTTTACCCAGACAGAAAAACCGCTAATGCCACAGCGCGGAGAATTCATGATTTAGGACTCGTTTTAACATTCATTACTGTTTAAAGAAAACTGTATCTGTCCTTATTTAACGTGCAAAGATTTAAAGTTTATTAGCAAAGTCTTTGTTATTTTGCTTTAGGTTGTTTTTCTTCCAGTCAGTCATATATATCTAATGATTCCAAAGTTTTCTGAAGAAAAAACAGACATCCATGTGTATCCTATATGAATGAAGCTGGTATAAAGTCATTCCCTTACTGTATAACGTTTGTATAAGTTTCATGTAAATGAGGCAATATAAACACGTGTTATAAAGCCAGTTTATATTTGGAATAGTTCAAAATTTTATGTGACCCCCATCTTACTCTAGTTTATGACCTACTTACACATTTCCTAAGAACAAGCACCTTCAGCTCACTCACACTCATCGATTCACCTAACTTGATGGCAATTGCTTATATTAGCAAAATTGAGAGAGACATCACAGGAATTTCCATTGGCTATGCAGTTTTGTCAGCAGCTGTTCACAGGTATTGCAAAACTTGTGCTTTCTATGAGCATCCTTGTGAGTATTTACTTTAGCTTACACATTTTCACTGGAAAAACAAAAAGGCTGTGAGTATCAGAGCTGAAAGCCTGAATTTTTTATTGATAAGAAGTTTTTACAGTCAACGTTGAGCCTGAAAGTGATGCTGAATTTGCCTTGAGAGTGGAAAATAACAATTTAAGCAAAATCATGGACTGTCATGCACAAAACAAACAAACAAACAAAATTAGAAATGTATTTGCATGAATAGTCAATAAAATGAAATGAAAATTTCTCTTTTGATGTATTGGGCTTCTCAAAATTGTCTAATGAAGATTACAGTGATTTCCTTTATATATTATGAATAGATGTGTTCCAAAAAGTAATTTTGCTGTGTTTCTTTGCAAATACTCTTTGTTGACCACAGGGTTCAGCAGCTACTTCTTTAACATTTCAGCAGGCATCACATTTTAATTCTGTTTTCCTTCCAAGAAATGTCACTTCCAGAATAACTTTGTTGAAAATATTATTAAATGCACAAAAAGATGTCTCGAAGCATGCGTATGGGACTATATAGAATAAACACTTAAACCCATCTTTATGTTATGAAAACTCATTGTTTGTTGCAGGTGGACGGACTAGACTTTTCCCCTTCCTTTGAGGACAAAAAGAAAAAAAAAAAAAAAAAAGAAAAAAAAGGCAGCTGTACCTAGCACAAGGCATTGCCATCTGTATGCATTAGAGTAAGCCAATTTAATTCTTAGGATAATAGCACTTTCCAAGCTTCCAAAGCTACAGGCAAGAAGAATATATTCTACTTTGTTTTCTCAGATCCTAAACCTGATTTTCCTCCCAACTGAAATGATTGCCTTAATGGTAAGTATTGATATTGCTCTGTTTATTTTGTGAGCACATGTTTTGAAACAATAGTTAAATAAAAAATTCTGTAAAGGAAATAATGAAAGACAAGTAAGGTCATTTGTTGCTTTTTGAGCCCTAGGAAAACATATAATTCTCAGAAAACTAATTTCTATATTAAAAATGTGCACAAGAAATGACAGAGGGAGAGAGAGAAATCAGGAGAGGAGCTACTTTGTGTTTCATTTTGATAGAAAAAAATCTGTATCCACCAAATGAGGTTTTTGCTGATATAATTCAGATGAGTCATAATGTTGATTCTTATACCAAACGCATCGGAGTCTGTGAGATAGCAAGTTCAGACCCATAGTTGAGAGAATTATTTATCAGTCTGAGTCGAATAAGACATCATTCATTTAACAGAAATTAGAAGTAGCTGCCTTGGCAGAGTTTGCTTGTGGAATTACAAGAGGATGGGCAAGAATTCTTGTAAAGCTGAAGAAGTCTGTTTACTGACTTGAGCAGACTTTGAAGGGAGTCTCTTTGCATTCAGCTTGCGGTGCTCTGTGCACAGAGTTATCCTTATCTTTAAATGAACAAATGCTGAAAATCTCCTACCCTACCAGTCTGTCTCAGCAGAGCAGGATAAACGTGCTCAGCTGAATGCACAGTTAACTCTCTTCACTAGGGCTTTACATGTGGACCGTTATTTTCATCTTTATTTTTAATTATTTGTTTCAGTTTGAAATTCCAGTTGCCTCCATAAGGGACTTAAGAAGTTTTTTCTACTCTCAGTTTGACTTCTTTTAATCCATATTAAACAATACATACTCATTGAAAAGCTAAATATGCTTTATTTTGCTCGGTATAAAATCCCCATTTAAAATGGCTGCAATCATAAGGCATTTTTTTAAAATGTGAGACTGAATTTGCACTGTGACTGTTGTTCCTTTTATTCCTTATGAAAATGTTATTCAGAAAAGAGCTATATATTCTAGGTAGATAAGTGCATAGTTTCATTTTATAGTCTTCAAGGTAGCAAAAATTATACTTAACATTTCAGTCAGGCCTCTAATATAATCCATTGTTTTCACTCATTCATAATTTTTTTTGAAAAAAAGACCCTGTGGACTTGATAATCTCAATGTTTCCATTAAAATCTTTCCTAAGGAAACATCCTTTCTTCCATTTTAAATTGTGCATTTTCAGTTATAACATAGCTTAAGCTACTATTGGATAAGCAGTAAAACAGTAACAGCTGATCGAAACATTTCTAAATTTGATATATTGCCAATCATGAGAAAAGAAACTCTTCATGTGCAAATTGCAGAAGAATAGTTGAAAATAACATGATGAATGTAAAAAATCAGACCTTGTATGACCAATGCTAGATAAGGATCAACATATCAGTCTTATCTATAATGTTAGTTCTGGCACTTACAACCTCATAGAACACCTCCTCTGTTCCACCAACAACCTTTGAGCTCAGGTCAAGAGCCTAGAACAGACCTTCAGGAGGATGTTTCACATCCATTAGGGATTGGAGCCATCTTTTTTTGTTATTGTTGGTGTGAATCAGTATCTTTATTAAACTCTGCAGTATTTAAAGCCATTGACATGCTAACAAATGCAAAACCAATCCTGGAGCCTGTAGCTTTACCATCAATACTTCTTTTCTTCCTCACATGTCTGACCCTCTGGTGGCTCCCTGTGCGAGTTAGAGAGATGTGGCTTACCCTTAGACGCATCCCCAGCTGCAGCTCCAGGTCAGACATCCCTCCTCTCCCTCTGTTGCCCCTCGGCCCCTTAGCACAGCCGGCAGCGATCCAGCAATGACACAGCTGTGGGACGGGAAGAGGACAACAGGGGCAGAAAATCACAAAGAAAAGGGAGTCAGCAAAGAAAGAGGTGACAAGAAGGGATAAATAGCCTACAAAAGTGGGAAGGTAAGAACAGAAAAGACTGCGGTAATTGCTCGGAACATAGAATCAGCTCTCCTTCTGAAATGGCAGGAGAAAATAGATGCTGGGTTAGCAGCAATGGATATGAGAGTTTCATCCCAGTGCATACCAAGAGTAGTAACTTTGTCAAAGCCCTTCACATACTTCAGGGAAATAATGTCTCCTCAATTTAAGGTGCTGAAACTCTGCTCAAAGCTCTGATTTTGATTTTTAAAAAATAATGTAGTTGGGAGAGCAGCGCAAGAGATCTAAGAGCAGAAGGAAATACACTTATTGCGTCAGTCCCAGCCATGCCTCTATAGTATTCCACTATGCTCTAACAGGGCTTGAGCCCAGCCTGCAAACAGCTACCACTTATTCAAGTGAGGCAGCTGCTTCAGCAATGAAGTCAGTAAAGAAGAAGGAAGCCAAAACCCAAAATGTCAGATTAAAAATCCTCTCAGTCACTCAGCATTCACTTCCGTGGTCCTCACAAGGTCATAATTTCCCTAAGGTAGGTCCTGGGCAGCCAAGCCAACATAAAGATCTGATTTTAGACATTAAATTAACTATGAGGAAAAAAAAGAGCACAGTCCCTGCATTTGTTTTAACATCAGACATCATCTCTTTGTATCCACCGGCCACCTCTTTACTCGTTAAAGAGATCTGATCTTAACAGCTTATCCTGCTCTTGCATCCTCCCCCTATAATTATAGCTCATTTATTTTGAACCAAATTATGGTTAACTACATATGATGTTTTATATGCAGTAACTTTCTCACCTGGTGAATTTTGGCTAGAATTACAGGAACTAATGGAACACATGATTCTGAAATAATAAAATTACTTTTATATCCTTAAGTCACTTGAATTCTTTCCTTCTTGCAAGGGGTCATCATGTGTGATTCAACCTGAATATGACATTTATTTTTCTATTTAATTTTTTGCTGTGTCCAGCACAAAAAAAACCCTTACGTGGATCTTAGCATCTTTTAGAACAGCGTAAGAAAAAAGACAATTTGAATCTTTGTTTCGCATGGTTAAATTTTGGTGCAAAAGTGCATGTATTACCAAATTTTTCCCGTGACAGAATACTGATATTCAGATTGTCCAGGATAATATGTAGACTTTAGATACGTGGATGAACCTTCCTACCAAAAGTAGCTTCATTTTTACAGGCTAATCAAAGGGACACTGTCAAGGTTGTTAAGTATTCAAATTTCCATGAATTGGCAGTTGTGCCATTTGAAAGTACTTACCTTAAAGAGACACTGTCAACTTAAAAATGTCACATTTAAACTTGATCTGAATGCAGTGTGCTATTAATTAGTGAGTTTAAAGAGTTTAGGGAGTAATGTTTTATTTTTCCTTTAACTTTTGGGAGGAGCTGGGGAGGAATTTGGAGGCTTGCTTTCTTGGCTTTTGTACCATCCTGTAAAGTTTTCAAATGTCTAACTGGCAGGAGCGTAATCCTTTCTAAAGCAACTTCACACATGTTTTCAGAGGTAATTCTTTGCTTAAAGATGCAGATTTCAGTGGCAGTGGAATGGATGCTTTTTGAAATGGCAGGAGGTGCTGATCTAAATTTTAGATTTCTAAATACTTCTGCAAATTGGGTCATGAAGTGTTTAAGAACCTGTGCTATTGACAGACAGTGGGATTCATATTCCTGAGTCTTTTTAGTGTCTTTAAAACTTTGTTCTCCCGAAAAATTATTTTCCCTGTTACACTGTTGCAGCAGTGACTTAGACGACTCCTGGAGCTGCTCCTCTGGGCAGTTACATGCCTTCACATCCTGAATGAAGTCAGTGAGCTAAAGCATCCCTCTAAACATTTCATCTACACTGAACTTTTTTTTAAGACCTAGCACTTAGCTGTTCAGTTTAACAAAGGACACACACTAGCCACTGTTGCAAACCAACACTATCATACATATGCCAAAGTAAAATATTACTCATGTTCCCAGATCTGTTTCCCCTGAAAAGTTTAGCAAATTGGATAAAATTTTAAAGGTAAAGTTCATGCTATTCTAGGAGAAAGGGTCTCGTCAAATAGTTACTTGTATTTCTGTTACACCCTGTTGTGTGGGTTCACACAGAGGAATTTTGGTCTATGTTGAAGCTATTTCAAAGTAAGCTGATGCACACAGATGAGCATTAATGCCAGGCTTCTTTTATGTGGCCAACAATATGGCTGAATCTGTGAGACTTTTTGACACCTACTAAAAGGCATGAGAGTCAAGTGGGTAATTTAGGACCTGAATGAATCCACCAATTATTCTTTCCTGTTAAGAGTGGCTGACAGTTACCTACACCTGCCCTTTACCAAGTGATACTGTAGTTCTGGGAGACACTCTGTGAAAGCCTTAAATTACTCAGATTCAGGAAAAAAGAGGGATTTACCACACAGGAGATTAAATTCATGCAATGTGAACTCCAGCTTTATATATTTTTGATGGCAGCTCTCCCAACAACCACTGACTGATTCCCTTGTACTCACCTTTGGTATCTTCTGTCCCTCCATGGAGCCTTGCAGTCTTCAGACAATGTAATTCCACTGGCTTTAGTGCCTGTGGATAGACCACTCTCGGTCAGCAAAGTCACCAAGCTCAGCCAGAGAAGGGTGCCATGCAAACAGCTGTATTTTGCAGTAGAATAGCTCTCCTCTTTGACATGAATATTAGACTCAGACTGACTGTGATCAATTTTCTGGAAATCTCTGGCTTGCTTTGGAAAGAATCTGAGGTTTAGATGGCTACCAGCTCTGGACCTCCCACACTATTCCTAGTACTACTGCTGAATTTAACCAGTTGGGTTGTTGTTTATTATCCCATACCCGTCTTGCAAGGCTTAGCATGACAACTACCAACACTCAGGAAAAGCAGATAGTCATGAATTAAAAATTGCAGACTGTCACTTCTCACTCTGCAAGCTGCCTGGTTTTCTCTCATTGTGCCTCATGACATTCCTGCTGTTTCTGACGTTGGTTTCAGTGTTTTACTAAGCAGAATCACACACCTGGTGTTTATCTACCCACTGGAGGAGGAATTTGGGTGTATTGTAAGTGTAACATACTTTCAGGGCAAACCTTTCTCAAAGGATTCTCAGTCCAGTGCAAATACATCAGGTTTGTAAGCTAGGCAATTATTCTCTCTCTCACACTTTAAAATATGTTTTTCACATCAAAAGCATTACCACACTGCCCTTATTCCTGGTGACATATTATCTCCACTTCTCTCAGCGGAGGAGCCCTCAGACAGAGGGGCCTTATAGATGTTCAGCATCATCTCATATCTTCTAATAGCAATGTATGTTTCGTTTGCCACATTGAAACAGAATTACCTCAACCCACTTTATCAAATCTCTTTGGAGAATCTGATTTTAACCTGACATGTTGGGTCCATTAGAGACTGTAATTATTTAGGGTTAATTGTACAGGTGTGGAAGTAGGAAGAATATGTTGAGTTGTGACAGATAGTATCAGGGTCAGAGTTGAGGTTAAAAGAAGGAGGGTGTGCAGCATTTTTTCCCCCCTTTAATAGAACAATTAACACTTAGCCCAATCAATCTTGCATTTTTGAATGTCTTGCTGCTAGGTCATGCACCATTACATCAGCATGTGAGAGATAGCCAATGCAAATAGGTCACTGGATGTCATCTCAATGGCATCTTACTGTAAATCTAATAAGGTTTAAATGTAAAAGAAGAGCACTGAGATGAACAATAGAGGAAGAATCACAGATTCAAAAAACTTTATTAGCTAAAAAGAGTGTTTTCTTAAGCAGGATAAGCAGCACAGTACTGACCCTACCACTGATGTCTGGGTATTGATATAGCTGGAGGTCTCTAAATCTAATAACAACTGTAGAAATATCTTTAAACACTAAATCTCATTTTGCAGTTCTCTGTCCATAGGTTAACAGAAGTTTTTTCCCCTTTATTAAAGAACAAAGAGGCAGCAAGCCCAGCTTTATTTGTTCAGACATTACTGGGTGGTGAATTTAAATGACAGTCTTTTCACACAGACACAGGCTCCTCGCTTCTTAGCGCTTGCTGATGGAACAGTATGAGAAAAGTTGACCCTAGTGGTTAAGGCATGGCTGCAAATAAAAGTGATCTGTTCCCAGCTGGGGCACAGGTGTCCCTGCGCATGGCTGCATTACTTCAGCGTAAGCATGGGTGTGGGTCTGCAGTGTCTTCGAGACCCAGGGGAAACCCCCTGAGTGCACACTCTTATCTCATACTGTCTTGTTGTGAATGCCAAACAATTTCTGCACGTGCCTGCCCCGTTGTGGGTCACCCATGGACTGCGGTCCCTCCAGAGTGTCCCTGACTTGGTTTTAGCGTTGACTGCCCCTCACCAAGAGTGTGCCTCCAGCCCCCGGTAACTGCTAAATTTATTATTGTATACATTTGAACATATTCACCATGTTCTTCTTTGATAGTTAAATGGTTAATTTATGCATGCAATGGTTAAATTTTGCTGCAAAGTGGGGTTCCTCCACTGTTTGCCTCTGCCTCAGGTCAAGCTGTCCCACGGTGGTCCCTGCTGCCTCCACCGCACAGCTGCCCACCGTGGCCCCTGCTGCTTGTGACCTAGCTCGTGAGCCCAAGCAACTTGAATACTGTTAGCTGAGAGGCAGCAAGATCACACCTTACCCACTCTGCTTTTATTTATGTGCACAGGTCCTCAACTAATATAAAGAAGTATACCCTTATAATGGGTGTGGAAAAATAACGAGATTGCCAATAGCTGATAAACAGCCTAATCAACTTAATTTGAAGTATGCATTATTCACAACTCTAAAGTTCAGCTTCAGAAAGAGATCACACAGAACTGCATCTTGTGCTGTAATTTTAGTTTCCTTCGTTGCCATCACATGGAGGAACACATTTGTCAGCTGCACCATTTGCATGAGTATTGTGAAATCTTTTATAGCTGAAATGTTCAGAGCTCTACATTCCCATTCCATGTGAATTTTTCTTTTAAACTAAAACCCCAACCCCTGCCTTTCATCCAGAACGAAATAACAATCTTTAAAGTTTTCCAGAGAAATGAAAACCTTGTCTTGCTTTCCTGAAATGGCTGCTCCTGACTCCCACGTCTCCTCAGCCTGTTCCAAAAATTGTGCAGGAACATCAAACGCTCAGACTGCCTGGCTCTGAGGTTGCTTGGAGACTCCCAGCTCAGACTGTCTGTTCAGGCACGTCTGTTAGGTCTTGAGACTTTCAGGCCTTTCCTCTGCTGTGGGAACATCAGGCTGTCTGACTCAGGTGCAGGCTGCGATGCAGGACCCAGACCTCTGGATTAGGCTGGGGAAGACAAGGGTTCAAGCAATCTGCCAGGGATCTGACAGAGACCTCCATGCCATTCTGTAGGCAGGATGTTTTCACAAATAATTTTGGTGTTTCAGGCAATCCTTGCTCTTAAGGGTTGGGAAGCCTTTAGGGAAATATGTTTTTCTTATTTGCCTGTGGGAAAAAGGACAAATTGCGTATACAGCTTGTCTTCCTTCGATGTGTCAATCTCGAACTCCACTCAGAGGTTGAATTGGTTCCTCTCTTTTCATTTATTATCATCTTCTGAAGAACACTTTTAATAACAACAGGCTATCTGCAGTGTCTCTGATTTAAGTAGCAACTATTGATTGACTAGTTAGAACTTCCGTGCTTTATGAATTGTCTCTAGAGGTGACGAAATGGGGAAATCAATGCTTCAATTTGCTTTTATATTCTAACCCCTAGTGCAAGTTAAACTTTTTCTAAGCAAGTTTCAGAAGGTGAAGTTAAAGTACCAGTAGATCTTGTGGGTGCAGAATGGACAAACATATCATGAGACATTCAGTTTATCAAATATATGACAAACAAATTAATAGTCTAAGGCAGTGATAAGAACTTACTCCAACTAGAGTTCTTAATTAAAGAAGTAGACCGTCTTGTATTTCAAATGATTCTGAAAGCATTTTAGAAAGGCTCAACACCAATTTAAAATAGTTTGAAACAGTGGAGAAATACTCATTATTGTGGCTGGCCTAAAGTACCAAGGCACAACCTTCACTCCCTGATTGCTGTTATTGCCATGGCAATAGTGGTTTACTCTATCAGCCTAAATTCATGCAGGGGGAATAAAGTATGGATTTACACAGATTTGCAGTAAAAACACAGTGGAAAGTCATGATGTACAGACATAGAAGCCACTATTATTTGAGTCACTGTTACATTTTTCTGAGAGCCAGAGTAATACTGCATGATAATTCACTTACCTTATCACAGCAAAAACCCTCTTTACACTGAGAATGAGGTACAGGACAGGTTAATCTTAATGGCTTATATTGATAGATTAAGTGCATATGTTTTGTCCATGTGTCGGTTCTGAATTTAAATGAACATCTATATACTATTAATTTCGTACATTTTGCTATAGAGTAGGTCCTACATATGTTCAATATATTAAAAAAAAACCCAATGTCATGCATAGTTTTTTGTCAGAAATGAAAACAATGCGCTTTGAGGTTTGTATATATTGCCAAGAATGTTTGTGGAATAAATGGACCTTCAATCTTATGAAATACAGCTTTTGCTCAAATAGGAGGCAGGAATGAATAATGACCAAACCAGGTAGAAGCAAATGATTACTCTGTTTTAGAATAGCCATAAAGTAATGATTATTTCTCCATTGCCGAAGAAAAAATGTTGGGGAGAAGGGTAGCATGTAGACAGCCATTATTACAGCAGATGGGGCATACTATATTCATGGGTCAGATCTTGCACTAATGTAAAAAGTGTCTCCATCAGCTTTAAATGCCTAGTTCTACATCTTTTTAAGGTACTGTTTATCCTGAAAGATCAATAATTTAATCAACTATTCATTATTGTGATGATTACTATGAAAAGAATTGCCAGGTCTTGCTTACATGAACGCACCCTCTATTTGTATCTGTGCTTATTATAAGGAGTGTAAATGTTGGATAGTCTAATGAAGTGGTAGGACTCTAGAAATCTTCATAATTAATCAAAAATTTAATAAGCTACCAAAACAAGATTTAAAAATAAAATTTTAGTGGTATTAACAAAGAGGAAGTTTTAAAAACCAAAATGAAACAAATACCACAAATTACCTAAAAAGCAATCTAGGACCATAAATATTATGGGTAATAAAAGAAACAGCATTTCCTTCTCCCCTGCCCAATCCAGTTCAGAATTAATAATTACAACTACAGCTGCCATCATAAAAAAGCATCACAGATGAAAAAAAAAAGGAATGTTGTATTCATAGCCCAAGTTAAATAGCAAAGCTGTGTGTTGCTGGATCCTCAGGCCAGGACCCAAGCTCAGCAGATGTAGCTTCAGTTCCTGCCATGTACTTCTGATATAACCTTGAGATACTTAGGTCCATATTCATACCACCCCCTTCAAGCACTGAATCTCAGGACAGGTAGGGCAGTTAAATGGTACTGTTTCACAAGTAGTATAAAGATGGTGAGATAAATTCCACAAGTTAGAAAAGGCCTAATTTTCTCATGTGACCTCTTCAGCAATCAGATGGATCTTCAAAGAACCATCTGTCCTCATCAGCAATCAGGGAGACTTGTCCTGGGTGCAGGACTACGCCAAGCAGGAAGCCTAAAGCCAACAAGAAAGCTGGGTGCTGCAAGTGCCTGACCAAGCACCTATCTCAAGGGTTCCCAGCTGTACCTCTAGCCATAATATATTAAAAATACTGTGCTTATTTTGAGTGTAGATATTTTTTGAAGTTTCAGGAAGGCAAGGTGTGAGCTTCCCTTCTACCATGTGCTAAAGCAAGAATATCCAGCCTATGGCCCATGGTTTGATTTGGCCCATCAAAAATGTTCTGTCTGTTCAAGAGCCCACTCAATGCCACTTTCTTTCCAGAAGACCTTCAAACATAGGTGAGACCTTAATTATGGCAGCCATCTTTATGTTAACTTCTTGCGAAGGATCCCTCTAGCCCCTCCCAATTACTCCCCTTTGCTGACACTGCAATGTAAAATTCACGAGTCCAAAACCATTGCAGACCCAAGATGACTGAAACTGTATGTAAGTGAGATGGCTCTGGGAAATAGGCTGACCCCTAGCTTCTGGTCCCTGTTCACAACATGGCATAGACATTTTCATCCAGTGATACATGCAAAAGCAGACACCGTAGATGGGTCCCAAACTGACGTTTCCTCACTTGTGTAGAATCCTTACATCACAGCAGCAACAAAGCACACATCTTCTTACTTTAGCTTTTTCTCTGGTCCCACGAATCTTGCATCACCGATGTCATGACAATCAGATTCCATGGGGAAACAGCCTCTTCATAGTCTTGCCTAGAACTTGATGATGCATTCCCTTAGGATGCGGTCAGATCCTTTCAGAATGGCCAAGGATTATTGCACAACTACCCCTGCTCCACTGCATGAGTACTCTGGCATTGGCCACTTTTGGGCTGTGCACAACAGAACATGCCCTAGTTTGGTTAAGATATTAAGGACAATCTTTTGGGTCATGGAAATTGTGGAAACAAACTGTCCTCACACTAAGGAGAGCCAACCACTCGAGCCGTTCTGGGAAATTGTTTGATTATTCAGGAGTGCAACAGGAGCCCAACATGACTAGTTTTTAAGGTCTCTCTTGTCATTCAAACCCTGTGCAGATTGCAGGGTTGCTTAGTCATGGTGCTTCACTTCGCTTGCCAGGGCTTCTGATCAGGTGCAGAAGCCTCTGCTACGGTGCCTGAGGAATTTTTTGGGGCTCCAAATATACATATTTAGTGACCCCAGGCACTTTCAGGCTTTATGCAGAGTGTTAGAAAGTAGTTTCAATTTTTTGCTTGAGATTTCAGTTGAACTGGTCTCACCGAGTTGTCTAGCACCTTTTGTGGGGACCCACTCTGGTCCCCAGATGCTGCTCCAAAGGGATAACAAACGTCTCACAGGTGCCACATCTATAGGAATGTCTCATATATCTGAGAACATGTACTGGATGCCTCTGTTTAGGCACGGAGCCACTGAAGTGTGACTAAATCTCCTTTAATTGGAATTTAGGCATGTGGATGAGAATAATAATTCCTAAACTATAAGGAGGTTTTGAGAATAAGCTTACTAAGGTTTAGTTCATGCTCCAAAACTGGAGTGAGTCACAGAAAAGAGTTCTCCGTTATTTTCACATGTTACATGGGATCCTGGTCAGTCCAGAATTGTTATTAATGTATTTTGATCCTCTTATGTTTACTAAGGCAGAAAGAATTAGTCCAACATATATAAATTGACTGCTAAAAATGTTATCCATTTATTTATCCTTACAAACATACATTTTGCATGCATCCAGGGATAACATTTTAGATATCTTTGTTACAAAGTGTTGGAGTAAGAAACCTGTTCACACTCACATGGCTGACTGAAATACTGGATTCTCATGGCACAGGCTGACAACCCACATAGGCTGGGCTGACTCCCAACCTATGTGCTGTTACACTGGTCATGACGATGGTATGCAGAGTAAATGGGTAAGATTATCTTGCATCAGCTCCTGAAGTTGAGAGAGTAGGAAAGTTAAAAAAGACAAGACAAAAGGGGGGATGGGGGGTGGGGAAGTACTGAAATTACAGAAACTTTTCTTCTATGATGTAGAGACATGCTCTTTTTCCAATGTGCTTATTACCTATATTTTGATCCCAGTGCTATGTTATTACTGAGCCTGGGGAAAAAGGGGATTTGAAAGACTGCAGTAAACTATCTCCATTAGAGCTAAATGTGTTTTAGGAAGCTTGTTTCTATTACAGAAACAGAAAGGAGGAATGTTTTGTCGCATGGGAGGTGTTGAAAGGCAGGTCTGGTCAGACATGCCAAGTTGTATTTATGCCTGCAACTGGCCTGACCCTCTGCTGCGGAAAGCAGAGCGCGCTGCAGTGAAGGCGGTGGAGCTGAGCTGTCTGTACAGCCAAGAGAGGCTCCTGAGCACGTCTCCTGCTTTGTTATGATTTGAGCACAGAGTTAATTTTTCTAACCTCTCAGAAGTGCCAGGTCAAGATCATGTGGCAATCAAAGGGCTGGTTGTTTCCATTCCTGGTTGGGGGGGGGCGCTTTTATTTTTATTTTTTTACACTCAAAGAAAAGTATTGATGAACAAAAATAATTCTCAGGCTGAAGTGGTGTAGAGGCACAGAAGCCCCCAGGAGGGAGTCAAGAACCTCACATGTCCCATGGGGATGACCTGTTTGTCCTGCCCAGATGTACCTCTCTGCGGGCTGGGGAACCCACACGTTACGCTCGCTGAAGATCACAGGTGAGGAATTCAGTGTCTCACAGGGTAAAATCAACTGCAGAGAGTTTTATGGCTCAGTTTTACTGTTCCTTTCTTTTTCTATGACCACCATTACCATCAGTAGTTTAGTGGTTATGTTCAGTGCTTCTCTCTAACAGCAAGAGATTAATTGCCCACTCAGATACCTGAACAAGGAGCCATGGCCTTCAGTACAAGAATAACACCAGCAGTGAAAAGCAGCTCCTCCCCGTCGACCTCCTTCCCACTCTCTTCCCTCCACCCCTCTCCGTTACGGTAAGATTTCTCACTGCCAGGTAATCTGCACAACTACCACTGCTCTAAAGTGGTGAGGGTGGTAGAGCAGAAGGAGGGCACGCTATCTTTTAGCACATGACTATACTCCGGCAGTGATAATCGTTTCATACTACCCAGGAAAAAAATCAGCAGTATAATAATGTTAGTCAGGTAGCGTTTTCTACCTTATCAACACCTGCAGACACAAACCTGCACTGACAAATGTTACACCAGAGGGTAGGATAAGTGGAATTAGAAAATATTACCTTCAGGAACTATTGGGCTCCCAAATGCGATATGCAACAGTAATGTAGATAGCATGGAAAAACAGACAATAAGTACAGCTTTGAATTCAAACATGACCTTCAAAGAGCTTTTTCTTAGAAACACAGAGTAAAAGCCCTAAACCTTTGAAAGAGCATGACCAAATAATAAGCCCCCAACTTCGTGTATGCCTCTGAGAATTCATTCTCAATAATGGACTCTCAGAAGTCTTTTATCACTGTTTTAAAGACTTTATTTATCAAATTTGAAAGATATCTTCTCTTTGCCTCATTTTTATCACAGTCTCAAGGTATCTTATCAATATTCACTCAGCAAGCACAAGCATATTTCTAAGTGACAGTACCGAACAGTATGTGATAAACTGGAACATTTTTGCAGCTCAGACCAATGTGCAAGATAAAAGCACATAGGCTCCTGCAAAAGCAGCAGGGCTTTGGCTGAAATGTCAGAAGCAACTATTTTGTGGGGAGTGATTCATTAAGCCTGACACTTCAAAAACTGGAGGAGCTGTTCTAGTGCTCCAAGCTAAGTTTGAAAAACCTAGACACCCTTGAACTACAGGTTCAGACCTGGCAGAGTCTAGTAACCCTACTCTCACTCTTCCAAGTGAGAAAAATTGCAGTCTGTGATGCTTAGGACAGAATATTTCATAGGCAAGATCTTCCATAAAGTGGAGTTGTTTTTGCAATTCACAGACAGCAGAGAGCCATGACACCATTAGAGAAAGGGATGTTTCCAGGCATTTTTGGCCAAAGCTGAATAATTATTAATCTCTTTCAACACTGAATTTCAGGAGTGGGTGAAGACAAGTCCTGTATGTATATAATTTGAGAATTATCTATTACAAAATGTGCTTATGAGAAAAAAACTAATTGTAATCATTAAATGTTTCCTTTATTAAGCAGATAATTCAAGTAACTATATGAAGTTTTACAGTGAAATAAACTGCCAATAAGATTTTGCTACTATAACTGCAACATAGAAATTGGACAGTTGATTCAGATATTATTATGTTTGTAGTGAATCTTCATTGCCATGGGCATGTACTGTGTGAATCATATAAGTTGTATGAAAGATTTGTAGCCTACATACAAGATAAATGAAAAACCTTGGAAGATAAATAAGCAATCAAAAAATCATGTTGAAAGGATGAGTGAAGCTACGTAGGGCCTTGTTAGCAACCAAATCTTAAAATCAACCCAACATTTAATCCTGCAGCCAACAAGGAACAGAGGGATAATGCTCTGCTCCCTCTAGCTTACTCAACAATAATATTCTACAATGACTAGAAGAACAGCCAATGGAAGAAATACAATTGCAACATTAAATTCTGCTAAGTGGATAAAGTTTTACCTTGCACTAAAGCAGAAGACAGTAGCTTGATTTAAGCATTGCCTTTATTCATCTGTTAGATAGCCAAGGCAGACTATTACAAAATTGATCTAAGGCACACCATGATTCAGTAAAATGTTTTTTTTAGGATGTATTTTTTGTTTATTACTCTTGATAAATGACTGTGCTTTAAATGATAGAAATCACGTATGTATTGACAAAACGAAAACAAGAATTATCCAAAGGGATATTATAGAACCAAAACTTGACACTGAAATGCATCCAGTCCATTACAATCCGTTTTTAGTCAGTGTGTTTAGGTCTTTTGTCTATCATTGTTGTGGTGGAAACAGCAGAGGTGTAACTCCTCTTGGTCTCATAAAAGTTAAGGACTAGTCCTAGATCCAATTACATAGTGCTAAACAGCTCAAAGTCTCCTGCTGTGATGATATACAACATTTTTCCCTGGTAGTGAGTCTTTTCTAAGGATAATGCAAGACATACAGTAGCAGTGGATTACAGAACTTGTGAGACTTTCTAATTCTGAGCAGAAACTTCAGCAATTACCTATGAGCAAGAGAGCTCATTTACCGCAAGCCTGTTAAATGCATGGGTTAACTCCTGTGCTTGGAAAAATTGGGGGCGGGGAGGAGGTGGCTCCATGGCAGTGGCAGGGCTGACCCATCTCTAAAAATCAATTGATGTCATCAGCTTTAGAAAGGTAATCAAGTGTTACATCTACATTCCCCTAACGAGTTCTAATCTACTGAAGGTTTAACTACAGTTGATTTAATGAGGCTACTCTGAGAACTGGAAGGAAGTTTGGGGATTTTACTTAAGAAACAGTAGATGCAGGAGCAGACACTTGGGATTTGATAACTGAGGATGAGAAGCCCTTGTTAATCATGTCTTCCCAGAAGTCAATAATTAAAATCTCAGTTTTTCCTGAAGGAATTCTTCCCTCAGTGTGCCTGCAAACACAGTCCCTGACAACTGCCATATGATTTTCAGGTTAAATGTTTTAGTCTCTAGGACAATAATTTAATAGGTCTTTTACTCTTCCAAAGTGTGCCAAATTAATTGTTAGAGCTGCATGAAAAGGAGCATTTTTTCTGCAGAATAAATCTGCTATAAACAACTAGGACCTGTTATGGTTTTCAAAATAAATTTAACTCTCTCAGAGTGAAAAAGTGGTTCTGTTCTCATAAACCACCATTTTAGAAAGGGGTGGGGGAGAACATCAGCACAGTCCAGGAAATTTTAGTTTGGGGAATACATTGGCTCATGGGTTTCAGTGACCCTGTGTAAACTCTTCTTTCAAAATACTGCCTCTATCAGTGAGCAAAACCCAAACCACACAAGAAACAGTGGTATCATATGTAACTTGAGTTTATTGACAATGGAGCCGAGCCATTCATAGTTCCTGCAGAAATGTTTCCTACACAAATTCTATCACTATTAACTTGTTAAATACGTTACCAACTTTGTTTGGTGTGAGAGAAAGGAATAAAGGTGACTGAACCATCCAACCACTGCACAGGGACACATGCGACAATGCTTTACACTGCTCACCAAGACTTAGCAAATAATTTAAATATTATTTTTTTCTTGTTCTTATCTTAAAATATGTTAGTTGCAGGAAGAAACAATAGGGAATTGTTGAATTAGGGGTTTACCTGGCGTTCTTTTGGAACCATCCTGGGTCCTCACTGTAAGATAGGAACCTACCGCTCACCTCTCAGCTGACATCAAGGAACCAACATAATTGCAACATAAAGAATAAAAAAAAACAACAATAAAACAAATAACAAATCAGTTCCCCATGGATAGCAATAAACAAATATCTTTCCTCTGCACTAGTTCAGATTTCTTCATAGTATCCATCCATATTCAAGGCTACGTTTAAAAAGCTGCTGGTAATAAAGACAACATGCAACCAAGTTCCTTTTGTCGTAAAGTTTGCTCTAAGCTATATAGAGTTTTCTTTTGATTATCTGAGGAAGTAAAAATGCAATAGAAAAAGGAAGAACAGTAAAAGCAAACACAGCCATTCTATTTTCCATTTCTCTTCTCACTTGTCATTTATTTCCCCTTATGGAGGCCACCAAGGTTTTTAATATATTTGAATCTCATACTTACAGTCCTCAAAGGGCATTAAACATTGAGGATTCATCTACTTCTGTTCTCATATTGAATATGATAATGCACATGTAGATTTCTGGTGCTATGAAACACATGTTTGGTTTCAGCCAACTTCGCTTTCAGACACACTCCTGAAAACTAATTCATGGAGTAAAGCATGCACCCATCACCCCCAATTAAGGCAAATATAGTGATCCAACCAAGTGTACTTCCCACCTGTAGAAACTCTGGAACACATTGCATTAGATTCTTAGTACACCTTCCACTTCCCAAACTCTTTATTTTTTTTCTTTTTTTTTTTTCCTTTCCTTTTAATACCTCCATCAGCAAAATCGTTATATTGTAGGAATTAATGTCTCCCAATAATATGTATAGTGAATTTCCCAACAGGATAGTTAATGTATACGCATCAGCACATCATAGTAGAAAATGTGTGGCCAGTAAATACATGGGGTTAGTACACACTAGCTTTGATGATCTCAAAGCCAAAGCTGGTGTTCATCGGAATGCATCTCCATTTCATTCTGTGGAACGATGCCAGTCTATACCAGTTGAGAATTCAGCTTTTCATCTTCTTTCTTTTACAAAGCTAGAGCAGAAACAGCTAAAATTAGTTCTTGGTAAACTTTTAATCTCATTGATACTGAATTTGATCCCTCATAACCAGATCCTTCATGAATTCCAGAGTCTTAATCTTTGCTAAATAATTTTTCATGAGTAAACACTAATGACTCTGTGACACCAGAAAGGGAAATGAAAAAACATACGTTCTTGGAGGGAAAATGATGTGTTAGAAACACCAAATAAATGAATTCCGGCTTTTACAAGTATTCCTAACTTTTGAATTTTAGCAATCAAGAAAGATGTATGCCTTCTGCCTAGTCTGGAGGGAAAGATTTGCCTCCTACTATACCTGGGAGCTGTTCAAAGGGATAGACAGAAAAGTGTTTTTTAAATTAAAGGCATACTTTGCAAAGAATGACATTTTGGCCACAATAGTCGCTCACAGCAGACCTGAGCTTACTTCTGAAATATTCAGAGACTTTTTTCCCCTAGCATAGGGAATCTGATGTCTGTGAAGCAGAGTGAAGATTAGTCTTGGCTATGAGGTCCTGTTTAATTCTGTGGGAACTCAAGAATACTATTGCAGGCGGCTTTTGCAGGCTCCAGTCCATCGCAGAATCCAAATATTTGCAGTCAGGAGAAATGGAAACTGTGGCATACAGAAATAGAAAAGGCTAAGCAAATGTGTTATTGTAGCTATTTTGTCAAAGACAGCAGTTTTGAAGAGGATCTCCTGATTGTTGCTACAACTCCAAAAAAAGCCCCATGGGAAACAATGAAAGAAATGAATCGTGGGCAGTAACTGCTGGTCCACATAAGAGCACCTGTAGAGGAACTCTAGAAGGTTAATTGACATTGATAATATACAGTTGTGGGCTTGCTTCTGGGGCGGTGGGTTGGCTGATGTGGATAATGTACAGCTGTGGCTTGTTCCTGCTAAGTAGCTAAATAGCACTGAGGAGCCTGGAAGGGAAGGAGCACTGGTGGAAGAGGAACACTGGGTAGAGAGAGAGGAGACTGGATGAAGAAGAGCCCAGGGATGTAGGAGAGATGAGGAGAGGCCCTGGGAGAAGCTCAGAGAAGAAAGGTGCCTGGATGAGGAGAGGCTGGCTGGAGGAGAAGCCAGGAATCCACATGCAGGAGAGGCAAGAAGCAGGGTGGATTGGCCTGCAGAGGATGAGGAACCAGTATGGACAGTAGATGAACTTTTGGAACCTTGTATGAGACTGATGGTGGTGCTGAGGCATGAGAGGGCTGGTATGGGACGGTAAAAGCCTTGTTACAGCTTGATAGTTTAGTAGTGCTGCAACAGGCAACACGTAAGTATGGGTGATATAGCGGAAGCCAGCGAGAAGGTGGGAAACCAAAAAACTGTATAAAAAACCTCAGAAATGACAAACTGAAAATAGCCCCTCAAAGCAGGCCCTCAGGTCACCTTGAAAGGTTGTTGAGAGAAAGGTGATTGTGACCTGGGCCTGATCTCCCACAAAGAAAGCTTACTATTTCATCAATTCTGTGTTAACCTGAACTCATGGAAACAACCTGAATTCAGTCAAGCTGTGAGTTAGTGATGGTTAGTTTGCTATTAGGCTGTGAGCCTGAAAGTAAAATATTTGGTTTTAATGTGTTGTTCTTGTAGGCAGGCTACAAACATAATGAGGGAAAGCGAAGAGAGATCAAGATTTTCAAGAGACATCCAGTTCAGATTAAAGGGTTTCAGAAATACAAACAGATGCTCTGTGAATAAGCATTGAAACTATATGTTTGCAGCCACGTTATAAAGGAGTTGGGTAACATTCACCAAATTGCAGTCCTCAGCCCAGAAAATTTCTTCACTGCTGAAGTGCTCACTCTGAATGTTTACAAAGACTTACTTGTGAACAAGAGTATGTCATTTACTCCTGCTGATAAATTGACTCATCAGCTATAAAACTGCCCTTTGGCTGTGTTTAGTCATCATTACTAAATGTACAGAGATGGCAGGTGTCACACATTTCAAACAAGTACATTCAAGTAATAAGAAAGTGAACTAGTGCTGAATATTGTTATTGACTTATGCTATGGAACAAAAAAACAATGATTCAAAGGATAATCAAGTCAGAGAAGACAGGGAGGTGGGTGGATGGATATACCACACCAGTAATCCCATCCTGCTAAAGTAGAATGATGGGATCATGTAACAGAAGATGTAGGGAGAAACTCAATTTCATGTTCAACAGGACAAAGGCCTTGGAGACCTTACATTTAGCTCTTTTGTAGTATAAACATGTCAAGTATTTAACTTAAGATAATGCTTCTTCCCTGTCTCTGAAGTTTTAACTCTTGGGGTGAATGTTATCCTTCTTGATGTTTCCACTTGGAGAGAGAATCAGGGAATGAGGTACCAGATATTATCCAACTAAATACAAAGACAGCTGGAAAGGGACATAAAACCAGTTATTATTTATGTGTGATCAGTTCCTTCAGTTATTAATTAGCTTTTGATCATGTTTTTTAATGTATTAATGTAGGTAGTTTTTCTGTTTATTTGCAAGACTAACTACGCTAACATGGTAGTCTCAAATATCCAGAGACGGCAGTATCCACATAGAGGACCTATTTTGGGCTGGATTACTTTCCAAAAGGTTATTTCCTTGGGAAAAAAAAAAAAAAGGTGTATTTGCTTTTATGAAGTGTGCAAATTACTGATGAAACTCATTGAAGATAAAGTAACAAAGATACAGGAAAAGTTGCAAGATTAAATGTGTCTTTTGTTAAGCACTGAAAGCAGAGTAAAGCATGTAAAGATGGGCGACGCTTATCCAGATTGGCTTTAACGGATCTCAATAAAGCTTGGGCTGCTGCAAATGATTAAGTTAAAATCATGCCAACATACTAATGGTTCTGCATATTAGCAGTGTTAACTACTCACAAGATTGAGGAGGGATTATTACCTGACATTTTCATGTCCTTCCTGAACCCCAGAGTGTGACAGTTTGAATTAAAACAAAGTTATCTCTGTCAGGAGAGGATGAAATAGAAGCGACAAATACTTAATCAAGCCAGAACTTGGGATGCTGAATTGGGGCTGAAGGTGATTACAGTCACCGGTGATGGAACGTTATCCACCTACGTGTTATATCGGTGAAAAATAATAAGTTATTAGTTTGAAATTTGTGAAATGACTCATAGGAGAATCTTACATTATAATGACAGAGGAGAGATTTACTGTATTTGTATTAGAAAAAGTCTGAATATCTCTGCTTGGTCTCTGAAAAGCACCAAAACAAGAAATAAGCGTATCTAAACCATGGGTAGAGGGGACATCAAAAGCCAGACCCTGGAGTTCAGGTTCAAGCTGAATCAGGACCAACACACAGACTGCAAAATTTTTGCAGGCTCTTTCAAACTGCCTTGGCAAAAATCCTATCAGATGAACTGATTACTGTAAGCTTTCTAAATTTCTTAATTAGTAGCAATCAATGAAATCAAGGAGTTCTGTGGGGTTTCCCACGTTTGATCAAAAAAAAATCTCGGGAGAATGGCTATTCCATTATATATGAGCTAAAATGTGGGTACCTCCTGTTTCTGCATCCAGTTCTGAACATGTACGAAATCTGTGGGTTTTAGTGAAGTGCTGGATATTTGAAATAAGCAAATGAGTGCCTTTGAGGATGTCTTTTTTTTCCCCTCTGTTAGTTATTTCCTATTAATCTGCAGTATACAATATATCTGCAACATCCTTCCCATGTCTTAAAATTCTGTATCTCTGTGGTTGGGTGATAAAGAACAAACAAACATGTTCCTATGTCTCTGAGTAACTCACAGCCACCGAGATTGGCACAAACAGCATTTGTTTCCTATCTTTTTTTCCCCTCTCAGATATACCCATCAGGATTTTCTTACCTTCTGATTTTTGTCTCTAAGCCTGCCCAAAAAAACACAACTCCTGCAGCTCACTGGAAAGCCTGAGTGGCACACTCTGTAACAAAACTTCAGTCTTCGGCATAGAGCTGTAGGACGTGGATGACCTCTTCTATGTAGCTGGGGTGCTGCTGACCAGATGACTCATGGAGGAAACACAATATTGACACAGACATACAATGCTGTTGAAAAGATTTTGTTTAGCAATTGTTTATTTGTTCAGGAACTTGGTACCACATTAGCACTTTTGTTCTGACTTGGGATTCACTGATTATTTCCAGAAACCCCTAACTGCTATCAGAATAACAGCATTAGAAATGCTTAAAACAAACATGCGCTACAGAGTTCTAAATACAACGGGGCTTTCTGCTGGATAACCCTGCCATGCTGTGCCTTTAAAAAGTAAATGAAGTTGGGGAAAGGTCTAGGAGTTCAAAACATTTGAGTCATGAGTTTTTATTGCCTTGTTCACCAGTAAACAGCCTCACCTAAACTTATCTACTATGTCACTTTGTCGACTAAAATTTGGCACAACAGTGTAGATGCAATAAAGTCCATATTCTCTGAGTGAAAATTTGTGAGTCAGTCATTGAAAGACTACGTGTTTTAAGCCATTCAGTTTGTATTTCTAGTGAGGTGTAGGTGTTCCTTGTGTTCTCACAGCATTTGGTAATAAGCCATGAGACACAGATGAAGGAAACTAGTGAGCTAAAGAGGGAGTCTAGTAGGATATTGTAAATACTGTTCCTCCCACTTGAGGATGATTGTATGTGTCACTATGGGAAGAAATATTTCATTGGTATTCTGCAGGCATTGCAGGAATATGCTACTATTACAAAAGCCTGGATCATAAACGTGAAGGGGGGAGGGAGAGAAGAGTTTAGTTCTCATCTAAGTGTAAAGGATACTTCAAAATAAAACTAGGAAATAAGGCAACACCAGTCCAATTAAAGCCTATTGAAGTGAATTGAAAGATTTTAATTTATATCAAATGCTATTGGCTCTGTTTCTTTGTGATTCTGTGTTGTTATTTGGGGGGGGGGAGGGGCACGGGGGGCATTCTGGAATGCAGTACCACGATCATCTGTGTAGCTGAAAAGCATTCCTCTCTATCATATTTTAGAGAATGGGGGTTCAAGCCACAGGTACACAGTATCTCACCTTGCCTAAAAGGTGCCCAAGGGAAAATGAAGGCAGAGTGGTCAAGACAGGTGGTAGTAGCTGCCTTTCATTGAATTTTGACTGTCTAGCAAAGCATGTAAACTCAATTGTATTCATGAATGTGAAGTTTTAACAAGGAAAAAAAAAAACCAGACTAAACCTCTCTCAGGGGTATGAAATTAACCTATGGAACTGTCACAGGGCCATTTATGTGCTTGTACAGTAAAATTTATGTGACAAAACATACTTTTTCCCTCTTCTGCTTGGCTGAGCTGTATTTTCAGAGAAAACATCAATTAACTAAGAAAGATCAAACTAATAAACTGTTTCCGGCATCCTCTGTGATTATTTGTAGAATTCAGTATTTTCCCTTTAGCAGCCTGTCACTTTCTGAGAGACACAACAGAACTCAAGTTTTCTCAAAATGTGAAAGCTGCCCATAGAAAAATCTTCTTTAACTTTATTGCTTCTGTTTGTATGTGTAAGTTATCTAAGTGAAAGACCTCATATGTCACGCTATATGGGCAAAACTCGAAGCTGCGCTACTTATATTGTCTCAGCTAGTCTTTCCCTGTGTAAAGAACATGAAACTCCCAGTTTTGTTCCCCTTCTACCATTTTTTCCAATGGCTATGTTCTCTGGAGGTTGGGAATACTATCCTCAACTGGGACTTTTTTGTTGTGAAATCTGCAAGTTAGAGCAAAACTCTCTTGTGCCAGCTGCATACTCACTCAAGTTGAATAACTCAAAAGAGTTGGGTTGATAGCTTTTAAATATGTTATGCTAACTACAATACTGAAAAAGAAAAGCATCAGGCAAAGTTAAAGATATTGTGTGCACTAAACTCACTGCCATCAATGAATATATGCAAGTTATTGAATAAATCATCAAGTAGAATAAAATGAAGATGCAACAGATAAAAAATGTCCACATATGACCAACTGGTTTCCTTGAGCGTTTCTGTTGAGATAAGGTTAACTACCAGTTCCCCAAACATCTCCTTGATGGCAAACTGTGTTCTATCTGTATACTGAAATCTGAAGCTTTAGGTTAAAAGACTACTGAATATCATAACTGCCACCTAGACTTAAGAGATTATTACAAATATCTCCAAATGTGACTTTACACTGGTATATTCTTTACTGAGAGGGTGCAAGACACTGGAACAGGCTGCCCAGAGAAGCTGCGGATGCCCCATCACTGGAAGCGTTGAAGACTAGGTTGGATGGGGCTCTGAGCAACCTGGTCTAGTGGAAGGTGTCTCTGCCCATGGCAGGGGTGTAGGAATTAGGTGATTTTAAGGTCCCTTCCAACACAAACCATTCTGATTCTATGATTCTAGGATATTGAATTGGATCTGGGTGTGCCAGAAGAAGCCACACGGGCCTTCTTTTGGCACAGACCTACTTATGTCAATTTAAGATGTGCCTGTAGAGCCACAAGCTTGTGCTAAATTGATTTTCTTAATGTTAAATATAAGCTCACCTACAAGCTGCCTCCATCTAACTAAACTGAATTAAGACAAATTAGTCTGACTTGTGTCTAGTCACAGGCTCTGAGTACAAAGGCAACCGTGTATGTGGTGGAGCGACAGCCTGCAGTGCCCTTGCAGATTTCTTCCTCTGCTCCAAAGTGGCAGCTGGGCTACTAAATATCCTAGATAGCCAAAGAGTCATTAGCAAGGGCTGAGGGAAGTGTCTAATGACAATCAGTGTCTTGATCTGCAGTTATTTATTGGAATTTTGGGCTGGACCATCCTTGTACTATTTTAATTGTTGAATGTCTCGTGAATACTGGAAATGTCTGCAGGACATGCTAGTTAGCTTCCTTAATAGCCCATTTAATCTCTGTTTTTATGATGCACTGCTGAAAATACACAGACAGTAAAAATAAATGGCTTTTTTGGCTTGCTTATTAAGGCAAGAATAAGCCTGTACAGTGCAGAATGAAAATGTTTCCCTGTCATTAGTGATTGCCATGGTCCGATCTATAATTGCAAAGGCAATCAATACAGGCTCCCTCAAGCAGTCCTCCTGAAGGAAGATATCACTTGCCAAAGCATCTGGATCTAGTATATAGCTATAAAGATTTACACAACTTGCCAATAGAGATGAGATTTCTATTGGCATGCCTTTTTTTATTAGATGGAAATAGGTTTTCCATCTACGGGGCACAATGGGATGAGTTAAGGAGAGATTTTCAGACACTAAATTTCCTACCTGTTCTGAGTTTAAAGCAGATGGTGGGCATTTTAATATAACTTTTTGAACAAAAGCCTTTATGTAATGTTATTTTTTAAAAAAGACAGCTCCCTGCTGGAATTGTGTACTTTCTGCGATTGGGGGTGCACGGTTTGTCAGGTTGGTGATCAGTTATGTTGGATTTCTCATCTCCTCCACAATACAACTATGGCATATATGATTAGGACTAAGCACTCAATGCTCACTTTTTAAGTATTTGTTATTAATAAACAGAGAGGCTTTCATGTCTTCCACCTAGGAAGAATTTTACAAATATTAATTAAATTTCCAAAGCACCAGATTTGTGAGGCAGATAAGGATCAGGAACAGATTTACGAAAAAGCAACGTGAGTTGTTTTTTTCCTCCCACTTAGCACTAACCAGTGTAGCACTTGCCTGTGTAACACGTCATGGGACATGGAGGGAGACATTCAGCTGTATCTGAGGTCTCAGGGAGTTTAGCATGCTTTCCTCTTAAAATATTAGAAAGAAATTGTCTCAAGGACACGTCCTCATCCTACTGGAATAGGCAGGAATCTTTTTTTGAATTTCAGTGGGATAACATTTTGATATTGAAGGGGTGGAATTCATCACACCTAACTTCAGTACTCTAAAATCACATGCCAATCATCCAGGCTTTCTTTAAGGCTGGGGCCAGGCTCAGCACCCAGTTTTGAACCATTTCTTAGGATAGGCAGCAGTTCCTTGTGTAGGTGGCTCCCCCTCAGCTGACTCAGGAATATGTTTACATGAGTAAGTTATCCTAGACGCTTAATTTTTAGGCTGCTGAATTTAGATAATATAAATCCCACCCTGAGTGGAGTGTATGTGATAAAGACACACATCCTCGCAAGCAACATGGCTGGGATGGGAATTTATGAGTTCCTGTTTCTCAGTTTAACATTTAGTAAAATGTGTTACGAGGCACTAAATTCTTATTCTAAAGATAATAAAGAAACTACATTATTTTACTCCTTTTCATTCACAATGAAAAAAAATATCATATTAAACCATCAAAAAGGTAAAAAAAAAATAAACAATGGAACAAATTAAGATTGCACTTTCAATGTTATTCCAGTTGATGGGGTGTCGGTAGCAGCCACAGCTTTGGGAGACCCCGTCCTACCCAGCCGTCACTGACCCCCCTTTCTCACCCCGTTTCAGCCCAGCTGAGCTCGCAGCCGAGCCCTGTAGGCAGCTGGTGCTGCGGGGCAGCAGCGTGCGGGCAAGAGGCGGGAGGGAGGGATGGAGGGCAGGAAGGAACCAGCTCCTGCTGCACCTTGCTGCCCAAGCTCCTGTGTTGCAAAGCTACATCCAAGTGCCGCTGGTATTTCCTCAGCCACCAGCTGCTTTTACCTCATAAAGGGGCTTGATTGCTTTGTTCGTTGAGCCTGGCCGATTGCTTGGCACGCCCATTATTTTTAACGAGGATTGTTATTTTCTTTGGAGCCAGGACATCCCTGTTGGCAGCTGCTAACACCTTTCAGCCTAACTGTATCCTGCTAACGTGTAGCTTTCAGTGCAGTCTGTGTACGTATAGATGAGCACAGTCCCTTCCTTGAAACGTCTGCAACCTCACCATTAAACAATGTTAAAATCTGTGTGCTGCTCACACCCCGACTGATGAGGGTGGTTATAAGCAGAGAGAAGCGCAAGCGTATGCGTGGCTCCTTCAATCTCATGGGTGTTACACAAATGCTGGAATTCATGCATGCTCCGGGTCCCTGGCATAATGAACATTCGAAAACAGTGCAGAGGTCAGGCTCCAGGGCGGGCGAGTTCACAAAGATCTCAGAACTAAGATGTTTAGTGTAGGACAGTGCTTTCTTAGCGTTTCAAACCTTTCTTGCTCCCATATCTGGGCCAAATCAAAACCAGGCAGGGAGGCAGAGGGACTGAATATGCAGCCCAGTAGTGAGGGCGTTTACTGCAATACGATTTAAATGAAGACAAGAGGAGGGAGTGCCTGGCGCGGTCTCAGCTAGCCAGCAGCCCCACGGTTTGGGCATTGCCCCGGCTGAGGGCAGGGACTTGCACCACCATGCTCTTGTGAGTGCTGTAACTCATGGGCTATAGATTATTCTGCAGGCTTTGTCCTCATGATAGAGTTTTCCTTTTGACAGATTGGTTTTTTCTTTAAGATGAAAACCTCTCTGTCAAAAAATTCCCAACCAGCTCTTTCACTAAGACAATCAGCAACTCAAATCAAAAGAACTGCGATAACCCCAAACCTTAGGACTGAATTGCCTTAATTATATATTACACTTGATAGAGCAATCAGAGTTGCTTTGATTTGGGTTATGAATAGATAAGATCTCTGTGAAAGATTTAAAAAGTCACTCTGTGCCTATTTTTTCTCCTTTTTTTTTTAATTGACATTACCTTGACAAGTTCATGTAAAGTATCATATTCTCTCCCTGGCGTGACTGAACTCTATGTTGCTCACAGTTTTATCACTGCACTGGCAAATATCCCTCCGTGTTTAGAGCAAGAAACGGAGAAAAAAATTATCAGCAAAGAAAAGGAAAAAATGGATTTGGAGTACCGGTTTTGGTTTAGGCTTTCTCAACAGACTTTTATCTTGAAGCTGAAGTTCCTGCTCTCCTTTTTGTCCTCAATACAAAAATAAAAATCTATTAGAATACAAAATATTTATCTTAGCTTTTCAAATCAAATTTAAATTTTCAGTTATCACATATATTCCTTTCTTTGAAAACAGCTTCAGTCAGATCCTACGATTTGACTACAAAAGGATATAAGACTGCCTCTGTTCAACAGGGAGAATAAGATTAAAGCCCTTTACGAGAGGATGGTAGGTTCAAGGTGGCAATGCATCATGATTTTATACCAAACAGAAGTAGCGTTAAGAATTATCTCTAGGTCACAGTACTGGCTAATAATTTGTAAAAAAACCCTGGTTTTAGTTACAGAAACATCAAAAAACATTAAAGAGATATTGAAGCACCAAAAGAATGCTAACCTGATAGCAGGCACTATCTTGAAAATGTATTTCTGACTCTAAGCTGTGGCATTTACAGGCCAGGGTTTCAAAATTGGTCTCTATTGTTGACTGTGTCCAGTTTGCAGATGGAAGTTCAGCACATGACATTGTTCTGGACTTCACCTTTCCTCCCTCCCTCCCTCCCTCTTTTTGGATGATCTGGGTGCTCATGTTTGTCACGGTCAGAATTGCTGAGACTCAAGACTAATGTTTCCTATTTGGAAGCCAGGTCTTATTGAGGCACAGTGTGCTCAGTGTGTAAAACTGCATCTATGTTATATTGCTTTTAACTGAGCAAACAAAAAGGCACACAAGATCATCAAAGATGAGGTTAGAAGACTTCAGGCTGATGATAAGATAAATTTCTATCCGTGCAAGCAATTAAAAACTAAGGACATTGCCAAAGGATGTGGCGAATTCTCCATCCCGTATCATCTTAAATGTAAACTGGATGCCTTTCTGAAAGATTTTCTTGACTTCAGCCACAAGTTACTGGGTTTGATGTAGGAAGTATTGAGCGAAATTCTACAGTCGGTGTTAAAAAAGGAAGTTAGGTAATACACTAGATTATTATAGCGGTCTCTTCTGACCTCAGAATCTCTCCAGAATCTATCTATACATTCAGGACTAATTTATTAAAAGCCTGGCTGGCTGTTGCAGGCAATAAGGTATTGCAATACTTCAAGGGTTCTGTGAAAAAGGACTGTTGCCAACATTGCTGACTGCAGTCAGCATTTTCTGAAGATCATAAGAAGTGAAAATACAAAATAAGCAGCCTTCTGATTCATGTACATTTCCCCCAAAATGCTTGCTTTCAAGTATTTTTCATTATCCAGCAACTGCACACCTTAAAATCTGAAATAAAATATTAAAAATTAATATATTTCACTAGGTTAGGATACTGCTTCTCTGTCACACAAAATAAATGTCTAGGAAATACTACTTCTGCACACTGAGTGGAGACGCATCTCTGGCTGTGGAGACCTTCTCTATAAAAGTGTACTTGCCCAGGACTGCAGCCTAATCTGAAAATACTCAAAGAATCAGCCAATTAGAAAGCTATCAGTATTAAAAATTTAAATTTTCATTCAGTTCAAAGATAAAAAACCGGTAACTAAAGACTCCAGGGCCTGATGCCAAGACACAGTTTGTCAAGTGCTTTTAGGCAGATCTAGGTCTAGTGTTAACAGGCTACAATCGGGCAGTGTGTTGGTTGCTGCTGAGTTTGGTACCATGCTCATAGGCTGACTTCTGTAATTTTCACATTTTGCCAATAAATGGGACAAATGGCATTTCTCACTTTTGGAGCCTCAGAATCTGTGGTACAAAAGGAAATATTTTTGTCCTCTGTGTGTAAAATGGTTGGGTGGGGAACCAACTTAACACCTCTGTGAAAGGAAAGAAAAGGAAAAGAAATAAAAAAGGAATTCCAGATTTTTTTGAGTTGTTCTCTCTGAAAGTGTAGAAAAGCCATTGTTAAGATAAGTCAGCACATTAGTTACTACTTTGTCTAAAAAATGGAAATCTGCAATGACTATGGAGGGGCTCTATACTGTAACCTTTTGAGACCTTGAGAGGAGTCTTCATAGAAACTTGCCTACTTCCTAACCTCAGAGACAAATCGACCATAGAGACATGAGGGGCTTACCAGGGCACCTGCTCTGGGACCCCCTTTGGTAGCACAGTTAACCTGGAGGTGTGAAACCAGCCCTTCTCACCGATCCGCAAAAAGGAGTATTATGCCATGTTGAGCTGTGCTGCGTTTTTGACTCAGTTGAGGGTACAGGAGAAACATACTGCATGGAAAAAACATTTAAAAATAAGCCCTCCCCCATTCTCTACAAAATCTAGAGCTGGCTCTAAGGGACAGAGTTTAGGTTTAAACTTTGCAACAGAATATGCCTTTTGGCACCTTGTATGACCTTCTCTGAACTTTTGCCCAGCATTAATCCACTAAGTGCACTGTAATGAATTAAGGGGGGGGGGAAGGAAAAAAAACCTTTTCATCGGTGGCTACATTGGACTGTATTTAAAGAAAAGTAAGCGGTTCTTTCCATACATTGAATGGCATGCAAGATCAAAATGAGCATTCATTTTTACCTTAGACATTTGTCAGGAATGTGTTGGCAAATATCACGGGCAGAAAATTCCTGGAGAATCTGGCCAGGGATTTCTAATGTTCAGTATGCTTTAACTGTTCTTTGCTGTAGCTCTTTTAATGAAACACTATTAATTTGGTATCGGGGTGCTCAAATTTTACCAGACATCATGATACTAAATATACCATATATATTATAAGGACACAATCTCAAACATATTAGATGAGTGGTTGCACCCTTAAATGCCTACAAGTTACATTATGTCAGAAAATCTGGGTTAAAAGGGTTCCAGACTGAAGCCTGGTCAAAGGGAAACAGCAAGAGAGCTTTATTTTTCTGCCTGCTCTGACAGGTCACTGGATTTTGATTATGCAGTCAGATATGGTATTCATCCCCTTGATAATGAAAGGTGGGTGGCTGGCTGGAAAGAAAAGGCATGCAAGACAGCTTTTGGTCATTGTCTGCCCTATTTCTAGTAATCCTCCTTGCTGTCTAACTCATGTGTTCAGGAAGGATTTGGGCCCGTGGGGTAAATGGAATTGAAATCTCTCAAGAGGAAAAAATGATAAGGAAACAATGTGTACTTGCCAGCACTTTTAGGAGAAGATGTTTAACAAAAGAAGGAGCCTGTATTCTGTATTAGATTACCGCATCGCTGCCTGTATTGCTTTCATTGCTGCCTCACAACGCCAACTCAAGACAATAGACGGACTGTTGCTGCTCTCCCAGCTCCTTGCTGAAACTTTACCAGCTGGATCCGAATATCACCAATCAAATGTCATAATAATGCAAATCACTCACCATTTAATAAACATACATGATATTTATAGGGAGATAAACCCTTAACCACATTTCATTTATGGTCTACTGTGGACTGGGAGAACACACGTGGTATAACTAAGAGACAGGTCAGCTGCTCTGTAACATACCTTTTTTCTTTTCCTTTTTTTTTTTTTTTGTGAGATCTGCAGAGCACCAAGTCAGATTTCCAGATGCTCGTTCCCAGCCTGAGTCCTGCACCTCAAACCTTCTGCAGCAGGGGACACAACTGTGAAATTCACAGCATAGCAGTTAATTAAAGAGAAATGTAACAGTCAAATTAACAGTATTACAACAGCTTCTTCAGTGGTAATGGCAGCCTACCATGCACACAGGGCAAGGTAGTGCCCTGCCCTGCTTTCCTTCCACCCTCTGTTTGCAGGAAAGGTGTGTCATGGCCTTCATGGGCAACGAGTTACCAGCTTGGAGTCAAAGCTTCTGAGAAGCAACTTTGATGGTGCTGTTGGCACAGTGTGATGGGGCAGAATTTCGTATACACCATCACGCAGTTAAGAAAAAACACACCTCAGTTGTCCACCTATGGACAAACACTGCTAAGTTGTGTGAGTCTTCTAAAAGAGGAAAGATGTGGGCCAGCTAATGTACGAATCATCCCCTCGTACTCAGATGGAGCAAATGTGTTTCAGGCTCGTACTTACCGTGGTGCCGAACGCTCCGCCTTCTCTCACCACCTTTCTAAAGGGGCTGCACCATGTTCCCAGGGTTCCACTTGTTCTGTGATGCCAGAGGCATAACACCGGGACGTGCTTGCACCGTGGCAGTGCGTGGAGCTCTGTTTGTCATTTGTATTTATCATCTGCCCAAATCATCTCAATCAGTTTTACAGTTGTTCAGCTCCAATCACTGTAGACTGTGACATTTAATATCAAATACTCTTCCAACATTCCCACATTAATAAACACAAACAGTGAATCCTCCCTCTGTTGTAATGATGATTTCTGGCATAATTTAAAAGTGCATATTATTATGCCAGTATTAAGAATTGGTACAGCTTCATGCAATGCTGGAATATATATCCGAAAACTAATTTACTTGAGTTGTAATGTTAGGATTATCCTTCTGTCTTTCATGACTGATGCTTCATCTGGAGAATGCTTAATGTTTTCTTGTAAATGAGTGTTAACTCAAATGAATTATTCCAATCTGTTTAGTTTGTCCCTTTCTAACAAACGCAAATTATAATTAAAAAGGGAAAAAAAATAAAAAAAGGCAAACAACATTGAAAATCTAGTATGACAACATTGTGTAGATTTTTCTACTCTTAAGTCCACATCAATAAGCAATTTAACAATAGAGGAACTCTCAATGGGAGACCAACAGATGAAATTATTGTAGAGCAGATCCTTGGACGAAATTTTTTTCTTTGCCCATCTAATTGCATGCAGCCATCCTTGTGTGAAATCCCCCATCAGATTACAGGGTTTGTTGTATGTAAATTGAAGACTAAATGCTTGGTAGCACCTTTCAGCTCTGCTATGCTGGAAATGAGTTTTTTAATAGGAAATTAGATTAGTAATATTTTAGTCAACAAAAATGCGGAAAATTTCTGCATAAAGATGAGAAAATTATTCATGCAAACTGACTTCAAAAAACAAGAATGAGCATTTGTAAAATTCTGTATACTACTATTAATAAAAATTTCTGTGCATTATTTTTCAAACAAAGAATGGGATATTCAAATACAAATTATTTCTACCTTGCTGGCTATAGTATTAACTGAGCTTTTGGTGAGCAACAGGTTGCATAATTTAGTAGCTTCTATTTTTAATAGGATTTTATACAGTTCTCAAAGTGAGGAACAGTATGTGGAAAATTACAATGAACTCAGTCCAGATTACAAAATAGACTTCTGCAAACCATCAACCAGGCGCTAAAACAAGACACTGCCATTTCCAGTCCCTGTTATGCTGCAGTTGATTAGATTAACCTTCCCTAAGTTTCGGAAGCTAAAGTGAGAAAAGACTCATTTAGACTTAAATTTCCTCTGCAAATGCAGAAGTGGTTCCTCTAGCATAAATTTGCCTTCTTTGTGGCCCATAGCCCAGAAAACAACTATTCAGGTATTAATAAATTATCATTAATATTATTTAGAAACATTTACTTGTTTAAATGGTTCTTTCAGTTTGGGCTGGACCACAGAGCAGAGCCTGAATGTACCATACACTGAGAAAAGTGAGGAAGACAGACATGTCACGGACAGAAACCAACGGATGGTTAGAAGAATGAAACAAAACATACATCATCATTAGACACGAAGTTTTAGGCAGAGACATTCCTGTTCCTAAGAGCCTACTGGCTTTTAGTAGCCTGGCTACAGTTGAAGTATTACAAAGCTTTGCGCTTGCCCCTAAGGAAGATATAAAATGTGATGGGTACCCAGAAGGGGGTCTCAGACTTCAGCAAGTTCTAAGTGGGAGTAAGAATTATATCAGTGGAGCAGTGAAAACTAATGTCTTCTCCAGCTTGCTGAACATGAAGGTGATAACTGTTCTGGGCTCCTGGCAGAAGGCTGCAGGTCCTTGAAGTCTCTTAAAATTCCTCTGGATATTTCTTCACCTTCAAACATCGACCATAGGAATGCTCTCTCTCCCTCCCTGTGCAAAAGCTTTAAAGAAGTAGTTGCTTAATTACATGAAGAGACCCAAGAAACTAATTTTAACTGCCAAATGTAGCTATTACTAATTCCAGCAATATGCTCTGTACTTACAAATGACAATATTGCTAGGACTAGGAGTACATCTAAAAGGGGACATTCATGCACCTGTTGCAAAAATCCATATAAACCAACTTTAAGAAAGCTCCCTTCACACTGAACACCCCCACCCCCCACCCCCCAAATATTTACTAGCTCTTACTGCCAACAACAGTATTCAGTTCTATATAGGAAAAAACCTAAACACAGCCCCTAGTCCCAGGGACTGACAATCTAAACACAGCCCAGGGAAGCCCGCACAGGAAATAGCAGAACAGTAAAGTTGTTTAACTTGTTGCATTGTTAATTTACATCTTAAGGGCTACACAATAGAGTGAATCTCTAGGAGGGTCATGAGTTTTGCTGCTAGCTATTTTATCTCTTTTTATGCCTTTGGGGCATAAAAGGGAAAAAAAGGCAACTAACTACCAGTGGCTGTAATGGTGACAATAGGGGAAGGGGAGAAACTTTTTGCTCACATTTTACTCCTCTCCCTCACTCTTAATTTCTTCTCTTACTTTCCTAATACAAAGATTACTCCAACAAACAAGCAGATTAAAATCAGATAACTGAAGCTATTATCACCTGCGGCCCTCAACCCTCCCTCTCTGACAGATGTGACTGCAGTTTTCAGCTCAATGTGTGAATGTAAGCCCATTCCAGACCTTGGTTGCTGTAAGATAGTGCAGCTGAAAACAGTATTTTGGGAGCCAATTTGCAAGGGAAGTGGGTCCTGGCATCCTTTGGAAGGGCGCAAGCAGCTTCGCCTTCCATCCCGCTGTCTTAAAACCACAGTCACGTCTGTCTGAGCTATGAAACCATCAGCCAGTCAGACAGAGTGATACTTCTAAGGAATTATTATTTTTTTCACGGTAGATAGCATGCAGCGGGCATAAATATTTTCAAAACTTTTCTTAACTTTTTTTCTTCCTCCAAAGCTCCTGGGCTTGATGTTTTCCTTCATCTCATTCAGACAGTACTCTGTACTGTTCCTACAACTGCCTGGGAAGTGAGTGCTGCACACAGAATAGAAATCAAAGCCATTTTCTTTAGTCTGCTTTTGTGTAATCCCAACTCAAGCTTCCAGCTTCAATTTTTCAAATGTGATTAAAGTGTAAATCACAAAAGTTAACAGTACTCTCAAGGACAGAAAAATATGAAAATAAGTTTTCAAAGGTAAGAGACAAATATCAATCACTGGCAAGAAGCAGCCTAGGATATGAATGAATTGCATGCCATTTAGAGAAACAAATAAATGCAACAGAATTAATCAGCAGATGCAAAAGAGAGTGTGATGCTGATACAAAATAGAAGAGATGTACGAGAAGGCATGAAACAGTAACCATGTGCATGAAATCATCAGCTGGTTTCTGCACAGATGGAAAAATCTCTGAAGAAATGCTACAAGATTTTTTGAAGAGGGTTTCAAGCTGGACATGAATTACAGGCAAACGATTCCAATCTGTGCCTCTCTCTCCCTCTGTCTCTCTTGTACATGCACACACACAAACCTTGTTTTCACGACGTCAATCTCCCATCCTGGATTTCTGATCCTCGCTCTTCCTCTGCCAAGTTAAGGCTGAACTTTAAATTGAGCCTGGAAGGCCAGGGTGTGGTGGCACAACAGCAGTCTAAAAAACAGATGCGTTTTTTTCTGCATTTGCATTCCTGACAGATTCCTCACAACTCCTATGAACTAGACTGAGGACTCAGGAGAGAAAGGCATAGCAAATAGAATTAGGAAATATTTTGAAAATAGACTTGCCAGCCAGGGCACGCAATAGTAAAATTCACTTTAGGTCTCAACAGCGCAAGTTCAAAGGTTTCAATTACCCAAGAATATCCTGTGTTTAGCCAACACTGCTAATCTGACGCATCTCTTCCTTGTCTGGCCAAGGATTCTTCCCTTCCCTTCTCAACATAACCAGCACAGACAAATGCAACGTTACAGACACTCATAAACAGAGTGAACGTGAGCAAAACATCAGCATAGCTTTGAAAGGCAGGCCATATATCTACAGTCATGATGGGTTTAAATTTTGTTTTGTTGTTCTTCCTGCTGTTTGCCAGCAATAAATGGCAATTGTACTTTCCAACCATGTTCAGCTGGGCTCTATGCCATTTTTTGCTGTTTTCGATGGCAGAGTTCTCAAAGACATATATTAAACTATCTGGCTCATGCAATAACTCACCAGGGCTGCGCTCTTGTTTCCAAGGAGGCCCTATAAGATGAGGGGAAGTAGGTTTTTTTTAGAAAGGCAGCAGTCTTCTGCATTAGTAATATTAAACTTTCCCATGGAATGTCAATAGCATTAACAAATTATTTTGATAAAAAACCAGCAGGCTTTGCAGATGGCTTTTTTCGGTTTCAACAGAGAAAAATATGCAAGCTTTACACCCACTCCTCGACGCTGTACGCTCCCTGACGGTCTGTCCTGTGACCATTCCTAAATACACTAATGTTACAGAGTTAATCTCATAATGGTAATGCGTCCACAAACAAATTACTGCAGTAATGTAGTTAGCTCAATTAACTTTTGAATCCATTCACTATGCAGAACTAAAGGTCATTTTCTATTAAAGTATCTCCCTCCCACTTCCTTATCGCCCTTTGCAACTTACGGGAGTTAATATTAGAAATCCTGTCTATGCTATGTCAGGAAGAAGACAGGGTGATGAAGCCAGAAAAAGACCTTATTCTTTACTAACATAACACAGACATGGCCCAAAGAGAACATCTGCCTTCTTTCATGAACACATCTAATTATGGCAAATTGTTAACACCTTGAAGAGGAGTTTCATAGAAGGGTAAACTTTAACATATGCCATCCTCACACGGAAAACATCCCGTACTTCATACTTTTCCAAGCATATGCCCTTTTTCCTACAACAGTTTATCAAAGACCTTATTTTGAAAAGGACTTCAACCTGTTTTCCATTCCTGTGGATGCATTTTTTAGTGCTTGCAATTACTTGCCTGTCCAAATAATTCCATAGAAACATCAAACTATGTAATCTGGGAATGCAGTCAGGAGATGAGACAGCAAGGCCTGCAAAATTGCAAATGCAATTATTTCCCCAGTCACAACTACAAGCCACTACCATCTAGGTCTTTAGAAAAATCATCCCTTTAGTTCATTTGGGCACCGAAAGCTGCCTGTCCACCTTGCAGCTCCTGCTACTCTTCCCCTTGAGATCCCACACTAAAGTCACAGTGAATAATTTGTCACTGTTATTGCCATGGCAACAGCCTGATGTCATGCATATACAGAATTATGATTGACATTCCTGCAGTATCCTACAAAAGGAGGAATGAGGGGAAGAGGGAGAAAACCAGACACAGCTCCAATACTAATGGGGGAAACAGAGTATCACTGGCACTGTAAATACTGCTTTATTCATAAATCTGCCTTCTCCCATTTTTCACCGTGTCAACATTCCTGTGAAGGGCTCCCACCAGAGCCCACCGCACGCACAGTGCAGAGGGGGCTTCCTCACACGTGCCGGGTTTGGTCAGGGCGCAGCCGGTGCCTTTCTGACAGCGCTGTCCTCAGGGAGAGGACGCCACGCTGTAACACAAAAGATTTCTTGCCAGAGGTTAGTCTTAAGAATGCACCTTTTAAATGTCACAGGTATGGCCTAAAATAACACAAGACATCAAACTGAGTGTTTTTTTACCTGCGAGTATAGTCTTCAGGTGTTCAGCTGGGCTGTAAATCTTTTTTTTTTTTTTTTTACCAGTGTTTATAAGCACTCACAGAAAGACACACGCAAACCATTAGGAATAGGATAAAATAACATCTGTTAAATATTTTTAAACTCAATGTCTGCAGCAATTCTCATAAGGGTCTACAGGCAATACAAAGACAAGGATGGAAACAGCCTTTTATTCTAAATTTCATATGTACACGGAAAGCTGTTTTACACAGTTTGGTAAATTCTGCGTAAAAGAGCTATTGTCATCCAATGTCACTGTGCTTACACTAATAACAACTTTTAAACATGGAGTACATTATTAACAACAAAAACCATTAACAATCAGGCATAAAAGACACAGATATGTGTGCTGATATTTCACATGTATTCTAGAAACAAGTTGGCGCAAAAATAAAATGTGCCAGTAAAAAAAAATAGGCTTTTTTTTTTTAAATCACGCAATACATGATTTTCTTTCTTGCTTTCTCTCTTTCGTTTTTGTACATGATATGCTGAGATCCATTGTCAAGCCTTTTCACATCAGGATTTACAGGCACTTCAGCAACCCAGCTATATTTTTTACAATACATGAAGTTCAGACCAACAAACATAAAAACAGCTGCTGCAAAAGAAGTTCCAATATCCCATATGCACATTCAAATATTACTCACTGCCAGAGCAATCTTTTCTGCTTTAGTTATTTTTGGATACTGACATGTTTTCAGGATGATGTGTAACAGTTTGTCTCCACTTACCTCTCATTCATATACTTAAAGGTTTATTTTTAATGTAGCATCACGATGCAACAATACAGCATACGGAAGCACAAGGCAACTGTCCACAAAGCTTCACAAATTGTAAAAAGAAGAAATTGTTCTCTTTTCAGTTTTTTGATCCAAAGAAAAACTTTGATTTATTCTCTTCTTGCTTTAAGCTATCTCCAACATTTGCCCGAAGACAACTATGTATCAGATGACCATGGGATGATACCCTTGGTAGTTCTCTTCCTAGACACGTGTCATATGACCAAATTCATTTAGAAGTAAAGCAAAGTAGAAGTCGTTGGATGTTTGTTCATAATTTCCCATCTTTAATAAAATAGTAAAATATACTTATCAAGGGCTTGGCTGTGACTGTATCAATAGTCTCTCTCCAGTTATTTCATTTGTAATGGACTGTGTATTAAGATTATAAGGCAATTGTAACAGGATTCTCAGGATAACTGAAAGCTTATTATTGTTTTCCTCATGAGTCAAGATAAAGGCTTTTTTAATAAGCTCAGGGTGGGGGGTGAGAGAGAAAAAAAGAGTGCATTTGTGCATAATAGGAGAAGGATTGTTTTTCAGCATATAGACACTTAAATATTGATCAACAAAGACTGGTAATGACTCCACCATAAAACATCTCAGAACTGCGACTGCGATCCAGAGTAGAGCTAAGCCTTATCCACTCAAGAGTGATACGTAACCCTCCTCCTGACACGAGAGAAATAAAAAAGGACATGTCAATGCTTCCTTCAACCTCAGGTTCATCAATTTTACGCCACAATGCTGCATGTTGGTGTAATAAATCACTGCAAAGTAAAACACATTACAACAAATCCTCGTAACAAGCCATTGACAGCTACTGGACTGGGCTACGGGACTCGGCGCGCCGGGGCGGCGCTGCTCACTTCCGCTATGATTGTCAAATGGTGGAACATCCTTCCATGAATTCAACACTTGAGACAGAACGGCAAAGACATAAGGCCCACCAACGCTTTGCCCGTATTTTTAAAGGCACTGAAACAGACAATGGATATATTCCTTAGTACCATCAGTTTAAAAGGTTCTCAAAATAGAAGTCTTTATATGAAAATGTTCCTTATTGCATGGTAAGTTGATCTTCATTTGCTTCACCTCAGGAATAAAATGGCCTTCCCTTTTCTGGTGTTTGCAATCTGTTCAGCCTCGCTACCTGAGATGGTGAAGGCGGTACATCTTGCCTGAAAGGACCTTTAGGAGTGGTATAATTAGGGTCCTGAATTTTCTTATATGAGTCATAGTTGCTAGGCCCTTCAGAAGAAGTTTTTTTTTTCAGTTGTTGTTCTTTCCGTCTCTGCTCTTGACGAAGCAGTTCTTGTGTTTCTAGCATTACCCTGGCATTGAAGCCATGTCCCCCCATGTAGCCATTCCTCGATCCCTGGTAGCTGGAATATCTGGGATTTTCCTTTGCAGTCTGGAACCCTTCTCCAGGGGAATAGCTCTGCTCCCAGGAGTCTTGAGATACAGAACTGGCATTTTTTCTGCTTTGCCTGGAAAGAAAAATGGAAGAGTCTTTTAAGACAAATGTTCTGGTTCTCCTTCTACTGTTATTGACAAGAATCCCTGGAAAGAAGGGTGCTTCTGAAGTGCCATCTGGTTTCCCTCACCTGTAGTATTCTCCAGAAGTCATGTTCTCTTCTGCCCCAAAGAGGCACTCGCCTCTTTTGTTGGGAGAACATTTCCTATAGAGTTGAACTATGTTTCTAGGCCTTTCCAGGAGGAACATGCCATGAAAACCCATTCAGTGCTACAACCACCATCATGTTCTCAAGAAAAAAGTGCTGCAGTTCAGTTGCAGACTAGGAAAGACCATACACATTGTTGTGCTTCCTAAGAAACAGATAACAGCCAGCACTGGTAGTCACTCACAAAAGATTTGTATCTAGACTCACACTTGATTAAAAATGCAACAGGCAGGTCCTTAAAACACTTGCTCTAGCACTGCACAAGTCAGAAGATAAAGCTCATTATTGATAGGTAGTTACACAGATGAGAGCTTCTTCCTTCCATTTCCAGAGCTAAGGAATTTCGTGCTGTCAGGACTGTTTCCCAGTTTGCTATAGCTTTCATAAAAGAAAAGGTAGAGATAACCTTTTTTTCTCACTGTTTGGCTCCAGGGGGTAGATAAATAAATCAAATATGTACAGGAATTACAAATTCTTATCTCTTTTCACAATAAATCATCACATTATTTTGAAGACAGATTATGGTTTTGAAATAGCTTTAATTTACTATCAAGCTGCTAGATGCTTTTATGAATTTAAAATAAGATTGGTGATGATAAAGTAAAACAATTTTGTGCTCCAGCAACAGATACCCACTTCGAGATTAAAACTAGTGTATGAGTATCAAGCAGTAAAATAAAATATATTGCAACATTAATCAATAAGAAAATAATTTAGTTGTTTATATATGGCTTGGTTTTTCATGTCAAAACACACGACTCAATGTGGCCTCATACAATGAATATGCAGTGGAGAGACAGGAGACCCAGAGAATTTTCCTACCATTAGTAAGTGACCTAATGTTTTTGCACTCTTCCTTCTACACATATAATTTGAAAATGACCGTATCCACCTTATTTCATAATAGATTTTGAGACCTCAGGATGACAATTGTTATTCAGGATGAATGTAAATTATTACAGCATAAATTACAACATAACGTAAATTCTCATGCAAATTTTTGTAGCTGTTCTTGGTATTCACATATCCAACTTCGCCAAAGAAACGATGTTTCTCAGATGTGTTTTATCACTCTCTGGAACAAAACCAAATGGAATGAACCTCTGTAGGCTACGAAACTGTCAGGTTTCTGATCTAGAGCAAGATAAATTTTAAGTACTAGAAAATTAACTTGGAGTTAAACATTGCTTTTACAGTTTCACATGGGACAAGAGGATGACTAGTTGAACTGATTTAATTTACTGACTGTTTTCTGGTACTTGTTCAAAATTAGTTGGCCCACTTTCCCTTTCTTTCTGGGAAGATCCTTTAAAATTGACTCAGGAGTTTATTTGCCTTTAGAACTAATGATTTGAATGTACAAAGGGAAAAAAAGGAGGCTCCTAGAGACTGTACAAGATGAAAAGCAACAAAGCTCAGGAATGAAGCCAATGCACAAATTTTAATCATTACAAAGCCACAGTTGCAACATTAAGCTTGGGACCCAAGTTTCAGAGTAACATTAAGATTTCTTTAAAGATCAATCACAAAGTTATGTACAGTTTGTAAAGCTAGAGAACTGGATGTCCCAGCTTATTATAGGAGCACTGGGACATTTACAGTGCTCAACTTTAGCCCAAGGTCCTGAAGTTCTGTCTGCTTTCAGCACAGCTCAAATACCCACAGTGCTCAAACAAAGTCATTAAATTATCAGTAATTACTCAGTAACATGCATTGCTAGGTTGCTAGTCATTTCTCATGTTGAAAACCATGCTGAGTGAAGTTCTCAGTCACTCTTTTCAAAACAAGCATTTCTATGACCCAAAGCATTACTTTCAAAATTTCTTGTAGATCAGTTTTCTCCTTAGAGTCACTAATTTCTGCCACTGGAACTGCATTTAGCTGACTTCCAACCTTTAAATGCTCCTAGTGATTGAGAAGAACAGGGGAAGCAGGAAGAATCATAGTTTTAAATCAAAAAATAACCCCCAACCTTAAAAATTACACTAGCATCTGTGCTCTTCCACTGCATCTGTGCATTGCTGGGGCTAAGAAAACTGGAAGATAATTTCTCAGGAAAAACAATATGGCATTAATAGCTGTGGTCACTTTAGAAGGAAGGTAAAGATAAGAAGCAAAGGGAATATAAAGATTTTCAAAATGACAAACTGACAATCTAAGAAAACACAGCAACATTTTCCTTTCCCACCTTCCAAAATTAACAGAAAAAGCCTACGCTGAAAGGTGTTGTAGTATGTGAAAATCTGAAAGATCTCTTTTATTTTCAAAGATATTGGTAGGATAAGAGTTCATGATTAGATAACTTTGATTATGGAGCTTCTATTTGTTTGCAAAAAAAGAGTTATGATACACTTGGTAAAACACATGTTGTCACAAATTTTTTTTTCCCCACACCATTTCCACTTGGGGCACAAAAAATAATACAACCTTGTCGGAAGGGAATTTGACACCAACCTGCAGTGTAAAGGATTCTCCATTCAACCATTGCCACTGATATTTGAAAATGCAAAGAGTATTTGCACAATGCTTAACTATGATAGTCAATTTACAGTTCAAGTTGGGTAAACTTTTAATAACTCTTATAGCTAAATATCAAGTAAAAGACATTTTGCACAAACAGTTCATTTAAAAAAAAATCTTAGATTTGTTAAAAATACAGATTTGTTTAGACAAAAAAGTGTATTAATTTTCAGCATTCCACCGCCAACGACCCAGTAACTTAGAAGAAACATATATACTGGAAATTTGAAGGCCCCTGATTTTTTGGATAGTTTCTCAGTTCCATGTACTTTTGTTTGAGGTCTTGATATTTTTTTTTCCTTTTAATTTTTCCTCTGTAACAGCATCACAAAGATAGGATTTTTACCCAGTAAGGAATTAGGCAACAGAAAAAAAATCATCTGAGATGTCAAAAGGGGACAACCCATGTCATGCTCGGGAGACTTTAGTAATTGAAGAAAATTAAACTGGATGGTATCCCACAACGAATAGCTTTGCTTTAATGTCTCAATTCTGTTGGGTGCTGAGTGTCATCAAATCCCACTGAAATCAGCTCTGAAGTAATTCTCCTAAAATAAACAGTTACCACATGCTCTCACTTACGAAGTTTTATGCCTCTTCCACACTGAATATATTCCACCTTATATCAACGCTAAACAAAAGTGTCTGCACTAAGTACAACATTTTCCTTCCACAAATGAAATTAGCTCCAGGTTCATATACACTGAATACTTTCAGACAGTTACCATACCTGGGTAATGAGCTGTACTGCCGCTGAGCTTGTTGGAAACTCTCTCTTTCTTCTTGTCGCTGCCGCTGCATTTGAACTTCTACTGATACTGAGTGTCGGCCACTCTGTGAGTACGTCTTGGTGCTTGGCTACAAAATGAAAAGGAAAATGTCTTAAACAAAGCAGAAAAATATCCACAAAAGAGCTATCGTTTATATTGCTATTGTACACATAGAGTTATATTTGTTTCAACATGCAGTTCAAGTAGATATTTCATAATAATTAGGTTAAATTTTGACCCATAACAGTGGCCTGTGCCACAGATTGTTTCTGACCTACCCTTTCTGAGATGTACCAGGACAATATTGGTCCAGAATGGGTTACGCTTTTATAGTAACACTGAAATTTAAATTAAGTCTGTGGAACAGATCTTCAGACACTGTAAGTTAGCCTAGCCATGGCAATACTGAGTTTTACTCCCCACTGAGGGAGGAGGGAGCACAGCAGGTCTTTTGAACCTCACCAGCACACTCAGGTGATGCTCTCCCTTACAGGAGCTATCCTATTTTGCTGTTGGTCCAGACAGGCACTGCTTGTTTTCCTGAGACACAGGAAAACATTTTCTGGTTTTATATGATCAAGTAGATAAATTTGGCAAGTCTCTTTTGGACAGTGGAGAACCCTGTATCTCTGACAAGGATTTGAGATGACATCTCAATGAGGTGACAGTTGGAAACTTTGAGGCCAACACTAAGAGCAAGTGAAAATGGGTGGCCTTTCTGGGAATACAGAGCATGACCAGTCAAGATCTGCAGAAAGGCTGGATTCAAACTCAATTATGAAAAACTTTACTTTTGTAGAGATACCACCTTCTTCAGATTTTGTGATTTCAAGTTGCCAAATAGTGTGCCACAAAAGTCAAAGATTATTATGGGCTTTTCTTGTTGTTTTTATAATAGTTTCACCTTACAAGGAAACAGAGCATTCTTTTATCTCATTAAAATTACCAGTTCTATTCAAAAGATTAGATTAGTTAGTCTAATCACTGGGAGGTTAGGGAGCATAACCACTTGTCTGAGCCTCGGACTGAAACAGCTTGTCTCAGACGTGCTGTTGTTAAAGCACTTTTTGCCTTTTTATCTGTGCCTTCCCTCAAAACAAACATCTCTTTCTTTTTCTTCTTTTTTTTTGGCCATTATAATTTGTGCAGCAGAAAGATGTAATGGCTTACTAACATCTGCAAGATAAAAGGCTTTTCAAAGGCTTTGTACATTGAAGACAAGTTTTAGGAACTAGAAAGTTGTCATTTGTGACATAAACTTCTCCTTTGTCTTACTATATAGTCAAGTACCTGCAGGTAGCCAGAAACACAACAAATTTGAAACAGGTGTACAGCTTCTAGAAACTTCATTTTCAATAACAATGCACTGCAGACAGAGCATCAGTCTTGGCTCAAAATTTAGCAGATACAGTTTGGTGAACAACTGCCTTTCCCATTAAGAGATTATCATGCAAAACGATGAGTAACGGAGAACTTATTTAAGAGAATCCTTACTGCAACATCGATGTCTACTTCAGAATAGATCTACTCTGTAAAAAACTCAGCAAACCAGTATTTCTAATGAAAAATGTCTTAGGAATAGTATGACAAGGCAACAAGTTGAGAAAACAGAATTGTGTGTCAGCCTTGTGGGAAATTTTCTTACAGATGAATAAGCTGTACATATGTATGTCCAAACCAACAACCCCCACAGAGATTTCCTACTATATTAAATAAGGGCAACACATACAGAGCAGCATTTCAGTTATTGCATATGTCAACATTTCTAACTTTCTTGACTTTATTGAGACTCTTCTGACATTTGGTATTTTATTGAAGGGCTCAGCTTATGGAAGCGAGTGATTACCTGAAAATCACAAGATTTATTTGTGAATTCTCTCCAGTGTGGTTATAAGCAGCTTACAGAAAACCTGAGGGAGACTCAGAAGTTCCCATCTCAACTTCTCCATAAGGAATAAAAACATTTAAACTAAGATTTTAGAGCCAATCTCCTAATTTCATGGGTTCCACTTTAACAGCATTGGAAAGCTTGCAGCTACACTGTGTCATACGTGAGAAAGTAGTTATCACAGAAAGACGTGAAATCAGAATTGCTTCTCTTTATTTGAAAACAGTTTCACTTTTCTCAGTCCGCTGTAAATATAACAAAGGATTTTACAGTACAGGGAACGGTTAAATTACCAAACAGGTGGAGCTAGAATTGAGCTGCTGCTCAAATTTAGGTTTATACAAGACACTAAAATGCATCATCTATAAAGCATGAATGCAAGTACACGCACACACATGTGCAGAGAGCTGGAGTTACCACAAAAGCCTTTACTAAAGCGACAGAGGCTTTGAAAGTGCTAATGGACTACGAATGGACTAAGATCAAAATGTAGCTTCAGAGACTTCTTTTAATGCACACAGGAACCAATGGTTAGATAGAAGCAGGGGCTACCATGCCTGCCTGCCCACTGTACTGCATGCCCAGAATGACTGGATCTGTGGATTCTCCACAGTTTACAAAGAATTTCATCTAATGGACAGCATTTATAATTTGATAGGTCTAAAGGAAAACATCTAAAATCCATTATCTGATTTTCTGAAGGTAAGAGTACCTGTATGCCCTGTTAAACTAAGTGGATTTTCAATACTTAACTAATCTGAAAAGGATGGTTATTTAGAGTCCTGGCTGCGTGTTGTTCACATCTACAATAAGCTGTTCATATAATCAAATCTGCTATCTGATTTCAAGCATCCAAAAATATGGCAATGAGACACAGAAATGCTCCCTCTGTATGTAATCACATATTCCATAACATGACAGATATATACACAGGCAGGTACATTCAATCATATTCTTAATGAAAAGGCCTTTCTTTCAAATCTTTTCATTAAAAACCTCAGTGATACCATAGCGAATGCCCCTTGATATATGGCTATGATGATATAAAGAGTTAATATATTCCTTTTTGGATCCCTAACTTGTTCAGAAAAATGCAAATCTCCATACTGTGATTTATCTTTTCAATATGCTTTTGATTAAAGTATCTAAACCAAAAATATTTATATTATAAGTAACCTGAGCCTTCAAAAGCTAATTGGTAATTTTGTCTCAATCCCCAAAGCATATTCTTATACATAAAGATAAAATATATACACAAACACACATCTGTACACGTCAGCACAAAATGGAGGTAATAAAAGAAAAAAAAGCTGAACTATTTTCACATCTTTCAACAGCAACAAAAAAACAAGTATAAGGAATACACATAACACCGTATTTTTAACACCGATATCAACACAAGGCTAAGTACAATTACAACAACTTGAAATCATCCAACAAACCTGGCAAGAGCTTGGTCTTCACAGCAGAGATTGATAAGAACTCTGGCCTTGTTTGCAATGAGAGGTATGACAAGCACTGACCTTTTAAATCAGGATGCGGTCAAGGCCACAATAACAACCAAGGCTGCATTATACAAATAAATGTATGTTCATGTCTTCCACAATACATTTAAGTGGCAATGATAGTTATTGCATTCAGCATTGTTAAACAACACTCAGCATGGAAAATTGTGCTTTAAGATACGTGAAATCACACAGTTTTCTCAAAGAGGCATCAATTTAAAACCAGGGCTGCAAAGTTAAAAGTTGCTACAGATTTCTCACTTCAAGCAAACAAAATTTTTTCATTTCACAGAGGATGCACCCCCACAGCTCATGTTGCACTGACCGCTGCCAGCAGTAAATGGCAGCATATTTTGGGGATAAAGGTCCTTCCTCTCTTTCCTAGCTACACCAGTGGCTGCCCACACAGTTTCTTTCCCCACAGAATGGCATTCCTGCCCACGGAGGGTAGCTCTGCACGGTGGCGGCATGGATGCTCCAGGACTGGCACAGATCAAAGTTGCCACAGAATCGTAGAGAGGAGGTCATGGGGGTGATCCAGGGCACTGAGTTTTCAGGGAGATCCAACCAGTTCAGATGGGAGGAGGTCCACCAGTTGAGGTGACACACCTATCTGACAGCCTACTGCCATAGGGAAGAGCTGGGAGAAATGCTTACTCAGGCTCATAGAATTCCTTTGTGTTGATAAAGAAATGGTTAATAGGGAGATTACTAAAGGAACAAGCCCTTAGTATTTTCCCAGTTATTAAAAAAGACCACTATTTAATATTAAAATAAATGTGCTAATTTTTTTCCAGATTGAGCTCTGTGTTTAACTGAGAAGTTTCAAGTTCACCTCGGAAGATGGTAGACACAAGGCCCCCCAAAAGTCCATGGTTCTTACAGTTCAGCACTAATGAGAAATAGATAAGATTAAATGACCTTGCCTGCTTTATGTGTAAATGTACTTGGCACAGATGACAGACAACCCAGTAACTGTATATCAAAATTCAGAATGATAAAAAACATGCAGTGGTTCTGGGAGATGTCCTTCAAAAACTATTTTTACTTCCGTCTTTTTGTTTATGTTGCTATGGTGAACAGAATATATAGCAATATCTCTTTTAAAAATTGCCAACAGGTGTCTGTATTAATTCAAACACCATGTAATAAGAAAATCCCATCCCTTTGTATATCTTTCTATGGTGTATATGTAGGAAGCTGAAAGGCACAATTTGGGACAAAGATTTCCATTCTGTGTATAGCAGCAGCAGAAATAAAATCTTCAGTATGGTAGAAACAAACCACCTAGCTCTAAAATTCTGCCTGGGTTATGTACATGAACCGAATGCCTGTGCGTTATAAATATGCTTGTTTACAAGCCAAAATTACGTAATATCTTTCTAAAATATTCTATCTTCATTCTCCGACTGAAACTAGTGGGGGAAAAAAGTTTAAAATATAAAATTTTAAAGTCAGAGCCTAAACCTGGCAGGGAATCACTGGTATTTCACAAAATCCTTCTTAGGGTTGACACAGAATGGATATTAACTGCACAGCTGAAGAGAAACTACCTGCGGAGAGGCTGCTCTGCGCAACTTGGGTTTCCTCTCTGAAACAGGTTGGGGTAGGAGAAACAGCAATTTAGCTCCTAAGGTATTCTTTGTCTACTGCAATGCTCCATAAGATATTGCTTAATATCTTGAATAAAATATCCTAAAACAGACTTTCAAAATGGATTCATAAAAGAAAGAATTAATATACTACTTTTCTTTTCTGTTAATGTGTTGAGTAATTCTACATAATTTACAGCCTGATATAAACTTTACAATGCTTGTTTTGAATATAGTCTGTTATTCATTACTCCAGGTAAAATTAATATGTTACACTCATAGTTACAGCAATAAAAATCAGGCTTTTGTTTTTCTGAAAGAATTTTAGATTATTATGATTTCATTATGGTTTTGAATAAGTCAAGGACTTGAATACAGGGATAAGAAATGAGTACCATAAACAGATAAAACAAGATTATTTTTTTCTTTTAATCCATCTTAGAGACAAGATCTACACACCAACAAACAGCAGGAAAAAAAAAAAAGCATAGTCCCTAAATTTTCTGTGCATTTACCTATCAAGCCATGCCTAAGTATGTTGTTAGGATTTCTAGAGTCTTTCCTCTACGAAAATCATGCAGATTTGTGCACGTAATTAAAGCTATACTCAGGCGAGTCATGTAGTACATTTATTTTGACCCAGTTAGCTGTTATCTTCAGGAAAAAAAAAGTATCTTTTTATTTGATTCCTAAATATTTAGAGTTGAGTTTGCTCAGCCGCACCCTTGATGCCAGTTTTCTCCCACCATCCAGACAGATCTGGGATGACTGGAGATATATGTATTTGTGAATGGAATGTGCCACTTTCCATTTTTAGTACCAATTTTTTATTAAAGGTGGAGAAATAAACCACCAGCTTTTGTCCCTCCTGCATCTTTGTGGGGTTTTTGATCACTGGTGTGCTTCTACAAGCAGGACTGGCAAGCAGTTGTAGTGTTTTCGATGGATTTACTATGCCCTTTTTTTTAATTGGATTGTTCACTCCCATGACATTTAGGGCTATAAGGCTGCATTTCTGTTACTGAAGGTGGGGATCTGTTAATTAAGATGTGACCAGGCAAAAATACAAGGTATGGAACAAATTACAACCAAAATCCCCCAAAATCCAGGACTGGTGCAAGGAAGGATAAATCTCAGCAGATCCAATACTACCCAGAAAAGAACAAAAACCAGAGGCTCAGCTTTGGTACCAAACAGAAAAATCAGTCCCAAAAGAATCCTGCACTGGTATAAAAATGTCATAACAAAAGCAAGGGCCCTGAATATTGGCAGACATACTGTGTTTCTGTGCAATTCTACAAGCCCAGATAGACATTTCTGCAAAGTCTGGCTGGAATTAACACCAGCAGGATTAAAATGGCTCAATTATATTTTATGTTATTTTTCTTTTTTTTTCCTTTTTTTCTGTATAACATCAGGCATACAGTATTGCACTTGAAACCCTCTTGTACCTTCTTTTTTGAAACACCAAAAAAATAAAAAAAGCCATGCAAAAGAAAAAGAATTATGAAGCCTGAGAAAGTTATCTTAAAATAAACAAATGCCAAAACCTTTTCCATAAAGCTTTGACTCAGTTGCAGAACTAGTAGAGTTTAGAGATGGCTTGATGTTGCGACAGTTAGTCAGTTATTAAACCTTACCAGTGTGTCATTCAAACGACCTTGAGCAGAAATATTATGCTGCTTAATAGACGGTGTCATCTCATTCCAGCACTATCACTTTTTGTGTCTGTTAAGCTGCCTGATGATGCTGTATGAACACTGGTAGGCAGTCAAGTATTTTGTTTACCAGCAGGGCAAACACAGCCGGGCAAAAAGTCCAGCTCTGTCGCATTGCTTGTCTACAGAGAAATAACCTTCACCTGATGGACACAGCTAGAAAGGGACGGGGTCAGACACCGGCCTCTCTGCCACGGGTATCGCTCAGAGCCGGCGTGATGTAGTGCTCCACGGCACAGGGATCTGCCGCCAGCCCGAGGAGGAGGCTGAAGGTATCTGTCACAGGTAACTGGACTCCTGTGTCACAGGCCATTAATAGTCCGGGATGGATTGGAGTTGGTGATGTTCACAGGATCATTTTGATAATATATTAGCAGGTTTCTGAGCTATTGCGTTCCTCTGAAAATCCTCAGAGCTGCCAGATTTCCGTCAGTATCCATTACTTACACTGCAAACCTCGTGTTCATTTACACTTCCTTAAAGTAACCGATAGTCCCACATCACATCAGCACTTTGTTCCCTATCCTCAACCCTCCCATCACCTTGTTAATGAGAAATACAAACTACTTATCACCTCACAGCACACACTTCTCCGTGGATGGTTTTTTCCTCTCTTTCTACCCAAACCAGGTCAGAGTTGGCTGCTGTCAGGCAGCTCAGAGGCTTCTCTGGATGTAAAGCCGTTTGTTTATGTGGGCGGCACAACCAGCCTCCCTCAGGTAACACACTTTCCAGCAAGGGTCCAGATACAGGTGCACTTTTCACTGCTGCGGTTTGTAACCAGCAGCTTACAGATGGAGAAGATCGAAAAGACACCGGTGAATGTCAGCATTTTCCTGTATATGTATTATAAACCACTTTTGTATTTTTTTTTGTGTCACTGGTATTTAATAATACATCTGGATCTGTTTTGAGAGGGTGTCTTAACAAAGTCCATCATTTTAGACTAATATGTTAAAGTAAAACACACTCCTTAAAAGAGAGGGTTATGGCTCCTTAACACTAAAATGACTGTGAACTGCTGAAATGGATGAGATCATTGCTTTATCCTTTCCAAGCGTTGTGATCTTGAAAGGCTGGAGTACATGATGGAAAAAATAATTATAATTCAAAAATACTCTGGGCCAATTTTTTTTTAAAGTACTTATCCAAAATGAAACATTTGGTCACCAACGTATTTAACAACAGAGCAGCTCCTACAAAAGCAACAATAAGCTTCGGAATTAATATTAATACATTAAGCTGAATTAGTCAATTTGAGCTCATTTGCATGATCTGTAGAAGGGGAGTAAACAGAGAGATCCCATTTGTTTGAATAAGAGAAAAAGGAAAGGTCAGTGTTCTGACCCACAATTTAGGAAATTATTCCATTCCTAAGGTAATCAGCCTGTCATCCAAATAATTCCCTCCTCACTCATTACAAGAAACTATAATAAAAGCCAAGTTGCCTGACTAAAGTTGCTATGGCATTTAGATATACAACAATTTGGCCCATGACCTTCAGTAGTGAAGTTCCCAAGTCTTCAAGAGTGCAAGTTTTTCTCATACACAGTTTTCCCAAGAATGCTGCTCAAATCTCTCATTTGGAGACTAAACAGCAGTTGATCTGCATAATGGAAAGTACCTCCTGCACTCAGCCTCCTTTCACCCCAAAAATGCTACACTATAACTGTGATGAGCCATTACATTATCTTCACTACATCAAATGGAAAACATCTGGTCATAAAAAAAATGTTTATTTTATTTTTCCAATTCAGAGAAGGTTAGAGGTTTTCTCACATGGGAAAAGGGAAGCCTATGTCCTGACACAGTATGTTAAGCAGTGTTAGGTCATTTAGGGATACATTTACCTTTGTTCCTCTCCATGCTGCATGTCAAAAATACCACAGGTTCAAACTGGTGAGTTTAAGATGGGCAAGGAGACAAAAACTCAACAAAAGTGAAAAAATCTTCTATATCCACCACAATAGGCACACAAAGATGACAGCTGAATTAGGATGTTACCTAGGTTGTTCTCAGTGACTTCACACCCACAGATGCAGATCTTTGGATATTTCCACCTTGGTCTCATGCGCATCGCAATGCTAAGTGACGGTAACCCGTCACCTACACGTGCTTCGGGGGAAGCTGTGGGAGATTCTACTGCTGTCATCATACAGCTCCCACTTTTTTGGGAATGCAAGCAAATTGTTTGCTGTCTTTATTGTGGAATTTTAAACAAAAATACAATGAAATATTTGTCCCATATTTAAAGGAACCTAATTTAGGATATGTAATTGATTAAAAAGCAACACGGATTCATTCAATTATGTTAAACAAGATAAGCACATGGATTTACATAATTGTATCACATTGCTAGCTCAGATTGAACAGGATTTAAATGATCAATTAGAATGTATATCTCGAGACAAAACTTCCTGGCTAATATAAGTGGCAAAGGGGTACTATTGTGAAGCATGCTATTATGCATATCTCTCCTTTTTTACCGTGAAAATACATAGCTCTTAAGGAAGAGAACTAATCACAGTGATATCGCTTCAGGGGAAAAAAACCATTTGCAAGGTTACATGCTCTCTCTAAATTATTTATCATTAGTATGTGTTTTATTCTGATTTTCGTAGAAAATTTCAGTGTAACAGATATTGCCTGTGAGGCAAAAAGATCCAAGTAGTAGCCCTCAGAGCCGAGGGTCCAAACACAAGGCAAATAATGCTATATGCACACAGGACAGATGGCTGAAGAAGCTTAAAAATGAAACAAACATCAATGAACCAAAAACAGAGATAAGAGAAAGGGCAGAAGTGTGGAGGCAGAGGACCCTGCATCCCTATCGGTCTGCTCCCGCCCAGCCTGGGGACAGCGGGAGTCAGCCAGCCTTTGCAGATTACACAGGCTCCGTACACTTACCCATGGCTGCTCAAAACTGTAAGTACGTCGCCTGTCTTCCACGTCCTCATCCTGCTTCGCTTGCTGAAACTCCTGTCTCAGGCGCTGTATCCGGTCATGATTGTTAGGGGTTGATCTGTTGCTGAAAGAGGGAGGATGGAAATGATCAATATACTTGGGAATGTATACCATCTGTGTCTGTAATTTCTTAGCACAGGACTGCTACTACATGGCTGGAGTACAGACTTAAAAATAATTTCCAAGTATTTAGTACAAAGTTCTTCATTTTTTTAAAAATCATTGATGTTGTTTGACATATAAAGAAACTTCAGATAGTGTAAGGATAAGACGAATGAGGTTACTCCTAAAAATCATCAAAAGGTGCTGGCATCTTTTCAGTATATGTTGTTACTCCTGGAAATGAAGAGGAATAGATGCGCTACTGTCAGACTTAATGTAAAGGGAAGGTAAAAGTCCTAATGATCTCTGCTACTGAATAAACATGAAAGTTACTTTTTCCCAATCAATAAACTGTAGTACTGTCAGATCTTTATTCACACCAAATTCACGGCAATGTTTGAAGGCCCTACCTGTATAAAATCTGAGTATTTTCCCCAATCAATAAAAGCCTGTCAGCCCTTGGTCCTGTTTTTAACAAGTCTTTTAAACTGATCAGTCTGAAAGCATGGAAAGGCTTGGGGGCCGGTAAGAAGCAATCCATTTGGCAGTGCTGTACGCAGGAATGCATCCAGGCAGCAGAGCGGCGCTGGCTGATGCCCCCTGGACACCGGTGGGGCTGGGGAGGGCTCAGCCCCGGCGGTACCGCTACGTGCCAGCACTCCCAGAACCCTGAATTCTTCAAAACGATCAATTTTTCCACAATGTTGGAGATAATCCACTCTCCATAGCATGGGTTTATGTGAAACCGTAATGAAATATGCACAGGAATGGCTTATTTCATGGGGCAGAGGGAAAGCGGATATTTATTAACCTCGTTGCCATTTTTCCAGCTGTGCGGCTCCCACCTGGCCCCTACAATCCCCACCGTATTTCAAACATGTTAATGTAGGAATCCCAGGAAGCCTGACAAACAAATATGTTATATCAAGACTAACCAGAAGCATTTTAATCTCTTATTATGGCCTTCTTAAGACCTCCATTTCATTGTTTAGTTCAAAAGAGCTGGTGAGGGATGGACAGCTATTACTTTGTTTCAAAAGAGAAATCTGCAGGGAGACAACAGAGAGCAATTCCACAGATTCCTGTTCTTGGACACAGCGTACAATAAAACACAGTGAATTTATATCCCATGTCTTCTCTGATATGAAAACAGACAGTTCTGGAGCCCATTTGTGACTGTTTTCTGTGTCTTTTGGGACTGGTAGGTGCAGTGGATTGGAGGTCGTAGATTTTTGAGACATTACCTCCCATTCTTTTCTGTGCCATTAAATGGAGCTTACCGGTGCTTGGCTGGCCAAACAGAAAAACTGGCATGATTCAAGCAAAGACTAATTTTTTAAGAGGTTTGTTTCATTTTTTTTGTTGTTTTTTTCTTTTCTTTTCTTTGAAACAAAAGGCAAAGAGAAGGAAGAAATTTCAGGTATTGTTTTTTCTTGTTTTTTCAGATGGAAGCTTTAAGAAATGCTTTCTCTATAGGTTAGGTCAACTTCTATGTACCAACTGACATTTTGAAAAGCACAATTAAAAGAAAGCTTTTTTTAGAATAGGTGGAAATGAAACATTGTGGCATTTTCAAAATTTCCACTTCACTGTAGGTGTGTTGCTAATTCTATTTCCTTAATTCAACTTAATTTTGTCAAAGAGCTTATCTCCATTTGCAGTTTTATGTTATGTAAATTTATTCCTTATTGTCAAATTCTGCCCAGCTTTGCTATACAACCACTTGTTTTTTCCCATGCATTGCTATACACTGCATATTTTAAATACAATCACCACAATCCAGTACAAGACATACAAAATACTTTTAAATGGTCTGTTGATTTTTAAAACTTGTATTGTTAATCTAACAAACAAGTAGTCCCACACTTTCTACACAGTAGTGTTTTCTGTAAATAAATTGCACCTAAATGTAGCAAAATACTTTAAGTATTAGTATTTCAGGTATAAGAACATACGTTTGCAACAGAAATGCCAATGAATTTCAGTGCAAAATTACTAGAAAAGTGTTGCATGTAGACATCTTGAAGTACTCAAGATGATGAGTAAATAATCAGCCTTCCTTAATGAAGGCTGTTTCAAACTCTAAGGGATCACAGTGCAAAAGTGACACTGGAGAAGTTATCCAACAACAAAGAAAAAAGGAAGGTAAATCCCAAAAGTATTTTACAAAACCCTGTGCATTACATAGAACAGACATACTCTACCAGCCCCAAAATGGGCTACTGGAAGGGTTATTATAGATCTGAGGACTTCTGCGCATTTTGATTGTTATTCATTAAAACAATTACATCAACGGAGGAAGAGGAGGAAAATGCATAGTGTCCATGCCGTGAAGCCAAAACGTATGTCTCCTCCCAAACAGCAAATGCATGAATTTGACACTCTACACTGCAAAGATGGAACAACAAACGACAAGGATGAACCTGGGATTTGTGATTAACTTGTCTCCAGACCTAAGAAGAACTTATTCTAATTAAAAAAAAAAAAAAAAGTCATCAAGCCGATCTAGGAAAAGTTTTCCAAAGATATTAAAAGGTTTGATAATGGCAGAGAAGATAAATCTTTTAACATTTCTATATTATCTGAAAAGCAAGGGACATGACCCAAATTTAGAAAATTGCAAAAGAAGTGAATTATAAAAAAGGACTATTTCACAGAAAAGAAAGAGCTAAATTAAAAGAAAAAAACACTTCTCTATCGACTTGAAACTCTTTGTGCTCAAAAAGCCTGTGAGAAACAGGTTTTGTGGTTAAGTCAGTAATTTTATACTAATAATAAAAATTTAAATACTTTTATTTAGAAGAGAAAAGGGGAAAAATCTGGCAGCTAAGGAGGGGCTAAGATGCTTTTAAGAAAAGATTATTTGAGGGCTTAGACTATATCTCAGGTTGGTTTCCTTTCATTTCCATTTTCCTCTCCATCTTGTTCTGATTCTCTAGGTTAAATTATAGCTACCCTAACACCTTCCCTCCAGCGAAGGCTTGCACATTTCTATCCTGGCCTGCCATGCCGCCTCCTGTTTCTTTTCATGCCTCTCTTCATCCAGTTCATTTTAACATCAGTGCTTTTTTGCTGTTTTGTACGTCTCCCACCCTACTCCCACCACACCAAGTATACCAGGGAACACTTGGTACACCTTCTTGATGTTTCATTCAGTCCCCTGCCAACAGTTACTACTTCCAGAAAGAGTGAAATACAAAAATCATAATCACAACAGAACTGTCACAAATAAAATTTTGGAGTCAAAAGTGCAAACCCAACTTCATTCCCTTTTATACCCTGAGATGTTCTGCTTTACCTACAGCTCTTTATGTAAGTCATATCATTATCCCTTGGGACAGAGCTAAACAATTTATATCCAGTGTGAAGAGTCCTTAGCTAGTCTAAAGCAAAACTGAACTTTGACTTACTGGATGAATGCATCCATTAGAGGTAGGGTCATATCAACAGACTACTGGGATGCTGGACTGCAGGTGTTCCTGTTGCTTAAATTCCCTTTTGACTTTTGCAGATGCATGGCGCAAGTCCTCAAAAGTTTAATTAAATACACCATGCTTTCAGTTTTTTATTCAAATGAACTGAAAATCTGAAGGCAAATTTCAGGACTACTACCAGGAAGGAAGGAGTTGAACTTAAAATCCATCCAAAATTTACTGAAGATCTGACCTCTTCCAGTTTTAAGCTTTTTAGCCAAACTGGAATTACAACCCCCTGCAGTAACCACAGCTTGTCCAGGCAGCTTTTCCCTGTCCTACTTAATGACAGAATGGCTGCGAACTTACGGACGACAATTAGCACCTCCTAGCATCAGGTGCAAGTGATGTTCTAGCAAAGTGCTCTCATCATTACATGTTCTTAAAAGAAATAAAAATCAAGGAACGGCTTTTAGGGCCAAAGTTAACTCGGGCTGCAAAGCGGCTGGGCTTCCTTCTATCACATCTCTGCTTGGCACCCCATTGCCTTCCATCTGCAGATGGCACATTTCACAATCAGCTATTTTGTGAGCGCTGCTTTGAAACACACAACCACCAGCACGGGCTAAAAACGCAACTGTAAGCAAGGCTTAGATAGGCCAGAGCTGTCACATATTTCCAGAAACAAGCAGCCGCAGCAATGGCCATCGGAGTCTCAGATCATTAAGCAATGTCTCAGTGTGATGTCATGCACTGATGTACAGAGTTGTAATCCTTTCAAAACAGACAGATTTTCAGTGTGATAAAGTAGAGACAAACATGCTACTGAACAGGGATGACTAAAGCTTTGGAAAAAAAAATTATTGGCCTGAAAAAGCATGGAAAAGGGTCTTAACGTCAACAGGCAGTTGCAACATGACTAGAATAACCAAAAGGTTAGTAAACAAACAGTGTTCTTTGCACCTTGAAATCTTTCAACACAGATTTGAGCTGCCAGGGAGTTGCTGGCCTGACCGGCTGCTTAGATCTCTGGATACCAGTTATAAAACACAGATGGGTTCTTATTTACTTCAAGCTGGCAAATAACTATTACCTGTTTGTATAAAATAAATTCCTTTCCATTTGGACAGATTACTCACGCCATATTAAAAATAAAAAGCTGAATTTGGATCTAACTGTGTCTACAGGTAGAGAGAAGCAGAAAAAGAATTTATTTCCATCCCGTTGAGGACTACCGATGCCCTCGCTCTTGCAGCCGTGTCATAGCCGGCAGCACGCATCCTTGCCAATGTTCAGAATTAGCTGAGTGTCTACAAAGTGGGTCCCTTCCTTCATGGCTTGAGCAGGATGAAAACAGCCCAACAGAAAGCAGAGTGCTGATAATCTAACATACCAGCTTCTGCTACATGCACTGAAACTTGAGCACTCTCTCGCCACGGTGCTCACTCCACGCATATAGACTTGTTTGTTTTGGATGGCCCTTGAGGGTGGATAAGCAGAAACTGTCAAGTGGTTGCAAAAAGTCATGGAGGTAAAATAAAATGAAAGTATGCCCTTTACCAGGCTTAAAACTATGACCACATTCCAATGCACTATCTGCTGGTCTGTTCACTTTAAACAGCTTTGTTAACCATCAGTGGCACAGATGACTGTGCCCACGCACCGGGGGGTTGATGAGGGCTGAGAAGTGGCAGAGTTTGCACCGTCTCCTTCCTGCCACCAGCTTACCAGAGCTGGCTGGTCTTTTCCTATTATTTTGTTCCATGGTTTATTTTTTGACATCTAAATACCATTCCTCAAGCTTAGGACCGATATGGCTGGTCCTCTGCTTCCAGAGTGCCCTACATACAATTCTCCTCTGAGACATCAGGGAACAGATTTTCCATGAACACACGGATATTAGCACATATAAACATGGTACACAAACAAGAGCAGCCACGGCTGGCATCGTAGAAAAGCTCTGTTGCATGATTACAGAATGGCTATAGTCAGTCTGAGAAAAAAAAACAGCTGAGCAAGAGATCAAAGTTGTTAGACTACAAATGCACTTGTAACACAGCGCAGTCGTAACCTGGAAGGAGGCATAGAAAGGTTTATCCTACACTACTTTCTTTTTTCTTAAGTGTCAAAGAATTTATTGGGAATAAGGCATTAAAAGGTGGGGGAGAGGTGTAAAAAACCAAAAAATGTATCAATTACAAAATGGCACATAAAAATAGCTTCTCTGCACAAGCTTCATTAAGTTTTATCAGCTAGTATCTTGGGGTTTTACACTCAAACCACAGGTCATAAATTCACAGTAAATCCCCCATATGTTCACCAAACACCTGAATTCAATTTCTCTTCTAGTTGTAAGGAACGGAATGTGCTGCTCAAATTAATTATGCATGCAAAGTTAGTTTCTAACAAGGGCAGCTTCTTGCATGCTGAAGGGTATACATCCTATCTGATTTTTCCCCCCCAAGATTTCTTTCAATCTTGGCTTATTTCTACTGTTCATAAGGTTATAAAAATCCTTCTCTCTTGCCTTTTCATATTCGCTAAATGAACACAGAGCATTATATGTCCTTTAAAGTCTGCAGTTTTTAAAGGCAGCTAAATTCAGGGATTGGCTTAATGTGACAGGCAAGATCTAATGTTACCTGTATACATACCTACACACTTCAACATATTAATTCCATCAAAAAAAGGATTTAAACCCTAGGATTTATGTCAATATGTATGCATGTGAAATCAGCTCATCAGGAAGTTTTATGTCATTCCTAGTTTACCTTCACCGTGGTAGTCATCAATTCCAATACCACAAGGAAGTTAAGCAAGTCCCCAAATGCACTCGCTTTTTCAGTGAATGAAATTAATGTCCACATTTTGACATTGCAATTTGTTGATCATTTCACACCAATTTCAGTAGAGTAAATCATTAAAAATCAAAAGCCTACACCTCTATTCTCTGGGTTAAAAAGGTAATCTGAAATGCTCTTAATTCAGCGCTCGCCTCTGACGTGATGGCCATAAACAACGCGGAGAGCTGGAGCTGATAGGGAGGTCACTTCACTGCAACAGTCTCTTCAAACTCTCCAGACTAGATTTCACTTCCAGTCCCGCTGTGGCCCTTCCGTAGCAGGGCCATCATTTTACAACCAGTGAAATCTGAAGAATGCACCCAAGACCCTTTTTATTGCCACCATCACTCTTCCTTATTAGCCTGTCAGAGCCTGCACACCAGAGACAGAAATCCAGTCTTACTTTTCAGGGGAATTCTTCTACTAAAAAGAAAAGCAGAGATTTTAGGAACTTGCTATAAACATCTGAAAACAGATACTCAGCTACCGGGTTATCACACAGCCTAAGCCTTACTTCGGAGCTGTTAGATTTTGCAGATATGCGCCAAGCCAATTTTCAGCCACACACAGCTTGTTACAGCCATTGTCACAGGGTATTGTGTTTTCCGAGTTAAAAAGGAAAGAAAAAAAAAGACCACATGTAACCTAAAAAAAAATACATCACATCTCACTGTGAATTTCTTATGCAGGTGTTAAGGAAATGGCAGAAATACACATACAAAGATTTAGTAAATCATGGAAAAAGAAAATAAAACAAAACTACTGGTGATCAAGCAAAGGAGAAATTTGCATTTTTGATTGTAAATGAAACACAAAATTACTGCAAAGGCAGGCGGGGAGAAGCGGGCTCCGACCTTCTAAGTATCTTCCTCTCCTAACTGGAGCAGACAGTGATGGCTCCAGTGCTGTTGGGTCTGATGAACATCCACAATTAGGCATCACAGGCTATTTTGTGTCAACATGAGGATTGCCTGGCACAGTAACACAAAGACATTTAACAAAGACCACAGAGAAGAAATCCTCTCCTGGACCTAGCTGGTCATTCCTGTGCCAGCAGAAGCGATCATCAGAGAGATCCCTAGCGGGCTGCAGGCCATGTCAGCCTTCATCTCCGTTTAAGCTAATCCAGCTGCTTTGCTGGAAGCTGTTTAGGGAGAGCTCTCTCTGATCTCTCTGAATGAAACGTGGGGCAGAAATCTTCAGCAGAGGGGCAGCAACAAGCAGCTAGAGAGCAGTCACTTCTTAAAGCAGGGCAGCTATTTGCAAAAAGGAACATCTGTCCATAGCCAACACCACCTGCGCAGTGTGAATGTTGTTACGTAGGTATCACCCAGCTCACTCTCACACACCTTACACGACTTAGCTACTGCTGTGCGGTGACACTACATTTTGCAGTATAAAATCTGCTTCAGATCCCAACTCTAGCCAGCACTAGACTGGAGAAAAATCCCATGTCTTTTCATGGGAGGAGTCTAGAGACATAAAAAAATAGGAAAGAAAAAAAAAATAAATCTTGATTGTACCGTTTGATTTGAAGGATTCATCAAAAGTGAGTGAGCAGTATTTTATTCAAATATTGCACCATTATGTTGTGTTTGTAAATGGTGAAATTTAGGTCTGTTTCAATGCAAAACCCCAAAGTATTTAAAAGGTATTTAGGTCTTGCTTCATGCATTGACATAAGTTATATTGGAAAACCCCAAAATATTTTATGTTGTTTTATTTCCCTTTAACCCCAGTAAAATGCTTAGGAAATAGGAATCAGGGTGTTGCAACTAGCAAAACACAACATTTTTTACTCTTGTGAATACTTGCCCTCACTAAAAATGACATCTTTTTTTAAAGTACGAATAAAACTACAGTATCAAGCAGTACATTGCTAGTCAAACAGTGATGTATAGACAAAGACATCTCCTTAAAATGCCCGAACATTTAAAAAGGTAATGCATTAAGCAAGCTTCATATGGATCCTACAGTCCTTACCAGCCGCTAACATAATTTCAGTATAATTATTTCTGTTCCTTGACAGAGGGGCTATTACATTATAAATCTCCAAATAATATTTTGATTGATTTTACATTATATCTTACTCTAACTATAGGCTAATTTCCAAGTGCAAAATGAGAAGTTGTCCATTAAAAACAAACAAACAAAGATGACTGGCCTATGGGTACCAAAGCTAGGTCAAAGCTTCACATGGTTTCCGAAATCTGATATTTAAGGAGACTCCCTCCGCTAGGAGCATCAGTAGTAGATCAGAAATTCTATATAAAACACAGAGAAATGTGGAATCATTGTTTTATTTTTGGCACTAAATAAGCTGCAACCTCTAAATAAAACTTTAAATCTGAGCTGTTAAGCTTTTCGTCATTTAGTGCACACAGTTTCCCATATGACTCGACCAAGAAAAAATGAAACTCAAAGCTAAGATTGATTACTTGAATTGGTGCCTAAATTCACATGGTTGTTGCCTTCTTATGAAGTTGATTGCTAAGATTTATACCGATTAGCACAAAAAAAGTAATTAAGATTTTTAATTAAATGTTATTTGCATATGGAGATTAAAAAAATCTCAATATGATATTTTGCAAAACAACTGATTTCTGGATAATCCTTTCAGCATTTTATTGTAAAGATGAAGATTTTAATAAAGATGTTTTAATCATGCTTTACCACCACACTGTCTTGATTAACTTTAAAACTAGGATTTGCCATAAAATTACAGTTATAGTAAAAAAAAAAAATAATTCCAGGCAAGGACAGATAAGCACAGCACTTACCTTTTATCCAAAAATTAAGTTGGTTATTTAGCGAGTAAGTTGGAACGGAACTTTTACTATTTCAATATTTGCAAGTGATTTCACTTAATTTTCCTCTTGGAAATGTTGAGATTATCTTTTCCTCAGGAATTCTTTTTCAGATGTACTATGCAGGATGCTCAGTAATTGCTCTTGCTATGTTTTGAAACACTCAATTAGAAAACCTGAATTCTAATATTTATTGTTGTTGGGCTGCTTAGTCTCAACCCAAGTGCAGATTTCAGATACCCAAAAGTGTGTATTTTTCTTGCTGTAGAAGAAATACAACATTTACTTGTAACACCACTTCAGTGGTTTACCAAGACAATTAGCCTGTTAAAGGCTATAGGAAAGCTAATTTATTTACCAGGAGAAGGTAACGTGGGATTTTTCTCAACCAAATTTAATCATCTAAAAGGCAGGCATGTAGTTATAACTACACATCTAGACCCTTTCTAAGGGAAATACAGAGAAGAAAGTTACTCTAGAGGGCAATTCACAGCACCTGTCTTAGGATGCAATTACCCTCGAGAGCTCATTACTTTTCTTCATTGACAGAGTAGAGAGACAAGCTCAGGCTCAGATGGGTAGCTTTAGACATATTTATTTACATTAGGGCAGATGAATCCCACTTTAGATGGCTAACTCAGGGTTATGGTAGGTGAAAAATGAAGCAACTTAAGAAAACCTAGTACAAGGAATGCCTGGTAGAAAGTGATGGTCAACTGGCATGGCATTATAACCCAACAGTTTAATAATTAGGCAGAAAAATGAATTAGAGTAAAATTTTCTAAGTCACTCAGCCTCTCTGTGTTTGCATTCACATATCCGCAAATGGACAATAGCCTTCTTAAAGAAGTGGGTTTTGAGACCCTGGATAGTCTATACAATGACCGGTTCTCATTGACTTTACTATAATTTTAATGGTTCTTTACAAAGTAGACTATACTGCTGTTGTAATTTCTCTTTATAGAAAAAACTGGTAAGGTTTTTAGTTTCTGAAATGTACAGACTGTATAGCCATGCCTGAGATAAGACAAGGACTGCAATGTAACAGCTTCTGTGGTTAAGATCGCCTCAGTACGGCTAATTTGTATCTCAAATTTCACATTACTTCAGCAAATGCTATGCAAATGCTATACGGTTTTCTTGAGTAACGTAATTGCCATATGTTTTTTAGTAAACAGAAAGAAATGAAATATGTATAATAAGTAATTCCACTTAGTATGTCAAATTTATTTTGCATGATATTGGCATTACATTACAAAGTTACAACGGTATTATTTCATGTTGTTATTCTTGTAGTCTAGGTTGATAATGTTTCATTTTGACACCATAATGGTGTCTCTGGGGATTCTGATGACAATGTGTTTTGACATCATGTTAAAATATATCCAAACTGATATCACTTTATTTTGCCATCATTACCTAGTTTCAGTTGGATGTCTAAGATACTGCTTTATTCTGACATCTTTAATTAGGAAGATTTCAGTCCAAGTGGCAAGCGCTAAAAGAAGTTTTGAAGATGTTAAGTGTGGCTGTGTAGCACGCATTACCGCGTTACCGCAGTCCAAACTTGTACTGGCCAGATATCCCAAAATATAACAGATTAGTCACACGGTACAGATCCTCAGTCAGATCATAAAAACATGAAAATGCTTTTTCTTCTAGAGCGTGATAATAAATTTAATAAATTGTGCTGTAATTCTATTTCAGACACTGCGGGCAGGAGGCCCAGCAGCAAAAACGCTGCTGCAAACCAGAACCTTCTGCTGCCGTTGGAGCGTCTGACGTGCGCTCACTTCACGAGTCCCTGTATAGAAACCAGAAATTATTTCCTGAATGCTATTAAAAAAGTGAGATTTCTAATTCATAAGCCTCACTGAAATGGAAATTGCTACATATGTGACTCTAACTAAAGAACAGCAATGCCAGTTCCCATACAGAGCTCCGAAACGCAATGCTGGGCTTGAGCCTCCACCAGCGCAAACCCATCCAGACCCACTGAATCCAACAGAGCTTTGAGAGTTTAGGGGAATCTGAACATCGGACCAAGAGTTTTGAAAAGGTTTTAGGGGAAGAAATAATGAATAATTTTGAGCTCTAAGCTTCTTGTCACCAGTATGAAATTCAGTGATTGATTTCGAAACAATTTGCTATAGAAATGATCTGGTAAGTTATCCCTGGGCTACAAGGAAGATGCATGTCATACCAATTTGAACATGTCCACTTACAGCAAGATCACTCAGTTTCTTCTTTTCTGTTATTTACTAGTTCTTCATTCTCTCTCTACAACAAATTAAAGAGCAACTCCAGGGAAATCAACACATTACACGTACTAAAAAGTATATTTATTCAGCACAGCAGCCCAAGTTCTACTTACTAAAACGATTGCTGATAAAAATCTTTGATTTTAAACATTAATGCATAAGATTTCTCTGACATTCAAATGTGATCAAAGAGATTAAAGAATTTCTTCTTTTCCCCCACTCTCCTAAAGCATAATACTTAATAGAAATGGCTTGTATTATCTTTTTTTCAGAGAGCAGGCTAGAACTGAGACAATCCCTTGATCCCAGTTCATGAATAAAGCATTTAATGGACTGCACTTGTCAAAGGACACACTAAGCATTTGATCTATACAGTAAACAAACGTCTATGAAAAACAACCTCCCAAAACAAAAATTTGCCATTGTTACTCATTATTTAAGATATTTTCCCCTTTCTTCCTCTCTTATTTCAGGATTAAGACTCTGAAGGCATTGCTGGGATGACAGAATCACATTGAGATGAAAACAGAATTTTTCAAACAACTGATGGCAGCAATTTATATTTCAGAGAAACTGCTAAGAAGTCCATCTAAAGTTCATACATAACTACACTCCAGTAAAAGGAGTTAATTGTTACAACACCAGAAAATGTATAATTATTAAACAAATGACAGAAGGCTAAGTTGTAGCCTGACATTCTGACGCTCTCCACATCTTCTTTAAGAGTTTCCTTTGGGCATTTCCAGCAAAGAGGAGCTCCTGCCAGCAGAAGAAAATGAAGCTACAGAACTGTGAGTCTGCATAACTATGAACCCAGCTGACCTGAAGAATTCGATACATACCTACAAAATGCTCTTTCATGCTCCCAAAAGACAAGATGAAATACTACAAGCAAGTAACTGCAGCTATTAACATAAGCAATACTGCAACGTCAGTTCCATTTAACGCAAATTATAGACTTGTTTCTACTGGCATTGACCATTCTTCACTAGCCAAAACCCCAAATCAGCTGAACTGTCTGAAAGGCCTGTATACTAGACTATGTTATTTTTACAAATGTATTTATTAAAAAAACATATTAAACCAATTTTTTCTCCCTCTTGAGTTTAAAAGCTCAGTGTATCTTCAATTACTTTAAAAAATAATTGCAATTAATTTTTTAAAAAATCTATTTCAATACATTGAGCCTTACTAATGCAATGAGCTGTCAAGTGATAGACTAATGAAACATCAGCACAAAACTGCACTGGTATTTCTGATCAATCTCTGAAATAAACTCATAGTGTAGTATTGTCTCTGTAATTCAAGGGATATATTGCAAAAGGTCACATATTATTTTTTGTCATGCGTGACTGCCATGATCCTGTAAAGAGGGCAGCAGTAGAAGACACTGCAGATCACCTGTGTAAGCACCAGCCGTCTCCGAAAATGACCTCTCCCCTACGAAAGGTGACAGAAACTCCATGAGCATCTATGGGAATTTTCAAAATGAACTAAGACACGACATGGCTTCCAGAATTTATATTGCTAGGCTGCTAACTCAGATAAAGTTCAATTCCCGTGAATTTTCCCATTTGAGCTGCACAGTAATTTGCTTTTCAGGGAAACCAAACCCAGGAATTAGAGGCTATGTAAGAAAAGCACGATAAATATCCTTAGGAAACAGGACCCACAAAGATCTGATTTTTCTGCCCTTTTGCTATTTACTTTTTATTATTTTTGCCAGATTTCTACATCATTAAGCACTACTCAAATAGCAGGACCCTATCTGCAGCAGACACTGCACAGACTGCCTACAACCGGCCCTTAACCAAAGATTTTAAAGTTTAAGGACAGATTTGCTCTTGCGCAATGGAGCACACACACATTTGTGCAACGGTCATGCAGTAGGTGGTCAGCTCACTGCCCACAACCCCACTGGCTGCAAAGGGAGCCGAGCTATACAGGAATACACTGGAGGCACCTAAAACCAGATGAATTAGGTATCAGAGCAGACTTATAAAGTCAGAGTACCTAAATGAGAACAATCACCTTACGAATGATACTTGGAGAAACTGTGGGATTTAGATATCATTCAAACTTATGGAGAGGGCCATGTCAAAGATGCTTACTAGGTTAGGAGCTGTCTAGCACACAAGATGGTGAGGGTATCTACCACCACTATGAAAAGAGCTGGCGGAAAAAATTGTGAGTGAAATAACTACAAACTCATTTTTCCTATGTTGAGGTCAAGTAGATGCTGAATATCCATCAGGATTGTAAACGGGAGAATGCTGCAAGAGCCGTGTCAGCCCGTCCCTGTCTTTGCAGTGGGCAATGCTGACTCCAGCCACCCCTCGACACAACGGAAAGGGGAGTCAGGGGAGTCAGGGCAGCTGGGGACAGCCTTCATTTGCAGCATTTTTACTGCTACTTTGAGTAAGAGACTATAGAAACATAAGCAGCTCCCTCAAACCATTCTGGGGATTTTTTTTTTTTTTAATGAAACAATATTATTTTAAGCCATTTGTATAAATAAAATAATAATAGTTTCACAACTCACATAAGGCCTCCTCCTTTCATTCTCCGGTCAGCTGAACCCAAGACAACCAAAGAGAGAGACACAAGTCTGGTTATCTGATTATATTTGAGCAACTATACTTCCCCTTGTTGCGTACAGGTAATTGCTGCTTTTGCAAGGGCTGTAAAAGCCTGCATTGAGAGAACAATGCAACTCATTAGCTCATGGTACTTATTTAAAATAAACCAAATGGCATGTCTTATATTACAGCTATGGCTCTATTACTAGTGCCCAATTCAGGTCGCATTTTTCCCAGCTCTATCACTCCTAGTAAATTACTTGCACTTGATGTAGACCAGGCATAAAATGAGCAGAAAACAAAACTTCAGCCATTTTAATTTAAATTCTCATAATGGCAGGTCAAATTTATGTGAACTCTTTGGTGAATTGGTTCCTTTATTAGTACCCAGTTTAATTCAAATCAGAGTCTTCTACAGAAGATTAATTAAATATTAATCAAAAGTCCAGGGCAGTCTAAGCTTCTGTTCCATTAACCTAAATGTGACTCCATACAGAACCACAATGCCTTCCCCCCCCGCCCCCAATTTTAAAGAAGGCTTTTAGTTTTTTTTCCGTTATGGTGCAACTCCTTGTAAATGCAGACATGCTATTTGCAGTGTATGTTTAAAGGTCATGATTCTTTTTCCTTTTCCAATTAAAGCTGCTCTTAATCACAATTAAGCTTTCAAGAAACAATTAACAGAAGTCAAAACTTTTCTCCATCAATATGTTTAAGAGATGTACAGTGTGTACCCTCTATTACCACTGGTGTCACTAAACTAATTATGTGATGTTAAGGTTCACCTTCTTGGGTGTAAATTTTGGTTTGAGTTGACACTAAAAAGAAACATCAATTTATTAGAAGATAAAACTTGTTCCGCAGTAATGGAACAGCTGTGTATATAAATTTATTGCAGCTTAATGTTCTCACACATAAAGCAATTAGAGCTTTCTGACAGACAGACTTGCTAAGTATAGTGTGGAGCATATAGTAATATGCAGTTACAGGCACAACATATTTAAGTGATCATATATATCCTGTACAGTAACATCCACTTCTCAAGCCTTTCCAGCCCTGGCTGTGTCCTTAATTAACATAAACGTATGCTTATAGTCATGTGAAATTTTCCTCCTCTGTGGAGGAACCTTGTCATGCCACGTCATTTTACTCATGGACACCTCTTGTGCTAAATTTGGCTTCCTCTTCTGCAGGAATATATACAGCATAGTTCCTTTAGGCAGGCTTAATTTTTTTTGCACATAAAGGATAATGGAGACCATAATGTTGTCATCAGATTGCTTAAAAAAAATATTCAAAAGTAAAACCATATACATGCTGCTCAGGATAAGCACCTTTATTTCTAGAACCATAAGGTATAAACTCATGAAATAAACTGCATTAATCTAGCAGCATTTCCTCTCATCACCTGATCTTGACTAACTTTAGTTGCCTTCAAATAGCTTCCAGGATAATTTTCCTTCCTTCCTATCTTTCCTACAGGACAATTATATTTAACTTAAGCTAAGAACTGTGGTTTTGAGGATATTGATCAGCTAGACTAGCAATGGAAACTGAGCATTATGGAGCAGTGGTGTTCCAGACTAATGGTATACGATACCTTTTCTAATCTTGGAAGGCTGGGAAATGTTAGATCTTGAAACAAGGATACATGGGTAATTGAGATGATAAGTTTCCAGTTGACAGACTAAACAGACTAAACGGAGTTTTCCACAAGACTTCTGAAAATAATCAGAATTTCACGATATGTAGAGGTACAAACATGTTATGTGCTTTTACTTTGGAAACTCCTAGGGGACTTCCTTTTCATTTAATCGCTCAAAACTGTTCCATGCTCAGCTTTGTCCCATTTACTCATGAACAAGCACATATATGTTATACATATACTCTTCCTGCTTTTTAATACATTTATACTATGTCTGCCTTTATGTGTACACCTGTCAACTTACTGACATGATGCTTACATCAGTTAGTTGGAATTTCATTATCTGTAACACCTGGGAAGAGTAATTTCTTAACTCTTTAGTTAGAGGATTATATTAAATGACTGGGCGATTATTGTTGTAAAATAACTGCATGACTTTTTTAGGCTAGGATTCTCAAAAAAGTCTAAGACAACTGCAGTGTGTTTCACACTTGGTTTGAACTGATGTAAGTGCTGGCTGCTGGGGAGAAGTTCTGCCCTTTGCAACTGAACGTTCCCGTTCCAGTCTCTGAGCTACAAAGCACTCACGATGTCACACAGCTATCCGAATCAAGGGGCTGAATGAAAAACCTTACTTTTTTCTTTCTTTCCTATTCTCTTCTTCTACAGGATTTGCTTTCAGGAAGATCAGCTCCCTGATCCCTCTTTGAGCACTAGGATTGGCAGGGACACATGACATGGGGCAGAGGGAAAGGCAGGAGTCTGGCTTTTTCAATGGAAACTGGTCCCTACGGTGTCCTGTGCCTACTGTACACCAACAGAAGGGGGGTACTTAACTCCTCTGGCAGCCTGAAGGGAGCCAGGGTTAAGGTAGAAGAACCTAAGAAAGTAACTTTGGAAGCCCACTTGGCCATATGAGGAAGACAAATCAGTGGTGAGATGTTCAGAGTTCATCTCATATTGAAACACCAACAATTAAAACAGCAATTTATGAACAAGGAAGACAGACAGGCATGTGCTTTTTTACACATATTTCACATAGTTTAGAGTGATGTGGTTATCCTTCTCTGCCAAAACAGCAGCACGAAACCCCCTCTAAAAAGAGGGAAACTGCACAGCAACACAAGTAACAACGAGAGCTTCGATGGTGCCATTATCGTTAGGTCATCCGAAATGCACGATAACTGGTGCCAAGACAACCAGCTTTTCCATTTCACTGTCTTTTCTGCTTTTGTCTTTGAGATGTGACACAGGTCAGTGAATCTGAGCAAAGAGCAGAAGCTAGGAATTCTTAATTCTGACAACTTCGGAAAAGCTATTCCTAACCTGTCTCTGCTGCAGCTTTAGGAACCGCTATCTGAAAAATCCAACAATATTTGACTTCATCGGAGGGGTGATCTAAAGACTGATGATTGTAGAAGAACCCTGAATATATAAACTGTCAACAACTTAACTATTCTCCTCTATGGCATACTTGCAGCATACAAATTGAAAATAACTGGCAAAAATTATGTTAATTTCAGTATTCGTGTTATAAACAAATTTTGAGCTACGATGAAATTTAAATCCCTTATAAAAAGACCCTTCCCATAAATTAAACCATTTTTTACAGTTCCAGACTATTTAGTTAGGGGGATAATTTATTCTTAAGAAACTGCTAAAAAAGTACAGCCTATCTCCTGTTTCTTTCATGATGCACATGAAAAAGCTGTATTTTGGAGCAATGGTGGGGGTTTTTTGTTGTTACTTGGTTTTTTGTTGAAAACCATCACCTATCCACCACACTAAATAGATTCCTTTCCCCTGTGCTGACAGCTGTTTCCCAGGTAACCAACCTAGCTAGAAGTTGACTTCAAGCAGTGTACGGGAACCAGCACTCACATCCCCGCATTTACATGTTTTGAGGAGTGCTTTTTAACTGCTGCAGTGTCCCCAGTGCCCCCGGCAGTCAACAGGAGCTGGGAGTATCCAGCAAGTAATGGAATAAAGCTCATCAGCAGTGGAAAAATACCAGCTAAGGGTGATTTTACATACAGAATACTAAATGCCATTGGCAGTTGGAAATTAAAATTATCCTCAGTGGTAAACCAGCAGGATTAAACTTCACACAAGCTGTCACCTTTTACGGGTTCTGCCTGCTTCTTCCCTTTTCCATAAAGGAACTGGGACAAAAGCAGCAGATATTTTGCTGCTTCTTTGCATAATCAGGAATCATTGTCCCCCCAGTTTCTGAAAGCATCTGTTTAATACACTTTCCTTGATAAATCAGATCTCATCTGCTGTCAATCAGTGTTCTTTTGGATTTCATGGTTGCACAACATACAATTCCAGTCATTTTTTGTCCACCTGTCTTTTGCTGCTATGTATTAATTGAAAACTGAATTATTCTACAAGGCAGTGGCTACACTTTAAGGTATCTCTTATAGCTCTCTGTTGTTCTGGGTCTGAGCACTTACTTTTTAGATCCTTGCCATCCGATGCTGCAGTGTAAAGAGCTGACAGAGAAGATTATATATTGCACAGGGCACTAAAGGAATAGGATTTACCCTATAGTCATACTGGGCTTTTTCTTTGGTTGCTTTTTTTCCCTAAAGATAACAAAAAAGCTATATCTTTGGGAAATTCAATGCCAGGTATAAGTGGGTAGCATTGCTGATCAGGCAGTTCCTAATAATTCCTTTTACGGAAAAACTATCGAGCCCAGGTAGGTTTATTTCTATGAGCAGAGGAATAATCTTCTTTTGGTTCCCTCACCCCTAGAGACTCTAGCATTACTACTCCCCTTTTATTATGTTGGAGTGTGGGGTTACAGATCCGATAAATGGGATGATCTCAACAGTTACATCGGAAATGCACAATGCCATACATGTGTGCGCATATGCACACCTACGCTGCAACATGGGAAGACAGCTGAAAGTCTTGGACAAAAACTGCATTCTGTTTTAAAATAAAATCAAGCTTTGGTGTATAGAACACAAAGTTATTTGCTCACACTGTGCTCGACTGTGCAGATATGCAGCCATCCTAGAATTTCCTGTTGCTAAATTCACTTCAGACACTGCTTTTTTCCAGTGTTAACACAATGGTCCCTTAAGAGTTACGTGCAATTTAATTTTCTTGTTCTCCTAGCACTCTGGATCTGACTGTGCTGTGTCTTTTCACTGTCCAAATATATCTGCTTTTAAAATTGACTGATTGTCTTTTCCCTTTAATATTCCATGAAAGACAGACCGACCACTTTCCACGGTAAAACAAATGTCATCACAGCTGTCCTAGTTCCATCCAGAAAGATTCAGCGGTGCCTCCTACCTAAACGAGCATAATCTAGCAAATCATCTACCACGCTCTCAAATTCCTGCTTTGCCACAAGCCCCGCAGCCAGACCTCTTCAGACAGGGTCCAAGAAGCAAAGAGTGATGAATGGAATTAGCCTGCCTTGCGGTTTCTTACTGCGTGTGGCTGAACATACCCTAGGACATCCCGAATCCAGACCATTTCTCTGTGGAACACTGTGACCCTGTGAGAGCCAGTCACGGCCACCCCACAGCGGTATGAATAGGGGCAGTGTGTGCAAGAGAATAACAGAAACTTTTCTTTATGTCCTCACGTGGGCATGCAAGAGGGCAGAATAATATGTATTTCAGTACAGTACCACAGCCTCGTCATCCAACCTCAATTATGTTGGTTTTAATAAGTGAATTTCTTTTGCATAATCCAATCAAGTTTCTTAAAATTAATTTGTACTAATAATACATTATATTGAGGCTTACATTGACAGACGTAGGTGCCATTTTCCTAAAGACAGTGCTTTCAATATATCTCCTGCCTCTGAAATATGCACAGGAGGTTACCGATTTCTAAAAGCAGTTAAAAATTGTAATATCTATGGGGTGCAGAATTCAGATTGGGGTGAAAAGTCAAAATACTAAATTCTTCAATCAGAAACAGCTATGGAAAAAAAAGTGATGCAGAACTGGTGAAAAATATTGTTCTAAAATTATCTACCAAACGAAATACTTCATTATTACTTAAATCAAAATGTTCGTTTCAGTTCACCTGAACCGTACATGTTACATTTGGGGTCACTTCAAGAAACACCTGTGCTCTCCCAAACTGCTACAGGCTCTCGTGGACTGCAATTGAAGTGCTTTGTGCAGCTATTCCTCAATACAGGTTGGCTTTTTTCACTGAAAAAAGGTATTTCATGATGTACACCACAAAAATTGAACCAGAAGTAAGAATATATTGCCTCATGAGAGATAACATCCAGTAATGAGTTGCCACAGAAGATGACATCAATGCTACTTGGCAATATTGACATGAAAAAAATTGTTTAACAAATTTATATATTTTATCGTGGATTTAATTGCCTGACCTGTGACACTATGTTGCAATTTCATCTTTCTAATGAAATACTTTAAATATGAAAAAATTAAAACATATTTTAGTTTCAATGGTTTACTAAGCTTTGTTCATCAAGAAATTTTACCACAAAATAATTCAATTTTAAATTCTAAAAAAGAATGTGAGAAATTGAAACAAAATATTTTATTTCTCATTTGTACAATTATGTGGAAGCTGTATGAAAATCTGTTGGAGAAGCATCTATTTTCAGTACTGCTAGTTAAAAAACCCCAAACCTCTTCAGAAATAATGGGCAATTTATGCTTTCTGAAATTAGCTACAACAGAGTAATTGCTGGGCAAGTCATACAGTGTTTTACAGACTGTGTTCTTCCTCAGAACAAGATCCTGAGGCTGCTTTAAAAGGTGTAATCTTCTGTAGTCATTTCTGGTGCTCAAAGCAATTACTTTTCAACGGGAAAAGCAAGTAGGAGAACAACAGCATCCAAGAGTGGAGTTCACTAGTTTGTAAACCTTGACCCTTCGTATCATTCGTTTATTGACCAAGTTGGTAAAAGGAGCGTGTTACGATTAAATTACTACAACCCTCATCTTAGATGGCATGAGGCACCACGAGGCCGGTGTCTGGCAAGCAGAATTTAAAGAGCAAACTTGTTTAAGACCTGATCCCTTCACAACGACTTTTCACTCCTCTGTTCCAACAAGGTGAGAGCTTCGTACAACTAAAACGCATGTAAGAGAGATGAGAAACAAGAAAGAACCGCTGCGCCTCCCCCCTCGTTCTGCAGCAGCAGGCTAAGGGCAGCTGAGCTGGAGAGGGGGGTGAGGCAGAACCGATGGAGAGTGCTCGTGGGAAGGCTGGGAGACGCAGGTGCTGCTGCTGCTGCTGCCGCCGCTGCTGCTACAGCGGCGTTTAAAGTCAGGAAAAGAAGCCGCTGAGTAAGAACATATGGTAATAGAGCAAATTTTCTGGATGGAATGTGTATTTTTCCCCTGCTTACTCCCTCTCAAGTGAAGGCTTTGGTTTTATATGTCAGAGACTTTAAAAAATAATAGGCCACTGCAGGAGGCAAATGTTAACTGCAGTAGTATGAAAGAGCTATTTCTGAGTAAAGGGAAAGGATTTTTAGGGGTTTCAGGCTATTACTACAGGCCAATACATACATCGGCTTTTCATGGGTTAGATCTGTGGTTTTCCCTTCCAGGGCATCCAACCACCTGCTTTCTGCAGCGAGAAAGTCCATGAAGCGGGGTTGTAGGGTGCTGGGGAGAGGGAGTGGGGAGGAGGGGAGCACAGCAGCAAAAATCGGTTGAACACTCCTTGATCACGTTTCAGCTGGCGTAAAAGCAGGAAAGGAGACATTACCCCAGACACTTCTGCCTCTCAGCTCGCTCTTTCTTCTGCAGATCAGCTAGGAAAGAAATGGAGTGTGGAGAACTCATGGGAGAAAGCAATTTTTGGAAGAGTAAATTTAAAATAGAGGAGAGCTAAGGGAACTTCGAGGAGGGGGGAAAGGAACAAACATATGTTTATGGAGATGTCAGGAGATTTAAAGGCTGATGAAGTATTTAAGCACAAATCTGAAGGGGAAATAGAGAATAGGATAATAAAATGTGACAGTATTACTGGGGAAAATACTGGTAAAAGATGAAAAGAAGAACAGGGTTTAGAAAATCTATAAGGAAATAAAGACACTTAAAAGGGCAATAGAAACTAAATAATAATGGTGATGATCACCTCACTTAAATTTTAGACCTCTAAAGTTACATGTCTGAGTGAAAGCTTGTCAGTTTTTAATCTAGGGAGAGAAATCAGTATACAGAGACAATGAATGATAGCTCCCAAACTTACCTTCGACACCCAAGGATCCTAGAGGAGGCAGCTTCTAGAAAGGCTCCTTTCTTTCTACCGAATATAAGGGGACTTCGACAGAAGTCAAACCTGTCTATGCCAAAACACAGAAAAGACTCCCACTCTGTGAGAATGAGCCTAAGATGGTGAAGACAGATGTTTCAACTAAGGGAGGACCAGACTCAGGCAAGTGAAGGAAGAAGTAGAGAGGAGGCAAAACCAGATGAGAATGAGAAGAAAGCCTGGACAAATCCTAGAAGTGTGCAGAGAAGGAAAAGTCACTGGAGGAAACAGAAACTTGAGGAGTGCAGTGCTAACAGAGAGTTTGTTTCATTCAATTTTTGAGTTTGCAGTGGAATAACAAAATTTGACACCTGAGATTATAGCCTTTATACCTGAAAATATAGCATTCCTTTAGTTTTAGTCTGAAAAGTTAGTAGGTGCATAAAGGTAGTTTTGCCTTTTCAGGAAGTGAACATCTTACTAATGGCACAGGACTGGAAGGTCAGCAAAATACACCCATCCCTGCTCCTTGTAGCCTCAGGCTTAACAAGACCATACTTCAGAAGAGTCTCCTTTTCCACCCTCTTGCCAGGAACAGCTCAAAAGCTACAAAATACTCTAAGAAAAAATTAAAACTCTCAATGCCAAAGACAATAAAAGCATAAGAAACTCATTGTGTCACAAAAAGGCTTCAAGCATCTCCAAGACTTAGGCTACATGAAATGCATAATTGGGTCCTTTGAGGGCTACATTTCACATTATAAAGAAACCAAACTTTCCCCTTCATACACAGTTCTCTAGCAATAAGCACTTAGGGAAAAGAGTCCTGATTTCCAAAGGCATGCCCAGCTCATCCTTGAGTTTGAGTGTGAAGTACCCAAGCGGTGTTTTTCAGTGCGAGGAGGAGCATCAGCGTTTCCCAAGATGTGACTAAGCTCTGAAACTTCAGATAAAGGCCCTGTTCCCCAACCACCTGCCTTGCAAAGTCAAAATATTTCCCGCCCTTTCAGGTGACTAACAGATGACATGAAGCATGGGATTAATTAAACAGAATATAAATTCAGAACAACAAATACAAACAACAAACTGTGATCTTCTCCGCTTTCAACTTCCTCTTGGGGATACCAACAAATCAAATACCAAAAGGTTAGTATCACACACTTTATTTTCAAGACAACAGTATGGAAACTGGGCAGCCACAGGAAAAGTAAACTAGATATGATTAAAGAAATGTTACGACCTTTGTGAGACTTTGAGGACTGCTGAGCAGCCTGCGAGTTACTGTGACAGAGGAGAGAGATTGGTGTTTGTTTACGGCATGTCCAAAGGCAATAAAAGAAACTACAGAGGAAGAAAGTAACAAAGAGTAACGCTGCCTAGTCAAGCGCTCCTTTCCCGAGTCTGCTTCCTTGTTTTCGAGAGGGAGGGAATGCAATGCATCCGTACTCTGAGCCCCTCAATCACATATTTATAATTTGTCAAGAGGTCAAAAATGGCATTTGCTGGGTCTCAGTGTCCAAAACGCCTTGAATTACTCTAAGAACTGAGACTCTGTGTTTAAATTCAATAACTAGAGCTTATTGAACACATCCATTATGACGGGAAGCTCACCTGCAGCAAAACTACAAATTCCTGCCCCAGTGTGTGCTGGGCCTTGTGCAAGACCCAGGATCAGATTCTCTGGAAGAAGCTTCAGCATTAGGTATTCCAGGTCAATCATACCAGGAGACATAAGCTCAGTATTCATATATATCATGTATTCACTTAAGGTTTTATCCAGTTTTTTCTCTCTTTCCTTTTTTTTTTTTTTTTTTTTTTTTTTTTAATAAACCCATGCACAGTATTCAAAATAGGCTTTGGCCAAAAAATGAAGTACTTTGCATATCTTTTGTGTTTGACTGGTCTTCTCAGATTAAAATAAAAGCTTAATGAAACTCAAACAAGAGCAGCCTGTAACGTTTTCAAGGATATGTTCAAACATTAACTGATTCATCCTCACTGGCTCATTAAGAAGAGGAAATTGCAGCGGAATTCTGTGTTAAAACCACTCAGAGAGGAGATGACAGATCCAGGATCAGTACTTATACATTACTGTCTCTCACCCTCAGCCTCAGTCCCAGCCCTGCAATAAACATCTGTGGGAAAGTTCTCTGGGCAGGCTCGGAGCCATCACGTCCTCAGAAAAGGCTAACGCAAGTTGAGAAATTTGCTCCTCCTTTCTTCTTAGCATTTCACCAGAGTCTCAGCCCTTTGAAACACCAGGCTTATGATTGCAATAATACACCATGGTAAAAGTCATTTGTGGAATTAGATATATTGCTAGCTATTCAAATATTTTCTATTACCTATTAGTGCACTGTACAGCACATCAATACACAGCCCAGATATTACAGCAAGGGACACTCTGGAAATATCTAAGCAGACTGATCAATTTAATCTCTGTTGCAATACAGTGCATTAGCGGGATGGCTTTTTTTTTTTTCTTTTTTCTTGGCACAGCTTAGGGAGCTCAGAATTAGGACAAATATTCTCTTTCCTCCTCAACAAATGCTTAACAAATGACAAAAGTGACAGCTTTGAAAGACTGATTTTTTAAAAGTGAGGTACTGTATGGTAGCTTATGAAAGCACTTTAATTTAAAATGATTATTAATCAACCATCCATTCAGATAATTTTCTAATTTAGGAGAAGAAAAATCTATATTCTGTCTCTTACATCCCCATCAGGTACTAAAATATGAATGTCTGCACTTATTAACAAATACAAATAGGGAGCATTATCTGATGCAGAGAAACAGAGTTAATGCTGAGACATAATACTCCTACCTGACAGAAAATGTTCTGAATTTTAGTGCAGAAGAGATAACATCTGAACGTTAAATATTTTATTATATTACAGCCATAAATACCATACATGTATGAAATGGCAAACCTATTCCGACATACTGGAACACAGCTGCTTGTTCTGGATGCTCTCTCCGGTTAATTCTACACAGAGCACAAGCTTAATTTTCTATTAAAAAAACATGGGATAATAAAACGGCAAGTGCAACTAAGGACTAAAACATAAGAGTACAATACAAAGAGCAGAACTGGCAAATAAAATTTTAAACCTGAAGAATGAAAAGATATTTTGAGCAATGCATGTATAATCCCATCCTTACACTGATTTATTGTTGTGTGGTCTACCTACTTTGCTTCCCCAGCATGAATTCTGTGAAAATTACAAATATAATGTGAATATTTATCACCACAACATTATTCAGAAACAATCCAAAGAGTTCAAGCAGCATGCAAAATACCATGAATCAGTTTTCTAAACAAAGTGCATTTGACACACAGTGCAGAGGAGTTATGTGCCCAGACTGAGATGTGGACAGAAAAGCATCTGCAAAGTAGCTCTTGTGTTTCCTGGCCAGCTTTCTTAACTGACTGGCTATGGAGTCAAAGATGAATGTTACCCTGGCTGCAGCCAGGCTTAACAGAATAAAGCCTGACTTAAAAACAATAGTTGCATTTCTGGGGGACTTTCTTCCTTGAATTCCCCCATTAGCTGCATAGGAAGCTTCAGCAGGAGAAACCAACTGCACATTGCGAACAAAATATTGGCTTCTTGGAGGCATGCACTACTGACTTGCAGGCTACAACTTTTTTAGGTGTGACTCATAATGCTTTCTAAATGGACCCTGGAATCACATCTGGTTTAAAAATCCAAGTTTATTGTGACATGTATATACACAGGCATAATTTATGAAGCAAGACATGCAAACACAACTGTAACACAAAATATGTGGCAAGGGAGTCATTTACTAGGCTTTCATACAAAATACAAATTTATTACCAAATGTCTGTGCCTAAAACTCAGTATGTAGTACATCATATTTTAAATTATTAACATCTCTGCTGGAGAAGCTTCCTTCATAAAATATTTACATAGCACATCTCAGGACTCTGTATTTTGCCAGCAGTTAGTCAAAGTGTAATATAAATATAGTTAGCAGGTCATTCTTTTCCTTGATAAGCTATTCTTTTCACTAATCCCACCCCACCCCCCACCCCCCCACCCCCCAATGTTTAAGCTATACTACTGCTTTGGTCTTTGTTATGAAATACTGTGCTCCAATATAATGATATATTTTGACCCCTGAGAGCTATTGGGGTCAGAGGGAATAACTTTTGCTAATGACAGTGCATGGCTGTAAAACATAAGAGGCAGGCATGTTTCAATTACTTTTCCAATTAGTAGCAGCAATCAATGCATGCTGCAAAAAGCGTCAAGGAAACTGGCAAAATGTTGCAAAGTATGGATATGATTCTCTTTTCAGTAACAAACCCAGGAAAAATAAAAGTATTAGTATTCCCTTGATTGTTTTTTCAATACTGCAAGGTGATACAACCCTTTATTTCAGACCAGGCAATCTGGAAGTGTTGCCTTTTCAAAATCCATATGGCTCTTCAAAGCAAGCAAGTATTAGATAACTTATCTTTTCCAACCCAAGCAAGAAGAAAACTTCATATTACTAATTTTGTTAGAGAAAGTAAATTGAATTTATGATGCAAACCTCAAATGTGTTGGACTGTTATTTAAAGCTAAGCAATAATTATGGTCTAATTTTTCAGACAGACTCCCTGCGCAATAGAAAAAAAGAGCCTTCAGCATTTCAGACTCTTGGTGTACAGTTGCCGGGGCTACTAAAAAGATTCTCAACACAGTATGAGAATTCTGTTGGTGTTTGTATATTCAGTTTGTCAATGTGAAAATAAAATTTCAAAGATGTAAGGAAAGCAGAAAAGCAGAACCATAGACTTGAATGGATTTTAAAATAAAATAAACCCAACTATATCCAAGATATAAGGCACATATGTTCTGAAATACATAAGATTCTACTGTTACCAAACATTCAGCTGCACAGTTTAAAAATTAATTTGAAACATCTTCTTGATGTTCATATAGTTTTCGTAAGGATATGGAATAAATACTATTTGGATCAATTTTTCATTAATGCTTGATAGTAAATAAATAAAAAAAAATATGATTTGGTAGCATAAATTTTAAACTTCACAACACACACACATCCCGCTTTCTAACAAATTGCTTATTGCCCATGGCAATACCCCCCACATGCCAAACTCATGGAAGCACAGAAGAGAGAATTCTGTGATCATTCCATTTAATTTTTAACTAATGTAACAGATACATCTCTCTAATGAGAAACAATTACAAAACATATATGAAATAAAAATATCTCCATGTCCCATACTAAATAAAAATTATTGGTAATGCAAAGGAATGATTTTTTTTCTTATATTCGGGGAGAAAACATGATGTTAATTCAATAGTAAATAAGGAGATTACTAAAGAGCAAACATCTGTAATGAATCGTTTTCAAATCTGCAAGACCTGATTACTTGTGGACAATAATTTCTAAGGAATGGTCTGAGGGTTTCCTCTGGACAATAGTAGTAAAGCATAATCTCTACTGTAACACAGAAGAAATTCTAAAATTTAGAAAAAAGACAATGTGTCAAATTTCAAGGAAGTAAGTGAGATCATCTCAACATGACATCATTGTAAGGAAAAATTGTGAAAATAATGTTAACAGAGGCAATCAGTTGGATTGAGTGGTAGCATGATTAATACCAATCAACACTGTTTAATAGAAAACAGGTCTTCTTAGGAAATTTCATATCATTTTGTGATGATATTACAAATTCAGTAGATGAAGATAACTTTTGAAAATACTTGCTTTAATTTCTGTATAAATATCTCTCCCTATTATCTCTCTGATGAAAAAGTAGCATGGCACAAAATCAACACAGCTTATATATTAAACATGTTAAAGAACACTGAGAATCTGAAAAAGAAATTGTAAATGAGGAGTCAACACCTAATGGGAATATCTTTGGTGATCTGTAAAGATGTGTATCATAAAGAGCCAACAGGACTGAGCAGCGGGCTCAAGATACATTTGAAAACCTAAATACCTCAGAACAAAATTGTGGACAGCAGTGATAACTAAAAATAGCTTAGCAGTCTTAATAAATAATCAGCAGAAAATGGATTCTTACTATAGCACAGTGGCTTCCAGAACTTGCATATTTTGTGAATTCTTGCACCTGAATATGCAATGTAGGACTGGAAAAGTCATACATATCTAAAAATGACACTGATAACATTAAAAGAAAGTAATTTGCGGTTCTTATCACTGCACTTTCAAATGGATTTTTATTAAAAGGACGGTACATATTATCACAATAAGGGTGACTGACCTCTGGAATAATTTACAATTCATGTGGTCATTTTTTCTCTCACCTGAAACCTTAAATTGAAATTAGATGGACTAGAAATATCAAATTAAACAAGGCAAAAAGGAATTGATGAAGAAATTCCAGATGAAAAGTATGAAGTAATTTCAAAAGACCAGTAAACCTTTTTTTTATTTTTTGCACAGGGAATATATTTTGGCACAAAGATAAATACCATCCATGTTAACCCTTCAGCATGGATAATGTTTCCTTCGCTCACAGAGGAGCTGTGGGGCTGACATTAATTTTATTGCTTTTTGTGAAATTATTTTGATGCCAAAAATAAGAGAATAAACACATGTTCTTCCATGTTTACTGATTCTATCTCCTGCATTTCAATATTATTCATCAGTTCTGTTGTGTTTCAAATGAGACTGTGTTCAAACAGTATCTGACATCATCAGGGACCAACTCAGCCTGCGGCCTCAACGCAATATTGAAACCCAAATTGTAAACAATATTATAACAATAGGTACAAGCATAAGTCAGCTCTGTATAACAGTTAGTAAACTAGTATGTACCCTCCACTTTTACCTTCTGAAAATTAGCTGGTTTGGACTACTCCCAGAGCTCTCAGCTACGATAGATAAATGTACTATAGTATTTCTGGAAACAAGAGGCACTTGGCTGTGCAAGCCTCCTCTTTATTTACTTTACCTGTGAACCAACCAAGAGCAGTAGTGAGGTAAGAAAGAGTTAAATTTTTCTGCTGATTGAAAGATTTGCTAATAGCTGTGGAATTTGCATGATAATACACTCATTACAAAAGAAATATATGTATTATTTTAGATGAACAAATGAACTAGAGAGCTGAAAGGAATACTTTAAAAAACATACATTAAAATGTTTTGTTCATTATGCACTGTAATTGCTTTCCTCACAGTGTGTATGTGTTTGGCTGCATATGTGTATACACAAAATTAGGTCTATCCAATTGCAGCAGCACTTTGGAGTCCCCTTCAGAATTAGGAGACCTTTTCAGCTGACATGGCGCAGATACCTAGCTCTATTCTATTTTGTGCTGGACATCAGTAAATTGAGATTTTGTCTAGTGTGGCAGGCTTCTTGGCAAGGCAAACTGATGTGGCTGGCAGTCCCCTTGAACCTCCGCCTTCAGGGAAGCATGCTGTGGAGAGGAGAGGAGGGAGGAGAGCATGCCAAGGTCTTGGCTACCTCAGGGACTCAGGGATTACAGCTGGCCCCAAGCAACTCTTATCTCTGTTTTTTACTGACCACCGTCTTGGAAAAATAAAAAGATCACTTATAGATAGCAACAACTTCTTGAACTTGACCGTGTAACCATCTGAAGGACTTTTCTCTAAAAACTGTGTCTTGCAGGTGAAGGTGGCATTGTAATTGAAGAATAGAAAGAAATGGAGCAAGTTGTCCTGTAGGGTCCCTCGGATGCTAAGCAAAAGCCACTTTAGCATACACAGCAGAGGATCCTCTCCTAAAATGACGCACTGTGCATTACAGTCTTTTGTTATATCTGCGATATGGTAAGTATATTATTTCCCCCTTTCCACTTAACACTTCCTGCTCTCATTTCTCATATACAGAACATGCTGGGACAAGCACAAAGGATGAAAGTAAACTGAAATACACTTCCACATGGCAATGCATTGACCTCTGAGACACCACTCTGGCTTCACACTTGCAAATAGGTCCAAAGAATTTCCCCTTTGAAGAGCGCGTAGAGCAGCCTCTCCACAAATTACCGAGCTGAGAAAGTCTAGCGTTCAAGTACTGCAATATTTCACTCTATATGATAAAGGAATTGCCCAAATTTCAAAAGACATTACTAACAACTATTGGTTTCAAGATAGCAGAACATAGAAATTGCAACATTACAAAAAACCACTTAAAACAATCACTTTTATGTGATCACTGAGAATCTTAAAGAGAAATTACATTCACTACACATGCCCTAGGTCTGCACTGTGCTTTCCAAATCTCTTAAATTACTAAACTGAAAACAGGTGTTTAAGCTCTTATGGTACATCTGTCATACTCATGCCACATTGTTTTCTTCCACTGAATTTAAGCACTAATGTAAATGTGATCTCAGTTAGTTCAGTGATAAAGAACACTCTTCATAAAAAATACTGGTACAGGTGCTTGCAATGGACTAAGAAGTCAGAGTTTCTGGCTAACACTCAGTGTATCATAAATAATTCAGTACTGTAACAGATCACCTTCTTTGTACCTTTCCCTAATAGCATCTCTTTACCAAAAATTAAATCTTTCTTGATATAAGCCAAACGTTATTATAAATAGGGAGACTTACACCATGTCGTTTAATCTACTTCAGGAACAGTGAGTAATGAGTGATGCTGCCTGGTAGCTCTTGGATTGAGTGGGAGAAGGTGCAGCAGAGGCCGCTTTTAAAGTTTTTTTCACATTTTTATACACTGATCTAGCTTTATTTTATTTTTAAGGCCAAAGGGCGCTATTAAATCACTTGACAAATGGCACAACATGTTCGGGGGAAACAAGCAGAAAACCTAGGAAGATATTGCGAAGATGCCCATTGGTGTAGGAAATACAGCACACAGTAGAAATAGTATAAAGCTACCACACAACAGACATGCAGTAAACCTAATAATTAGAGCACTGTGGACATGATGATAAAGGAAAAAAAAGGATAAATTATGTTCTTGTTAGAAGCACCCCCATGTTTATCCATTAGCACGTACAATTAGCATTTAAAATTGCTGACGCTGGAAGTGGTACAATTGTTTATTGCTGCCACTTCTGGGAAAGGTTCAGTTACGTATTTTCAGGCAAAATAATAGGCACAGAGGTGATGTGCTTTGTCTCATGGGCGAAGCTTGCCACCTGCACAACTTTTTAGCACCCCAGGCTTGCCAGTCAACTATAGCAGCGCAGACAGCGAGCTCAGAGACTTTCACTTTGACCTCACCAAGAGGATAAAGGTGTTGCACATGCCCTAGTGGGTAAGAACTAAATTTTCTTTAAACCACCTGCAAAGGCTAACTCAGAGCAAAGATTTGTTTCCTGATTGATTGGTGTCCTGTGCATGAATTTTAGATGCTGTTAAAAAAAATAAAAAGGTAACTTCCAGCAATTAAATTCACAGAGCTTTCTGTGGTTATAAAATCACCGATAGGAAGTGATTAGCAAGGCTGGTGGAGAACAGAGGCTATTATTCTCCTAATGAAAGCCCTCTGACCGGGGTTTCCACCTCAGCTTCCATTTAGCTGCTACAGTTCTATCATGCCTATGTAACAGGCAGTTTTGCTTCCCCCTGCCAATAGCCTGCCATGGTAAATAAGAACAATGTTCTCGAAACTGAACAGCCCGCTCACACATTTTATATCTGAGAAATCAGATCAGTTTATGAGCAGCATATAACAGTTCTGTTATCCAAGTCTCATGATTTAATCCCTAGTCTTATGACATTTATGTATGTTCCCAGAGCGCCGACTGATGTGAGTTACGCAATCCTTACATTTTTAATCTCGTTTCTTAAGGAAGCTTTTAAGATCACACTAGTCTGTATTTCAATCTATGAAAAGCTTTCTAATAACTTTTGAACCTACAGGCTGATTTAAGTGAAAATTAGGGATAAAAGTCTCAAAGATAAGTTCCTAAGGGTTTTCTACAAATCGCTGTCTGGGTGGAGGAGAGAAGCTGAAATCGCTGGCCCCTCCATTGGAAATGGGGTCATAACTCAGCCCTGAGACACTGCTGTGGAGCTGCCAGCTGGCTGAGCGACGTACCTGTCCTGGCTACTCAGCGTGTGCATAGCTTTAGACATGCTGAAGTTTGTACAATTGCTGCCTGTTTTCTGGTGGGAATGTAATAGGAAGGCAGCTCATGGTATCTTGCTGGGGACAAAGAGTTTAGAAAATACAGGACAAAACTCTGTAGGACAAAAGCCTTTCAGTTCTGCTGCTCAGGAAAACATTTTTCTTCTTCAAAGTGAGATGTACTCACATGGCTGGTACAGAAACAACTGCAAACACAAGCCACTAAACCTCTAAAGGCTCAAAAATCAATAAAGTGAGTCTAAAGAACTGAAAAATTTTAATCTCAAGACTTCTTTGAGCACCCTCATGATCTTGGGATGACAAGCATTGATAATACTGTAAGAAGTTACATCAAAAAGATGCCAGGGCCAAATCCTTGCTTAAAAGTGGAACACATCTGAGATGCAATGCTCAGTGAAATACAGAAGGGGAATTTCCCCACAGGGAATATGAACAAGGAGTTGAGGACAGGCTCTGAATTGCCCTCATTTACTATGTCTTGATTCGCTGCAAAACACACTGGGAATCAGAAGGATATCTGCTGTACTGCTCAAAACAGACAGGACACAGACTTGCAATGTTTATATGCAACCTTTTGATGGAAATATTTTGCCATTTTCATGAACTTGTGTTTGAGAACCTTATAAGGCATCTACAGAAAGAATGAACCTCTAAAAACTCATATCCAACTGTTCCTTAAAAAAACTATATCTGCATGGAAGAGTTGAAGCTATTAAGGGTTGATAGAGAGAAGAGACTAAAACATTAGTATAAAATGTTTCATTCCACCTAATTTTTAAGTTTGCATGCTGAAACAATACTGCCATTAGCATGTTAGATCTGAACCCTCCATAGCTACTGACATGTCACTATAAAGAATAATACAAGCCTATGGGTCACTGTAGCAGAAAAATAAATTCATGAAAGTAGAAACAGACTCTTTTTTGTCTAATGTAATTCAAAAAATTAAAAATACCAGATGAATTTTAATTTAGGTAAAATGATTAGGTGCTCCCACAGTGTCTCCTTCTCCTCCTCTAATCCTGGTCTTTCCTCTCCCGTTCATTTATTCTCTTCAGGTTTTAGTCCAGTGGGCAATTAACTGACCCCAAGCACTGCAATCCAGCTATTCCCTCCTTAACAGCATGTCACAATCAACAAGATCCCTCTAAAATGGTGGGAAGTCAGTCTTTTCAAGCGAACATCAGAGGTGCTTTGATAGCCTCTCTCTGCCCTCACAGCCAGAGCATTTACATTAACTGTCTTGAGCTACACTGACACTTTTTTTACTACCTCAGGATAAGGAGAGCATGATGCAGGAGAGGGAATGCGTATGTGACTCAGTTTAGGCAATTTAGATTCCTTAGCAGGCCGCCCTTAAGAGGGGGGGAAACAGGCTTTTCAGGAAGCAAAATTCAGACCACCTCTCTACCAAGTAAACAGCTGGAGAAGACTAACTTGTGCATCAGTGCTCGATACTGAAAGTTAAAGATGAAAGAATTGCCCCAAGTGTTACAATGAAGGTCCGCTTAAGTTTTTAATCTGCACGGTAAATGCGCACTCCTAGTCACAGATCACATTGCTATTGCATAAAAGCTCTCCTTTCAAAAAGAATAAAATCATTCTGGTTTGTAGCCTGGATTTACCCTGTCAGAAAAATAAAGTGTAAAAACTTAAATATGAGAGGCTGAAATTGTAATTTCTTACATCTCCTATCTTCCTGAGGAGCACCATTTCAGGCTCAAATAAAGTAACAAGCAAAGCTCCTGTGAACTGATTTGGGTTGAGTTACCTCCTCTTAGAACTGTGAGATACAACTGAGGAATGTCACTGCAGGAAAAATCAGCAGCGGTCCCTGTTTACAAATCATCCTCACTAAAACAGTCACCGGAAAATACCACTCAGTAATTTCAACCATGGACCAGGACATACAGACAAATCAAGTATAGGAAGGATAGGTGTATGAGAAGTAATGCTAATATAAAACACAAATATCTGGGGGTTTCAGGTAACTGAAGGGTACACTTCAAAACAACACAATGCACTGGGTTTACTTGGAAATCCATTATTAAGAGCTTACTATTAAGAACACAGCTAGGAAATGGTGAGGCTCTTTTTTGATACTGATAGCTGTGATAAAACATCCTAAAATATCCTTTGCTCAACAGATACAGTTCCTAAACAGAACTTCGGTCTTGATGTTAGCATGGCTTGGACTTGGACACACTCCAGAGTGTACAATGTCCCTGTTTCATTCCAAAAAGAGTACATATAATTAATTTCCTAAATCAGCTGACAATTGTTAAGTGGTAAGAAAGCACTTGTCTATCTCAGAGAACAGAGAACAGAATCTGTTAAATACAAAGGAATGGGCAGTTAAAGATACCATAAATCTTCCCCTGTTCACATAGCAAACACATGATTTTGATACAGTTTTCTGTTGTTACTGCAGTTTTACAACAGCAATCTCTATGGAGAAAGATCAGACCAATAAAGTCAACTGATAGCTGCAAGAGCAGAGTTGGGTCCAAATTTATCAACAACAAAATCGTTAATAACTCTGCTTAATTACAACCTTTTCTATCCAACACAGAATATGCATGAGTTTTCAAGGAGATTTAATTATTTAGAAAGTTGAAAGATGTGATAAGCTATTTTTGAGATAGAAGGAGACAAAGAAAGAGACAAAAGTCAACATTTCAAACTGGTAATTTTTTAATGATCTGTACTCAAAAGCTGTCAGAAAATATTCTTTCTAATACAAAGAAGCAAATTCATTCTTCAAGTCAAGGTAATAGTGGGAAAAACAGGCTCAGTAATAAAAGGAATTGTTTTATTGACTGCAGAAGAGTTATCACCCCATAGAACCATGGCATGAGCAATAAGAGCAAACAAAAAATAATTTGGACACTGACTTGTAGAAACAAAAGCTGACTCTTAAAATCAGGCCCTACAAAAAATGGGCAGCTTGCACAGCACCACAAACACACAGCAGTTATCAAATTGTTTAAACAAATTATCAGTGCAAAGAAGCTTACCGTCATCTTGAAAAAGGGACTTAATATTCTGGCAGAATATTATATTTAGAAATGTATTCTTCGTTTCTTGTGTTATTTTCACCCATCCATCAGTATTTACATGGAAACATATACATGCATCATATATACAGAGTTGCAGATATGCCATAGTGACACATTCCTACACCTCCATCTTCATGCTTAGTCAAACGTCTTGAGGGACCATCAAAACCTTCAGCTAAAATCTCATTTATTTTATCAGAAAGGTCAGCTTTTCCAAGGCTTGCTGGACTCCCCTCCTTCCCAACAGGCTGTGTTTCATGTTCTCAATCCCAGAACACAATAGAAAGATGCCAGCTTTACAGGGTCTGTGCTCAGCTAAGCTGGCTACAGTCTGTATGCTGCACAACCCTGAGGGATATAAGCAAACTGGTTAACCAAGAATTTTGGTTAAGTGATGTTCTGCAGAATAGGGATATAATGTGCATTGCATGTCTTGCTCAAACATGTTGTGTAAACTGCTTGGATGCTGACATTTCAGCTGAATATTGCTTGTTATTAACATATGCTAATTGCATATTATTTATGAACAGCATACCATGCTAATCAGTTATGAGACTGGTTCATGTTACATCTAGTTAATAAAGGACAAGAAGAACTCTTCTGAAATAAGCCATGAGCCCTGTACTCCACGCAACATGGAGTCATCTATAACTGCCTTTATACTACATGATCTCCAGACATAGTAAGCTCCTTTCTCCTTTTTCAAAACCAGCAGACAACATCTCAGATCTAAACAAGGATCTGAGACCTGCCTCCCAGAAACTTGCTTTTATTGAATATGGCAGAATTAGTTCTCAACAGAGATTATGGAAATTGGCTATAAACAATAGAAACCTCCAAACTTTAGCACAACACACTTCTGCTGTGAATAAGCATAAAATACAAAAAAAGAATAATTAAAAAATCCTGAAATACTAAATAAGGTGCAAAATGCAAAAATATTCCTGATAATATATGCAGTGATCGAGGATTAACAACCATGCCTACATCTAAAGCTGTCACATAAAGCTGCTTTTTTTCTCACAACAAACCTAGACTTTCTATATAAATTATATCCAACATCATCAACTCAGACAGATTTGTATTAAGTACAGATTTATCTTCTAGCTAGTTATCCAACACTAACATGACATAGCTTATAAACTAAGACAGTTTTATGTGAGTTCAAACCTGAAAGCTTTAGCCTGTGGTGAGTACCAATCAAGACATTACAATTATATTTGCCTTGTATAACCTGAAAACATAAACTTCATCATTTATTCTCAAGATCTGGTTTTAATGCATGCTTCTTCATATGATGTAAGTGTATATGAATTTTTAGTTCTTACCTATTTGTATCCAATGAGCCAAATCCATCAAATTCATTGCAATATGAAAATTCAAATGGTGTACAGAAGTATCTTATCAGCTATTTAAAATTAGCAAAATTAATCTATTTCCAATTTCATTTTCATATAACATTATGAACTCTTTCCTTACAACAATGCCAAGCCTGCCGTTGTTTTCATGCATTTCAAGAACAGAATCCAAACACTGATGAAAACACTAAATTAGGCAACATAAAATGATTCAGGTCCCTAATCCCAACTTAATGAGCTGTATCTGAATTCCGTAATAATGGCTACAAAGATTCTTTTAAAAAAACCTAACGATAGGGTCACATCATAGAAAATACTGGCATACCTATTTAGCCTGTAGCCTCACAGAGGATAAAAATTCCTAAAAACAAAGGCAGCCTAACATGTCAGCTAAAACTTTTATGACTGCTAAATTTGAGAGCTATCCTTCTGTAGTACACTGGAGACGGAAAGACAGATGTTTAAAATCTGCAGAGCCTCAATACCACTGCGCTCTGAAGACAGCAGGCAACAGAATGGAAGGAAGAAAGTATCTAGATAGAAAAAAATCCCGGGAGTTAACCTGCTTGATCTTTCACACATACCAACTAGATTTTACAGTGCTTCGACAGTTCTTCTGCAGTCAGAGGTGCTCGCTATTGTACTTCTGCATGTCGCCATCCTACCAGCAGATCATCATGATCTCCTGTCCTTTGTTCTAGTGTTAGAACTCTTTCAAAACAGACTTTTCTAAATACGCTTCCTGAATAGTTCACTTCTGTTGGAAGTTGAACTAAATAAGTTAAAAGAGATCACCTTTGCTGTATCCATTAGACAGACTATCTGGTGATGGAGATAATCATCTTCAAAACCAGATACAGTTAAAACAGCCAAGTTAAAGAGCTATTGATTAGTGATATGAACACATCTTCTTCGTCTGTGTTTTCTCAAAATGCAGAGGATATAGCAGTGCTTCCAATCCCAGGTTTTTAAAAGCTGTTCTTCAAAAAGGATATTGAGTAAAAATAGAAAGGCCATTAACTGAATTGAATGGAAAAAATCCAGTTGATTTAAACCAGGTCAGGATTGCCATTAATAACTTTAGCTAGATATACTAAGGCAAAAGTTCAGATTACAAGCATCGTCACAGAGGAAAACAAAAGAGCTGTTATTTCTGCAGAAGGGGTGAGAGCACACAGACTCTCAGACACCAAGCAAGAGCAGCAAATATATCTAAAGACTGACCCCTCTCTTGCTCCTATAGAAATCTTGATCCCAAATCAAGCCACTGACAACCTTAATCACCCACTTGAAATGAACAAAGATTTATTCTAATATTCACATTGTTATTGCTTTTATCTGTCTCATCTAAAACAGAATTTAAAGGATGGTCATCAATCACAGCCTCTTAGCAGGAAGATACACACCACCACCACATTCCTTCCAAGACATCCTCTGAGAGGTCATTCAGAGCCAGTCATTTAGTCAGCTGTAGGAATTAAGATCAAGTAAAATACATTTTTACACCCTAAAGCAAAACCACTCCTTCCTTTCTAATTGTCTGGTTACCAGAGTTACCTGCTACAAGCTATCGAGCAGGCAGATCTCCCACGAGCTCAGAGAGCAAATAAGACACTCGGCACCTAATAGGATAAGGTTGAAAAGCCCTGTTTCTACAACACTTACATTTGAAGATCAGGGCTCAGAAATTAAGGACATGACGTCTTCCATACGCACAGTACTTCATGACTTCAAAATAAACATATGTACAAGTGTTTCTGTAATTGGGTCCTCAGACTGTAGTGCTGTCTCTTTATTATTTGACTCTTTAAAAACCTTACAAGTACATTACTAACACCCTCTAAGGAATCTTCTTAAGGAAAGTTTCCAGCAAAATACAGCCCTGAAATCAAAACTTCCCTACCTTGAAGATATACAGCTTTTTTGGTAGACAGACATTCACAAATATTTCCTGCACTATTCCAAAGAAAAACCTGATTCATCTCTTGCAGTATTGTGGAAACCCGTGAGAACTCAAACAATGACTACAGTTGCATTAAATAGAAAAGTGGATGTTTATATGTTCATTGTCTAATTTGGGAGAAATAGAAGAAATACAATAAAGAATGGATATTAAGCCAAACACTAAATTCAGGCCATTTGAAGAACATAAACTCCTTTTGTTACTACAGACAGAAACTCTTACCCATGTACTTCCAGGAGACCCTACCCTACACCCCCAGGACTGGCTGCAGGCTGAAGCCTTATTTTGGCGTGAATACACTAACATTTAATCTCTTTGGGCACAGGACTCTCTTCAAGTTTCCCTGTTAGGCCTAAAGGGCATCTGAAAGAAGATTTTGTACTGATGTAGTTGAAACAAAACATATCATGAGCATGAGTGAAATTATATCAGTCTATTCTAATGATTTTTCATGATGACAGATGGCTCCATAACCTTATGCCTTAGTCCAAGTGCAAATTACTTTGAAAGGCTGTATTGACATGCTCATAGACACTACACAAATGCTGCTTCAGACTCACAATAATATTTACAGGCATATTAAAACATGTAAATATAAATATAATGAGAGAGTAATGCATATTTCAGGAATTTAATATCCACTGCAAATGAATTAATGATTTCACCTTTTGTCCTATAATGTTTCAAACCTCTGTCTAAGTTCTGGCATCACGTTATCCTTTCAAATTAACTGTAATTTTCCACTGCTACGCTTGCTATGAATGAGCAAACACCCAAAGAAATTACAAATGTGCTGACACATTGACAAAAAAAACCCAACCCCAACTGTTTTCTCATGTGGAAAAAGCTCTATTTTTTCTCCATTTTGTGTATTTCTTCATTTCCAAAGTTGGGGTTTAATCCTAGTATGTTTGCAGTATTGAACTGCAAACTTCGAAGACAAAATAATCTGAAATAGAGAACTAGTGTATTTCTGAGGATAGCAAAGTAATGCCCAGCAGAAGGGTTTTATCACTGTGGCACAATGTATATAAAAAAAAAAAGCCTAAAAAAGAACATAGCTCTTCAGATAATTAAAGTGCTTTAGACCACTAGCCAATTGATTTTCTCCTTGTAAAGGTAGCTCAATTGAAATGTTCAGAATAAATCATGTGTTAAAATTATCTTCTAAAGTAAGAGCTGAGTGCATATTGATTAATAATTATTTGCACTAACGGACTGAACTAAAGCAATACCATCAACTACTTCAAAAATCTGTAAGATCAATCATGATGGAATCAACCATTGAAAGATTCACTACACTTTTCCCAGTATTTCAGAAGCGATCATCGAATGGCTTTCCAGAGATACCTTGGTTTCCTGTTTCTAAAGCTACAGAAATTTGTTTTAAATTCCAATTACCACGAGGCGTTTCAGCTACGTAATAAAGCTCTCACTCTTCAATTACATGGGAGGTCTGCAAGAAGAGCAAATGTTTTCTACATCAAGTATGAGGCATGAGGGGGCACTTTCACCAAGGAAGTTTAGTTAATATTTCATACTTACGCTAACACAGCAAAGGAAATGCAAACAGCCTAAACTAATGACCAGAATAGATGATTTACATAGAGCCACCTAGCCAAAGACAGGGGATACTCAGTATAAATTACTTCGTTTCACACACAATGAGACCTACTCACTGAATTTGTCCGTGTAGCACAATAAAACTCTGGTAATTCTACAAAAAATTACAATTTGGTTTGCATGGTTATAAACAGCACAGAGATCGTTAATCCCTTACGGCACCACAGACATTACTCAAGCCTGGTATCTTATTGAAAATCAAAGAGAATTTTCCTTTCCCATGATGTATAGCACTATTAGAGTCAGGTAGGGAGTCTGCTGGCTCTAGCGCCAGGTTTTAAGCAGGTCTGAACTGAATAGAATTTCTGTCGTTCTGGTTTTCATGGTTTCTTTTCCACTAGGTTTTAGATTTATTCACTGCAGAAGTGTTGGGCCAACAGACAGACAGAAAAGAGGCCACGAAAACTGGTGGAACTTAGTCCACACATTGGTGGAAGATGTTCAAAATGGCAGCACTGACCTTTTAGTTATTTCCTAGATTTTTTTTTTTTTTTTTTGGCTGACACAGGACCACCTCCCACATATACTACCAGGTCTTCAGAAGATAACAAAATTTCTATGCACTTTCTCTGTGATGCAGAAAAAAACATTTTATGACTTGAAACAATAACACTTTTAGCTGAATTATTTAAATTTAAACATTCTTTACATAAATGAGATGCACAGCTCTGTCTAAGCATCTTAATTTTATGCATTTTTATACTTCTAAGCAACTTGGTAGTGAGGGCTGCTTATTTGCATTCATTTACATACAATTTGCAGGAAAAGCTGAAAAAAGGTGGTAAGGAAATCCATCATGTTGACTTTAAGTAAAAATATTATTTCTGTAAAAAAAAGTCTTGAATGTTTATTTTCTTATTTTACTTAGGAAATTACTTTTAATGTCTTCATAAGCTTCATAAGTATTGAATAGCACATCTCAGAAATGACAATTTTTTTCACCTAGTAGGTTTTAAAAAAATTCCACCAATATTTTTGATGTACACAGATGCAAGATACAACTTTTCCTTTTTTTTCCCCCTAAGAGAACTTAATTTCTTAGTGAGGTGAATCACCATCCTGACATGTTCTGGCTCTTCCCTGAATTTATATTTTACTAATTCTACAGGCCCCAATCTTTGCCAGGTTAGCGAGGGGAAGTACAGACCCGTTAAAAAAAAAAATGTGTCACGTGCACTTACAAATGTAAGTGTTTCTACTACTGCTTTTAGGTCCTGTGCTATCTGTGGATTATTTCTTAGATGATGTTAAAATGTGTTCAAATAAATCCTGTTATTTCACACCTACATTCAGCATATTTTCTTAGCCTTTTAAAGCTACGATTTTCATGTGTAGCCACATTCCTTCTGGCTACCAGCTGCATCTCTAAGTAGCTGGTACTAAATCACACCTATTCTCAGAATTAAGATGGCCAATGGCTTCTCATTCCTTAGAGGCAGCACATAGTTTAACTCTCTGTTTATTTCTTCATCACATCCAATCTGTCTCCCATTACATCCCCCTGCCTCTGTAACACACGTGCAAAATCAGGAACTCGACAGAAAAGGCAAAGAAAGATAAAACCCATGGAACAGATGCTGTGCTACAGCTGAGCTTTCTATGGAAGCACATTAGGAAATTGTGCAGTGCAGAAGTGGTCTCAGGAAATAATTGTGGGTGTGTTTTGATAAAACATGTGACGATTCCTACCGTCTGTCACAGTGATAATTTTATCGGCTTTCATCATATCCTTGGTGGTGGTAACCCACGGCGCAGTGTCAGGGACAGCTCACATGTGAAGGATTTCCAGCACTACTCAAGGAAAGTCAGCAGAAGCACGTGCTTGGCACAGCCCCCCATGACCCCCGTCCCTGCGATGGCCAGGCAAGAATGAGACTTCCGAACCAGAGCTCCAGCCTCAGCAGTGGGACTGGGGGGCACCCCCTTCCCTGCAGGGCACAGGCAACGCAGGTGAGAGCCCAGAGTTACTGTGGATGCAGCCCAGCATCATATAAGCAGGGCTTCTCCAAGTTAAAGGTAAAAGGGAAGACACACTTTATACATTTTGCTTCAGCTAAGCCAAAACATAGAAGCGGCAGGAAACAAAATGTGTGTTTTCAGGCTTTCACGATCATTTTATGGGTCATCGTCATCCCCCACTTCTTTTTCTCAGGTGTGTGCTTCTCTATACATCCTCCAAGTTCCTGTGTGACTCAAGATAAACATTTCCTAAATTTTACTTATACGATTTCAGCTGCTAAATATTTTGAGAAATAATTTTGTGCTGACTTGCATCAGGTCAGTAACATGTGGCTTTTTATTATATTGCCTTTATATTATAACACCTCACACTGCAGGACTTTAGACTTTCAAACTCACAGCTCTCCTGTACTACATATTTTTGATCTGGTTGAAATTTTAAAAAAAGGAGATTTTACTCTTGCAAATTAAAAGATAGTACAAGTCCATTAAATTTCATAATCAGATTAAGGCACTGTAATAAAACTCTCAGTGACCCAAGGGAAAGACTGCTTGAGACAGCAAAGTGTAATTAAGGAAAACTATTGTATCTGTATCATTAAAGAAAACGTTAAAAAGTAATTTGAGTCTAGGGATCAGCACTTCAAACCTTCCCTAACCCTAGCCTTAACCCGCAACCTAACTTTGAGGTGTAAGCACATTTTGTCAACAGCAGCCTAGAGGCCTCATGAAATTAATTAAGTATGCTATCTCTTTACAATGGAAACAAACCCCTGTCCACATGCTATTTGCATTTCTGGCATGATAGGCATTCCTTACTGAAGTCACCGGCATCAGCAGCTGGGAAGTACAGGACTGAGCTCTCTTTCACTTCTTTTGTCTTCTCTCACCACTTCCAGACTCACACGTTAATTATGCTACTCCATAGGTACCGCTCCTAAAAAGCAGGTACGTCCCCTGCTGCAAAATGTGTTATACTGATGGTTCTTATCACAAGAAAGAAAAAGCCTCCCAAAGTGCTGAAAGAAATTCTTTGTCCTTAAAGTCCTTTTACTCTCCTTTGGAAAAACTGTGTGAGTCACAAGTAGGAGGACTGCAAGGAGGCAAGGATACATTTGCCTTGCCATCATGCAGCAGCTGTCAACTCTTCCATGCCAGTGACAGACACGTGAAACTGCATGAGAATTTGGAAATGCGATATGGCACAAAAAAAAGAGAGACACCAGGAAAAGGTTAGTCCATACTGCTGCAGCCTCCACAGAGCAACTGAGAGGACCCATGTGCTAACGGCAAGATAGCAAATAAGTCCGTGGCATTGCCAGAGCTGGGGCTCTCAGCTTGAGGGCTGTGCCTTATGGGCAGATGCTCCGGGCAACCTCCCAGAGATCTGTGGGGGTTGTGCCAATTATCCCGTGGATCCTCCACTTCTACACATTTATCAAACCACATCAGAAGTCCAGCATGAAGCCAAGACACCAAAACCCCTACAGAAGTCCTGTTACTCACCCAGCAGTCATATGAGCACTGGCCTTTTGATGGCCATCTACATAATCATAATTCTCACTTAGATTATAGGGTCCTGAGGTCCCAACTTGGTTTGTTCTACAAACAGGCAGATTAATCTCCCCCTGCTTGACCATGAGATACAGATTTTAAAAACAAAAGGTGCAGAAGATTCTAAAACCCTCATAAGAAAGTTATTCAGCATAGCTCAGCCACTTACTGTCACTCAGTTTTATTCATTCTGTAAATAAACTGCATTTGTTCTCAGGGGCTAAGATTCTCTAGATGAATACGAACTAGGTTCCAAAAAGTTGAAATGGCCTCTGGTTTTATAAGGAAGATATACTTTTGCATAAAGAAAAGATGGGTCACCAGTTTTAAAGCGAGACTTAACAATGGAATAAACCGGTATTTAGTGTACATATACATGATTTTTGACAACGTTCACATGCAGAACCATAACAGAATCCTAGATCTTCGTAATCACCAATATGTTATTTATGTAGGATAATCGCATGACTGACAGTGCGCACATCAGTGAGAATAGCCGCAGTACCAAAACACACACATGTAAGATTATTTCCTCCTAATAGACATGACCATCACGTTGGTAAAAAAATGCTGCCCAGAAGCCATCATCCTCTGAAATGCCGCTCTTGGATCTTATCTTCAATTTGAATACAATCTAGCCAAAACAGAAGGAGTTTCAAATTAATATTTTACGTCTTGTGGTCAAGCAAATACTTCAAATGTCATGCCCGCAATTAAAGTGTGTCTAGATTTTTTGGATGTGGTGGTAGTTGACCTTAGGACCTTCGCAGTGAGTCACCACAGTCACACCGTTACTGAGATATTATATTCTGCATGTACAAAGACGGGAAATTTTCCAGATTGTCTGCCAAGATTCACTGCACCTAGGATACAGCAAGTGTCATAAATAGAATGTGCCACAGCAAGCCTTGCAATAACTGCCAGAGAAACGCAACAGACCTCCTGCAGTCTGATTTAACATAAACAAGCCAAGACATCGAAAAAGTAAAAACACTGCCCTGCAGTCACTGCTTAATAGCTTTTCCAATTGAGCATGGAGAAGTCTGATGTATTGAGAATGTCTGTCTACCCAGCGTACGACGGTGCCTTACGTGCTGCGGCTTCTGCCACATCATGGGGAACCTTCCGTTCCTACTTCGAAGATAGCAAATTTATGTTCAGAAAGAGCTGAATTTGGAGTCTGCTGTGCGTGTATATGTGAATATTTGCTTTTACTGCTTCTCCGCCCTGAAATAGCAAAACAAACCCCATGCATGTTAAAACATATGGCTTGGGTGAGGAATCGGTAAATGCAAAGCTCTTTTATTTCCTCATTGAGTCTCACTTTATAACTGCTTGTGCAATCCAGATCACAGAGCTTCTTGAGAACATTTTACAAAAATAAGTCTTCCTCATGAAAACACAAGAACCCAAAATTTTTTCTTATAGCCTACTTCATTTTTATTTTTAGAATTTTATTTAACTTTAAAGAAAAAAAGGAATTACCTAAATAAAAAAGATTTTTTCATTCTTTCTTAATACATGATTTGAAAACCTCCTCCTCCTCCTGCAGGTCATCCTTTAAAGATGAAAATGTTAAAATACATTTAAGAGAACAAATTAATAAGTACTGTAATTGTTATTACTATATTGTAATTAACATTGCTGATAGTACTACTTGCAAGCACAGTGACAGTTACAGACTGAATATAACTCTACTCGTAACTTCTACATTGTAAGCTTTAGGCTGCAGTTCTGGTATGTTCCAGAGTACTGGAGAAGTCAATAGAACAAAGAAAGAAAGAAATCTTTAACAACTGCATTAAAAAGGTAAGGCTACCTTTAAGACAAAACACTGGTCAATTAGTTGGAAAGGGCAAACTCTTTATTTTTCTTCCTCTTCACCTTGCTACAAAGAAACACCACCCTGGGAAAGGTCACAGTGCATTATGGAGAAATTAGGGAAATAGACTGCAGTGAACTTAGTGCTACTCTTCTGTGACAAAGTGCAAAAACCCTGCAGTTATAAAAAAGCATACAGATAATGGTTTATCAATGACAAAGTGAAATTGTAAATGACTTGTCCATCAAGACAGCTCCAGGTGCAAAGCTAGCATGAACAGGACTGTCATATGTGCTAGTCTTCCATGTACTTTAAACATAGCAAACCCTCCTCTTGAGAAACAATTCAGTTTCAAAAGGGAAAAAAAAATATCACCAAAAATTATTTTTATACAGCTTAAAAGCTGTAGGAAGTCCTGAGTACAGGTTTAAAAAGATATCAATTAAATAAAACAAAATTTTTATATAAGTGGGAAAATGACACTGGATTTGAAATCTTACATGTCATGAAACTGTTTTCTATCCTAACTGAAGAGAAAGACAAAGGTTCAGTTTAAAGGTGTGGTCACATGAAACCAACAAGAAGAAAATGTAAATAATTTCAGGGGTGTTTCTTTTAATTATTTAGGAAATTATAAATTCATTTTAGAATGAATTTGATAAAATCCAGTGATTTACTAAAGTAGTGTTTACCTTTTTACAATTAATTCCTTTAAAAGCTGAGAGCCCTGATACCATTTGGGAGCTTGTCATCTGGAAAACCTCAAAAAGATTTCATTCCCTTCATGCTTAGCTATGAAAACAATGTTAAATAATGGAAAATAACAATCTCATGGGATTTTTTTTCCTCACTGTTATATTGCAATGATACCAGTGTGAAAAGAGTAAGTGCATCACCCCCATGGTGTATGTGAGCTATTCATCACACTACTACAGGTACTTCACGTATAGCTGAAGACGTCGTAACTTCTGGATTTTACACTGACAGAGGGGAACTTAGGGACTATGAAGAAAATGTGGCATAAAATATGTGGTCTATAAGGCTGAACTGGTAATTTTTTTTTGATACACTACTGGGTAACAGCTCATCTGACAGCATCTGCAGAACCATTTCTATTCTTTTCTAATTTGTGTGGGTTTTATACTGCTTTTGCTAGATTTTAATGGTTTGATATGCCTTATTTTATGTTTTACTTTGTAAGAGTTCATTTTGTAATATCAACACCATCAAAGAGACACAACTGCAGAGCTACAGAAAGGTCTGTAGTCATCTAAGCATCTGCAAGTCAACTACCAAAAGATTTATTTCGTCTGAATCTCCTTATTCTTAGCTTGCTTTTTAATCAAAGTAAAAAAGAATGCAACTATTCTGCATGTAACGAGTCCACTTTCAGTGGGAATTCAGCATTTAAACATGGTACGCACTTTTCTGATTTTTTGTGGAAAAAGAGCCAAATTACAGTCAGTGGTGCTCTGTGATAAAGTTGTGCTGTCCCTTAAAAAAACATGGGGTTTTGATGTCTTCAGACACTGATTTGTGCGCTCCACATCACTTTCCTATAGTTCTTCCTTACTATACGGTTATACTAGAGGATGTACAGATATGCTAGAGAGCGCCCATAGTTAAATATGTATGTGCTGCAACCAATTGACTTCTAATACAATTTTAGCAGTCCAAACAGTATCTGTATTGTATTCATTTGCTCTTTATTTTTCTTCCCAGAGAAAGAGTTTATCTACTTTCAAGCTATTATTTTCATGTCTTTCTAGGCTAAGAATGTTAGAACTGTTCCTTAACCACTAGAAGCAACTCTGGGGTAGTACAACATATTGTACATTGTATTGCCAGCTAGAACCTCTAAGCAATCAGCAGCACCATGTCCTTATTTCCCCTATAACAATAAGCACAATTAAGTCAAAGCACACCTGATTAACTCTGTTCTGGGCTAACCCCTGTGTGCTCACTGGTTCCCTTGTACAGGACAGACGGACAGGAAGGCGTCAGGAAAACCCCAAAGAATTAGCAAGCCTGCAGTGAGATTCTGCAGGAGGGAGAAGGTGCAAGAAAGAAAGAGCTGAAGGTGGCAGGTTAAAACACTTATTAAAGGAGTTAACAAAATAAAAGGATGTAATTTAAATCACTAAGACAAAATCCTATTGTGATGAGGCAATGCAGTGTCTGAAACTGGATACTCCCCGTAAAGATCACACATGTACCTGCACAATAGCATTAAATGAGGATGGAATTATAAATCTCAGTGACATCGGACTTTGTGGGTTCAGTCTCCTTGCAATAATGTGAATAGGTTTTGTACTGATAGTTATAATCTTAAGGTATATAAAATATTTATTAGTGCCCACCTGCTGGTAATACCTTAGTGCCCCTTATACAAAAGCCAATAATAACATCAATCAGCAATTCATTAAAATAAAACTCAAAACTATGCCAATGAAATGTTAAAACATATTTGAAACATGTTCTGTTAGCTTTCCAATATTCCTATATTCAGTTATAGCACCAAGGTATGAGCCAATATACAGAAGCTCAGATGTAATTTTAGCATAGGGCAATGTTAATTACAGCATGTCGAGCTATTTAAAAATTAAATTAATAAAAGGAGACTTAATTTCATTTTTGTTGTATACCAGTTAGAACTCCTACTACTGTTCATCACAGTTGACTGCTGTATCGTTTTGGACTTTTATAGTATTGTGCTCTGTGTGGAAGGAGTGCCCTCCCCCACTTCAACAGCAGTAGACTGCTGAGAGATTGTTCAAAGATAAAAATACATACCACCAAGTCCCTAAAATGTCATGATAAACGAACTCAAATGTCACTATTAAAATATTTCCTTTCATCAGTTTCACAGCACAGATCTCCCATTGCAATGCCAGAACTGACTCAACTTTGCTAATACTTCTATGGGAATACTGAATTTCCGTTTGAAGGTTGAATTTAAGACAATCACAATGCGTGTGGCATAAAACTAAGATAGCCACCTGTAAAGTGGCTTAAAAGTCACCCCCTGGAGGAAAACTCTTCTGTGTGACCCTCTGTCAGAGGAAAAAAAAAAAAAAGAGGTTGAGTTCATCACAGGCAGACCCCTGAAACAATTCTCTCCAGGCTTCTTTAAATGTGAAAAGCATCATTTTGCTTTCAACTGATTCTGTTAACAGTCTCTGAGAAAGATAAAAAAGTAACATGGCATAAGAGAGAACTGCTTATGAAGAAAACAGAAGAAAATGAGAAATTCAAGGGTACCAGATTTCTTCCCTCTTTGCCACTGTTATTCAGTGCCGTGTTCCCAGATAGCAAGGAAAAAAATGAAAGAATTCCTTGAACGCAGAACCAGGATCAATACGACCGTGAAAATTTTGTTAGTTTATTATGGGTGGTTTCTATAACATTTCATGCCTTTCTCCCTCCCGTCTAACTATTTTCTATTCAAATATCCAGGTGATGCTTAGGAACTTTGAACAAAGGGCTGATAGAAAGGGAAGACTAATGGAACAATGCGTGTTTATAATGAGAACCGAACTGCTACCTGCAGAGAATAATACAGGATGATCTCTCGTTGGAGAGGGGGAAAAAAAAATAAATCAACAACATAAATGGAATGCTGTCAAATTTATAAGCAGCAATTTAGACAGCAAATATGTTGCTTGGGTTTCAGCAGTCTTAAACACTGTGAGCGGCTTAACCTTATCTCCCAGTGCCACTGCCTTCCTGGAGTAATTGATGCTCGGAGTCCCCCAATTTCACATAAACCAGGCCACTGTGTTATTGTATACAGCAATCTAACTGCTAGCAGAGACAGGAAACGGCGCTGAACCCAGATCAATAGACATGTCAACAGTAAGCTGCTTAATCTAATTCTGCCTATCTCATCTTGGAGCACAGAGTTTGCAATTTTACTGCGAGGTCCCTCTGGCAGGAAATGGTTTGGAAAGTTTAGTCTTAAGAAGTTTAAGCGATATGCTTATCCTTCAGGCCCTCGAATGTTTATTCAGCAGAATAGCTGCTTTAAATGTTTTATAAATGGTAGCAATGTAAACAAGGCGCTCCTGAATTCCTTCCCATATGAAAGCTATAATGGTGATTTCCTCACGGTGGACAGGGAGCTTAACACGACAGCCAATTACGCTTAAAGGTAAATTGCATTTGTGCAGATGTACCCAACTAAAATAAACTTTGAAGATCCAAATAATTTTCCCAACATCCCATCCTCCACTCTGATGATATTCCCACATGGAAACACTTCTTTTTTGGCAATTACATTGCTCCCTTGTCTTTCCTCTCCCCCTCCTTTTTTTCCCCTCTTTTGTTTTTTTTTACACCCATGACAATTACATCTTTCTTTGCAAGTAGCTTCAGTCTCTAGGCTGGTATAATACAATCTCTGACAATAAATTAGATCAGGTAATAAGAAAATAGGCTCTCCTTCAGAAAGTGAGAGGGAAGAAATTAAACCGATGACATTTTTCTCACCTTCCTACTGCACTGACAGCACACCTACATTCCCTTTTGAGGGAAAAAAACCCCAGAAATGCAGAGGTTTGCCCCACACGTCAGAGCCGGCGGTGGGGAAGCCTCAGCGAGGCGGCTGGGCAGACGGCAGTGCTCCTGCCACAGCCAGAACGTGGGCTGGGATCCGCGTCGTCCTGCCAGCAACCTCCAGCCGCGCGCCTGTCACAGCGTTATCAATGATTTCACAGCAAAAATATAGACATACATATATATATAAAATTCATAGTTCACTGGTGCCTGTTCCATGTCCCAAACACTCAGAGTTTTCTATTTCATCTGAACTGCAACAAAGTCATGCTGCATCCCCGGGGGTTTGATCGTGCCATGCAACGCGAGGGGTAGTGGCCATTGCCAGCGGAGGGGAAAGTTAAGCTCCTGGTTAACTTTGGTACCACAGTTGATGGCTTCCAATCATGTCAGACCTTTAAACTACTTTGACATTCTATTTGTCACTGGAAAACAAGTCCAAACTTGTTTAGAGAGGAAAGATGGTACTTTCAAGGTACTGAAGTGGGAATTAGATGATACAGGTTCTTTCCTCAACTCTGCCGCAAAGTACCAGGGCGCTTATGCCAGCCAGTTAATTACTTCAGCTCCACATCCATAAAATAAAACTTCCTTAACTGCACTGGAGTGCTGAGATGCTCAATGCATTAGTGTCCATGAGGTGTTCAGACACCAGAGCGCTGAGCATTACAGAAAAGTCAGTAAATTAACTCCATAAATAAAATGTTACAAAAGTCCACTTCAAACCTTCAGCTTGAAATCATGGGACTGCTCCCATGAGTTAGTGCCTTGGAAATAAATATAGCAAAAATTCCAGGAAAACACAGCTGAGGCTAGGATTAAGCAATAGTAAAGACACGATTATAATTTAGATACTTGTGCATTACTTAATGAGCAAGTTGCTACTACTGGAAGTCTTGCAACACGCTGCATATCTCAGATGAGGAAATTTTGCAAAAAAGTATCCCTGGAGTAAAATTTAAAAAATTCAACTTGGTATCTATGGGCTTATTTGTTCATTTACTGTGAACAAAATTCTCTTGGACAAAGACTTAAATGGAAAGAGTTTGCATAGCTAGCCTAAAAGCTCTTCAAACTTCCCTTCTTTCTGTTTATAAAAGTTTTACTCTTTTGCTCTAAAAGCTGAAACTATAGAACATTATTCCAAAGATCAACAGCATACCAGGAATAATCAAAGGCAGAGCTGAAGAGATTCTTTTGTCAACAATTCATGGACTCAACTACAGCCATTTCTAATAAGGAGCAATTTAGTAAAAATAATAAAAAATCTGAGGAGACAGACTATCCATGAATACCAAAAGCACTAATTTAGTTCAATTAGTTCACTTCAAATAGAAACTTATGGCATGCCAGTCTATTTTGGTTTCAGACTTGTCCCACTCCCAGTCCACATTTTCAAAGACGTAGTATATTCCAAATGCTAATTAACTACCATTCCTTTTAAACTCATGTATATCCCTACAAATCTGACAGTGTGGGGGTTTTACATGGATGTAAGAGTAAGAAATTACACTCTCATTAAAATGCAAACAAATCAGAAAGACCTTACTTTAATCCCTCATAAACCGCTATTAGAACAAGCGTATTTCCTGTCTCAGCAAAATACACATACCAAAGAGCGGCTAAGAACACGAACACATTTCTAAGCCTAGTGACACACTCATGGAGATCTTCATTTGAGAAGATCTCAGTGCTTGTAACTTCAACTTTGTTTTAATGCAACCTGCCCATTCTCTGGATTAAACTGTGAATTTTCTACTTTTGCTTTTCATTCAACTCCTCAGAGAAACAATTCTGGTATACTGGCAAACAGTAATTAGCCAATCAACAATGCCACAAGCTGGAAATAATCCATTTTACCAGCTTGTATATTTTAAAAGCATAAAAATCTAATCGTTTACAATCATCAGGTTGGGCAACAATGAAAATGATATAATCATCATGCACGTGCTCCTTACTATTTTCCACACTTATATGGTGCTTCTCAATATAAATGAAAAAGTAATCTCTTTGGAAGTGGGACTCCGTTTTCACATGCATTTGTTTTATGCCTACAAGTGAAGTCATTGATCATTTCTGCAATGCAAATAAATGATTTATTCCTCTGATTTGTAACAAAAAAAAGTCTACTGGGAGCTCAAAATCTTTCCAACTCTAAAGTAAACTTGTAAAACAAAAGCAAGTACAGAATCTTGCTGTTAAATGGTAACAAGTCGACTTAAAAAAAGGAGAGCACATCTTGCAGTTTTCAGTGGAGCAATTAATGCTCTAAGGTTTTAAAGCATGGCTACATAAAGAAGAGATGCACAGAATATATACAAATGAGAATATAAGGTTTGTTGTATAAAAATTATGGAGAACCTTATAATTGAAAAATGATGATGATGCCACCATATTTGGCACATACATACAAAAATACTCCATAATCCATTATATAGTCCAGGTATCTGAACATGTAAGTGTTAGACCATCCTTATAAAACAAGATCACAGCAGATCCTAAAGTTTGGGTTTCCTACCTTGAATTTCAGGCATTGAATCCCTTTACTTAGGAGCACTTTCAGTTTCAACAGTGTTGCACAAACTGTGAGTTACAAAAATGGTTTCCAAGTATTGTGCTAAAAATTGAAATACATGTAGCTCATTTGTGGCAAAATTTAAAATGTACATGTTCTAGATATGAAAGCACAACTGTTCAGCTGAGGAGCTATGTATGAGAATGCCATATGAATTTTTATGATGTCCTGATCCTTCCTAACAAAACCCAAAACTAGACTTTTTTTTTTTTTAAAGCTCCCACACAGCTGTCTTGAAGATGTCACTTTTTGTGTTACCTTGGCTTATAGGAGACCAGATACAGATTCAGACCCTGCAAGCCAGCAGGCAAGAAACCTGAACATAGGAGCCTACCAGTTTATTTAAAGTGTGTGAGGTTTTGAGTTGCTGTGTAATTCCCACTGAGATAAGTAACATATAGATGCCTACCCTGCTTAAGCACTCCTGAAAACCCTATTGCATGCTTAAAATATTGCTGTGGCTAGTCTGAAATACTCATAACACCTCTACATTTTCACAGCTACCATCGCAGTTATTTCATGACTTTACTGACCCAGGAGAAACTGCAGGCAGTCCTTCCAAAAGGACTAAGTCAAATTGATGGGTAGTTGTCTTTCTGACCCTTTTGTTTAACGAATGCATTGGTTGCTTTCTATCTGGACTTAGACAAATGAGTAACAAATTAAAAGAAACGTTTTTATGATTCACTGCAGTAGATTGCATTTTGTGCTTTTCTCTTTTCTGATACAAGGTTAAAAGTGTCTGGTAAACCTTTTAAGGTTATTGAAACTAAATTATTAACGCTGTGTTTCACCTTCCTTTTGTCCTCTTCATGGCATTCTCCCTGATTGCTTACTGCTACTCCACTCCTACAAGTTGTAAATCAAATGAAAAATCTTTAAAGTACAAACCCATCTGATTAAAATTTTCATCCACAAGGGAACCACAGATATGACAAGAAGCCACATTATGCAGTTTTTACATTTAAAACATCTGACAGTCTTCTTTTTCATGTGTGCGAAAATTGAACGCTTTCATCTTTGGAAGCAACAAAAAGGATGATTCTCACTCATAAAACCCATTTGCAACCTTCAAAACATCTTTGATATTCTCCTCCATTGCATAACTGCATTTGGTGCATTATATGTAAGCATAAAGTGTTGTGACACAGAGCTAGTCTGCACAAATTTGAACTCCCAGCTCAAATCTGTACAATTCACAAGTTTGCTGAGATTATCCCTCCAACTCAGCACCAGATCATCCACCAGAGAGCCCACACCATCTAGGCGGTTGGAAACATAAAGGGAAGACATGTGGTAAACCATGATCAAGGGGTCCAATACAAACCTATAGTGAATAAGTCTGAGGGAAAAGATATACCTTTAAGGAATGAAGGAAGCCAAATACTAATTTACATTTTTGTGAGGTTTTTAATGCAATGCATATCTTATCTAAGATATGGGTTTATTTGACAGCATATTTCTGAGAAGTTGGCAAACAACAACTTTCTTAATGCTGCTTTTCAGCAACAGAGTATAGGATGATCTATCACCAAGTTTTCAAGATCTGAGCTCCTGATACTCCAAAACAGAGTAAACCAAGCAAACTGCTGCATTTCAGTTTTCATTGGATTCTGTAGCTGCTGCACATTTACGATCTGCTAGGCTGGCACAAAGTTACTGTACATATGCCACAGTGGTAAGAGCTTTGTTTCTCCAGCAGTGGAATTCCTGCACTGGAGTTAAAACATCAGCCTGAGTCATGAGCAGGCCCTGAAGAAAGCCTATGGTGCTATTACTACACTATTTAACATCTGATAACATATCAATGTCTGATAACACATTCATTACGGAGATACGAAGTTACAGAGAAGCACTGAGCTCTCATTAAATAGCAGCACTGCTGAGCCAGCTCCTCATTTATCCCATTGACATATTATTTCAATACAACAGCAGTAACAAGGTGTCCTGCAAGCTGATCATGACAGTTCTAAACCGAGTATTCTGGATACTATATTAAGAGCCAAAAACACAGAAATGGCTCCTTCCTAATGCCTTGGCATGTGATACGCGTGTTGCTTCTCTCAGGAGCAAGGTCAGTGGCAAAGCATACAGAGCTCTGGCTGGCTGGAAAGGATGCAGAGCAGGAGAACCATTATGCATGGCAAGCTTTAGGAAAGCACTCCAAGAACTCATGGAGAATGACTGAAGTGACCACCTGAGATACCATATTTGGGTCAATAATGATAATCAAGAGAGACTTTTTCACGAGGATTTGTTTTCCTTTAGGATTTAAGGTACCACTTGCATTTTATGTTTCATACAGAAGAAAAGCACCATCTCGGCAGGAGTAGAAAGCACGGACAGCAAACTTTGCATGGGAAGGCACGAGCTTCTGTGATGGGCAGAAGGGACTAACCCAGGAGCAGTGGCTGAAGGCAGTGACTGGGATGATCAAAGTTCTGAGCCAGAAGACAGCAGCCTGTAGGCATTTGTACCGTACCTGATCTAGCGCTCTCACTTTTTCCTGCAGCATAAAAATCTGTATTGTCATTCCCTACTGGAAAGCGAAGTGGTAAGATTTTCTCATGGAAACCTGAGCAAGCCACATATGGAACGAAGGAGCTCTTACGGCTTGTATTTATTGAACAATTTGTTTTCTCAGATCTCAGTTTGTCTTCCTTTTCCCCCATCTTTTTCTTCCTGCCTTTGTTTTGGTGTTCAGACACTTAGACTCTCACAATCAATCACAGCAAAGTAGCTCCTATAAACCTGCTTAGACAAAAACATTTTCCTCCTCAGCCCTCCAACCTATTCCCTGGAAAGCAGCTGTTTCTCTAAATATACAAGGCAGCAGCATCTGAAAAAGTGAGTATGGCATTACACGACAAGAGAAATCATTTCAGTTCTGTCACCGCATTGCTTTGCAGAATTGGGACTTATGCAATAAAAGATACAGTTTAAATGATTTGCAGATCTGTTCATACAATATGCATTAAAAGAGCAACTGGACAGAATAAAGAAAGGCAAGGGCATAAACAGAGGGGAATCTCGGCAAGATGCCATAACCTTCAGCAAAAGATTCATAGTCTCTTCCTCTGGCCCAGGGAATTTTTTGCTGTCCAGTGGCACAGTTGTGACAAAGGGAGAAACGCGCCACAAAAAGGTGAGAAGCGAGTTCCCGCCTTTCATTTGCGAAAAGCTGCCGTACCCATTCTGGCGTTAGAGGATGAGTTTGGCTCCTCTTTGTTTCAGCAGCCACCAGGACACATTGTGCGAGGCCTCCGGCTGAGTCAGTACACGCTCGCTGTGCTCTGCGCACACAGATGGGAGTAGGCAGAGAAATGTCAAGCTACTTGGATTAGCTCAGTTTTGGTCACGCACAGAAGCGGAGCCCAGAGCACCTCAGGAAACCTAAATTAAACACAAAGCATCCTCCTCGGTTTAGGCACCTCATTTTTTAGGCATTAGTTATTAAGGAACTTCCAGGCTGGTAGGTCTTGCTGTGGTTTGACTGCTTTCATAGCTCTACATCCCAGCAGTAAAGGTACCCTGCCCTGGCAATGAGATAAAGCCATCGTATAAAAAATGTGCTATGACGTTTTAAGTTTTAAAATCATTTGGAACACATGCATGCAGTTAACTTTATACTGTTATTTTTGCCAATCCCCTTGAGGGAAAAGCAATCTTCCCCTTCTACTCATTCTATGTATGGAATCTTTTTTGTCTGACATATTTCAGTAATTGGGCACATTTATTCCTCAGCTAGTTCTAACACAACCAGTAGAGGCTGCATTTTGAATCTATGAGAGTAAGCTGGCAAATGGCGTGAAAAAAATTAACATTTCCAAGAGTACGCAACACATGGATGAATGTTACTCAGCCTGACGGGATGCGCAATTTTTAAATCTCATACAAATGTCTGTGTATTATTCCACCACTTCTCCCTGAGCACTCTATGGTTTTGGTTGAAGGCTATTTCCAGTTTGAACTATTTTCCTTCAGCATTTTCTCCCATCTTCTCTACCTGTCGTAACATCCATTACTGGTTGTCACTCTCTTCTGCACCCTGTTTCACTGCCTTCCCTTCTATTTTCTTTGTACCGATTCTGTCCTCTCTCAGCCTCCTCTCTGACTCAAGGCAAAAAGCAGATCCCGTTCTTCCTCGACACACAATTTAAAGGAATATTCTGAAGTAGGAATGGGTGAAAATTTGCCAATTTCACCCTTTGAACAGCGGTAAAGCAATAGCCTTTTTGGTTTATACTCCTGTTTATCAACGTCAAACCGCAGATCAACTACAAAAACTAGGCCTTGTCAACCAGGTATTAAAAAAAATAAATCTACCCTCAATTCTCCCATTGCAAATTTCCAACTGATTATGAGGGTCACTTTATAGATGAAAGGTGCCATCATGTTTAGAGTGCTCAAACATAAAAAATGGCAGAACGGACAGTACTACCGTGGCATCGGCGTATTTATTTTTTTTACCACTCCTAGCCCAGCCTTTGCAAGGATCCTCCTTGCTCCTCACCCAGCTTTCACAGGGAGAGGACATATAGGAAACACTTAAACATGGAACAAAATAACTTCTGAAAAGAGCTGCTACCATATTGCTAAACAGCAGCTCATTGTTCCCTTGCCTTGGACAGTTTTAGCTTTAGGTCTTTATTTTACTCAAAGATCTCTTACTTACCAATGCCCCGACCTTGGCATCTGTGCTACTCCTCTTAAAGCTAATGTGATCTGCTCACACAAAGCAGACTATTGCCAAGGAGCATAAGCAGTCCTAGTGATGTCACTGAACTCATTAAAGATATAGTTGACTTCTTGGCCCTAGAAAACCTAATTATTAAATGTAACCTTAGCTGAAAACAGTAGTGCTTGTTGATAAGCAAAGCAAAACAATAGATGTTTTGTTCAAACATAAAAATAGTACTTGACCAATAAATAGGAGTTCCTGGTTTATAACTGTGGCAAACTGTAGTTAACCATGGAATTCCTGAGATAATTGATATAAAAAAAGAATGGAGTATTTTGAAATACAATCACATGCATATGTTGAAAACCTAACTCCTAATGGAATTCATAGCATTAATGCCAGGTCTAGAAAACTTAGTGGTTCATTTTAGTAAACAGCAAATGCTGTACATTCTCACTCTAAGGACCTATTAGGAAGCTAACCCTAATGTAAAACTGCTATAATCTATCTTCTGAGAATTGTTTTAAAATACACCTTTTATAGCAAATGCAAAACACAATAACTTGTGTTGTAAATGTGACTGCTATATTTATTTGTTGCTATAGCTATGGATTGCAAATTTAGAAAGGAAAAATACACTTCAAAAAGTACCACTGACAATAAGAGCCTTATGCTTCTACATGCTATTAAACATGCCACCTCCCACTGGTGATATATAAATCACAGCACCATTGAATCAGTTCCTTTCTTTTAATGCTTTTGCTTCTTGAAATTTCTTACATTTGTCCTAATATTTAATGTATTTATTTTATCTATGATCGTACATAAAAAAGCCAACAACTACCTGATGATTTCTGGGTCACTGCAGTCCATCAATAAAATTTACACAAACACGTAAATCAGAGAAACCAAATATTTTTGAAATAGAAGTGGCTAAAGTGACAGTTAAAAAATAGAGATTTTAAGTGAACATGCTCTAGGGTCAAGACACTGTCTTCAGACTGCCTGTAATATGCTTAGAGTATTTACAGACATCTTTCCCTCTCCCTTTCTCTCTAGAAATTAAGTGAAAACAGTGTTCCCCAAACAGTAAAAGGATAAACTGAACAGAGGTACAGGTCTAACTGCTGAACCCCCAAATAACTTTCCTGGGCTAGGCGCAGCTTTGCAGGTATATACACTGACTTGTTAAACAAGCCAGATACAGTCACCTTCAAAAAAATATATATATCAGGTGGTTCACCTGCATTTTAGTATGGAAAATTTTTCTCAGGATGAGAATGGGTATTCTATTATTTGAGGCATTTAATGTTAGGTTGGTTAAAGTTATCCTGGTGATGACGCTATGGAGAACAATGTTGAAGAGACAACATTCACCTGCCACAGAAACTAATACAAGCCCCTCATATTTTTTTATACAGTTATAAAAATGCAGCCTCGTCTTGTGTAAAAAATTTCTCTCCTCCTTGCTGTATGCTTCAGGATTTCATGAGAAATTTTTGCATGAGATCTGATCAACCTCCATCTAGAAAAACATCGCTCTAGGTTTGAAGACTACCTGCTGAAGGCATTGAGGAATCAGTGCGAAAATACTACTTCTCAGACCAAAATTATTCAAAAATAGGAGAACACGCATATACATTATATGTAACAGTTTTATCACATAGGAAAGTACCACTAAAATATATGTGAAGGGTTTAAAAAACCAGCAGTTAAAATAGATAGTACACCAGGGGAAGGCAGTTTTAAAGGAAGTGAAATCATTTACACATATGTGAGCTTCAGACAGCAAAAAAAACTCCTCCTCCATCTTTTTTTTTTTTTTTTTTTTTTTTGTTTGTGTGTGTGTGTGAGAGGATTGGGTATATATGATAGATGTCATGGTCAAATCACCCGACCTTTAGAGCTAATACAAACTGTTACAGCACTCTACACATACGTGTCACAAAAAATGTATGTGATTTTAAACTCTTAACTACAGATTACAGGCTGGCTTCCTGTGACTTTTTGAAACAGATGGTCAGAAGCAAGGATGAAAGAAAGCGGTTTTTTTTGATCCGTTGTTCATATGAGAATGTTATCTTTGTTTTGTTTAAGTGTCACAGCTTGCTACAGTAATGAGCTGAATAGAATATTTTAAAGGGTTAAGCTTTTAAAATGAGCAGATTCAGGAAGGGGCACAATAACATCTTAATGCCTAACAAGTCAGTAAACACTGCACATACCTGAAGGCCTTACTGTTTAAGGTCTTTCTAAAAAAAGGGTATAAATCTTAACGCACTAATTTTAATGTCAGATTTGGTATCATTGCTGTATAATTATCTAATGCTCAACATGTCCTTCTAGGAGCAAAATGCATCACATAATCACACCCCATAATTACAAAATACATATAATCCCTATTTATGTATGCACATACATCAGTACAAAATATGCTATTATAATCTCCTCTTAAGTGAACTTTGCTAAAAATTGCAACTACCTGGTATTTTCCTATCTCTCCTGTTCTGGCTCTACTCTTGCTGCTGTTTGTCTCATCCATTGGCAGCATCTGTACTGTAACTACAGGCAGCAAGGGGTCAAGAGTAGTTGTTGGCTACACAGTTACACCCGGCACAGTGGGGCCTGACCTACATGGTGCTTCTCCAATATGCATGTTAAATCAAAGATCAAACAGTAGTAACGTCTAGGCAAAGACATTCAAAGGAAAGTTAATTCACTGAGCATTCCCTGAACACAGGGAAGTCCGAGTAGCGGGATGTGGGGAACCAATGTGGTAAATATACTGCTCCATTTCTCAGCATCTTTTCCTCTCCAAAAGCTCTTGGTATTTTTTGACAAACTTACTACCTGGAGTGAGGGACCCCCTGATTCACAGTTGTAGCTGATACCTACATGTGATATCTTACCTCCAAAATACATTGGCATTGCATTCACGGCTGTGGTGCAGCATCCCATATACCATTCTGTTCACTACCATACAAGAAATGTACGTTATGTTTGGTCTTGCCAATGACATTGCAAGGCAGAGCACAAATTAACTGGAATATAAATACAACTTTATAGGAAATTATTACAATTTTTGAAAAAAAAATCTTTCTTTATAAAGTGGATCATAACCTCCTAACTACAAAACTAAAGGATACCATGAAAGAGACTGAGTTACTTAAACACTCTCTATAGTCAGTGTTTTTTCTCTTAATGCAAAGAATGTGCTTAATGGCTTCAACTACCAGAGATGCAAAAATCTGTCTAATCCTGTAAAATGAACTATTGTAGGTGTCAAGACTCTGGCCACTGAATTCTTGCCAGGTAAATTAATCCCATTGCTTTCAAATTAAAAAGGGAATTTAAGCTACTGTTGCTCTGCTCTAAACAACGTAGCTTCAAACAGAAGAGTAATGGGCATTGAGCAATTACAATAAAAGAAGAAAAACACGTCAGCTACATCCACTTAGTATTGGTTTTGTACATCTACATCACGGACACTGCCAACCCTGAGCACAACCCAGCTGAGGAACTATAAGCATCTGCTCTGCCTGAGCAACTCAGGTTCAGGAAGCCAAAAGGTTTCCTTTGTATCTTCTCCCACCGGGGTCACTGACATTGCTTGGGCTGCTCTTCTTGGTCTGGGGTATCAATAACCTCATCATCCTTATCACAGCTTTCTTCTAGTCACTCTGTCAAATCTGATCTTCATATTTTCATTTTACTACTGTCACACTGTATCAGGTACTTGTAATATTGGAAGAAGATTTGTGATTAGTTACTACAGTACTCCTTCTCACACCATCTTTATTTTATCTTTTCAGGTCATCCACTTTCACAAATGTTAAAAACAGCTGATGTTGCTTCCTAGGATACACACATGTCCATGTCTATTAATGTTGGTCTAACAATCTTTGCATACCATATGGTCAACATTTTCCAATGCTAAGACCTCCTCTTAGGCATCAAAATCAAAATGGGTTAATTCAGTGAAGAAAACCCCAAATACATGTTTCAAAATCATGTGTATTACGCCATTTAAAATAAGTCTTACTGGATTACAGAAAATGGATGGCAGACCAAATTTAAGTATCTAAATTGGAAAATGTTGCCTAAGTGTGGACTTCTTTCATTGAAATGCTGAAGCAAGCCTTATAGAATGGCTATTTGGTCAATTACAGTAATGACAGAGAATGAAAATCCTATTGAAAACCTATAAACCCCTTAATATAAGAGAAATTTACAAGATTTGAAACAGTATTACCCTGTATTTTACTTAATGGCCAGCTATTAACATAACAAAATAAATATAAATATAATGGAAATATGACAGAAAGAAACCAGGTCTGACTCCTGGCTTTGAAGCTCTTTATATCATTCTAGGTTAAAGTGGGAAAGGCACCGCATGACATGAATCCGCACTAGGCTGCCAGTTTCCTAAAAAGGGTGATGCAATCCAAGGGCTCCAAATTACCTGGTCATGCCCCTTCCATGGCAACTTCTTCCCTCTTCCCACCTTTATGCTTACAACCGAACACCAGTTTCACCTAACTCCAGCTCTGGTAATCATCAGGCTCTTCACGAGACTAGTGATGCCACTATGTCAGCAGAAAATTACCCTGTGTACAAAAGGTAGGGTTTGTGCCGTCAGGGAGTGGACCTGGCCCAGCATGGCCCTGTGATTCCCGAGCTGGCACTGGGAGAGGGTCAGACCGTCAGAAATGGAGGAAGCTGGCAGGGCAACAGAACATTCCTCTTTTTTGGTGTCTTTTTTGGTGAAACACCACACCAGCTGAGTTGCTTACAGAAGCAGAGCATTAGAGCTCTGGGAATGGGAACTGGTTCTATACGGAGATAGTAACATCAGTGGTGATGTCCTCAGGTTCACTTTCTCAACAACACCAATGTCACTGTATACAAAATCCTTCAGCAAGTTGGAAAAACTGCAGAACCAAGGAAACCTCCAAAACTGCTGCAGTCAGGAAGCTTCATAGGACAGTAAGCTTTTTCAGCAAATTTTCTAAGATTCTGAACTAACAACTTATTGTTGAAAGTTTGTTTTGAGAAGGGGAAGCCAGCCGATAAATGGAATGGCAAGGACAGAACCACTCAGAAGTGTAGCAACTAACCATGCACTTCTAAACCAGTACAGAATTTCCCCTTCCTTCTGTTGGGAAGACTATACTAGCAAACTGACGATCACCCAGCTAAAGCCAAATGCATTCATGGGCACATTTTACAAAATTTGATATATTAAAAGCCTACACATAGGGATGCAAAAGAAAAAAAAAAAATTTAAAGAGAAAAGCACCCTCAGGTCAAAAAGAAGTCTTGAGAGAGATACTGACACTGTGATAACAACAACAAGAACAGCAAACACTGCTAGCTAGAATACCTACATCCATATCCATCTACATATTAAAAGAAATGCATATTCATGTTCCCTCGGTGATGTCCCTCTGCTCTCGCAGAGTCAAAGGAACTCTTCTCTAACTGGATACAATCTTTCTCACTATGCTTTTCAGCAGCTGGCTTTGCTGATTTCTAATCAAAGCTCATGATAACTGGCCATGGCAACAGATTGTAGCTTCCCAGATGAGTAAGCAAACAAAGATTTTTTTTCCCCCCTCTTCCACAGAACTTGGGATGCATATTGTGTCTTAAGAGGGAATTGATGAGTTCCATAATCTGGTCAACACCTCAAACACATTTAATGAAGGAATGTCAGAGGTCTATGGTATTTGTATACTTCAAAATGTGGACAGCTACATGACAAAGATAAATGCCAGCCTGGGAAACAAAAAATTGGACTGTAGCAATTTATAAGAGTAGAAAATTAGAAACTTTTAGACAACAATTGATTTAGATTTGACTGAGAAACAGGCATATGAAGAACAAGTAAATTGACACATCATAAAAAATCTTCACTTGGGTTTATTCTAAAGTATTCTTTAAATGGGGGGAAAAAAGCTCATCACAACAACAACATTCACTGAAAGATGATATTGATTTTAGTAGGCAGAGCCTGAGGGATGTCAAACCAGAAAATGACTATAATCAACTAGAAAGGAAATTCATCATGGCAAAAAGGAAGTGGGTGGATGTGCAAAGCTCATGAAAGAAAAAGAAAAATAACATTGCCTGCTGTTAGATGCATTATTTTAAAAAAAAACAAAAACAAAAACAAAGTGAATGCTAAAATGATTCCTAAGCAGTAAATAAATACATGAAAAAATGAATAGATAGATATTGGAATAAAGTAATCAGGGTATAGGCTATATTTTATCAAAGAGGCATTGCAGAGTTCCATAAGCAAATGTATCCTGCCACTGTGTTCTAAAGAGAAATTTCAGGTTGAAGATTAAAAATCTGAATACTTAAAAACATAACACTTACATTTCTCAGAAAGACTGCATAAAAAGAGATAAAATACATGGTAAACCCACAATTCTAATTTACTTTTCTATAATGAAACAGAAGAGTGCTGAATAAAGTCTAGCAGAAGCCAGTGTGTTGATAATTGTCAAAGCAGACAACTTCAAACATCCTAGGACAGGAAAGATTAAGTTTAATATATCTCAAATGTGCGGGTTTAAAATAATTTCATTCAACATTTGTTCTCAGTCTTGAATAGGAGAGGAGGAAGAGGGGAGATTAAATGGCAGGTGAAATGAATGTTTCTTTTGGCGATAAAAAAATCTAGAGCACTGATGGAATGTAATTTAATCTAAACCAGCACAAACCACTTATGTTCTTCTACAAAATATGTGCGTGACATAAGGCCTGATCTTTCAGTGCAATCTGGAAGCAGGAACGGCAGCACACCCAGCTCAAAGCTGCGCTTTGCACGTGGGGTAGCGTACAGCACCGGTTCCCACACAACCACGCAACATTCTGACAGCCAATTTAAGGAAAAAAGAAGATTCAAATGTGGCTTATATTTTTGAATGCCCTGCTTTTCGCTTTTTTGACTCAAAAGCAATTCTCTGATGCACGACAGGACATAGTGAAGGGATGCCAGCAGCTGAACATGAGGCTAGAGAAGTTTAATACGGAGCAGTCAGAAAACTGTGACTAACAATATTTGGCCAGAAAAATTTATTCTACAAGTTGCATAATTCCCATTCCCCTCCACAGCCCTAAACTGTGCTACACTAAGCCGTAGGTGAGGTGCTAAAAAATAGTAGACAGCTTGTGAGTGGTGGTAACTTTTACTATGGCTGCTGGAAGCGGTAGTCCTCAGGGCCAACCCCAAAGCCCATCTCCATCTTCTACCACCTGTCTTCATTAGCTGTGGAAATGATAAAGCAGAAATGCACATCCACCACTCCCCCAAAATGAAATTTGTGTTCTTGCATGATAACTACATGCAGCTTTAGGGCACTGTTCTTAGCTACTATCAGTAAAGGGCATATTTCTACTGATTTAAATGGCAACTTCACCAATATCTGGAGCAAGACAAAGAGTGGAATTCACCTAATAAAATAAAGACATCTATATCTGTGTTATTCATCTTAGTCAATTAACATAAAGAAGACTGTTAGGACTGACTTAGTTGACCTACTTAGACATTTGTTTTAGGATGAGGTAAATTACACTGTAGCTCCCTTTGAATGTATTGATTAGATTTTGATTTTCTATAAGCAAAGCTCAGGTGACTTGCTCAGTGTATGTTTACATCTATTTGGATGATTCCTATTTGCTTTGCAAAGTGCCTGCAAGAAGCCAGTAAATCGTGTATGCAATTAAGTTCATGAAACTAAAGACTTTTTATTTATGCTTTTGTTGTTGTTTTTTGTTTTGACTTGGTTTTTCTACCTTAAAAGATACAAAAACAGTTGGACTGGATCACCGAAAAGGTCCATCTGCTCCGCACCTTCTAACAGTCACCAACAGCAAATATCCAGGGAAGACTACAAGTATAAGGAAACCTCTCTGACAGACACTTCCAGTCAATGCAATTTGCATCACAGACTTCTGTAGCTGGGTTGATATTTTGTATTGAGGCAGAGATAACAACTTAGCCCTCACAGGGTTTCAATAGCAATTGCCTGTGCAACGCTTCAGGGCAGTAAAGCACTTTACAAGTACTAAGTACCACTATTCAATGTCTTTCACTTGTGTTAGAGATTTGATGATAAAATGCTCAGATTTCACATTATTCATATTACTTGTATTACTTTCATATTACTCATATTACTTGTATGAGCACAGAATAATTCATCCAGAGCTTGAAGTCTCTTAGCTGCCAACCAGTCTACCAATCTACGTGATTTTCTGATTAAAGGCACCCTGAAGACCTCTGCAGTAATAATGAGGTGTTTCTTAAAGAACCCAAAGAAATAAGTATTTAAAAATATTTATTATAACAGCAGTTTAAACATATTAGTTACAGCTTTTATTTTTCAGACATACAAAAACTAAACATTTGCCTCTCTGGCAAAGTTACTCTTTACTAATTTTCAGAGCATTAGCTCGGAAGCTGCAGCTTCCCACAACATATTGAGTTTATGTTAAGGGCAAGATAATTTACTCCATTTTGAACTATTTAGCACAAAGGGTCCTTGCAATAAATGCTATCAACTCTAACAGCTCTCCTTTTCTTTTCCTTTCCTCTTAGCCCTAGCAGAACAGTTTCCAAAATTTAGTTTGTAAACATGTGAGCACGACACAAAAAAATATTATACTGGGATGAATATTCCTAAAAAAAAGTTTAGGAAAAAATTCCAGAAAAATAATCATGTGCTCACAAAAAAAAAAAAACAAAAAAAAAAAAACCAAACAAAAAACCAAAACCAAACGAAAAAAAACCCAGTAACTTTCCATCAGGGAGTCTACGCAATACCAGATAATAGTCAACACAAAAATGCTCAATGAATTCCATTGGTTTTCCCTTGGTAAAGAATAGAGCTAGAAGGGATCTGAAAGTCATCGTCTCTGAGGAGAATCAGCTATACCTGATTATGCCAGCCTCACCTGACCAGAAAGATTTCTGATGGAGAAATCCACAACCTCTACATAAAAATCTACTTCCAGTACTTCATTCTCCTTATCACTAGACAAAAATGCTTTTTTAACTTCCAGTGTAAACTGAATATTTTTGCCCCATGCACTAGTAATAGGGAGAACAGTCTATCTCCTTCTTTTGAGAAACCTATTACATCATATCAAGGGTGGCTCTCAGAGTGTGAGAGTAGCAAAGACCAGCTCTTGAAAAGTTGTGTATCCTTTTGAAAATAATTTATGAATCAATTTTCCATTAATAATTACTGCATATGAAGTAAAACAAAGCCTATTTGCATTTCTCTCATTTTATGTCTTTTGTTATGCTGGCATTGCCAACACAAAATATTTAAAATGTATTACTTATAGAGCCAATTATAATAATCAAGTGAGAAAAATTCCATTACAAATCGTAAAATAACCTTATTGTATTTTAGGGGATTGACTACATTATGCCATAACTTCCTTAGCAATATTACAGTTGCTGAGATATCAGAATTCTTATATGCTGTTTCAAATTATTCTCTGAACACCGTCTGCCCCAATCTATCCCATACCACATTGTCTACATAAAGGAAAAATTCTTATGGCCTTACAGAATCCCAAAATGCTTTAATAAAACAGGTTCTCATCTTGTTTGAGTAAATGGCATTAAGGGAACGTGTAGAAGCAGATGACTGCATACAATTGCTGTTTTGCCCTTGAAAGGCAGATTCTTCTCTAGCAGCCATTCAGAGGCTCAGCCACAAATTAGGGCTACCATATGCATCTGACATCGCTGAGGCAATGGCTGGAAACAACTTTCCATTTTTCAAACTCAAGTTTGAGTAGGTAGAGACTACACAGCAAAGTTTACCCAAAAGCTACAAATAGACATTATTCAACTATGAAGACATTATTTTCAGTGAAGCATGTCAAATTTTATAGTACAATATGGAAACAGTATCTTTCTTAAAAAGGAAATCAATCAAAAGAAAACCCAGTTAATTACCAATCTGGTAATCAGATCTATGGCTCTGTGATATTTAAATAGCCATCAAAAAGAAGTAGCTGGTAAGATATAACAGACATCTATGCATTTAAGTCTCCTTAAAAGAAAAAAAAAAGTTTTGAAATTCATGAAGCTGATAGTGTTTAGCTAACGATGTTTGAGTCTCCAGAAGAATACAAGCCCAGAAACATTCTAAAGCTGGCTGGATTGCACGAGCTGAGTCTTTGCTGCTTTTCTTCTTGCATATATTCCTGCCCCAGAAAACAGCTTATGAGGGCATTTAAGAATCTAAGTTCCCTTTCAAAATGATGAAGAGAGAAAGAGGCAAATGCAAGGTCCAAATACTTGATGATTAAACCCCTCTAAATTAAATCTTTCAGATAGTATTTGTTTGATGTATAAACATTTAGTATTTACACATATTTAAATGCTGAAATGTTTAAGTGTATTTGGGTATTTGAGAGTACACAGTAGCCATCCAGACACCGTCATACTCAGATGTAATACCTTGCCTTCTTATGCACAGGAATGAGGACAGAGAACAATCTAACCAAGAGGTAAGGACAGGCAGGCACAGTGGTTTTTTCATCATGATCTTGCCTGTAGATGAATCAGGTTTAACTTTCCACTGCAGACTACTGTAATTGTAACTAAAAGTCACTTGGTGAGCAACAGCAACTCAGATGCCTAAACACGGAAATCTAAGTGTCTTTTTAGTTACCCAAAGACTTATTTCCATAGGAATGTCAGATATGAAAAGGACCTACAGCAGCCCCACATCTTTCTTGACTGTAGCTACAGGCTGGGTTTGCATGCTTTAGGACATCCAAAGTTGCTCTGAACATTCACATTTTGGCATTGCATTTGCCTTGCACGGGAGTCACATATCTAATTTTCAGTGTGTATGTTATGAAAACCAGACTTCCTGCATAGACATTAGAGAAAGGCATGTTCCTAGAGTGCTTTGGTTTACCCCATGGAGATATCTCTATCCATGCACTATATATGGATTTCTCTCTCTTAATACCTACACTATGCCTGAACATCCTCCTCAGTGCCTCCATTTTATAAGAATCTCAACATTTCCACACCTCATTCTGATATTGTAAAGCTAGATGCAAAAGTGATGTTCATTCACTATGACATCAAGAGTATACAACACTATAAGAGCAAAACAGATGATCCCTAGAGAGCTATGGATGGCCAAGCCTTCATGAATGGACTTCCATTTGCACCATGCACAGAGAAAAAGCTTGGCTGACTTCGAACTTAATGAATTCTTATCAACTTGGTAACTAAATGACCTCAGGGCAGGATTAATATGTATGGTTAGAGAGCATTTACAACTCTGCCTAAAGCTATCTGACTTGGATGCTCTGAATTGCCCTCCTGAGGATACTGCTTCTCTCCTTTGACTATATGGATAGCTTGGCTTTCTTATTTAGGCATGAATAAGCTCCTTTTTAAAGCTTTGAATTATTTTTTGTGGAACCTCTGTGGCTTTGACTAGGACATATCCCGACAGATTTAGGTCCGAAGGAACCACACTAAATCAGAGTATTTCAGAGATACCCATTCATCCTCCAGGACCTAAGACTAGAATTTAGAAACAGGAATTTTGGATCTAAACATGTCAATGGTTTTTCTTTCAGTTCTCCACATTTCACCAAGTTTTCTCTCTAACTCGGTGAAATTTTCTAACTTGAAAGTTAGATCCATAAACCATCGTGACTATCTTAATGCTATCAACAGTCAAAGTGCAGTATCAAAGTTCAGTTCAGCGAACCATCAAATAATATTCTCTTTGGGGTATTTTCTCCCCTTGATGAGCACACACGTAAGACCTAGTTACATTAATCATCATATATATATTGAGAAGCTAATGTAATCCATTGTACATTCAGCCTGTCAAAATCTATCAATTATTCAGTCAGAACAGTATGACTGCATGAATCATTTCAGTGTTCACCACAGAGCAGGCTTGGAAAAAGGTTTTGATGAAACAACTGAGTAGAAATTATAAAAACTATTATTTTTAACTAAAATTTGAGGTATAAAAAGGGAAGGCATAAGTAGGTGTAAGTCAGGCTTAGGACTGCTTAGAAAGCATTTCTTTTCCTGTCCTTCCTGCTAAGCTCTTTCCAATTCAGATAACGTTTCCATTCTGCTGCAAGTTTTTCTCAGGAAATTAATTTCTTAGCTGGATGTCACCTGAGGACGCCCAGATGAACCACCTAACACTTCTGTAGCCTCTTTTCCTTCTAATGCTGTCTTACATCTTAACATTTCGCATAACAACTGCAAGATTTTTATGGGAGACGACCTGAACTTATTATAAACTCTATAAAGTGCTGCACCACAGTCTATGGCATTACATAAGTAACAGTGAGATAACATCACTGCTTAAGGACTTGTTTATGTTCGGAAAGTCCTCTTTTACAGGGCAGTGTACTGGGCAAAACTGAAGGGTTTGGCCAACAGGAAACAAGACTGGAAGAAGATTAATCTCCTCTGCTTTCCACTCTTTACAGGAGATCCTTGTTTTCTTTCCCTTCCTGGTATTTCCCCCCACTAATGTGTGTGCGGGGGGGCTGATGTTGTCAAGAAGAAGATAATTGCAGGAGATATCTTGCATGACAGGATAAGATACTAGACTGTTAGATGGGACTCTTCCTTATCTGGTGCGTATGCAGAGGAATGTATTAAACAGAAGCCCTTTAAGGTACATTAAGCTTGACAGTCTTCTTTCCTCCGTTGTGAGTTTGGCACACAGGATTGCTGTGAGACAACGATGTGGGCTGCAGCTCGCTCTCATTTTAACGCCAGCTCAATCCTGACATCCTCCAGTGTCTAGTGATTTTGCAGTGAGATTATTTTAAAGAAGTTTTTCTTTTCCCTCAGTTTTTCAAATGAACTTAATATAGTGTAAAGCGAGAGTTTATGATCCCGGAGAGAGATATACCATACAGAGTAGCACAGCATGAAAAGCATCGGGATAGGTTTTCCAGCATCCCCCAGTGCCTCAACTCTTAGCCAAAGGGACAATTTTCTAACCAAAAGCCCTCATATTTTTCATTCTTTGCTACTCTTTTGATAACAGAAGGCCCAGACAAACAGAAGCAAACAGAAACTCTATTCTGCTGTTCATGCAAGCCTGTTCACAAAATGCCTCCCATAGGCTGCTTTCCACCAGCCCTGCTATTTCATTTAATCCATTCAGTCCTGAAGGATCAACTTAGGCAATTAGATGAGGGATTTGGGCTCTGAGGGATAATTGGATGACTTGCATGCAATAAACTTCTTCCATGCTCTCTTCACTTTTTTCTTTTGTTTTCTTTGCTCATCCCTTTGTTTCTCATCATTAATTTTTTTAATCAAGTTTGTAACACCCTTGCAGATACAGCAAGATAGTAATGTGACCGAGCAGCGAGAACCTAAACACCTACATTGCGGCTCCTGCTGTTTCATGCCTCTTTAAATTGTTCTGATGTGATACCAAGGGGGAGAGCGGCTGAATTTAGATGACGGGATGCAGCTTCATTTTTGTATCTGCAGCACTGCTGAAGTTGCAAGGAGGGAATGAATGAGCTCAGATGTCTTTGCCTAACCTCAGGTGAATCCTGGAGGAAAGCTCATAGAGGGGAAAAAGGTATTACAGCAGAATTTAATTGGTTGCATTCTAGTGAATTGTGTGTGAATTATATCATAGCCAAGGAGCTTACTGACACAGATTAAGGACTGCTGAAATGTAATTGCCTTTCTTTTCCCCCTATAACTACCTGCATCCCCACTTCTTGTCACCTCCAAGTCCCAGCCTGAGAGTTATTTTTGTCTTGGACACACAACCCCATCTTTACTCTTTAGTCCTCAGCCTGATGCTTCTAACTGTCATTTCCTCCTATTTTGACAGGTTCCTCTCACATCAACCACTTCCCTCATGTTATCCTTCCTAATATTTATTTACTGTATAAAATTGGCTTCCTCTGCTCACGTGATTTTAAACTTCTCTTAGCTCCTTTTATTTCCTGTACACTAGCACAATTTGTCAGTCTGGGAACACAGCGGTTTAAAATCACATGCAAGTTTGAACACCTCTCTCTGAAATTACAATATAATTTTCTTTTATAACAAATGTCAGTGAAATATCAATGATCGCTATGCTATCAACCATAAAAAGTAATAGCAACAAAAAATAAAAATCAAATCTTAAACAGCCTAGCTTAAATGTGCAAAGATTGTGTAACTAACTGCTGAATGTGCAGAAGTCCTTTTCAATGCCCATCCGCAAGGAATACCAACATTGCAGCCGCAGCTACAGAGACTCAACCTGTAGGACAGAAAGTTTCCCTTCTAGGTGTCCACACTCAGTCTCACACGAGCAAACACACCATGCCTTGCATACCTCATGTGAAGAGCTGCTCAGATAACACTGACAGGCATAATATGAAACTAGAACAGACTGTGCACAACCTTGTGAAATGCTGTAGGCTTCTTCCCAATGAAAAACACCCATCAAAATCAACGTCAAGAGCAAAAAAAAATAAATATTTCTCCTCCTAGTAGAGAGATAGGTATTCAAGAACTAGCCATCTTCAGAAGAAAGTATTGGGGGTTCCTAAGATGAGATGAGTATCTTACTGAGAAATAAATTGAAAAATACTTTTCAGAGTTCTTGTATGACTGGAGGGAGCATGTAGCTCTGCTCTCCATATCTTCTCAGTGAAGAGCAGGTGTGAGCAGCTCAGGCAGAATGCTGAAGGATGTGACTGTTGAGTTGCTTCAAATTGTACTCTGGTACTCTTCACAGAGAACGTAAATTGACTGAAGATGGAGTAATGAACAAAGAGCGTGAAATGTGAAAAATATTATTAAACTAAGTTCACAAAAGTAAACATTGCATTTATTTCCAAACAGAGAAGGAAAGGAATATGGTAATGGTTTGTCTTTTCTGTGGTATGATGTGGTGATACCCGAGTTAGCTTTTGTCTTTGCAGCAGTCTAAACACCACAATGGAGGCCTCAGCAGCTAAGTTACCCTGTTTTGTGACTGAGGAACACACATAAAAATCTTTTTTGATCTTTCCTTAGGATCTCAAGGGACACCCTCAGATAGGTACCAGGCATTTCAGACACTTTATGTCTTTCTGCCCTAGATCCTAGTACATTCAAGAGAACGTGGAGGTGATAAAATAAAAAAATCTAGGTTAAATACCAGGCAACTGTCTTCTCAAACAAGAGCTATAGAAGAAAAAGAGTAGGCTACCTCTCCACATAAAGCTGGTGGACAAACCCATTTCAAAGTGACTGAATTTGCACTACACGAGTGATGGAATAAACCACAGTAGGAATCAATTCTGTGTATGGAGGGAGTCAGACCAAGTGACTAACAAGGTCTTTTCTATAACTCAGTAGAAAATGGTTTCTGGAAGAATATCACCAGGCACTTCTCACAAGCGTACAGGTGTTAACCTTGATGCCCTGGCCATGTTCCAGCTCAGGTAATTACCTTTTTCACTTAAATTCTCCTTCCAGACTCTCCTGGCTTGTCTCCACTCCCCAGCCCTGATTTATACGCAATTAACCAGCAGCAGTGTTTCACTGCACAGGTGATTGCTTGTCAGGGCAGGGAGTGGTGAGGGGATCAGCTGTGGAGTGAAATGGTCGTTACATTGACTACAGGTCCCCATTAAAGGTTATGAAGTTCTTTAGGGTCCTTGCAAACATACTATTCAGATGAAAGATAACCCTTTATAGACCAGCCTATGCCTCATCTGTGCTTACGAGGAAGGCAGTTGATTATTTTTTTTTCTTTTTTTTGAGGGTGAGAGGATAGCTGGCTCCCCTTTGTCACAGCAAGCTCAGCAGGCAGCTTCCTCTCCCCCATCACTGTCCTGCAGTGCTGCTGATCTCCACAGGAGAGATGCTTCATTTCCCCCTCCCTCTCCTCTGGTGCAGCCCTTCAGCTCTGCAGGAGGCACCCATGTCTGCCGAGGCCCCGTTCCTGCAGTGCCACAGCACTCGCCATCTGCAAATTTTAGCTCATGAACAAAGGCAGGTGAACAGGAGTTTGAGAATGGCTCGGAAGCGTTTGTTTCACATCGGCCTGCCAACACAGTATCATTTTCCTGGGACTTATGATCTCTTTTTGTCCAGGAAATTGTGCAGATGAGCTGCAGAAATGCAGCGTTAAAAGATAAATAATGAAAATCCTTTACAGAAGAGGAGCTGTCAGAGCAGCAGGTCCCACATGGCAGCAAATACTGCCCATGCAGGAGAGCAACACAATTCTCCACCAGCAGAATAAGACTGACTGAAAAGCAAGAACTAAGTATGTATAAGAAGCACACGCAATCCAACAGCACACAAAACTGAGTCATTTGTAAAGGCACTTTCAGATGCATCATTTTTGGTGGAGCTGAATGTTGTACACACCACACGAAATCTGTGAAATAAAGGAGAGAAGGCAGCTTCCTATATTTCAAGATGAATGAAGGGTAACACTTCGTTCTCAAACTTTTTCTTCAAGATTTGGATAGTGTATTGGAGAAAAAGACAAGGAATATATTCCAAATAATTTGTGAGAAACAAGCCACGTACCTGAGTATAACTCTGAAATATGGAAATGCAATAGGTGATTTAAGAAAAAAGCAAACTTTGACAATCATTCTAGGAAAAGTTCAATGATAACAATGAAGTATTATTTTGTGAGGTAATCCTTCTTATTTTCAAAATTTCTTTTGATGCCTGAAAAATCTGAATCTGTTTTTTCCTATTTCAAATCTTACACAAAGTGATTAATTAATTATTTTGTGGGTTTGGGGTTTTTTTTACACACATCCCAGACTCAGAGTTGCACAGCAACAGAATTACAGAAAATGGACACAAACTGGAGCATGGGACTGTCTAATATAAGAAGCTTTTTCTTTCTGCTTTTGTTTTCTTAGATAGCATGAAGCTGGTCAACTACTGGAACAGGCACCCAGGGAGCTGGATGAAATCTTCATCCTCAGAGATATTGAGCATACAGCTGCAGCCCTGAGCATCCTGACCTGATTGAAACTGCTCTGAGCAAGGGGTTAGACTTGATGAGCTCTGGAGGTCACTTCCTCTGGAGCAAAGGAATTTTTAAAGATTTTTTTTTATACAAATACATATAGACTGACATAAACATGCACACATAAAAATTCTGCCACAGCTAAACACATTCATGCATCTGCATCTCATTCTGCACATGTGTATGTGCTCTACTGAACGTGGACACACACTCACATATGACATGCTACACAGATGATGGAGGCATCCGAGAGGGAATACTAAAAAACATAAGCATGAAGGCTCCAATAAAGCAGGGTATTCCTGACACTGAATGCTGTCTCAGTTTTACCTATTTTCCTGTTAAATTCTGACATCTTAAGCTGCAGCAATTTTAACTACATCAGAAGAGTGCAACTAATGAAAGCTAATGAAATTCAGTCTGCATGAACTGTTCAGCGGGGCTTAAAAGGACAAATACCAACTCAGCCATCTAAGCAAGACCTACAGGACATTTTTTGAAATTCTAATTAGACTGGATTGAGGAAAATGGCTACAAATAAGAAAAGAAAAAGACGGCCCTGCCCTAAATCACAGTGCCTGCATTGAATGGACATCAACTGCATCCACCAAGTGCAACACGCTTTTCACAAGTTCAAGATGAGCAAAGGAAAATGAAGATTGTGACTTTTCCAGACACCCACAGAAAAGGATCGAGGTACAGTCCACGGCACTTGGACTGCCTCAACCCACTACATCCTGCTGATGCCCAGTACCCAACCACCGTTTTTTTTAACATGGTGCCTGAATGGGAAGTTTCTTGGCTACTGCTCTATAGGGAGACCCTGCAAGTTATGAACCTCAACTTAAAATAGTAACACAAATGCTTTTTGGGACTAGAAATTACCAGAGTATGATAATGTAGACAAAACTTAGATGAACAGCCCTACTAAAGTGAAAGGAGCAATTTCTTTTAATTGCACATCCTTTCACAAAACGCCTTTGCATAAATCCCCATAATTGCTTTTCTTCATGATCCCCCAACGATTTAGATAAAAAAAACATTACTTACAGCACTGTTTTAATTCCAAGTTAGTTTTAGATGAACTATAAAAGCCTTAGTGACTACGCAATCTTACTGCCTGTATCAACTCTCTTAATTTCCCTCTAACATCTAATATTTTTGCCTCACCTGTCACATACAAAACCATAAATATCCTCGATTTTTAATACGTCTATTTGCAAATTTATACTTTATCAGATACAGAGACTGAAAAAAACATTAGTAAAAAGCAAATGCATGGAAAATTGCTTCCACAGAAAAGAAGGCTCTGTCTTAAGTACAGTTTTAAAAAAGTTGGATCAATTAGCAATCTGTGAATGTTAGAAACATCTTAACAATGTCTCAAAGATGAAAGACCATATCACAGAATGAGGAAAGGGGGAAAAATTAAATTATGTCTGCAGTCATAATGAATCAAAGCCCAGAAGGTGGTCTCCGAATCAGCAGGTTTTGATGAAATATTAAGGAAAATGATTATTGATGAAAAATGAATAAGCTCTTTTTGATTTTAGCAACCTTTAAATCACACTTTGCTAATTAAAATAGCTTCAATGCATCCCTCCATTCCTTGATGGGCATTTAGCAATCCTTAAAATGGATGGGTTAATTTGACAACATTTTAGCAAATATGCACAGAGTTTATCTTAAGCAAGCAGGCATATCACAGTTTAAGAAGATGTACAAAATAATACACAGCTAAACCTTTTCTTCCTCTCTCCTTTTAATTTTTTTTTTTTTACACAATATCTACTAACACAATTACAAAGTAATGACAGGCAGCTTCTGCTTGTTTCCTCTGCAGCGTACAATACCTAGTAATATATACTACAACTATTAATGAGCCATGAACTATGTCTCGGGAAATAAAGACCGAAGGTACTATTTTCTGTCTCCTTTGTTTGCCAGGTCAGAGTGCTTTTAGGACAATTACTCCTGCTACCTGGGAGGCCTGTTACTGTGGGTACTGAGAGCTTCTGCAAACAAATTTCCTTCCCAAAGGTAAGTGAAAATGAGAAGTCTGAGAGACGTTAGTTGTCATATCCCTTGAAGTTGTACTGATTCTAATTGCTTTTTAAAATGTTGGTAGTAGAAATTCTGCATTCTCTTTTCATCCCAGTTTGTACTGTGTTTCCTTTTAAAGAGAAATGTAGGAATGAGAGAAGGCTGTAATGGAGACTGAATTGTTGCACACAGAAGACATTTAATTACAGAATGCGATGCAACTCAGGCATGCCGTGCATTATTGTTACAAAACTACACACAAAAAATAAAATGAAGCAAAACCTGCTCCTTCACTTTTTCTTTCATAAATTAAGTCTTATCACCATCTAAAGTATGGGCAGATGAAATTACCTACTCATTACAAATATGTGATCTATTTACTGTAATAACATTTCATACATTCGTCATGTAAGAAAGACTTCTATGAATGCATCAGATTGAAAAGCTATTTAAATGTCACTAGTATTTTAAGGAATGAAAAAAAATCGTGGCAAGTAAATAAGTCTGACGTTAGAACAACGTTTTTCAGAAATACATAATCATATGAAATAGGTCATGCAAGAAACGTTTTAATGTCTCACATCATAGTGTTTGAGCCTTAAGGAACAAGATTTCAAACCCCTTATGGACCAATTCTTTAACAATATGCTATGAAGTACAAGGCTGCAGTAATATACACTGTTTTCTGAGTGGTGAGTGGAAAAGCGTTGGTTTTCAACTTTCCAACCAAGAACAAACTGAAATGAGATCTTTCAGCGATTTCTCGATTTCCAGGGTTGCCAATGTGGAATGTTTCATAAGCACTCATTCACTGAGTTCACAGGATATTACAAGGAATTAACCACCCCCCCACAACGTATATGTAGTGATGTTATTTTCCTTCCTAAAATTTACTGCAGAGGATTCCTCCCCACAATTAGACACCACAGCTTCCGCCAGTGACAAACTACTTCGAACACAAGCAGGATGCTTTTTAAGTCACATAAACAAACAAGGCTGGCCATAAGGATAAACAATGTAGTTAAATATAGTTTGTCTCCTCTGTGAAGTAGATACCATTCATATAAAAAAAGGAACAAAACCCCCTCCTAAGCCTCCGACATTAGAAGAACATAAATTAAAAAAGCAATTTTTATTTCAGTTTTCATCCACTAACCTATATTAATTCAAAGATCTAACTTCAAATTGTATATTTAGTTTTAGCAAGCAGAGAGACAGGACTGAGTGAACACAGAGCACTCCTTACAGTATCTGGCTGTGCACCGCTCTCCTAAAATCAGACAAGTCTAAAATGCAAAACCCCCAGCTCTTTAAATGCTTGGAGAGGAGAACCTGGAATCCTTCACCAAAGAGGAACAGATGGATTGACTGGAGGGACGTAAAAGATAGAAGAACCATAAATTTGTATTCTATTTAGAAAGGGCCACATTCAACAGCAACAACAAATTAAAATGATTAAATTATGGCATTCAAGTGCTGCATAACACCAGTTTGCAATCCAAATTTTGGTTAGCAGGACTAGCAAAGAACAGATTTTAGCAGTTTACACTGGTAGGATCAAAGCACTTCATTTAATGAACGGGAGAGCCTTTGCTTTTTCAGCTTTGTGTACTCAAATATTCCCCATAATTTTCTCAGGATGAACTTCAAATTGTACTGATGGCATTAGTGGGAAACAAAGATGTGTGTGTTACACACGCAGCTATTTTTTGGACTGCAATCTCAAGCCGTACAATAACCATTCGATGCCTGAGACATTGCCTTTTCCAGTTTCTACATCATGTTTTATTTCACACTAGGATATATAATTTCTCTCTCTCTTTTTTTTTTTTTTAATAAATTAAATGCTGCCTGCTACCATCTGAAAAAATGTAAAAGTTGTTCTCTTTTTTCTTCAAGCAACAAAACACCCAACCGATCTATATCTGTGTGCAAACTGCACTAATATACCAATAAAAAATACACATAATTCAGTTGCAATGTATTTAAAAATCCTGATACGTATCATACCCTTAAATGGATGAAAAGTGACAGGTTTTGACCTACCCTTTATAAATATAGTATCTCATCATACGCAGTAGCTGCACTTAAAGAACTGACAGCCACAAACCTAAGCAGATACTGCTAATTTCCAGCAAAGAGCTCGCCAGCGGTCGCGCAGAACAGGGGCACTAAGGGCACGTTCGCGTGGGCCCCACTTCACCCCCTCGTTTTGTTACCCAGCGCGGGAAGTTCATCCCTCTCTTATCTTTCTGTGCACTTTCCCACTGCAACCATTTGTAGAGGTACTAACTTGGGCTGCTGTTGTAAAAACAAACAAATAGCTGCTGCGCTTCAGATTACACGGCAAGTCAACGGGAGGAGAGAGGAAGCAAAACCACCCGAGTTTAAGTGAGGCTGTGGTAAATGGAGAAAGACACGGTTCTCACAACAGTATCAGTCCTTGGTATCTGTTCAGAAAGAAACCAGGACTTTTAAGTAATTAAAAGGGGAGACCTGAATAGAGTTCACTGTAAGTCTGCCATTTATTCCACCAAGGCGGTAACCCAAACAGGGGAGTGCAATTGCATACTTCCACAATAGGGAGCCTACATAAATCCTCATGAATTTATATTAAAAGTTGTCTTATATTCTATCAAGATGGAAGAACAAAAGAAAACAACCAACCTAAGATAATAAAATGCCAATGCTAATGGTGTCTATTGGGTTCTAAATATATGGGTCTGTGAGAGCCCAAGCTAATTTTTAGGCAGTCCTGGGGGCAAGGATTACTGGCTTATAGGATGAAGGGTAGAGGAACAAAAAACCCCAATGTGTTAGTGCTAAAGTGAAATTAAACCCCATGAAGAGTCTCACAGAGGCTCTAACTAATCCCTCTCTGGGTTATCACAGACAGAGGAGGAAAAATACCACAGTGACTTCCAAGTATTATTTTCAGTTTTACATATTAGACAACTGCAAATAGTTCATTAACCCACTACTCTCCAGCGGGTTGTCTTGGAAAGTCTGTTTGATTATCCCATAATGGCATATGTGCCATTTTCTAGGCCAGGAAAGTCTTTCCAGAAGCCAGATTCTCACAGGAATGAAGCTTCATTATGCCACGAAAGGGTGACACTCACTGGAAGATAAGGATTTAAAACCTTATTTTCTGAAACATTACTGATTATTTAGGGAGCTTGGAAAACAAACGGGTCCCTGCTCTGAAATGCTTGCAACCTAATCAAGTATTGACAGTGTATTTACCCACATGAGTGGTGCCTTCCCCTGGCAGCATATCACCTGTAGGGCTCTGATGGCAGATGAAGATGAACATGATGAAGAACAAGGGATCCACGCGTAGGAAAACACTTGCACATCAGTGAAGAGAAGTTAACAGCGGTAGGAGGGAAGAGCTTACTCATAATCTTATTCCATCTAGGTTGTTAGCCTTCTGCACAGCTCTGCAGGTTTTAAATGTCATTGGTTAGATGGTTTACAGTGCCGTGGCCTTTCCCTTCGTGAAAACGCTCTTCAAGACAACTTCCAGACTGTCAGAAAATCTCTCCATTTAAGAAACAAGAAATATTCTAGCATTTACAGGATGCATCACCCTGAGTAATAGTTCCTATCGGCACCTCTGGTGGGCCTGGCGGTAAGCTCAGATTCCTACGTATAAGTGATCCCACAGACTTAAGAACACTCCTGTGACTGACACTACTAATAAAGAAGTTAATATAGCGCCTTGTTGTTTTAACAAATATTTATCCAGGCATGGCAATATAGTATTTCATAGCTTTCATGACCCATTCTGCTATTGCTAAGAGTTATTTTACACACACTAGAAAGACAAGGTCTGCTTATTTCACTCTTTACGTATTCCAGTATTATATTAGAGTGTTTCCTTCCAGTTTCTGGGATTCATTACTCTCATGCCAATTTAAGCATAAAGATACTACTGACTAAATAAAAGTTAACATCTTAATAAAATGTTCTCTCTTTCTTTTTGGAAAAGCAGCAAGCAAAGTATGCGGCCTGACCTTAAAAACAGCATCTTGCCTCATCACATCGAACAGATGACAGTTAAAGCAAGCAGGGTTATTTTCAGTTCCCAAATATTCCTTTGACATAACTTGATTCCACTTCTGATAGAAAAGAAACCAGTTCATAAAGGTCTCCCTTCTAAAATGAACATTTTTCTTTTTAATGGCA